>JAPQWV010000002.1:33447500-34647500 GCA_027422505.1 Craterostigma plantagineum | reverse complement strand
CACGTTCGCCACCGACTGACAAGTCAGGTCCAAAAGGCTCTGAATGCTCATGTAATTAGCAGCCTGAATCGAATTACAACAGCAACACCAACAAAATATCAAATATTACGCACGCTATTAAAAATAAAAAAATTGCTCAAAAGACCCCGTTGGAGTAAAACATAAAACAATTAACTACCAATATTAGGTCGAAAAGCGTTTCTTGGTCAACCTCGACGAACTGCGCATCGAAGGCCCTCAGATCCTTGACTGCGGCGGACCCCGCGTGGCGTTTGCAGTAGTCGACGACCATACCCAAAATCTTGGAATCGACGTTGAGTATGGGAATTGAGGGTTCACTGCATTTGTCTTCGATTGCGTGCTTTATCATCTCTGATTGGACGGCCACCGCTTCTTCCACCTCGAATATAACCTCGTCGGAGCTTTTGAGTTTGTACGTCTTCGTATTAGGGGTCGAGGAAGACGAAAAAGATGACGACGATGGGATATTATCGGGCGAAGACGACATTATTATTGATAGACTAGTTTTAATAAGAAACCCTAATTTTTCTTACTTTTGGGAACTCTAATAAACCCTTACTGATTGATGGAAAGAAGGATTTAGGGCTTTCTGGGCATATAGTATATATAGACATTGCAGGTGTTTCTAGCATGGGAGGAGATTTAAATCGACGTGTCTATTTGTCTTTTGGCGGACAGATACGTAGTTTTAATTAGGGTTGCTTCCATTCTCAATGATTATAACTGCCCTTTTACAATAACGTTAGATTCAAATTTCCGATTTGTAAAACTTCCTTTGCCTTTATTTTGTTTACCTATATATGTAACTTTCTTTGGTATTCTTCGATTGATAGTAAGAGCGCAATAGAATGTATTGCAAGTAAAGATGCATACTATAGACAATAAGCAACTGTGTTGAAGATATTTGACAGATCGGCAAAAATTCAATATTCAAAGCAAGACTATCCCAAAGCACCATATATTAGAAGTAGATATAAGCATCTGGTGCTTAGTTTTCTGAAGAGGTTCAGTTTTTCCACTTTGTAACTTTACATTTACAACTTAGTTTTCTGAATTGACTGATATCGGCCTGTCTAAAATTGGTAACCCATAAAGAAATCTTAAGGCCATCTCTCTTTATTAGTTCGAAAGAAGTCCAAAATAGCTAGTAAAATTTAAAAGAAATATAGGAAATTAAATTAAATCGCTCCAGCAACTATTCTTTTTAAATGATAACATTAGGGTCTTGTAAAAAAATAGTAATTAGAAACCACTATTTTAAGATTTATATGGCCATTTTCTTAAGGTGAATCTATAGAAAAATACTCAACAGGATAAAATTTTTACACATAACTACCCATATCAGAAAATTTTACAAATAGATACCCGATTTAATTTTACCAGTTTATAGCATACGTCGTACCATTTTCTGTTATATAGGGTACCCAAATGTGTTGATATATGGTACCTAAATATAGCATACGTCGTATCTACGGGAATACCTGTGTGTTACATAGGACGTACTTAAAATAGCATACGTCGTACCATTTTCTGTTATTTAGGGTACCCAAATGTGTTGATATAGGGTACTCAAATGTGTTGTATTGTATGGTGTACTTTCGAGGATCGGGTACTTATGCGCAAAAACTTTATTCTGTTAGGTACCTACATATAAAAAAATCCTGACTGGGTACTAAATTACAAGTTTTTTTCCAAATAGGTATTTATATGTAAAACCCCCAATATTCCATAACATAATTGGAAAGTAATTAGCGCAGAAAATAGTAATGAAAAAGAATTCGATGATTCTTCTAAAACAAGGCATCTATAGTTGCTTTCTTTTCCCCTTTACAAACTGGGCAAGAATCAAGCCAAGCCTCACAATCCTTACACGAAGAGAGGTGTCGGCAAGGAAGAAACACAACGCAAGAGCTTCTGTTCTTACAGCTTCTGCAAACCACCATAGTCATCTTACTATTTTCTTGGTCGCAGAAAGACTGGGCATCGCCGGCGGCGGCTTTCTCTGAGAGGCACGTCGGCGGCGCATTTTCCCTGAGCTTTTCTATTGCCTTGTTCAGAGATTCGACGGCTTCTTCCTTCTCCTTCGCCAGCCTCTGCCATTTCAGCCTCTCCATCTCCATTCTACTGATGTATTCTTGCATCTGAGCTTTCCTCTTCCACGCCTTTGAGATTTCCTCGTCTTTCTGTTCGATTAGGGGACGTGCCTTCGATTCGTATCTGTTAATGAGATTTGATAGCTGCTGCTTTCTTTGTTCTTGCAAAGCATGTCTCAGTCTTTCTTCCTGTAATAACAAATAATGGGAGATTAATTCGACGAAAAAGGGAAAAAGATGAATTCTTTTTTTCTTCTGGGCTTTAATTATTACCTGTAATCTAAGCAGCTGATCAAGATCGATTCTTTGCTTATGAAGGAAAGAAGACGCCGATCGAAGATGATCATCATATCCCACGATGCTAGAGCCATTATTATTACCACCAAATGTGTTGCTTTGATTATTCTTAACGTAAGGCAAGGACGGCGACGGCTGATCAATCACCATCGTGTTTATTGGCTTATGTTGCTGAAGAAGATGAAGATCATTGAAACCGCCACCAGCAGCAGCGGCGTCGTCCATGCCGAGCAGATCTTGATGAACACTGAATCCTATGTTTTCTTGTATATTCATGGTCCGTGCTTGAACAGCCATGGTGGTCGATATATATAATATCTGCGTCTATATATATTTTTATATATAGCTGCCGTTGTTGTATAGTAGTAATCTTCCAACGAAGGAAAGAAAAAAAACAACGCTTAAAATTCCTTAAATATCTATCTTCAATTAAACCTTCCTCGAACTTTATTCACAACGCACAAAAGCTGATGATAAGCGAAAAATGTGAACAAATATGAGGGTTTGGTTGAAAAACCAAGAAAAAAAAGCTGATTTGTTCGACTTTGTTTGATGGAGAATAGTTAGCCGTTCTCAATGTAAGAAAAATACAATTCTACCACGAAAGTTCATTCTTTCCAAGCAACAATAAAACAACAGCACAATCAAACAAAGCGTGGTGGGCTGAGATTTCTGTATATATATTAGCATATATCAAATAAGGACGAGGGGAGTTTCTCGATTTCGTGTAATTACTCTTCTAGATTGGCACACACACACACACACACACACACACACACACATATATATATATATATATATATTTAAAATGAGTATATTAAGTCGTCGTCTCTCTATTCTCGTGATGCATTAAAGAGCGTATATACACATGGCATGCTAGTGTTGTGACTAAACTATCGGTGTTTGAATGAAAAAAGGTTTGAATTCCAAAATAAGGTTGGGAGGCGTGAGAAGCGCGTTTCGTGAGGCTTGAAAGGCGTGTTTGAGCGAGGCGATATGAATGAATGTGTCGATTTTATCTACCATTTTTAATATTCTTGAATATGTTGTTGCGTTGAACAATTATCCATGATGCGTGAATATGCCATAATTAGAGAGGAAAAAATAAAGGTTGTTGTTTCTATTGTGTGAATTTGTCTTTTCATGATCTTGAATTTATGTGCTCTCTCATGATTCATTTGAAATCTTTGATTTCCTCAATTAACGGTCAAATGCCTTTGTGCGCGGCCAATATATGAATGTCACAAACAACAAATTTATCAATATTTTTATACGGGTGTGTAAATACAATGGTCAAATGTATCTTTGGTTAAGATGTCACATCTGAGAAAAATTTGTTACAAGATTAAGGAAAATTTTAATAGTTATGAACAGAAATTTCCTTTTCCAAAATATGGACGCTTCAATATTGATAAAAAAAAAAGCACGCGCATTTGCAATTTATAATCTTTCATTAAGTTTGGTGGACCATTCTTAGGGCATGCAGTTTTGAGTATATACGTTAAAACCCACAATATAATTATATAAGAGAAAACCAAGGATAATAATATTTCAAAAAGAGCAGTTACATGCATCTTATTTAATTTCAATAGAAGTCGATTTCATACTTATCTAATTCATTTATTAGGTCAAGACAAATCATGTAGTAATTCAGACCTGACCCTTCGAACAAAACGTCAAAATGCCTTTAATTTCTTCGGAACTTTCGAGATTGAATAATGAAGCTGCATCAAGAGCCTTCTGATTACGTGGTAGAATCCAAATTATTCACAAATAATGTAAGCATATATTTTCAAATTGAATATTTGACTGAAAAGCGCAACATTTCAGATGGGATGTCATATCACAGACACCAACTATAGTAATGATCCTTGAATTATATCAATAATATGTTAAGTATTGTATCTTGTCTATTAAATCATCCTTGAAAGTAGCACCACGTTCTCACTTCCCAAAATAGTGAGCCATTTAAATCAACTCCCAAACTTATATAATTACAGAACGTAGTAGGTGGCTTAGAAATATGACAAGTGTCCAATAATAGTTAATTATTATAAATTAAAAAATATAAAAACTTACTCACTATCACATGTTAACTCCTCAATAACTATCCAATAGCACCTATAAAAATTATTGCTTTTATTAATTATAAAGTTAGTAAAACACTAGTACTAATATAAAGAAAAGTGAATTTATTTACCAGGCAACAAGCCCACAACCCACTTAAGCCCATAACTTAAACCCGACCCATTTAGAGGGTCCAACCCGACATTCAAGCACGTGACGTCATGTGACGTGATCATCGTCTTGTTAATGTTGTTTTTCCGTTTGTTTCTTGGAATTGTCTGATATACTTTAAGAAATACTCTCAAAAGATTAATTATATTACAAAGAGATTATGGAAACAAAAAACAATAATACGTATGAACAATTTAAGAACAATCATCTTCCAAGAAACGTCAAGCCATCATATCGAACATTGCGCTCTTCATTACCACAGAAGCACCTCTGTTATAAGCAGGTATGGTAATGGGGAAGAACATCTGCCTAACTCCTTCCGATTTAACTATCGGAAATATGATCCCATAAGCACTCTGCAAAAAAAAAAAGCGAAGAAGATGTGAACACCATTGCAATTATATTGCTTTCCCAAGACTCGCAAGAAGAAAAAATTTACCAGTAGCAGTTTGACGCTGAGCATCAAGCTCTCCGGCGAAGGAAACGGCAGCACCAACCGGCCGACGCCGTACACCGCCACGGCGAAGAAGTGAGCCACCAAGCTCATGGGCCTCGGATTCAGGCCCGAGAGAAGGGCAATCGGGCCCTCCGAGCACATCCCACCGAGGCTCAGATAATCGAAGCACGCCTCTCTCATTTCCCGGCTCGCCTGGTCCGGCGAAGGACAGAAAACCTGGTAAAGAGCTCCGGCGAGGGTGTTTATCGTCGACGCCACTGGCTGTAGAAATTGAAGAACAACAAAGTCAAAAAAAGGGACAAAAGATTCAATTTTATTTTTTACTTTCCGGCCATATGGGGAGCTTGTATTACTTTGCGAAGGGTGTAGAAAGCTTCTAGATGCTTGGTTAGCTCCGGCGCGTCGTTGAAGTCGGCGAGGGGTCTCAGAAGGTCGCGGAGGACAACGACGTCGGCCAAGGCGACGGTCATTCCTCCGCCGGTAAGAGGATGCCTCATGTTGAAGGCATCGCCCAATAGGATCGCGCCAGGTGTCGGCAGAGGAGAGGCCGGCATGGATCTGTTTGGCATCGATCTTATCTCTCCCTTCTCTACTTGCTCGACGAACGCATCGTGGAGTTCTTGAGGTAGCTGCCATGGCAGTAATTTATTCAGACAAAAAGTAATTAATGTCCGAGAAAAATCAATGTAAGAGAATCACAAAAACAAATTAAACAAATTAACCTGAGGAGCCACTTTGGTCTTCAAGTACAAAGCCATATCTCCATTAGAGATCGAAGGAAGCTTCTGCCCAGGCACGTCGACCAAGCAACGAACCTCAGTGCTGCTCACTGGGTAGAAAAGTACGGGCGAAGGGTTAGCCAAGATGACGTGGCCATGGTTAGGGTTGGGAAGCTTTCCATTTTCCAGGTTTAGGACCATACCCACAAAGTGGGACACAATGTTCACCTGCCCAGAAAGAGAATAATAAAGCTTGCATCTTTTATTACATTATTCGAAAAAGAGATCTTTTTTAATTTATTACTATTATTACCTGTGGAATGCAGAGGTTCTTTCTGAGGTTAGAGAAGCATCCATCGCAGACAATGGTCAACGGTGCGTAAGACTTTACGTCGTGGCCTTCCTTGTTCTTATACCTTACGCCTTTCACAGTTCCTTTCTCTTCGATAAGAGATGTCACTGTGCCTTGCTCCATTCTCACACTGTGTGCGCGTATATATGTATGTAGCATATGCATTATTAGGTTATTAACTTCGATCGGTCGAAATAATAATGAGATATTATACATTAGCTAGCTAGGGTTTTGAGGGTACTTTGGAAGGGAAGAAGCCTTCTCTCTGAGCCTCCGAATGAACCTTCCATGGTGAAAACTTCTGCCCGAAACTTGGGAGTTGCTAAATTCTTGCAAAGGGTACGTCAGCTTTGCGTATTTGCCTTCCTTGTAAAGAGTGTATCCGTAAACTTTCTGAGAATCGATCCCTTCAACACACTCTAGTGCAAATCAATGACAAGCAGGTTTTTCTTTAGATTCCAACAACATTCTTCGAAAAATTGTCGATATTAAATTCAATCAAAAAGATGGATTATTTAATACACGAATAATACCCTCCATTCCAAGCTCGAGCAACTTGAGGTATCCCCCGGGCTGTAATAATTCCCCGACTATTCTATCGGGCTGGCTTAGGTCACGCTCGATCACTTGAACTATGCGTCCATCCTTTTGAAATTGAAGAATGTACTCAATTTAGATACAAAATCTTATGACATAAAAGAAAGATGATCTAATAAGGCCAAGAATATTAATATATCTAATTAGTTAACCTTAGCCAATGAATAAGCGAGGGCCGAGCCAGCGACCCCAGCGCCGACGATGACTACATCGGGCGGGCCATCTTCGGCCCGAGGGTTAGCGTTATGGCCCGAGGATGATTTAGGGCCACTCCGAGGGGCTGTTTGGACGAGCGGTTTATTGCTGCTGATGCTTTCGATTAGCTGTTTGTATATTAATACTAACCCGAAAATGAAAGCTAAGAAGATTCCGAGGATGTAGTAATAATGCTCCATTATGGTATTGTATTGTACTCAGTGGTTGTTCTTCGGACAAGAATTGAGTCTTGAACTCAAGCTAGCCGCGTATATATAGTAGGATGGTATAGTTGGGGTGAACTTTGAACTGAAAGTGTTGACCGTAATTTGGTCAATAAAAATGGTTGGTTTGGGGAATAAAAAGCTTTAGTTAAAGAGTCAATTATACCAAACACGGAAGGAAATCGTGCGCTTCTTCAATTAGGGGGTTTGGGGAAAACAGTGGGAGGGTTAAGAGAGATATAAAACATGGGGCGAGGCTAAAGTTAACAAAAGTTGGCATTTTGAACTAATTAATACTTTGGTATGGGACAGATATGAGAATATGTTTATTGTGTAAGAAATTAGGAGCATATGATATTCAGATGATACAAATAGGAGAATATTGCCACGCATTGTGATAATAACAATGTAAAATTGATTGTGTGCCCCACAATAATAAAATAGCAGGCCCAGCTTGAGTTACCAATAAATTAGTTTAGTCATAGAGCATGGAGCATGTTCGACTGTGGAAAGAAAATAAACGAGAAATAAGCATATACGTTACGCACGGATTCATACTCGAATAAATTATTAAATGTCTCGAGAAAGATCATATTAATGTATTGCAGCAGATAACAAGCAAAATAAGTAATTTTTTTGGCCTTCAAAAATATCCCTAACATTTACAACAAACAAATCAAACAGCAAATAACATTCCCCCTCATAGCTGCCAGCCAAAATATACTCCAATGATCCCCTATTGAAGAATTAACAAAACAACATCAGGCTAAGCAAACATAATAAAAGCTACACAATGCAAATTAAACAAATAAAAACCATAAATAATGATATCAATAAACAAGCACTTATAGAGTAGAAAAAAAAGCTGACCTTAAGGGCGCATAATGTGTAGGGCAGGGGGTTGTACTTGTGAATCATTGTTTGCAAATCAGTCTGTTGTTGTATGTAAGAAGAAGGTAAAGTTCTCTGTCATATTTTATGACAGATCAAAGGATCCTTGTCCCTCACTTATCGCATAGAGAAGCTTCTTGTACATGATTTCCTTGAAACACATACAACCACACAGTGAAAGTGTTAGCATACAATTCTCAGATCTAACAGAGACAATCATGACTTGGGACCTCAACTGAAAACAACATACCTTTGATGAGTAGGGTGGAAGTTTCAAGTAATTGGCACATGTCATCACACTAGGCAAGTCATTATCTGCAGCAGAGGACTCTGTTTGTCCAGACCCGTTATTCCCTGCATTGCTGGTACTGCCCGACGAATGCTGTTCGTTTTCCAGCGTGTTAGAATATATACATATATATATGTATATATATTTAACAGAGAATAGGGATGAGTAAGTGTTCGTTCAATTCAATCGCACCTTTCTGACAATGGTGAGCTTAGGGTTTAAGACGGCAAGACCGCCGGGCGGGAGCCTTGGAGCACCAGTAACAAACTGACAGAAGGCTCGTTGCTGCTCTGGGGTGAACTCGCACATAATCTCGAGAAGCTGCCACAACACATATTGAAAGCAACGGTTTATGCAGAAGCAACTCAAAGGAAACTATCTCTAAGACTGATGCCCTTTCTCCTTTCAATGAGGAGTGGAGGTCTCAACATGTATAAACCAATTTCAATAAGTCGACTTCTACCATATCCATCATTTTTACGTACGTTCACAATAGGAGGACTCTTGGCAGTATATCCATGGTCGAACTTGATGTGGGATGCAAGAGAATCAGCCTGCATTTGGTTGACAAGTATACGTAAGAATGGAGCACATGGGAAAAATATGCAAAAAAAGTTAGTCGAGGTAGAAACTAGAGACAGAGAAAAAGCAACTACCTTCCAGAGCTCCCTCCGTCCACAGACCAGATAGTCCAATTCGTTTGGAGAAAATATTTGTAAAGCCGAGATGTCGAACACTTGATTAAATCCAGACCGAAATGCCTCCACCTGTCGCATAATTCCACTCCCTATGGTTGCATCAACCACAAGGGAAACGTATTCTTCCAAATTGCTCATATCCACCTGAAAAAATTTGATTACACGGATAAGATATCACTACACTGCAACATTTAGGTCAAGGGCGTACATCAGTATCGCCAGGCTTCAGGATGTATGTGGGGTAGCCAGGCACGGAGAAATCCAAACAAAGATCCTCGATCGAAGCTCCACGAAAGCGTAGCTCTTGTCGGTTGCAACTTCCTTTAGATTCCAGATACTGCTTTCGCCTGACAAGGGCGTGCAACTCTAGCAAGGTCGTCCCAAACTCCGCGTCAAATGAAATTACATCATGCAAATCAAGGTCCTGAGGAAGTCACAAATCTTGAGTAACAATATAGTCAAGACAAGGACAGAGAAGGAATCACAATGACGACTTACTTGATGAAGAAGGACCTTATAGAACGCAGGCGAAAGTGGCAAATCTAAAAGTCTACCGTCCTGAAGAGCCTTTGCCATAACTCTCCCTAGCAGCCGAAAATACTCAATTGCTTTAGAAAACTGGCTTCCACTAGAACTATCGGCACTAGGTGGCCAAGGACGAGGGAACAACCCAAGCGGTGCTTGTACAATATCTTCATCTCTATTATCTATATCCATCGAGGCTAATGAATTTGACCGCCACATTCCAAGCCCAACCTTTTGAAGTTCGTGGCTCAAAAGTGTGTAGAACTCCAAGGTAGGGCCCAATCCAGTGCCAACCTCACCAAAATATTCAACCTCAAGAACAGCCTTTTGATTGCAGTACATCTCCATAACTTTAGCAGCTGAATCAAGTATACGGTTTCTGGCCACACGGACCTTCTGACGCCTTAACCTACCGACCCTTAACCCCATCTCATTGGCTGATCCATGGCCATCAGCGCCTTGCTGCTGCTGTAGCCGGTTCAGCGCCCTGGACAGTCCAAACGCGGTTGAATAGAAGTACTGACGGCGGATTTCAAAGGGAAACAAAAAGGGGCAAGCCTTCGTGAGCTGATAGCACCACGAAGGAAGGGACCCACTGAAAAGTGCAAGCACGTCCTGGAATTGGCGGGCCAGTTTAGGAGTCAGTTTGTTATTCACGAAATCATCCGGGGAAACCCTAACAGGTACATCGGCAAGTTCGTCGAGGCTCGTGATTTTTCCCTCAGAAAATCTATCTATAACAGCCTCAATGCGCAGCCTAGGGGCCAGTTGATTCAGGCCTTCCAATACACGCAATAGAGCTAAAATCTCGTAGGTGGGATTGGATCTTTCCAGATCACAAGGAAGTTTACCCTGTAAGATACTGTCTAGCAACGATAAATGGCGCACAGACGCATCAGAGGATAGATTTCCAGGCGAAGAAGCTTTTGCAGACCGAAGAGGTGTCGATGAGGTAGTACCAGACCTTTCAGCTTGACCATCTGCTTTCTGATACGTTATGGTGTAAATATCGCCCTGAAGCCTAGTGCCATCACTAGACATAAGATCGCTCCCACCAAACCTATCATCGTCATTCTCGTCATCCATAGCAAATTGTCTTTGAACTGCTTGATAGATAGTAAAATGCCTGCTCAGCTGCCTTCCTCCAGCAGTGAATATCAGTTTCGGCGGATCACTCAATGAGCGCCCCTGGCGATCTCCAACTCCCCTGATGCCTCTGGCATTACTACCAGATGTAAGTCCAGCCATAGCAGCAGCAGCAAAGGACATAGCACCACCCCTTGAACCAAAAGATGTTCCAATTTTGCCCTCGGATGAAGCTGATCCTCTCCCAGGAGTAAATATGTTGCCTGAACTACTGGCTGGAGCTTTCTGTTCATCGTTCGGGGCAGACGGGGCAGCACCATCTTCAGCGGAGTCCCCCAATTTGACGTCATGAACAGAATTTGCCAGCCAATACGGAAGCGTATCGTCTCTCAGGACCTGAAATTTATGCCAAACTCAATAAAAAAAGCACGAAATTGTACCATGATGTATCAGTTCAATCAGAATAATAACAAGCATATAAGCCAGTAATCATACATCATCATCCTCAACATCATCATCATCGTCATCGTCCTCGTCCTCGTCATCAGATATATCTTCTTCAATCACCATTGCGTCATCCATACCTACAGGTGATATATCCAATTCATCCTCCTGCAACAATGGCCCAGCATTTCAGTGTATTAAAATACCGAGTGCGAACCACAACATTTGTCAGAGAACATGTTAAAGGGATTACTTCAGGTATGTAATAGGCGTGTATCAGAATCTTTAATTCCATATGTAAAGCATACCTCAGAATTTGTGTCCACATCGACAGCCTTCATCTCGTTCTCCTTCTCCAGTGCGGCTTTTCTGCGAGTCGCATTTCTGGTCTGCGGACCACTTCCCTCCTCCTGGGTTTGCTTCAACACAGCTTTCCCCTTTGCCTTGGACAAGCTAGAGCTTTTTCCTAATGAAATATCTTTTTTAGCTGTCTCATTTGAATTGATCACAGATCTAGACCTTGTCGAATGACGCCGAGTAGCAGTAGCAGGTGTTGCTGAGGCAGATGATGATGAAGTAACAGCAGCTGCAAGATTTGTCCCAGAATCAGAGTTCAAAGGCTTTTGTCCACTAGACTCATTTCTTTGGACCCTAGACCATAGGAAATCTTCAACAGCTGCCAAGCTCGCTAATGGATCAATAAGAACTATATTAGAAGAGTAGTCCCGAAGCGTTTTTTCGCCTTGAGCTCTACAAAGACGCAGCTTGATCGGCTGAGACAGAGCACTTAGACCTGAAGATGAGGGAGCAGCTCCAGCGGAGGTGCGGGATGTATGGCTTAACACAAGAGGGAATTGCTCCAACGAGGATAGAGCATCTTGAAGTCTTTTCACCAAAACACTCATTGGAATTTCACTCCCTACATCAACATTTGGAGGAAGGGCAATAGAAACAAAGGACTTATATCTTCCTATTGCTTGCTGTCGTATACTCACAAGACTTTCTTCAGATACTCTTTCCTTGGAGAAACACCCACACGTAAAGTAACCAAGCAGCGAGGACACAACTCCACTACCAGTAAATTCAAAAGTTGACATGCCATCTTCCCTGCTAAGCTCTCGAAGCATTTCACTTATTACTTCAATCATTTGTTCATCTTTATTGGATTCATCAGTAGACACAATACCGGAGATTTTAGATTTCCCCTTAGATTTAGCTTTCAGCTCACCAGTACCCAAATTCAACTTTGTGCAAAGATTCTTCAATCTGAGCAGATCATCAGTAACCCCTGCTCCAGAACCATCCAGAGATGAAGGGAAGTACTTGTCTTTGAATGCCTTTGCACGAACACTCACTGTTTCCCGAAGGCTAGATAACTTTGTCTTGTCGGTTGAGTTTGAAGGTACGGCATTACTCAGTGCAGGGCTATTGGAATCATTGTCAGGGTTCACATCACAATTGGAATTACTACTTCGTCGTCTATTTCGCCTGGAACGTGTTGAGGATCCAGCCATAGAATCATTTTCCTTCTCACCAGAGGATAGCTGCGATGTTCCACTGGATCCACTCATGATCAATGCATCTACGGCATGCACAAGACCTTCCCTCACAAACATCTTAGAAAAAGTTTCAGGAAGCTTTTCCATCAAGATATCGGCGAGATTCAGAGCAGGTACCAAGACCTGAGGATCTTTCCAAGCTAGGACCCCAGCCAAGAAACTAAACACATAGCAGCAGCGTGAAATTTGGAATCAATTGAGTTGTGTCATTGTCAAGAAACAGACACAGAAAATAGGATCTTGCAATTGCATACCTTGAGATATTGGTGTTAATATTCAATGATTGGATTGTTTCCGCAGGACTGAAGTACATCAATTTCGAAATTACAGAAAGACACTTGTGACGCACAGGGCCGCTAACACTGGAACCATAAATCTGCATCCAGGAATCATGAATTGATATATCATCAGCTATCCCATAACAAAAAGAAACAGATAAGTCCACTCAGAAAACAAACCTGGACTAGAACAGGAAGGAGTTCCACCCCAAATTGCTGCAAAAGCTCAGGTTGATCTTCTAAAAGCTTCGTTCGGCTAGAAACCTCATTTGTGGTGCCATTGGAAGAGTTTACCACAGGGCCCTTCCTAGTAATAGGACCTCTGACAAACATACTACTGCTAGCTGGAAGAGATAGTGTTCCTTCAGGAAGGGGTGGAAGGAGTTCGTTTGCCAGGTTCACAATCTCAAAGATCTGATACAAAATACAGAGAGAGGGGAAAAAATATAATCACGATAATTGACAATCGGACAACCCAATATGTTCTCCACCCAAGAAAAATTGCAGTTGCGAAAAGCATGATTCAGATTTAAATCAGCAATGACGTTACCAGGCCTCTTTCAACATGACAATTGGATCACGAAGACCAAACTAATAAACTCTCACAAAATTAGCTCTAAAAAGAGAAAGAGATATCACATGGGAGGATAATCTGGAGACATTAGAACCATTCTGTAGCATCTGAAAATTTTAGATAACAAGAAAACGGCAATAAGGACGAGGAAATGACTTGTACCTGCTCAGGCGGTCTGCTTAAAGAAGGGGAAACAGACATGCTAGAAGGAGAGCCCGAACATGATAGAATGCCCTTCAGAATGCCACTGATTCCAAGAAGAAGCAGGGACTTAGCCCCCAAATCAGATCCACTTGCGCAGGTGGAAAGAAGTCGGATCAATCCCTAAAACCAAATCAGGTCATTTACAACCTTTCACAGAATAAAATAAACAAAGAAGATAAGCCTCCCACTCACCGTATATGTGGATGTACTGAGGGACTGGCCATTTCCAGCGTTGCTGGATGAAATCAAGGAGGCTGCTTGAGTTACTAGACCGTGGTTGCAGAGCTCATCCAATTTCTCAGTGGAAGATGCAAATGCCTCAGCAATACGGGTCAGACAGACAGAAGCATGTTCTAAAAGCTGTAATTATAAAAGATGGTGAGTTGAAACAGGGTATATAGATAGATACAGGCAATTCATAAACCAGAACCCTGACTAGAAGCAGAATTTCAAACTTAAGTCCAAATCACCTTTGCATCTTGGTATTGTAAGATATTAGTCAACAACGGCACAGCTTCCATCACAAAATCTGAAGCATCTGAAGGGAGCTTCTTGCAAATGTTTGCAGCAGTTGACAAGGCCACCCTCTGGCAGAAAAAAGGGAAATTGTGTAAAAACATATACCAAACATCAGAAGTAGCGACCGAAAATGAAATTAAAGACAAGACATGACTATGCACTCTTTATCACCTGGACCCCTGTGGAAAAGAAGTCAATATACGAAAGCACAGCCATAAGTGCACCAGCGCGTAAGCAAGCGCTGGGGTTCTCTTGAGCTATCTTTTTCAAGGCTTGCAGAGACTGTGCCAACAAACAATACAAGTTCATTATCTTCAAAAGTTATTTGGGTGATGCACAAAATTCTTCATTCAAAAACCAATAATTGAAAGCCATCACAACCAACCACATCATAAAAAAAACTCACCTGTTCAGCCAAGTCCATGTACTCAATAGTCAGCAGCTTAGCAACAAAACAGGCGACAGCACCATAATGTACCACTGCAGCACAAGAGGAAGGCAACACATCAACCAAATGAGTGATCGCCCTGGCCGCCAAAATCATAATATCAGCATTGCTCTCATGATTAAGCAATCCCACAAGCACAGGCACAAACGACTCCACCGAAAACGTACTCAACGAATCCTCCGTCCCAATCGACAGCATATCACAGAGCTGTGTCAAAGCTTCAACTTGCTTCCCCTCCTCACCATCAGCCCTCAACCCTGACAAAATCTTCTTCAACCGCCCACTCTGCTGCGAAGACGAACCAGACCCAATTGCTGAGCTGGGAAGCAAATCATCCAATCCAGCACCGAGCTTCCTCAACAAACCCTGCAAGGCACTGCTTGCAGACGTCAGATTATGAGGCAAACCCCCAACTCCACTCTCACTTTCGTTATCTTCATCGTGCATATCCACGTTCATTCCTAGACTCCTGGCTGTTTCTCTAGGCCTGACGTCGAGCTCTTTCTGTTTGCCCTTGTCCAAAATAGGATTTTCCTTACTGTTGTTACTACTTTTGTTATCCTTATCGGTGCTAGGATTTTTGCCTCGCCGACTTCGAGCATTGGAGGCACCGACTGAAGAGGGCTCAGGTGTGGGGTCCATTACGTTCGTGGTTTGGGCAGCAGCAGCAGAACGTGAGCGAGTGGTGATCAAACTAGGGCCAGATGTTGTGGATGAGGTACGTGAGCGTTTGGCAGCTTGTGTGTTTGGACCTGAGGACGACGATGGTGACCTGGACGCCTCGGCCCGTTTACGGCTCCGAGTTTCCATACAAGAGAAAGCTAAGGCTGTGGATGCTCCAGCCGCCGATCAATCGGCGATCAATCCTTCAATTGAATCTGCCCAAGTTTCGATCATATCACTGGGGAAAAAAATCGAATCTGTGCAGTTACAAGCGAGACCCAAAGAGATCGGTACTGATCGAATTCGGCCAGTAAGGTGCAATCAAGAACCCTAAAAAAGATGAAAGATTAAAACAAATTAGAACCGATTACCCAGCCACGCACCTAAATAAGCACGGATGTAAAGATAAGCGACAAAGAGAACACGGAAAATGCATTCAATAGCAAAAGTTAAGAGGCGAAAACCCTATCGCACGGGGTTATGATATTTTTTCCCCCCTATTCTACCTCGGAAATTCTTACCTTCAATCGCTATCGCAGCACCTCCGACGTTTGTGCAGACATGTATGTGACTCATTCCTCAGCATTCCTTCATTTTATATTACGCAAAAATTAGGACATGGGAGAAAGAGACAGGCGGTTCTTAGTGATTGGGCCACATATTTACGGGCCGGGCCTATGATTAGGCTTATATGGGCCGATATTTGAGTTTTTGCCTTGTCCGTACACACGCAGTGTGGTCATCGTGTTTATGTTTTTGTCTTTTTTAATGTTAAATTGCGAATTTTGTCCCATACTACAGAAAATATGTTCTTCAAGCCCCATACTTTGGAAATTATTGGACGTGAATTGAATTCTTCGTCTTAGCGTAGGACCAAACTGAAATTCAGGGCAGTTTGTTTCTCTTGGCACGTCGCTTCATATCTACGTTTGCCGTGTACTAAGCTCAGAGTCAGACCATGTTCTTGAAACTAAAGGTGCAGTAACGGAGTTGATTGAGTTGTCGTGGCTGGCGTTGTAGGAGCTTGAGATTAGATATTGAAGTTCAGTTTGCCCGCAGTTCGTTGATATGGGTTCTGTGAGTAACATTTCGGAGTGGTTGGTTGTTTCGACAAGTGGTGGATTGGATACTATCTGTTCATAATTTCTAGCCAAATGATGATGTGAAGGTAATAATCGGAATGCCTGATTTACGTTGATATATTACTACAAGTGTGTGTGAGTGTGTGTGTAATTGTAAGTAGGGATTCATTCTGTTTTTGGGAATTTCGCGGTTTTAGAAGCAAATTGTAGGTAGAGCAGCTTAGAAAAAAATGTCCGTTGATTCTGTGGTTTACATCTTTGGATATTCTTTCTGTTCGTTCTTCAGATTGCCAAACACAGGGAAAGATGAGTGTGATCATGAAAAAAAAAAAAAATGCTCCGCCCGATGGATCGAAGCCTATGGTGGTTGAGTTAGTGAAGACACATACCAATTTTATTTTTTCTTGTGGATCTTGAATAATAGATGACAGAGTAATGTGGTGTTTATTGTTCAATAACAATAATCGAGATCGAATTGCAAAGACAAACATCTTAACCTGAAATTTCTCACAGAGGGATGATATTGCACTGTTAGATTGTCGAGCTTAGTGTCTAGTGATTTCCAGCGTTCGAAATAAACAATGTGAACAAGGCTAGAATCGAGCTGAATGACTAGTGTCATAACTGTGATTTGCATTGGTGATTACAGCATACTTTGAGCAGTTAAACTTTCCAATGTCTTAAATTTTATGCTCTGTCTTCAATCACTTATCATTCAGTTTATTCTTGTGAAGAGACAATTATCGACAGGGATTCACCCCAGAGTAATCCCAAAAGACGGAATCAAACTGCTGTTGGTGTTGGAGTTGCCATCGACGTGATTCACAGGTACTTTCCTACGTAGAAATTAAACGAATTAAGCCACTGTTGTGCCTCTAAATCCCAATAATCAGCACAAATTAAAGGGCTTCCATGTAAACATTTGGCCGGGCCATGTTAGTTTCTTCTTTAGGACTAAGATCCATGATTAGATGGATCTCTTTATTGCTCTTTTAGTGAACAAACCTGCTTAATGGCGGGACCATGGTTAATCATGTTAGCTTAGCTTGTCTAGCTAGTTAATCATATTCTTCCTATAGGGCTTCACACAATGCCTTGTTCTTGAATGTGTCTAGGGCCAAGATTTGGGTGAAAGTTAACTGTTTGCAGCTCCTTCTCTTCTTCCCTTGGTAAACTGTTTTCTTCTACACAACTAAATAGAGAATGACCGGACAAGAATCTTGATTTGGTGATCGTATATTGGTCTCAAGTACAATGCTTATATATATTCTTCTGCTCTCTTCTAACATATATAGTTGATTACCAAACAGCCCTTAGTACAAAGACCATGTAATATATAGACAAAACCACCTCTCATTTAATCCACCAAATGTGGGACACACCCTAATACTCAACATTAATTCCATTATTAGGTACCAACCCAAAAGAGGGTTGAGTAGGTAACAGCTTTATCTTTCTTTTTGGGACAACCCCACGAACCTTAGTCTTGTTCCTGTACCTAAGCACATGTTTGGCTGGCCAAGAGCTGATATTATTAGTTGGCTATCACATTACTCTCTTCCAAGATTAGTTAACTATCTACTTTCGAAATCAAAGTTTCTTAGTAGAACCCAATATTTTTGGCATAATATTCAGAAGTTGATCTGCCAAGTGTTTCTCCGCTCAGTTCCCTTTTCCGCACATAGGGATTTGTGATTGAATTTCTTGCAAGTGTAATATGTATTAAATCCAACCTAACCGATGTGTTCTTTCTGTATTGAGGCAAGTGCATGGCGACCCAAGCGTTCATTGATTGGTGATTGGAAGAAAGAAAGAAAGAAATCACTAATTAATCAATGGAACAGTTGAACTCTAATGAATTAACATCCGACCGAGATGTGGATGGCTTGTGATCGATGAATTGTTGCTATCAGTTTCTTAAAGTATTATTATTATATACGTGTCGTGATATGGGAAGGTTGGAGGTTGCTCTTTCTCTTTCGTATTTATTAAATTTTTCTGCTTTTATTCTGTAGAATGTATGAATGCAATGAAATGGGAGCGATTTGCCAGATTGTGACAGTAGGAAAAAGGTGAAGACTTCGGTAAAATCTTTTTAACACATGAAATTACACAAGTGGGTATCTTTTCTTCATGATAGGTCTTATCTCTTTGGGATTATTGATTAAGCTTGTCACAAGTCTTGATCAAAGGTTGAAATAACGGTATTGTCTTGATCATTACTTGAACAAACATTTAAAACGAAAATATAGACTATTGGTAAAAATTAGATAGAATATTCGTTAAAATAAGACACGTAGGTTAAGGAGACGATACCGCTTTTCATACACACGTCGAAAATGACTTTGGCCATTACCATACCTTACCCTAACACGAAGAAGACACGTTACTATGTCCTAAAAAAACACGATGACGCAATAAGTGAGTGTCCTCTTCCTACTATTTATGTCTTGGCAGGTACACTTGACTTGCCCATCGATCGGTTTGGTAAGTGATTTAAATCTTGTGACTTGTTTGTTCAATTATTAATCAGAGGTAGTTCGAAGTTTGGATCATCCCAAGTAATAAAAAAGAATAAATATAAGTAGATATTCACCTCACCCTCTTTATTTTTAATGCCGTACTTTATACCTACCTGGGGCTACCTATAGTAAATGCCCACTTTTGCCTAAACTCATCACCATCATCGTCTTATATAATATGATATGATAATCCCATTTAATATTAAAATACTTTTTATATGATCATTCACCATTATTACCAGCCACACTCTCTAACCTGTCTCACCAACTCGCATCTAGAAGCAATTAACACTCCCAAACCAAACCCCACACCACACCAAAAATAATCAAAAAGCTCTCTCTCTTACGTATATATATACATAGAAAATAAATAGTAACTCACCCTTGAGAAAGAGCTTCTTGATCTTACGCTTTTGCATAATCTTTATCCTCCCAAGACAAAATCCCATCAACGAGGAAAAAAGAAACAGTATAAACAAATCCCACGAAAAAAGAATTGAAAGTAGTATAGCTTTGATGGGAAGGTCTCCTTGCTGTGAGAAAGCTCACACGAACAAAGGCGCGTGGACTAAGGAAGAAGACGATCGTTTGATCGCCTACATACGCGCCCACGGCGAGGGATGTTGGAGATCGCTGCCTAAAGCCGCCGGCCTCCTCCGCTGTGGGAAAAGCTGCCGCCTACGGTGGATCAATTATCTCCGGCCGGACCTCAAGCGTGGGAACTTCACTGAAGACGAAGATGAACTTATTATCAAGTTACACAGCCTTTTGGGCAACAAGCAAGAGCCAATCATCATTACCACCTATATACCCTAAATCATAACCCTGTCTTTTGAAATCTTACAGTTGATGATGATGTCATGTTTTTTTTTTCTTTTCTTTTTTTGGTCTTAGGTGGTCGCTGATTGCTGGGAGATTGCCTGGAAGAACGGATAATGAGATAAAGAATTATTGGAACACACACATAAGGAGGAAGCTTTTGAGCCGTGGAATCGATCCGACGACTCACCGGCCGGTCGACGATCGACCGGCTCGAGGCGGCGGCGGTGGGACCCAGCAAGAACCAAAGACCATATCTTTCTCATCAGCTGATAAAGGCTCGAACTCAAAAGACCATCGTCCTCACAAGGAGAAGATAGGCGAGGGAGAATCGATGGAGGAAGATTGTCACAGCGATGAAAACGAAGAAGCAAAGAAGTGCCCAGATTTGAATCTTGAGCTGAGAATAAGCCCTCCTTCTGAGAATCAAGAAACGGCGAAGATCGACGGTGGTGATGGCGCAAGTAATACTGTTGGCGGTGGCGCCGCCGGCGCCGCCTTGTGCTTTGCGTGTAGTCTTGGGATTAAGAACAGTAAAGATTGCAGCTGCGGCGGCGCTAATGGCGACGGCGCCGCCGCCGCCGCAGATTTCGGAGGCAACGGTAGTATTTCTGGGTATCGTGATTTTCTTAGGCTGAAGACTGGAGTTTTGGACTATAGAAGCTTGGAGATGAAATAATTACAGTTTCGCTTTCATGTGATATCATATATATGCATATTTGTATGTACTTAGAGTGGGGATTAAGCTTTTAATTAATTTTTGTTTTTGGCCATCCTTGTGTTATAATTGTGACACTTGTGATCATTTCTAAATATTTCCATGGAAGTATTAATTTCTGCTCTATGGCTTTGGATGTTTTTGGCGGTTCAGATTTCGTACAAGTGAACTGAGAGGAATGTTCTTACACTCTACTTATGGTAGCTACACTGTAAGTACATATGTTCTATGAAGTAACACAGTGGTGCATATTTTCGATGAATTTGAATAAAAAGGAGAGATGCATGTGTTATTCTCTTAATAATAATAATGCATATGTATAGGTAATTATAGACGTGCCATTATTCCCGTCCGTATC
Source organism: Craterostigma plantagineum (assembly GCA_027422505.1). NCBI lineage: Eukaryota > Viridiplantae > Streptophyta > Magnoliopsida > Lamiales > Linderniaceae > Craterostigma > Craterostigma plantagineum. Next base: position 34,626,630 of record JAPQWV010000002.1, on the reverse strand, counting down.
TTGGTGGGCTTGTGAAGTTGTGATTAATCATGTGAATGAGTGAGTACATATGTGACTTGGAGAATTATAATATTAAATATTTTTTTCTATTATTAGATTCTCTCCTTTATTTTTTTGCCCTTTTTCTTGTTTTGTCTTCACTCTCAAAAGATATGAATGAGTGAGAAACCAAACGGATAAGCCGTGAGAGGATGAGAAGAAAAGAAATGAAGAGGTGGGTAATCTTTACCTATTTATAATAAATGAAATAAATTTATGTATATACTTAGAGCATCTCCAACGAGACGCTATTTCTGGCGTTAAACGCCAGTAATGGCGTTGGGGAGCTCCAACCGTCCTTTAAACGCCACTCTATTTACGGCGTTTGGTACAGTGGCCCGCTACCTGTAGCGGGGAACTGTTTCCCCTCTATCCAAATTTATTTATTTTTTTCACTTTTGTTTTCTAATTTATGTGCTCAAATAACGGGTGTTTATCAAAATAAGCCAGTTCAAAAAAGCTAGTTTAATTGCAGAATGTGTTTGGTCACAGTGAAGAAGACGGTGATGGAGAACGATGGGAAAAGGGATTACAGTGAAGAAGACGATGGAGAACGATGGAAAAAGGGATTGGTTGACAATTACGATTATACCCTTATAATTAAAATTGCAGGATTATTCACACTAAAGATTATTTCAATTTATACGGAATTATTTAATAAAAGAAGAAAGTGAAATTGTAATAAATATAGTGCACATTTAAGTCTGTTATTTATTATGTAAAATTATTTTCTAGTAATTCTGTTTAATTATACGATAGTAATTATTAATATTATAATTATTATCATTTTATTGTATAATTTAAAATTTTCGTTATATTTTAAATAATTGTATAGTAAAATTTATTAACTTTGGGATAGATTGAGAATATTTTGTTTGGATAAAGGAAAATATAGAGGGAATGGTTGGAGTAGAGTGATACTGTTTGAACTGTAAATTTGAAAAAATTACACTATAGCAACTCTAAATATGGAGGAATGGTTGGAGATGGCCTTAGGACAGAAACAAAGTGTATATTATCAAGTTCATCACATGGCATGTAGCAAATTTATGTGTCACGAGCGAGACGATCAATGGTTCAGTCTACCAACTTGATTTAATTTGTATTTTTGCTTTATTTATAGATGTCCGATCGACCAACTTCATATTTCCAATTTACTTGTTTATTAATTTTTTGTCCGATCTTTGGTATATTTGTATAGGTTGGTAGTCGTACGCAATATTATTACACATATATAGATGGATAGATACGTTATGTTAAGATGGGGTCTATCTCAAGGAAATTGGTCGATCTCGTCACTGATTGGTTGGATTCAGATCATTAAAGATCGCAATTATACTATTTTGGCAATAGATTTATTCATTAGTTTATTAGGAAACCCAAAAGGGAGAAAACTATATTTATTTTATTGTATAAATAGTAAAATTGTGGCCCTATGCAAGTGGAAAAGGGCGTTACTTTTCAACCAAGCACCCGATCTGTTTTTATCACTCTTTCTTTATATAAAAAGTTAAAAATAAATTGTGTTAGGTAGGAGCATTAGAAGCTTCCGCTAGATATGTTATTGAGATTTTCTTCCACCTCTTGCATCAATTATTACATATATATTATTAATTAAATAGCATAAACAAGGCGGTCATCATTGTCAATCACATTACTTTTTACTCAACTATTACTCGATTTTGTAATAATTGTTTCCACCTTGATATGGAAATTACATATATAATATTCTAGACTCGTATATACGATATATTAGACTCCAAATCCTAGTTCCTCATAATAAATATGTTACGACCCAACCATATGGCTATTTGTCATTGAATTGTTCACTTTGGACTTCTCTTACCACTCATAAATTCCACCCCCGCTTGCTTCTATCATAATTTTGACTTCAATTCTTTATATGAGATTCTTATAACATTTACTTTGTGATAGTGACAAATACTATACCAAAAACTATTTTCTCTATTTATTTTTGGGGTTATTTGATACGAATTTCGAAAGAACAAGTAAGACACCTCCACAATAGTAATAATATCATCATGGGTGTGAAAATACATATTATTCAACCTCGACGAAGAAGGGAGCTACACTTCATTGTACTCATATACGTCATAGTCATTTTTAAATGGCGAAATACAATAAATATTATTCTACCAACCACTAGATGGACAAATTGACGTTTCAACAAGAAAAGTTAAATAACGTGGAATCTTTTAACCTTACACGTAAAAAATATTAAATCGATCCTATTTAATCAAAAAACAAGCAGGTGAAGAGGTGAAGTGAAGTTGGCAAGGTTAGCGACTGTGGGGCCCTTAAGCAATTAATTAAAATGTAAGAACAAGGTAAAAATCTTTTTAACATATATCCGAGCCGTTAAAGGCCAAAAAGCGCCGCAAAACTTACGGTTGAGATTTATCCGAGCCCACACTTCACACCGCTTTGTATTTTTAGGTAGTTGCGCCTTTACTCAAACTCGTGACTCATTTACAATCAACAACCTAACTGAAAAATATGTATTATAAGTCAACTTCACTGTTTTTTTCTTACCGTTTATTTATTTGATAACATTGCTTCTAATAGTAACTTGCCGGCACAGTATTTATTTATGTGGACTTTCAACAAGACAAGATGAACATGTTTTCCACCTTCCATGTCCTACTCTTTTTTCTTCTGTATATTGTTTATTTTTTGTTTATCTCTTGCCATTGAAAATATTAGAGATTGTGATATCATCTATGTCATGATCAATGTATAATTTATATGGGTTAATTATGTGTAACTGTGTTGCATAATGATTGATTCCTTGTCATGTCATGTCATTGTGTATATATTACATGTACATCATGCATGTGTGTAATGTTATATTTACATATTTATTGTATTATATATCATACGCATGATATCCCATGCAGTTCGAACTATGCTGAATCATCGCAACTCCCTCCGTCCACTAACTTTATCACATTTTACCATTTGGGGCGTTCCACTAATTTTATCATATTTCCTTATTTAGCAAACAAACTATCACAAACAATCAATATAATAATATTAAATATTCTTAAAAGACGTGTCAAAATATACACTTTATTACCTTTTCATTGTACTATATTACTATAATAATAGAACCTTAATATTCGTGTCGACCAACAAATGTGATAAAAATCACGGGACGGAGGGAGTATAACACATTGATAATTTCGTTCAATGCGTGGCATATGATGCAAACGAGTTAGAATAAATGAGGATCGAATTCAATTTCGTCTTAGAAAAATATCTCAAAAAATTTATAAAATAAAATATATGTATTCAACTCTTTATTATATTACCATATAAGCCCGTACAGTTACATAAACTAAGATATTAGATTTGGAGTTTGAAGAGTTGATTTTGGGACTTCTTTTTTTTTTAAAAAAAAAACTTTAAAAGGCTGGGCTGGTCGGGGCTGGGCTGGGCTACGTGCCTCTCATTAAACAGGCTCAGTAATGGGTTAGAGTAAACCATTCGGCCCAATAGGGTCCTCCCAAAATAGGATATAGAGGACAAAGGACATTAATTAAAAATAAAAATGGAAAGTAGAAGATAAGATATGCTTCAATATTATGAGTAATGTTATAGGTGAGCACCCTCGCGAGCACCAACCATATCAACGCGCCAAATCAGCATACACAGTAATTTTTTATTGATCTATAACCTACAATGAGATTAGTGAACCCGTCGGTGGTTGATTTGACTTGTTGACGTGACACAAAAAAAATGCCACACAACAGGTGCCCACGGATGGTGCTCACCTACTCCAAATAATTACGTTGAAGTGACACCACATCACATAGCAGCACAGTACATTTTCCGTCCTTATCATCAATACATTACAAAATAGAACAAAAGAAATAAAATAAAAAGGGTTATTACAGTAACAACACCACCACCACCAGCGAACGACAATGAAAAGCAAGCAAGCATCTCTTTTCTACTAAGTCGAGTTATTATATGAACGATTGATCTTGTGTAAGAAAAAGGAAAAAAGTGTAAAGAGCTCCAACAACCATGCAATGAAGAAGATCTTGCTCTTGCGGCAGTTGTCGACGGTGACGAAGTCGAAATCGAAGACGGCGTAGCGGCAGTCGTCTAGGGGGAGCGCCGCCGTGAGGTCGTCGTAGCTCTCGCGGGGGCCGCCGACCTTGTCGACGGTCAGCTGCTTTGACTTCTCGTCGATCTTGAATACGATGTATCTGTGCTCCTTCTTCCACTTCATCTCCATGAACGAGTTCTTGCACTCGTCTGTTACCCACATTCCTGTAATAGCCTTAAATCGCACACACAAATGAATAAACATTAGAGAAGAAGGTCAAGAATTGAGATTTTTGGTAGTGAAGGAAGGTGGGAGAATCTTTCTTTATTACCATCTTGAAAGCCATAGCCATGTCGATTGATTGTTGAGAGATAGGTTTGAAGGTCAATGGTGTGATTTGATCTGTTGAATATTTAGTTCTCAAGTGGGGTTTGCTTTATGATGCGTATATATAAGGATTAGGCTACCGAAATCACCACTAATCTTTTCATATAATTACGAGCTTGACATCCTTTGACTACCCAAATTATTTCCAAAGAAAAGGAGTTAGTGTTCTTGGAATCGTAATATATAACACTTCATTTGTTTACCTTTCTTCCATTCTTATGATCCTTTAGCAGTTTTCTATGATTGGTCCCCTTTTCTATCTCGTATAAAGAACACGAATTGGGATTCGACTTGGACCTGCTTTATCTAGCAGTCTTACCGTGGAAGCAAAGTTGAAGTAGGGGCTCATACACACATACATACGTTTTTCTTACAATTTACAATCCCCAAGGTCGAGCATTCTTTCCAAGGGAATGAATGTATGTATTTATGCATGTAATGAGTAGTTTTAACTTGATTCAAGGGTCGATGTAACCATGCCGTGAGACAAGAAAGATGGGGTTGGAGAGAATCGAGGTTCAGGCAAATGCTTAAATGATATGAAATGGGCTTTGAAGCAACTCATGCTACGGGCTTTATTAAGGACCAACTATTATGTGCCTACCCATTCTCGGAAAACCCCATTAGGGTTTAACTTATAGAGGAAAACAGTTCATTTGGGGGAAAAAGAAGACAAAAATGAATTTCTTTCGAAAGGAGAAGAGTTAAAAGTTTTGATGAAGTATATTGCTGCACAATTGCAGCAGAGTCAAAGGGAAAAAAAGGTTAATAATATACATTCAGGGAATGCCTAGCTATGGTCCCCGTGTCTGAAAGCATTATACGAATACTCATTTCTCCACTGCTTTAATTAAACCCAGTGATGGTAGTTGGAGATGAAACTTACTTAATTGAACAAATAATAATTATTCAATTACGAGCCTGATGAGTCACTAGTGAGTGGGATAACAACATGCTCCGTTTTTAGAATTACGTTTCATCTCTCACTTGCAAATAAAGAAACAGAGTGCAGTCTGAAGAATGGAAATCACAAAAGGCATTGATTCACGTCATTGATTTCTTAGGTGAATAAAGTAACAAATTTTCTTAGGCGTGCTACAAAATCGTATAAAGTGGAATTCTTTATTGGAACTTCTGCCATTTAGGTTGTATTGTATGGGAAAGGCCATACGCAGGGGAATACAAACCACTGAACATTTACACCCCTTGAAGAACTAGGTTACTTCAATGCTTCACGGTTGATCTTATAGCTTAGCTATTCTCAAGGCTCATTAGAATACAAGTAGTCTAAACATATTCACCATCATCACAATGAACGGCCAAGAAAATCAGTTCTTCTTTCCATGAAAAGCACAGAAAATCATGTTCTCTACCTAATTCGACTGTTCACGACATATTCTGAATTATCAAAGGCTCAGCAGCAAAAAACACAAACATGAAGTAATGAAAAACACCATTCATTAGGACAAGAACGCATCCGACATGTATATGACCATATAATGGATTAGCAGAAAAACCAACGACATAGACTACGATCAAACAGCAAGCATATCCCATAAATCATATTAAAACCCTACCCAGAAACATCATCGGATCAGGTCAGGCAAACCTAGAAAGCATACGAACAAAGACAAACCATTCCGCAAGACATAAACATCACAGAAAAACCACAAGATAGAGAGGCCACAAGCAGCATGTGGAAAATCAAGGCTCTTAGATGAGCTTAACGAGCCTGGTTAGGGCAGTCCCTGGCGAAATGGCCCTCTTCGCCGCAGCTGAAGCAACCACCACCGCCCCCGCCGCCGCCGCCTCCGTACCTGCCACCGCCTCCACCTCCATAACCACCTCCGCCATAGCCACCTCCGCCTCCACCACCCTGAGGACACTCCCTCGCCATATGACCATTCTCACCGCACTTAAAGCATCCACTTCCACCACCACCACCGCCGCCGTATCCGCCGCTCCTACCTCCACCACCGTAGCCACCGGCTCCGCCTCCGTATCCACTCCTTCCACCATCTCCGTACCCTCCGCCGCCGCCGCTACGACCTCCGCCGTACGACGAGTCACGCTTGCTCCCCTGAACCTCAGATCCGTCCGGTCCGGTGACGTTCGCCGCCTTTGCGCGGCCGTCGTTGCCGTACTCGACACTAAACTCGACCGACTCACCCTCGGCGAGGCTACGGTAGCCGTCGGTCTTGATCGACGACTGGTGGACGAAGAGGTCCTCGGTGCCGTCGTCGGGGGTTATGAAGCCAAAACCCTTTTGGTCGTTGAACCATTTGACTGTCCCCTTTTTGACGTCGTTCTCAGCCATTTTTTTCTCTTTCTCCCCTAAAATGTTTGTTGCAAAAGAAAACCCTATTTCTTCGCTGTTTATATATCGAGGGCTTCGTCTGCCACGTAGGCGGATGTGAGGAAACTATTGAAATTGATTTGATAATTCTCAAGTGGGTCCGCTGAATGATTTTCTTTTCTATATCTCTCATTAAATGTGTCAGAATACTATTATATTGATTATTTTATATAGTTCATATGAAATGGACAACAAACAGGCAGTCAAAAGAGTAACGTTGACGGTCAAAGCTTTTTGAATGGGAAAGTGTATTTAATATTTTATACAGATCTCAATTCTCAACATATATTTGATGCTATTTGATATGCACTGCACCTGATATATAGTAGGGACCACACTAAAAAGACATATATTTTGTTGGCAGTATAAATATTAATTTATCCGTAACTTAAGTGTATTTATCACACATGACATTACTTTGCCTGTAAAAGCTGACCCTATGTTTCTTCTCCACATATTTATAATTCTGTAGTACGACCCACTATCTTATCTTATATCTTCAAGATTATTCAATATATTCTTCTTCCTAATTTCCAATCTAATTTCCAATGTCACATATATAAATCTGGGTAAAATATGTTAACAAGCTGAAAATTATGGGCAGATAAATTGTAGGCCCTAAAGATTCATATCATATTTTACTAAATGGGCCGACGTTTCTCAACCATAGGTCCAAAACATGCAGAAGCCGATGAGTAGCGACTTTTACTGAAATTTTAAGAGTAGTTTTAACTTCTAACGTCGACTAGGGTTTGGTTTTAATGGCGGGAAAGAGGAAGAGGGAAGGTGAGTCTGCTCGCCGGAGAATCCATCCACGAAACAAGTACTGCGATAACCCGCCGGATTTCGGGTTGTTGAGCTCACTGTACCCGAGTTTTCAGCCGTATGTATTTTACTCGAACGACGGCCGGCCAAAGATTGATTGGACTGATTTTAACGCCACCCGCGAGTTGACTCGTGTACTGCTGCTGCATGATCACGGCCTCGATTGGTGCGTTGTTCTTTTTCAATGTCCGTTTTTAGGACTGCGGTAGATTTTATATCATCTCCTTTGTGGAGTTTTAGACAACGCCATTTTAGCTAGAGCTGTCTTTGTAGGTGGATTCCTGATGGGCAGCTATGCCCGACAGTGCCCAACAGATCAAATTACATCCATTGGATTGAAGATCTCTTGGCTTCGGATTTAGTAATCCCTGGTGCCAAACATGAAGTCGTTAGAGGTTTTGATATTGGAACTGGAGCAAATTGTATTTATCCCCTCCTTGGGGCGTCGCTTCTTGGTTGGAAGTTCGTTGGTTCAGGTACGGAGAGCAAATCAAAATACAGCAATTTTTTGCTTTTTTTATTTGTAATTGGTTATTGCTTGGCCTTTTCAAGATATAACTGAAGTAGCTATAGAGTGGGCAAATCGAAATGTCAGTAGCAATCCGCATATCTCCAACTTGATTGAAATTAGAAGAGTTCACAGTGGAGATAATCCGCTTGACGAGGGAGAACCGCAAAAGAATGAAGTTGAACTTACCGATGAAGCTTGCAGTTCAAAGGCCGTCATCCCTGTATCTCCTGCTGACTCTGGCATGGAGAAGAACGACAATTATCCACCTGTGCTGTTTGGTGTCGTTCAGGATGGAGAGGCTTTTGACTTTTGTATGTGTAACCCTCCATTCTTTGAAACAATTGACCAAGCTGGATTGAATCCAAAGACTTCTTGTGGTGGGAGTCCCGAGGAGATGGTATGTCCCGGTGGCGAACGCATGTTTATTACGCGCATCATAAGCGATAGCGTTAAGCTGAAGCAAACTTTTAGGTTGTAATGCTTTATCTAAAAGTTATCTATTTATGAACTCTTTCAAATTGCCCTGGTTTTAAACTTCGTCCCTGGTTCATCTAGGTGGTATACTTCTATGGTTGGAAGAAAGTCCAACGTGAAGATTCTAGTATCTGAACTCTGGAAAGTTGGAGCCACTGTAGTGAAGACTACCGAGTTTGTCCAAGGCAGGACATCACGATGGGGACTTGCTTGGTCTTTCGTACCTGCATCGGAGAAGATATCTTCCCGTATGAGCCATGAAAAAAACCTGTCTTTCATGCTTCAGGTCAGTCTTGCCGTTGCCATATTTGCTTGGTCAGGGACTTGCACGAACTGTATTTTGATATTTCAGAATATTTTCTAGGGGCTTCAACGTCAACACAGTGCTTTTGGTGTGTTGCAGTCACTGGTGGACTACTTTGCCAGCTGTGGTGCATCCAGTAAACTAGATTCCACCTCATTCAGTACTGATGTATATTCAATAAATTCTCTTTAAGGGGCACTTTTGTGTTGATTTCGTAACTGTCATATGCTTGTCTGATCTATATTTTTAATTCAAAGGTCACAATGTCAAGAAGTCACATTGATGCTACTCAGAAACATGGGAGACCAAATGCGACTGACACTGATTGTTCCCATCCCGAGTTGGGCAGATCCAAGTCTTCTAATGGTGATGATGTGCCATTGAATCACCTGCGTTTCCGCATATCGGTATTGAACACGACTCATTATTTGGTCTTTTCTTAAAACGTTTGTATTATGTCTACAATCTCTATATTTTGCTTAGGTCTTCCAGCAAATCCCGGGAACATTGTTGGTGAAGGGAACATTGCTTGAAAGAGAAAGCGTCCACTCGGGTATTTTTGTATCAATATTTAGTGAATCAATCATCTTTGATTTGTAGAACAGCCAACACTATAGCTTCTTAATGGTGGTTGTCGGTATCTCTTGCTGACACCCTAATAAACCAGTTACCACTATTCTATCATTTCTCTTAAAATCAGGTTCTTTTCCACTAATATTCCGGCTACTCGAAGAACACCTGAACACTAAGTTCAGTACCGCAAGGACCTTAACTGGTCAGCTCTAGGCGTGAGAAATAGAGCCCAACCATCCCAAGTATCTTCAGTGGCTCACAATGATCTACATTCAAGAATTTTCTCAAGCCCAGAATGTTGTGCTAGTAAAATGTGCTAAAGCCGAAGCTCGAGACATACGCTTCCATCCCCGCGTCGTCGCATAAATGATACTTGTAAGTTATGAATGTTATAATGCAATGGCACATGTGGTCATCTAGTCAAATTTCTTGGCATGCTAACATTTGAGGGAGAAGTTAGATACACCTATTGTGTTGTTAGATTAGTTGAGATTCAAATCTTCCAAGAATGGTTGGTTCATATCATTCCAAAACAAGCATCACCACATTATATTACATTTTCGCACAAATTCAAACAACCAAACAAGAGATTTGCACCAAACAATCGAATCAGCCACAACGTATAAGTATGTACCACAAATGCCTCACTCGGCCTTAGTTCCCGTCAACCCTAGCCTTGGTGAGCCCGGCGCACGTATCCACGAAGTCCCCGTCGATGAAATCCGTGGAGAAAACTTGCAACTTGTCGACGACCCCTTTGGCGACGCACTGAGCCACGAAGAGCCTCGCGTAGGGCTTAATCCGATCGGACACCGGCTTGACGCACAGCACTGGGTTGTCCGCCTTCGGCGTGACGGTGTTCTCGACCCTATAGAAGTACTTCCTGTTCTCCACCGCGTCTTGTTGGCTCAAGAACTTCAAGTTGCTCTCGAATTTCGTGGACGGAAGGTCAGTGTCTACCCAGTTGTCCTTGAGATGTCCCGAGCCCCACAGCGGCCCGCCGGGCTTGGGTTGCGGGGACGTCCTTGGCTTCCAAACGCATATGAGCCTTCTGGGAAGGAGCTCGGCGATCGTCTTGTGGAAGACGTCGTCGCCTTGGTGGATTAGGTACTCGCCGAGTCGCTCTTCCAGATACTTGTCGAAGTCCGGCGGATCCCGGTACCTGTTTGTACGTGGTGGATCATTACGCATAGGATCATCGTTTTCTTTTTTCGTACGTATAACTACAGAATGACCAGTGATGTATTGGCCTAGTGGTCAAAGTCAAGGATATCGGGATTTTATTCTGCTAGCTATCAAATTCATTCAAATCGGTCCGACCTCAATTAGACAACCTATAGTGTGTCGGAGGAGCGTGCATCAACAAGGTTTGACACCATGTATGATCTAAGTGGGTCTAGACTGAGACCTATTTGAAGATTCAGCTTGCCTTTAATGAGTTCGATTGTCATCCATGATCACACATGGACTTTGTCCTAGTGTTGTTTACCTGGTTTGGCATAGATTGCAAGCGAGCGCATCAACCTCGAATTTACTTGATTCAAGGGCCATGGTTTCTCAATTTTTTTTTTCAAGACAAAAAAAAAACTATAGCATGAGTAGCTAGCTCACTCTTTGCTCAACCACACATAGACCTACTAATAATAGATAGAACACTTGGCAAGAAATATTCAGGGCAAGTTGGTTGGTTTTTATTATAATAACTAACATACATTTACATACATACCCGAACTCGGTTCTGATCTCGAGAACGACGATCTCCGACTCCGTCTCCTTCAGGAACCTCACGACGTCGTCGATGACTACGTCGACGCCGTAGCTCATGAGAATCCCGTGGCAGATCTTACGGTCCTGCTGAACCCTAACGTCGATGAGCCGAGCGCCGATCTTTAGCTGATCGTATACGGATAGCGACTGGCATTGGGCGAACGGCCTCGAAATAAAGCGTATGCCTATCTTGTTCGTGGCCGAGTCGTGGGTCCCGGGCCACACGATCTGGTAGATTTTGACACGGGCCGGGTCGAGGCCCGCCATCCACGTCTTTCGGTCCGCGGGCCGGTAGTCGCAGCCCGGGAAATCGCAGCCCTTGGTCTGCTTCATGTCGACGAGGGCTTTCTTCTCCGTTGAGATTGATTTTCGACGCTCGACTTGTTGGGAGAGCACCGAGCCCATTTTTTTTTTTTCTTCTCTCTTCTTTATTGGCTATTTGGTTGGAATGAAGGAGAAAGAAGATGAGGATTTTGAGATGGGTGTTTTGGTTGTATGAGATTTTAAGACATCGATGATGATGATTAGTATTAGTTGACGATCGTTGTCAAAGCTTCGTTGTATTTTTGGTAATGGTGGGCTCGGTTTTGATCGATGATTGGCGGGGATTTTTATTATTTCTTATGGTTTATATTATCGTTTGTGTCGGTTGTGTGGTTGGCTGGACACACAGCGCAGCTTGGCTGATTTTTAATTTTTTTGTGGGATGATAATCATATGAATATTTTTAACTAAATACCATTTCTACGTTGAAACCAAGGCAATACGTCCTGCTCCACTTACATAAATATTTCTTAGGTACTAACTATTTGGCTGGCATATTTCGCGCATACATAATCGACTCATTGAGATATGACGAGATAGGAAAAATAAATTATTATTATTATTGGTAGTTTGCTTGTGAAATGAAAAGCGAATTAAGGCTTTATTACATATAGGGAGAAGAAGCATGCATGCAAGAGAGAAGGCCTCCAATTACGCATGATAGCAGCACAAAGAGTGTTAAGGTAAGAAAATAGGAGGTTCTAGGGCAATAAATATTGTGCCATTTTATTCAAGTCGCAATTTTTACCAATAATTTGCATGCTGAGAATACATACAGATAACAAACACTGCTTCAAAAAATAGAGAATCCCCAGCCTATATACTCATTCCATATTAAGGCAGTAAAAAATCTTAAATCATCATCAGTCTTTGCATGTAGTGAAAGTACAAGTAGAGTTTGTCCCCTCGCCGACATTAGCCCTCATGAAACTCAGAGCAGTGTGAAGAACTTGCTGCACAGAACCCATCAAAGCTTTATTCATCTGCTCGACGACGCCTGAAGGGCGAAAAGGGAATTGCACGCTGTTGTAAGAATTGAGAAGCGAAGTCGTCCCTTCCCTCAGCAGAGTCTTGTAAGGATCTCCTCTGCCCATCAATCCTTCCCATAAGGTCGTGTTTGGTCCGTATATTCGAGCAGCTACGAGGCCAAAAACGTCGCCCACTTTTGCCTCGGGATTTAGCTCTTTCCAATAGCATCTGTACTCAGACATCATCCAATTCCTGCAATCGAATATCAATCAAGAATCGAATAGAACTAAAATGTCATTTCTAATGCTATAGCTTTGGCATCATCAGAAGCAAAGTTGAGACTTTTCTAGCTCCAAATTTACCAAATTTCACTTCAAAGGCTAAAAGGGCTTGCAAGGAAAAGAACCCTTTTTTTGCACCAAGGAATATACTACAATTCCACTCCCAAGACTAAATGGGCATGCTATAGGAAAAGACCCCTTTTTTTTTTTGCACCAAGAAATATAATAAAATTCACTCCCGAGACAAAGGGCTTGCAAGAAAAAAAAACCCTTTTTTTGCGCCAAGAATTGTAATCTACATCACCTGAATGGGCAAGCTGAAGCTTCCAAGAATGGTATCGGAGGAAATGGAGGAAAGGGAGGGAAAGGGGGTAGCTGAAAAAATGGCGGTGGAAGAGCTGACGTCGGCGGCGGCGGAGGCAAGGCTGGAGGTGGAAGGGCTGGCGGCGGTGGCTGGGCTGGGTTTGGGACGGTGAATGTGGGACAAAAGGGCATGGGCTGGGCGGGCTGAGTCAGCAGTGGATCGACGGTGTACATTTCCATGTAGAAGAAGTTGAACACTTGTCTTACGTACTTGGGCGGACCGGCGGCGGCGCCGCAGCCGTTCAGAACTTGGCCGTCGGCGCCAGAAGCTTGGGCGTAGCAGCCGTTTAAGTTGGGCGTTCCGTCGAATCTCATTACATAGTTTCCTAAAAAGTTTGTCGTCTCTTCTCTTACCATTGTATATTGGCCGTCGCTTCCTGGGCAGGCCATTGCCACCTTAATTCCTGCAATGAAATAACTTTTTCTATGAAGTCGTACGAAGAAGAAGGATGAGATGAAATTATGAGTAACAGTGGTTTTTAATCATGTATTAATTACCGTATAAGGGATAATCGAATAGTGAGACTTGGCCATCTTTGCATTGGTCGCAGAAGACTGTACCACTGACCAGGGCATAACCATAAGCTCCATCAATGGAAGCTGCTGCAATAATCAGTAAAGCTGTGAATGTAATAACCTTCTTTAGCCCATCCATTGTTTTTTTCCTGTAAATCTGTGAGAGCCAGCCAAGAATTAAAGGGTGTGCAGAGAACGAAGTTAAGACATACAGTTTGAGACAGACCTGTAAAGGGGAATTCTTGGGTATGAATGAACGTGAGTTGGGATTTAAATAAAGTCAGAACAACAAGAAAAAAAAGGTGACGACGATAACTCTCAACTGCCTCCATTTATGAGCGACAGAAAGCTTTTTTGAAAAAACTTTGGAGCAGAGCAGTACGGAGTTGCATTTAAGGCTTACGATCCGTGTCTTTTTTCTCAAGATGATGATGATAGCACAGCGCAACTGTCCGATTCTCGACAATGGTGTAGTTCAATTAAGCTCATTACAACACCAAAGTTTGTGTTTGGCTATTTATTTGCCTGCAACTAAGTTGGTGTCGTGGGTCAGTTTATAGCCGTTGATCAAAGGGTCCGTCTACACACACACTCAAAACACCTTTAAATGAGCTCACGTTTAGCACCTAACTTAGCATTGGCAAAAAAGTCAAAAGGATGAAACTATAAGTCACGGCAGTTGCTCTGTCTAGAGTGAGAATGTAGGTGGTAGCAAGCTTCTTTATTAAACAAACCAAACATTAATAATTATGTATTAAAGAAGAAGAAAGAGCATCAGTGTACAAACAATGTTTTCCTACGATGAAGAAACAGAATGATAATCCTAACAAAACTGTCAAAACAGAACAAAAAATAGAACATTTTTATAATGAGGTAAGCGACAATTCCCAATGAAGTTTTCCACCGCATCTGTGTAATAATTAAAGACACATTTGTAATAATTAAAGACAGCCAAAGCTCACAACAGAGTTTGCTTGCATCACATTTGAGCATCCTTCTCTTCAACCTCCGCTTCGTGTCCATTTTCAGCGTTCTCGGCTGCTTGTCCATTCTCAGATTCACCGCCACTAAAAAGAAAACGCATCGATAAGTTTTTAGTGAAAGCAAAGAGCTTGTTGCTTTTCAAGTAACATGTATGCCAAAGATTGCTTTAAACAATCAGTTGAATCTATGACAACGTAGAAGCTGACTAGAACCATGCAGAAACTAGTAATCAGCTGAGCTGGTAATGGTTAATAAGCGAAAATGTGGACCATACTGAAGAGTGAATGCAGAACCCACGGATGATCATAGCCAGCATATGAACACAAAATAATTTCATGACCACACAGTAATGTTGCTGACGCTACGACTTATGCAAGATGATTGAATATCAGCTTAATAGCTTCAATGTCTCCTCGATGTCATCGTATGTAGTTTTAAACAAAACCACCCCCAAATCCAACAATTTCAACTTGTCTAGTAGTCAATTAAACATACGACAAACACGCGCAATGCTAAAGCGGTCCATCGTCCCCAATCCCAAATCAAATAACGATCACATAATCAAAACTAGTTTAACAACTCAACCATTCCCGAAACAAACCTAGACCACTAACCTCTGAGGACGAGAAGAATCCTCCACCACAGCCAAGGGTTTCCTCCAAGCATTCTCAGCCTTTGGTCCGACGTTTCCCCTATCCCTCCCACTCCAAAAGCTGTCACCTTTCTTCTCAACATCAGCAGCTCCACCAATCTCCTTAACCTTCATAGACTCTAACTTCTGATCCAACTCCTTCCAATCCTGACCCTTTTCTTTCAGTACCTCCTCCCTCGGCCTCGCCTCGCCAAACGGATTATGACCCTTGTTGCCACCACTCTTCACCTCGCCCTTGTTCTCCCCTTCGCCAATGGGCAAAGTCCTGGGTTTCAGATTCAACCTCGGCCTACCTCCACCGCTGGCAATAACATCATCTCGTTTCTTACCCCATGTTTCACCATCTGAACCACCACCCCTCGATTCTGAACCACCTCTCCTCTCTCTCAAACGATCGAAAGACCCGCCTACGTTCTTTGGAACCTCCTCTTCTTTCCTCTTCAGCCAATTATCAGAATCTGCTCCTCCGCCGTTGCCTGAATCCATCCCGAAGCCTCCCCTTTTCTCGTACCTCCTTGGCTCCGACGGCGCAAAACTCTTCTTTGAAGCCCAATTGTCAACGTCGTCAGCCCTCGAAGCAGAGTCCGAGAAAAACCCACCTCTTTCCCTCCTATCGGAACCGCCAAAACCATTAGGGCTTTTCTTCGCAGCTGCCCAATTATCAGTTTCATCGGCACGAGAAGGCGTAAATTCGCGATTCATACTCGATTCGCGGCTAAATCTGCGCGGCTGCTGCTCGTCCCTGCCGCCACCTCCGTAGGATCTGAATCCGCCGCCGAGCTTATTCCGATCGAGCTCTTCGGCGGTGCGTTGACGCGGGCCGGTTGGGAGGATTAAGAGCTCCCCGGGCGTTAACCCCGCGGGCTCGGCGGGCTTCGTCGAGCCGTAAGCGAACTCCTGGAGAGATACGGGCTTAGGTTTCTTCTTCTTAGTTTTGGTGGCGGCGGCGGCCGACAACGATGGGAAATCCGCCGTTTCGGCGCCGTCGAAGCCCTTCTTGGAATTGTTTTCGTCCGATTTGCGTTGCTGGAGGAGTTCGCTTTCGTTCTCCTCCGCGTCCAAAGCCCACGCGCCAGGTTTAGCCCAAGCGCCCATCGTTGCCGCCATTCTTTGGTAGTTTTGCTTCGTCGAGTTGTTATTTTTTCTTCTTCCCCGCGTTTATTATTCTAATGGCGTGAAACTGCGTGCTAGCGATAGGTTTTGTAGGTATTTATTTCTTTTCTTTCTTTTATTTTATTAGCGTTTATTCTAAGCGATGTGACTTTTCATCCGTAGGTGGGAATACGATACGATCCGACGGTTGAGATTCATACACATGGATTGCCTCATATTTTCGAAGCCAAAAATTGCTTAAACGTGGCAACTAGACGTTGAGCATTCAATTATAAAAATCGGAATTATGTATGTCCGCAACAACAATTTACAATACTTGATTGCTTTCTTCAATCATTCAATGATAAAAGCTCAGAAATGTTCACTACATCTCTTAATTTATTATGCTTCGTGCATCTCCTAATAATGGAGATGATTTATGATGAAAATGTCTGATAGGCAACAGCCCATTTCATGCTCAAGAGACAAGAAGTGTTCTAGGAGATAAATATTACACAAACTGCGTCATATGGTTTTCCTGGTAATACTAATTTTAACCACACTGTTACGTGATATGGCGAATCATAAGAAGATTGAAGAAACGTTTGTGAAGGATTCAGAATCAAGGCTAAATTAATTAATACACGAAAGGGATGATAGCATAGCGATTTCCAGGATAGTTGTCGAATTTGTGAGCATACCATCTATGAGTTTCAGACGCCGAAAAGACGAGATTTGAAACCTGCAAATGAAACGAGAAAGTGCTTACATTGAACTAGAAATCTCAATCACAACACCTCTCTCTGTGAAAGCTGCAAGGGAAATGGAACATTACCACAAAACCGAGCAGTAACCAAATTGTGATGTCAGAAAACCCACTGGCAATAGCGAGTCCAAGATAAATCACCTTCACGGCAACAACAAAAAAAAAGGCAATGAATAAGTACAACATACGATATACGAGGATACAGTTTGCTGAAACTGAGTGGATTACTTACTATTTCTGCGAGATAGTGTGGTGAAGAAACAAGATCGAACCAATCACCGCGAGGAATTTTGTACCCATCATCCCTTTTGCCATTCTCCCTCAAAGAACCCTGAGGAAAGAGATGTGTTATGGCCTCTACTAAGAGATGACATATATGAAAGTCAACAATCAGAAGGAAACAACATTTTAATTCAACTATGTTACTAATCAAGATGCAGTAACAGGACATAAATATAGCCTAGAAACAACAATATATGCATGGATCAGCAAGTAAATACTTTTTTTTTTGTGAAGTTAGTAATGTATGGATGCTGTACTTACAAGTATGGCATGGCAACGGCGTTGATGTATCCAACCCCATAAAAACATAGCCGCACCAATCCACGCATACCACTTGACATGCAGAAGAGGAAAAACATGTCCCAGGAAATCAAATTCGTCGTTTTGCGTTCTACCTTTCCCTTTAACAACAAAGTTAGCCAACAAATTTGCGGCGTGTCTGAACACAGCTGGGACGTAACCGCAGCAGAAAGATAGAGGGGCGGCTGTGTAGAAACTATCATCCAAAAAGAACGAATAATTTGGCATAATGGAACTCAAACAAACCAGTGGACGGTAATAAAAGAAAAATAAGCAATGAAATTCATAGCTAAAACTTGATTCAAGATGAGAAGACAACATAAAATTTACAACACTGAGAATAAAGACTTACAATAGGCCAGCGAAATAACCAAGTAAATGCATCCTAGCTGAAGGACTGTACTTGAATACGTATATACTCTCAAAAAGGCGCCTCAGAACTTGAACTTCCATCAAAAGAAGCACAAACACACATCTCCATATCCCAGAACTGTACTCTCGCTTCGATGAATGGTATTTATGCAATGGAATCTTATGCGAAACTCCAGTCAAGTGGCCTGCTACACTCCAATACAGCATTGAGCCCGAAACGTTTGAAGTGATTTCGTAAGCATAGATCCATGTGGCAACTAGCAGAAAAGTTGTCCAAACAACGCCCAATACATAAAAGTGGCAAAAGTACTTCTGAGGGACACTGAATTTCTGCACAATGAGAAAAGAAATCATTTTTTCCAGTGTCGGCAAAGTGCCCCAGCCAAAAACTGCCATGCCTTAGGTTGTTCATATACATCTAATTACCTTGCTCTAAAACCCTTTCCACAAATCATTTCAAAAAAGGGTCTATCTACTTAGGATTGCTGATTTCTGCGTCTATTATAGCTAAACTTATAATGAAAGAGCACTTATGTGCCCTGAAAACTACACCAAATGTTCAATAACATTGAACTCTACATTTAACTTCAACAGATCACCCGCGCCAGAAAAGCTACCGCAAAGAAGAGGTCAAGCGTACTATTGACATATTATTTCATACTCACTTTGGGGGTAGACTCCATTGTCTTTCCGCGCCTAGAGAACCCATCCAATAGCTCGCGATACGAATTCAACTTAGACGAGGGAATACACGCGATTAGTATCGGCAACGTAGCTGCTATCCACGCAGCTCTGAGTAGAACTACGACAGCCATCGTCAGCTGCTCCTGCGATTCAGAAACGTGGCTCCACCGTGACTTCATGGATGGTGTATCCATGATTTTAAGTGGGCTTTCTTGAGAAATATTCTTGCGTGGCGTGAGGTTTTCGGTTGCGCGGGAACGAAGTTGCCTATATTAGGAAAATCACGAAGATCAAGACCATGAACCATCTGTGGATGATCTATAAAAGAAAAACTCGAGCAAGCTTATCTATTGAGCTGTGAAGGAAGATGGTTAGATTTGGATCATTCTTTAGGTGACACGATTTGTGAGTTGAATGGGTTATTACAGGTGTCTGCGATGAACAGAAGTAGCATTTATGGGCCCATATCGGCCCATTGGGCCCATATTATCACTAGTCTCGTCACACGTGCGAACTACTGGACAATTCTTGTTCTACATAGATAGATATATGATCGTATCCTTAATGCAAGCCAATTAATGATAATAATATAATAAACGATTATAACTATATATATTTCAGTTTTTTCACGAACACATTAAT
The DNA here is from genome assembly GCA_027422505.1 of Craterostigma plantagineum. Taxonomy (NCBI): domain Eukaryota; kingdom Viridiplantae; phylum Streptophyta; class Magnoliopsida; order Lamiales; family Linderniaceae; genus Craterostigma; species Craterostigma plantagineum. The sequence continues at coordinate 34,607,092 of JAPQWV010000002.1, read as the reverse complement.
ATCTAGACATAATGCAGAGAATCATCGTCCTCATGCTGACAATTGTTAGCAGATTTACTTCTATACAAATGAATTTATGAGATAAATCCGTATAAGTTCAATCGACAGTCCTCTGTGTACTATACTTTTGTTACGACATAGTTAGGTAACGAACTACTTATTACAACGTAATCCACAGATCATTAATTACTGTAATGATGATGGATCATATAAGGATATTACATGGTTATACTATACTAATTACGTTCTTAATATAATTTCCACAAATAACTTTTGGCAAACAAAGCCTTAACTTGACTTCAACAATATATATAAGGCCAAACATGGCTCATCGAAACCATTCACATACTACATTATACAATTATCTACCATTCCAATGATCAATTGTCTAAGCATTCCAAAGGCTTGAAATTTATAGAAGGTGACTACGAATGATCTTTACGGTTTAGGTTTTTTTTTCTGAGTTTAGAGATTTCATTTTTACGCCATATTAAATACATGGCTACTGTTTGCCAATCTCCAAATGGCTCATATAATTTTTATATCCATAGTCAATGTCATATGAACTAATCATTAGCGCGTGTTTTGCCTTTCTTTGCAGGCTCCATGGAGAGATAACTTGCATCAATTATTTCAAAGCCCTATATACGAGGTGATTGCCGAGATTTTATATTAATTTATTTGTTTATCGTGGATTAATGGAGTAATAAATAGGTGAATCTATAGAAAAATACCCAATTGAAAATTTTTTTTACACATAACTACCCATGTCAGAAAATTTTATAGCTAGATACCCAATTTAATTTTACCAGTTTCTTTAGTCATATCGTACCTTCCTGTGTGTATATTGCGTACTATAACACGTTATATAGGGTACCTAAATATAGGATACGTCGTACCGGCACGCTGTGTGTTACATAGGGTGTACCTAAATATAACATACGTCGTACCATTTTCTGTTACATAGGGTACCCAAATGTGTTGAGATAGGGTACCCAAATGTGTTGTTTGGTGTACTTTCGGGGATCGGGTACCTATGTGCAAAAACTTTATTCTGTTAGGTACCTACATATAAAAAAATCCTGACTGGATATTAAATTACAAGTTTTTTTCCAAATAGGTACTTATGTGTAAAAACCCCAAATAAAATATTAGGTCAACAATAATAGTATAGTCAAGTGCGACTGTCGCTCACGCGCTTGAGAAGCGAGTGTTTTTGGACACGATAGCGGTCGCTGCGGTGATAGAGGGGGGAAAAACGAGACCGTGAGAATTAGTCCAAATGTGGTCGGAATGAAATTGAAATGAAAACTTTTGTTCAAATGAAATTGAAATTCATAGGAAATTACGCGTTCTTATTAAAGTAAACACATAGCAGCAGTATTAGTGTGGAGCTTTTGGTTGTGAAATATTGAAGGTCCGTATAAATAGTCTTACCAGTCCTCGTTGTCTTCCTTATACGTAGAGAGAGTGGGAGATCATTTTTGACAAGCAAATCAACGCTCTTGCTAGCTCGTGCCGTTCTATGAAATGGTAGGATTTTTATTACGCGCGGAATGATAGTGTTGGTGCTGTTTTCGTTGTCTATGTTGATTTGTTGCTGCCTTGTTGTTTGATTTCTTCGAATGCTGGGTTAGGGTTTCGCCGTATCGACCTTCTTGTAGTTGTTGCGTGTGGTGTATTGATCGATCGATTGCTCTTCTTCCGGTGGGTTGAATCACTGTGATTTTGGAAGCTTGGTTGTTTTGTTGTGTGTGGATTAATTGCATCTAAAGTTAATCGAGCCTCTGATTGAATATCATAGCCGAACAGTGTTTCTGTAGCTGAGAGAGACATTGTTGGGAAGTTGAAGAAAATGGCCGGCGAGAATGATGAGCCTAACAGTGATCGCAGACTTCAATCTTCAGCTGAAACATCATCGTTGTTCAGGCAGCAGCAGCAGCAATTGATGATGAATCAGCTAGACATACCTCAACTGAACATGCCTCAGTTCTATGGTGCGATGAGGCAATCCAATTTCGGAAGTGAAAGTGGCAGTAACAAAAGGGTTGGGATTCCACCATCTTATCCACAGATTCCGCCAATCTCACCTTACTCTCAAGTCCCTGTCAACCGTCCGCTGAATCAGCAGAATGGGATGCAAAATTTCAGTACCAGCCCAGGCTCATCGCACAGTCGATCGCTATCACAGCCCTCCTCGTACTTTGCATTCGACTCCTTGCCACCGCTGAGCCCTTCTCCTTACAAAGAATCCAATCCTATGCCTTTGGTTGATCATCTCTCGGGGAATGCAGCTATGGAGGAAAGAGACAGCTCAATTCTGCCGCCACCTTCGCCTTTCACTAGGGCAAATTCTTCTAGGGTTAATGAGAGTCTCCCGCCGCGCAAGGCCCACAGAAGATCGAACAGTGATATCCCTTATGGGTTCTTGAACGTCATGCAATCTTCTCCACCGCTAATGCCTCTGAGGAGCCCTGGAGCATCTGTGCCCATGAAGGAGAGTCCAGCACAGCTGGTCAAGAGAGAGTCTATTTGGGAAAAACGAGGACTGGGAAACCTTGAAGGGATGGTTGATAAGAAAGCTGAAGGAGACGTAGCTGATGACTTGTTCGCTGCCTACATGAATTTGGACAACATCGATGCTTTGAACTCTTCTGGTACCGGCGAGAAGCTGGGAACTGAGAACAGGGAAGACATGGACAGCCGAGCAAGCGGTTCCAAGACAAACGGAGGGGACAGTAGTGATAATGAAGCCACTAGCAGTGTCAATGAAGGTGGAAGTTACATGCAGAAGAAGGAAGGTCTTAAAAGAAATGCTGGTGACAACATTGCTCCGTCGACCCGTCATTACAGGAGTGTGTCCATGGATAGTTTCATGGATAAGGTTAATTTTGCCGACGATTCTCTGAAAATGCCCCCGTCTCCTGGGACTGGCCCGGGCCAGCTTTCCCCCACGAATTCGCTCGACGAAAACTTCAGCATGGAGTTTGGAAATGGAGAGTTTAGTGGCCCCGAGTTGCAGAAGATTATGGCAAATGAGAAGCTCGCTGAGATTGCAATAAATGATCCCAAACGGGTCAAAAGGTAGTATATCCAGTCCATTGCTTTCTGTATACTATATACTCTTGGTTGTGTGCAAAGTCCAATTTGTTTCAATGGTCAGGATTTTGGCCAACCGTCAATCTGCTGCTCGGTCGAAAGAACGAAAAATGAGGTACATAGCTGAGTTGGAACACAAAGTCCAGACACTGCAGACTGAAGCCACCACATTGTCTGCTCAACTAACTCTACTCCAAGTGAGCACACAACCTAGTCTTGCGGGCTTTATCCACGCACACACATATATTTATAGCTGTTACATGTCTAAACGCCTTCGTCTTTTTTCTTTCAGCGGGATTCTGCGGGGCTAAGTAATCAGAACAATGAGCTGAAATTTCGCTTGCAAGCAATGGAACAACAAGCACAGCTTCGAGACGGTACTGACCCTTTCCCTTCCTTTCATTTCTTTTTTAATATCCTATGATTGAAATCTCATAGCCTGATTGGGCTGTCTTAAAACAGCACTAAACGAAACATTGTCGGCCGAAGTTCAACGCCTGAAGCTCGCAACTGCCGAACGAAATGGAACAGCCGACTCATCGAAGTTTCAGCAACGCATGTTTCATGCTTCCCAACTACAAGAAACTCAGCTCAGCATGCATCAGTTACAGATTCGAGGTTCTCAAAGCTCTCAACGGTCCGAAGGCGATAGGTCTGCATCGCATGAATCGAAGTGAGGGCAACAAAGTTGGGAACTTGAAAGGCAGAGGCGAAATGGGATTGAAGGCTAATACACCACAACTACTTGTTTTATCGGAAATATCACATAATTTAGTACTCTTGTCAAATTGCATTCGTTCATTTGGTTCAGTTTCTTGCAATTTTTAGCTCCGTGCTTTTGGTTGGACGAACAGTAAAAACCGCAAGCGTCGATAGGGTCTTTTTCTGTAGGAAAAGTATATTCGTTTTGGTAATGCGGTGCCATTACCATTTTGTTCTTTGTTTTCTCTTATAGAGTGTGTTATCGACTAAGTCTGTCAAGATCATTGTCCAAATTCAATGGAACTAAAGACCTGTGTGTCTGCCTTTTTCAGATATGATGCTCTTTGGTATTTATTCTCTATGATTATATTCGTCGTTAATAGATTACGTTGATGGGGAAATAAGGAACTATCTGGTTATTCTTGATGAACGTTAAGCTACGACCCCACAATCGGGTTGAGTTGCGTTCCAATGTTCAATCTTAGACTATCTCCAATCGAAAAATTCATTCTCAAACTCAAAATAGACTATCTCCAATCGAAAAATTCATTCTCAAACTCAAGATACAGTAATTCTTCTCAAATCGACAAACTCAAACTCAAAAAACCATTATTGTAATATTTTCTTCACCTCATTTTTTAATATTACCCATTAATTTACATCTTTACACATTAAACCAAATTGTTATTTTAATTAGATTAGAAAAAATAACGACACAAACTTAATTGTGAACTCAATATTTTTTCATATAAAAACATTAATAATAACAGGAGTACTTTTGTATACTTTTATTTATTTATTTATTTTTTATATGGATACTTTAATAATTAAAATAAAAACAGGGTATATATTGTAATTTGTAAAACATCAAACGCATCTTGTGATATCTCATTCTCAAACGCATATATGCGTTTTAAAACAGGAGAGAGAAGACGGAAATGCATCTTTTAGTATACATTTTATATTTTTGGGTATCGATGAAGATTTATTTGAATAATAATCGAAATTAATTTTTATTATGGAACAAAACGGAGTATATAGACTACGTAAGAAAAGTACGACATGTAAGTCAGGATGGCCGAGTGGTCTAAGGCGCCAGACTCAAGTTCTGGTCCTCTAACGAGGGCGTGGGTTCAAATCCCACTTCTGACAAGAACATAATACATTTTATATTTTGTTTTTTATTTGTATATTAATTTGGGCTCCATAGGCTCGCCCTGACATGGTTGATAAACAGGTCATATCATGGGCCTTAACCCAATAATGAATTTTCTTTATTGGGCCAACGGCCTAATTTTCCGATCCACTTATTTAGATAAATGAAACGGCGCCGTTCGAAGCAACACTCAGTCAGCCATCTCATTTTTAACCTACCATAGGAACTCCCAAACCCAGCTAATAGAAACCTGTTGTTCGTTCGTTGATTGATTACCAGTCACTCTGTTTCTCGATAATGACGCCGCCACCTGGACCATACTCCGGCAAGAGCACCCTTGCTTTGGTAAATTGCGTTTTCTCGATAATCGTCCGTAGTTTAGTGGTCGTTTTTGGATTGTGCTGATTGAGATCTGTGTAGAATTGTCGACTTTCTGTATACCTTTTTTTTGTATTGATCTGATTACATGCGATGCAGGTTGCTAGGGTGTCCGCTTTCTCGTTCGGAGTCGTTTACGGCAGCGTCAAACTTAAGATTCTTAAGGTACTCACTCGTATTAAAAAAAAATGCTCTCTTTTTTTTTCTTGTTTTTCTATTAATCTTTTGGTTCGGAAGAGATGAGTGGAAATTTCTCGATGGGTAGTTTCTGCTGTCGACATCTGATCCAATGCGATTCATCGATTGTTTGATGAGAATTGCTGTTGACTGTGTTCTTGTCTCGCATTTGGGGTTTAATTGTCTATCCTGCTAAATTAGCAGCTGCTCATTCCTTTTGATGAGTTTTAGTCTTTCTTGCTAATGTTAAAACCGAAGCAAATGGTGTTGATTCATGTTTCATTGTGTTGTAATTTGAATATGAAACTGAACCATCATTCACTGGGTTTTAAGTCTCCTCTTATGAATACGTGTCTGAAAAGAGCTTAACCGCTTCATTTTCTCCCTTTTACGGGACAATGGAAATTGATTGTTTTTGCAAGCTAACCTATTTGGTGACACACTTAATATGTTGCCCCGCCAAGCTCAAATCTATTTGTCGAATTAGCAGCATTTCAGTCTCCCATGTGTCGGTTGCATGCTATTCTGAAGCTAAAACTGAAAAAAAAAAACGTATCTTACTTTCCTCTTGTCTCAATTCTACTTGCATGCTAATCTTAGAAAATATATTACCTTGTTGTGCAGGCACAGGCCAAATCCAAGAAGAAGGCCGAAGCAAAGGCTGCGCATCACTAGCAGATTCGTTTTATGCTCTCTACAATAATCGAATTTTCCTTTCTGCTGGCTTTACGCTTTACTTCAGATTAGTTGGATGGTTGGGTCTGGCTTTAATCTGTTTCTCTGATTTTGTTTTAACTCAACTGAAAAGATTAGTTTGTACCCTTATTTCCGCCGTGGTCCTCAGACGAATAAAATCGATGACTTGGATATACTTCTATGTCCATAGCGTAGCATACATACTATCCATGTGAGCGATCTTTGCACAAATTCTTGCAACACATTCACGTCCGTTATCTTTATGAAATCTTCTCTTTTCGGGCATGTTTTTGTACTGCTTTTTAGTGAAGGTCGTTTTTTCTTCACAAGGGCTTTACGAGCGAGATGTCATCCATAAAATATCTTTCTTTTCTATTTTTCTTGTAATATAATTCGTTAGCGGTGGAGAAGAGGACAATTAACGAAGTAAGATACATGAAACAAAATCTAGAATGAAAGGGAAAGAACTTCTGTCCACCGTAACGAAAAGGCAGTATGGAGCCACGTGGCACCCGAAAGATCACAGAGTTTTTTTCCAGCCTTGCGAAAAAAATATCAAGAAAAATAACGAATTTAAAATTCAGGAAGAAAAAGGTGAATATTAATAATAAAATAAAATGGTCAGTGTAAAAAGGACAAGAAGCCCAAGTTGCCTGGAAACTCATTAGGTTTGAGCTGACACGGAGAAACTCATTTGCAGCCGTCTTGTTTTTAACCTTTCTCATGTCGTCTCTCTTCCTAGCTTGATTTCTTCGCAAAGATTTTCTTTTTCATGTAACCCTTATTCTATCAGCTTATCCAATAGGCTTCGATTCACCTGGGTTGTTCAAAGGCGCCATTTTTTAGGTACGTCACTTCTTCTTTTGACTCTTACCGTCACTTTACATGCGAGGGCAGCGTTTTGCGACTTTTCCACCGCAGGCCTGTTCATGTTTGTATGCTCGATTCGTCTCCATTTTTCTGGGTTTTGAGTTTAACTGATTAGCTTTGTGCTTTCTCTGCAACGGTGAATTGAATATCATTTCCATATCTTTTTGATTTTGTTTCCGATCGTTTAACCGTCCATGGAACGGGATGCAAAGCTGTCATTTGTCTTAATGTTATAATATCTGCTGTATTGTGTCTCTGCTTCGACTGTTTCTTTCCTCCCTTTACATCTTTTCTCAGTATATCTTGTAATTATTCAAGCGAATAAACATTTTTACAGACAAAATGTTGAGAGCTAAGCACCTCGGGACACTTTCTCAGTCGGCGAGAACCTTCCTCTTCAGTGGGCCGAGATGCAGTGCAGCCGATGGAAGCTCATGTAGCTGTTCAGACGACGATAATTGCATCTCCAAAAGACATCTTTTAACGAACGTCAAGCACTTACAAGCATCATCTTCATCCATACCTTCATTACCAAAAGTCCAAGGATCACTCCCTTCGGCTGATTCGGGCGATGCAAACGCAAGGCCAGAGGCTACTAAATCTAAGCCACGGGCAATAGCAGCGTCGACTTCTCGCTCATCGGAGCGTGCAAATGGCGTCAGTTACGCTGATGAGATCGAAGAAAATGGGCATTCTTCGCCTCCTATTGCAGAGCATTTTGTTAAGGCTGGCATGGCAGCTGCTGGCCTTTTATCTGACTTGGTTCATTACAGAATACCTATGACCGAAGGCAGTGCAATAGTTGCGTCGTCTCAGAAATCCATGGTTAATCATTCGAAGTCTGTTCCTAAGGAGCCATCGGTTAGTACGAAATCATACAGAAGGGACAAAACTTTGGGCAAATCGAGCTCAGCAGCTGTCTCGAGTAGTAGTGCTGCTGCTAATGTTAGAGGGGATGAATCTTCTTCAAGAACTGGGAAAAACAAGGCTTCGAACAGTGAATCTGCATATGCGATAGATGCCCATAGTTACGAGCGCCATGAGAAGAAAATCTCCCTTCCTCATAAATCGAAAGCTTATTCCACTACTAAATCGATTCCAAGAACGCAGCCTTCGAACGGAAACTTCGGCGGGCAGAGTAGATTCGTAAGGGAACTTAAGGGATACTCTGCCCCATCCCCGACGAGCAGGCAATACTCACACTCTACCAATGCCGTAGAAACAGTTTCCCGCCTTCTACAGCAGCTAAAGTGGGGCCCAGCGGCAGAAGAAGCTCTACGAAACCTCAACGTATCGCTCGACCCCTACAAGGCGAACCAAATCATAAAGCAGATTCAAGACTACACCGTGGCGCTGGGCTTCTTCGGCTGGTTGAAGACCCAGCCTGGGTTCAACCACGACGACCATACGTACACCACAATGATAGGCATCCTCGGGCGAGCCAAGCAGTTTGGGCTGGCCAACGATTTGCTCGATCGAATGGCGAGCGATGGCTGCAAGCCAAACATAGTGACCTACAATCGCCTGATACACAGCTACGGCAAAGCCAACTACTTGAGCGAAGCGTTGGGCGTATTTCATCAGATGCAGAGGATGGGCTGCAAGCCCGACCGTGTCACCTACTGCACGCTCATCGACATCCACGCAAAGGCTGGCTACTTAGACGTGGCCATGGAAATGTACCATCGAATGCTCGACGCTGGGCTTTCCCCCGACACCTTCACTTACAGCGTAATCATCAACTGCCTGGGAAAAGGGGGACACTTGGCAGCAGCCCACAAGCTCTTCGTCGAGATGGTCGACCGAGGGTGCGTGCCAAACTTGGTGACCTACAACATCATGATTGCCCTCCACGCTAAGGCGAGAAATTACGAAAACGCCCTTCGACTGTATAGGGAGATGCAGGGCGCTGGGTTCGAGCCCGACAAGGTGAGCTACAGCATAGTCATGGAGGTTCTCGGGCAGTGCGGCTACTTAGAAGAGGCTGAAGCTGTTTTCGCTGAGATGAAGAGGAAGAATTGGGTGCCCGACGAGCCAGTTTATGGGCTCCTAGTCGACCTATGGGGAAAGGCTGGGAACGTGGACAAGGCCAGGCAATGGTACCAAGCAATGCTCGACGATGGCCTTCGCCCGAACGTCCCGACTTGCAATTCCCTGCTCAGCGCCTTCCTTAGGGTCCATCGCTTGCCCGAGGCACACGCCTTGCTGCGAGCCATGCTCAGCCTAGGGCTCAGCCCATCCCTACAAACCTACACCTTACTCCTCAGCTGCTGCACCGAAGAAGCCCAAGGCTCGCCGATGGCCTTGACCACCTGCGGCGAGCTCATGAACATAGCGAACCACCCCGCCCACGCCTTCCTACTAACCATGCCCTCGCCTGGGCCCGATGGGCAGAACGTTAGGGCCCACGTAGGCGAGTTTTTGGACCTTATGCACAGCGAGGACAGGGAGAGCAAGCGCGGGCTGGTCGACTCGGTGATCGACTTCTTCTACAAGGCGGGGCTCAAGGAGGAGGCTGGCTCGATATGGGAGGTGGCGGCTCAGAGGAACATATATCCCGACGCGGTTAGGGAGAAGGGCTCGAGCCATTGGCTCGTGAATCTGCACATAATGTCCGATGGGACTGCTGTGACTGCGCTTTCGAGGACTTTGGCTTGGTTTCGAAGGGAGGTGATTGGCTCGGGAATGTGTCTGAGGAGGGTCGATATTGTCACGGGCTGGGGAAGGAGGAGCCGCGTCTCGGGCGATTCGATGGTTAGGAGGGCGGTCGAGGATTTGCTTAGGGCTTTTGAGTTTCCCTTCTTCGTCGAAAATGGTAACTTGGGATGCTTTGTGGGCTGCGGCGAGGCGCTTAATCGGTGGCTGCTTCAGCCTTGTGTGGAGAGGATGCATTTGCTGTGAAGCTGACGTGGCGAGTTTTCGCCGGTTTTGAATATATTATATTTTATATTATGTTTATATATTATGAAAGAGTCTTGTTGGATTGTGTGACGTTATGATTTTACATTGTTTTTTCTTCTTGGCTTCCGTGTAATGATATGCTTGAGTGAGATTTCCGGGAATTCTTGAATTACTTTGCTTCTAACGTTCTTTCATTTACTTAAAAAATTGTAGTTATGCATTTACCGTAAATAGCGACGTACCCTCGACCAATAAACCATTGCAAATTGTGTCGAAAACAAAAAGAAAGAAAGAAATAAAGAAAAAATTGACATTCACTAATTCTATACTCTCGGTAAAAAGAAAAAAGAAAAAAAAAAAAAAAAACCAACCCCGAGTCTCCGACCACAGATGTAACTGAAACATAGGAACATTTTCCAAATATAGGCTCATAAACTAAAAAGCTTTCATCAGTTCGTTGCATCACAGTCTTCTTCTTCTCTGAACTTACCAGCTATACTTCTGTAAGAATTCTTGCATCACCCTTTGTCGATCTTCAGACCAAAATCAATCCCACACAGCCATCGTCGAATCACCAATGATCTTAGAGGCTCTTCTTAATTATTAAGGAATGACTCTAAAGAGCGGCACTGGCCAAGCTTGCGCTGCCTGCAAATACCAGAGAAGAAGGTGCACGCCTGAGTGCCTATTAGCACCTTACTTCCCCGCCGACGACCCAAAGACCTTCCAAGACGTCCACCGCCTATTCGGCGTGAAGCACGTCCAGCTCCTCCTCAAAGAAATCCCCGCCGACCACCACGCCGTCGCCATGAACGCCGTGAAATACCACGCGCTTATGAGGGCCAAGCACCCAGTTTTTGGGTGCGCCTACGTCATCCATCGCCTTCAGTACCTTATCAGCCTCGAAGAACAAGAGCTTCAATCCGTTTTGCAGCAGCTCGCCTTCTACAAACAGCAGCAGAATAATCACAATAATAATAATAATAATAATAATAATATTGCTCAGCAGCAGCCTATTGTGAGCGACTATGCCTCGCCGCCGTTACAGCTTGCCGGAATTATCCCGGCGGGGCAAGAGGTGAGTAGTAATTACAGTGTTGCGCCGCCGACCCATATTTCGTTCTCTAATGACAACTTGCCTGAGTATGGGTTTGAGCTGGCGGCGAAGGATCAGATTCTTCTTCATGGGCAGGAGGACAGCGACGGGGGCGACGATGTGCAGTTTTGGTTTCAGCAAGCTTGCGGCGTCGCCGGCGGCGAAAGCAGCTCCATGGTGGTGCCGTCGTCGTCGTCGCAGTTTGTTCATCAGTCTCAGGCGGCGGCGGCGGCGGCGCTCTGCGTTCAAGAAGAGATAACGCAGGACTATAATGAGATGCATTCGCTTTTGGATCAGATCGAGGACAGAAGATCCAGCGATAGTTCTTAGGCGAGGAGCAAAAGCGTATGATTTGATAGATATGATGGTATGAAATAATTTATGTATGTGATCCCTTGCATTTACTTTCGAGCATAGTATAAGCACTGTTTTGCATGAAATACTGTAAGATGAGGCTGTAATAAAGAATACGAGTGTGATTGATGACTGTAGAAGCCATGGTCAACTCTAAGTTCAGCAAACTCAAATTGTATTGGGCCTCAAACCCATTTAGGGAGAATGGCTCATTTAAAATGGCCTGGCCCATTAGTGACGTTATTAGTTTCAGTATTGTTATTATAGTTGGTTCGAAGGCAATTCCCCACACGACATTGTAATGCTTCGTACATGTAGTAATAGGAACCCTTTCTGCAATCAACATCGTATAATAATACAATACAAACCGATAATGCTTGAGTAATTTCTATGATTCACACAACACATTATTGATAGTTTTATCTTTTAATCCTCATTTAAATCAGATTCGAGCTCACAAGATATATGTAATATGTTGGTTCTCCATGTCATAAAAGACGTTGTTCGTAAAAGGTTGGTTCTCAATGAATGTCAACTAAAAATCTTCCGTGTCAATGTATGTAATGTGGGATCTTCTCATCAATCTCAGTCGTTCCTATTTCTCCATCTCAGACGCAAACTCTTTTCAGATAATATCTTTATCAATTAATCTTTTGTCTTTTTTTATCTGGTTAGGTCAAGAGGAATTAATCACATTTGAAATCACCTAATTGACCAGTTTTCACCGATTCTCAAATACTCAATTTTTCTTTCCCCAATATTTTTCTCTTCTTTACTCTGCGGTGTATTGGCAGTGTGCGTGTGGGCGTGCCTTCTCTTTCTTCTGGGAAAAATTTGCCCTGTCACAGAATAGAGACTGCTTCAAGAACTCAGCACAGCTTCAATTAATTACCCCCAATTTCTATCTGCGTCCTAATTATGGTTATTTGTTACCACCATCATTATTTTCTTTCGTGATCGTCTCTGATCACGCCCTCTTCGACTTTTTTTTTTTTGCAGGTGATAATTTTCGGTGGGTGTTTGATAAAAATCCCACCTTTTTTGTTAACCCTTTTGCAGCTTCGGCTCGCGTCAGTATACGCCATTGGTATAGCGTGGGTAAAAGATTAAAAAACCCATCTTTGTGTGTTTCTTGAGGAGAAAAAGGGGGGAATAAAATTCTCACCTGTACTCAAATGCAATCCCTTGATCTCCAATGTAAACCTCCGCTAGACCCTTCCTTACCCAATCCCTCAGTAATGTCCGAACAACAATCCTCTCCGATCCGCTCTGACAACGCTGAAAACAGCGAAGCTATCTTAGAAAGCAGCTACAAGAATGAGAATAGTGGCGGAAAGAAGAATTCAAGTAAAAGTAACGGTGAAAGCAGTAGTAATAATGTAGTTTTTAAAAGGGAGAGGCCATCAAGAGCTTGCACTCAGCGCGCCGCTGAAAGGTTGCAAGCTGCGGCTAGAGCAGAGGCTGAGGTGGAGGCTGAGAAGAAAAGAAAGAGGGTTACGAGGAAGCAGAAATTAGCTGCTAGGTTGTTGAAGGAGGACAGTGATTTTGATGATGAAGACGAAGGCTTTGATGATTTGAGGGATGAGGACAATGTTGATGAAGATGATGGTGAAGCACAGGCTAGCAGTACTTCGATTACGCCGTTGGTTGGGGATTTGGAGGACTCACAGTTGCCTCGATGGAACATTCGTTCCATGTGGCAGTTGGCTTCAATTTTGAATTTCTTGAATGTATGTGATGTGAGAGGTTTACTGGAAAAGATTGAACCTTTTTTTTTCTCCTCTTCCTTTTTCATGTTGGATATGGACATATGGTTGTTTTGAGGATGAAGTGTATTCGTCGTTTTCTATGGAATGTAGGTTTTTAGGCCTTTGCTGAACATTCATGTGGAGTTCTCTGCAGAGGAGTTGGAGACTGCTTTACTCACGCCGAATAATACCTTGGCGGATATACACATACCTTTGTTGAAGGTTGGTGCTTATTTTCTCCTTCGAAGAAACTAAACAGCTGCAATATGTGTATTATAGTTGTGTCTATGTTTAGTGCACTTGAGTCTATGTGTATATGCTGACTATTGAATATTGATTTTATAGAAAATGATTGGATTGTGTTGCTCGCATCTGCAGGCAATTCCTCCTATCATTCGAATGGCTCATGGACACAGTACTTGGATTACTGTTCTGTGCAGAAAATTGCGAGATTGGTGGCACTGGGTAATTTCATGATTATACCACAACAAAACATATGATAACCTTCAACATGGCCAACATATGGTACTTGGGTTGTAATCTAACTTAATTTTTTTTTTGTTTATTTAAGGTTGCTGAAGGAGATCTGCCTATAGTTGCTTCACATGGGTGAGCTGCGATATATCACGATTGTCATGTGTTACATTATGTATGCCTCACCTCATTTGAGGTCAGCATCATCTTTCTAAGATTGAAAATATCATTTCAGGGCGGAAATCGAAACATACAATTCACTTGATCCCATGATCAGAGTGACGATTCTCAAGGCATTGTGCGACATTCGTGTCGAGGTACCTTTCTATGAATGAACGTCCTCATTCTTTACGCATTGATTGCCTCAACATTCTTGATGGAATCTTGAATGAATCTATTGTCGTTCTGTTCCTATAGTAAGCTGTTCGAGGTTCGGTTGCTGAAATCTATTAGTAGAGTTAGTGCTTAGGATATTATTTTGCCATCCTTTCGCCGTTACCTTTTCCACATGTCGATACTTTAACGTTGGTTGGAACTTGGATGAATTGAATTCTCTGTGTTGATTGATTGATTATCTTGTTTATTTTGTTCACATCACATCAATGCTGAGAATGCATTAATTGTCATTGTCCTTTCATTCTTCAGCAAGAAGATATAAAGATCTTCATAGACGACTCGATCAAAAACGGTTCTCAGCTTTCATTGTTTCGCAAACAGCGAATTGGTGGAGACTCTCGTGGAGTCTCATACTGGTAATTATTTTAATTTCTTGACTATCGTAACGGACGAATCATGTAGTTTTCGCTGTTCTTACGGATAAGTAAGTCATCTCCTAAGATATATGACAATTCGAACGCTTGGCTTATAGATTATACATTCATACTGGGATCATATATACAGGTATGAAGAAGATCCAATCATTGGTCATCGGCTGTACAGAGAAATAAGAAAAGTCGAGGCGAAACGGGGCAAAGGAAAAAGCGTACCTCAGATTCCCCATTCATCTTATCAATGGGAAGCCGTTGCTACCAACTTAGATGAGTTCATGAACGTTTCCGTAAGTGAAAAGTTTTTATCAGCCTTGAGATATTTTTCGTGCTTTTCTCTCCCTTACGAATTCGCAAATCTTCTTGATTTCAGGAAAAGCTCTTTGCGAGCAAAAACAGGACGGAAGTTTCTGTCGGGAAGAAACTGAAGAACGACATGATTCCTGAAATAGAGAAGGTCCACAAGGTTGTCTTCTGTTTATCAGTTAAATGTCTGATTCAGACAATCTGAGTATTAACTCAGATCTTAAGTGTCATATCTTTAACCTTTCAGAAGAAGGAGAGGCTCCTAAAGAAACAGCACAGAGAAGCGTTAATGCTCGATAGCATAATGCACATAGATGGCTTAGGTGGTGGGAGATCACTTCGCGACCGAAAACCCGTCACATATACCTTCGGTGGGTTGGCGTAATACCCTTTCTACGATACGAAAGCTCTCTACACTGTTAAGATTTTCTCTGATCTGAATTCTCTGTGTAGATGACTATGATCGATCCATTAATGAGGCGCTGAAGTTCACCAAGTACGAATCTCTCGCAGTTTTCTCTTACGATAAGATCATTAACATCTTGTCCTCTCTCTGGCATCATATACGAATCTTTGAATCTTAGGAATAGGCAGCAATCGCCCGAACCCCATGAAAGAGGAGATTCATATGTTGTTAGAACTGATAACTCTTTCAACGGTGGATGGGCTGGCACTTTGCGTAGCACTCGACTAAACAATTTCAGCACACCTTCTCCTATGTCCGAAGATGGAGATGAAATGCTCGAAGATCAAGAAAACGAAGTATTCGACAATCAGAGAGACGAATCATTGGATCGCGGGTACCTAAGGGAAACAATTTTTTTTTTTCATTTCCCGTGAATTTTTATTCGAAACGTTGCTAACTATCGCTGTATTTTTTTATCATTGTTTATAGCAACCGAAGAAGGCAGAGGCCTCAGAGATACGCCGAAAATGAATTCACCGATGGAATCTCAGATAACGAAGCAGATCCCGAGAGTGATGATGATATAGTAGGCGAAGTTGTTTACGACGAAGAATACCTAAGGAAAAGGAAACGGAGAAGAAGAAAAGCTCCGAGCAGCGAAGAAGGCGATGAAGAGTATAAGTGGGACGAAGAAGAAAATGGAGAGGAAGAGGAAGATGAAGAAGATAATAACAGCTTAAGTACGAGCGAAGAAGACAGCAATGAGCATCCTCGCAAGAATCGTAACTTTAGAGGGCGTAATACCAGGCGAGCGACTAGGCTGAGATCGGTTAAGGAAAAAAGGCAAATGGGCCTTAGGCGTAGTAAGAGGTCGACGAGGAACCGCGTGAATTACAAAGTCTATGAAATGTCCGAATCAGAGAATGAACTGGTGAAACATAAACCCGAAAATACGAGGGCTGAGCAGTCTTACGATGAAAGTGGCAACGAAGAAGATGATGATGGAGATCCATATTCGTTTGCTGCCATGCAAGATTTCGACGAGGGGAAGATCGATGAGGAGGCAAAGCCCATCGAAGAAAAGAAGACAATTGAGACTTTTGATGGTAATAACGAAGAAAGAGAGAATAAAGATCGACCAGATAGTGATGGAGACGACTATCAAGAAGATAGAGGGTCGGGAAAAAGGCGATTTCTTGATCTTAATGAGCTCGCCCCAGGTAATGGGTTCGATGATGGGCCAAGCTCGGCAAGGGACGATGGCCCTAGTGGCTTTTGAAGTTTGCCGGGAAGAAAACAGCGAGAAAAAATCAATTTGTAAGAGTATGAACCTTTTTTTATAGTAAGTCAAGTACGATGATGATGCAGTAATTGAGTCCCATGGGTTCTCTCTTTCTTTCTTATAGGTTAAAGAAACATATATCCCATGCAGTTTTACTCCTATGCTATGCCTAGGACTGAGATGATGACTGATTTTGATAAAAGATTAGATTTTTTTAGTATATTTTTCTTTTGCCAGTGTTTGTATTATCTGACTATGATGATGGGGATGAATGATATAATCCTAATTTTAACTGAATTTAAATTCTGAGACTTTTCATCTAGTAACAGTACTTTGCAGTTATGAGGGCCCAATTTCGATTCCCCAATTATGATTTTTTTTTTATGATCTGAGAAATATTGCAAATTTATTTAGTAAAATATACTATCATGGTCTGTCTTTAGGTTTGGGATTTAAGGAGAATTATTTCACTTATATGATTGAATTAGTTCGATTTTTATTAAATTCCTTCTAAAGTCTATTCGATATAAATATAAATAAAGTTAAAAGCAACTTTAGCCCTTATCTAAATATACCCACCAATAGAAACTCGACAACTTCTCCCAACAGATAAAGAAAAACGATAAAAACAAACAAAAAAATAAATATAAAATCCATTCACCGTCGAAGCATTTCTTTTTTTCCCTTGAATTCTGTCGACCACATTTCATATTCTACTTGCCATTTTTATATAGCAAGAAAATATACTTGCGTGCGCATAGCATTTCATTTGTCTATAATTGGACGTTAATTGGAGAAGAAGCGATGCTTATAATATTCATTCACTATTGTAATTTGTAGAATTGAGAACTATTAAACGAGTTCATGAAACAGTTCTAACACTGTATATCGGTATGTTTTAAATGCTGAATTGAGTTAAAACAAATGCTAATGACACAGAAAAGACACCTCCATAAACGTTAAGAGTATCACTATATGTGAAAACTTGCCGAGATTAGTCAAAAATTGTTGTACTAACGGTTTTTTGGGTATCAATGTCGTATACGAATGTGCTTATGTTTTAATGACGGCAATCAATGATGAACACAGAAGAGGAGAAAAAGTAAACATATGCTTAAGACTTGATAATGCAATGCTCCTATGTTGGGAATGTTTAAAGATATGCTTTCGTTAATGGCTATAATTGTTTAATTAAAACTATAATATGTGAGGCAAGTTAGGTCGTATGGGGGAAAAAGAAGACTGTGACTCGTGCCTTTTATCGTTACTTAGGCTTTTGCAATATTAATAATAATCAATAATAAATAAATAAATAATATATACTACATTTCCTCTGCCTCACATCATCGTCATCCATCATCTACAGCACACTCTGTTCACATCTCACTACCCAAACATCGAACTCTTTTCCTTCGACCAAACTATCCCTTTATATATATAGCAACCATTCAACTATTGGACTAACATTCAACTGTCCGAAAATCGATCCTATCCCTTTCTTCTTTCTGGGATCTGAGGAAGGATCACTCGGGGAAGCAAGAAAGAAAGAATGGATCCACCGCTGGTAAATGAGGCGTCTTTTACGGCGTCGGCTTACCCTTCGTCCTATAGTTTGGCCGGGCTCCTCTCTTTCCCGGTCGCCGGAAGTTGTGTGTCGGCGGAGGAGTCGACGGTGACGGAGCAGAGAGGCGGCGTTGGGAAGAGAAAAAGGGGCGTTCTTGAGAACTTATCTGCTGCTAGCGTTGTTGCTCATGATTCAATGGTAATGCACGTAAGTCCTCCCCTTTCAAATATGTTTACCTGGCTGGGAATCTCAGTTCACAGAGTAGTATAATGTATAGCATTGGACTCTTGACAGTGATTTATGCGTTGAAATTCTGACTCGGCGATGAATGGGGCTGAAAAATTGCATCTTATATCGCCTGTGAACCAAGCTAGATTAGTGCGTGCATCTTTCTCATTTCCTTAATCTTTCGTCTGAGAATTGCATCTCCCTGCTCTTTCTGTGCAGCAGAACGAGTCGAGCGTCAAACGAACAAAAGAATCCCTATCAAGATATGAAGCCAATGGCTTGAAGACAGAGGCAGACACAAATTCAGGGACCAGTTCTAAGCCAGTCGAGGATAAAGCCAAACTCGAACCGCCCAAAGGTTACATTCATGTCAGAGCTAGACGGGGTCAAGCGACTGATAGCCACAGTTTAGCTGAAAGAGTACGTACAGCTTATATGCCCTTAGCAGTGAAGAT
Source organism: Craterostigma plantagineum (assembly GCA_027422505.1). Taxonomy (NCBI): domain Eukaryota; kingdom Viridiplantae; phylum Streptophyta; class Magnoliopsida; order Lamiales; family Linderniaceae; genus Craterostigma; species Craterostigma plantagineum. The sequence goes on along the minus strand of JAPQWV010000002.1, from coordinate 34,588,433 downwards.
ATGTTCATATTCCTCGCGTCGATAATGTAGTCTTGCTTTCTGATTCTTATGTATCCTATTTTTTCCTTTCTATTCTCAGGCTCGCAGAGAAAAGATCAGCGAAAGGATGAAAATCTTGCAAGACTTGGTCCCTGGATGCAATAAGGTATCCATCTTCTTCTTCATCTTTTTTCTGGTTAAGATTCCATCACAATGATCTCTTTTCTCCTTCACTTCAGGTTATTGGAAAAGCTCTTGTCCTCGATGAAATCATAAACTACATCCAATCGCTGCAGCGTCAAGTCGAAGTAACTTCCCTCCATCTTACTCATCTACTATAATATTTCCAATAATTTCTTGCACATATGACTCACCCTCCTTGTATTATCACGTTTTTTTTCTAGTTTCTGTCGATGAAGCTCGAAGCAGTTAACTCTGGGCTTATGAATCCCACAATGCAAGACTTCCCTTCCAAAGAAGTAAGTAGTATTCTAGAATCCTTTGATCAAACTAGTTATAATGTGTCGCCGAGACTTTCATTGTTGTAATAGAATGATGAATGGTCAGCTGCAGGTAACAAACATAGGCTTTGATGCCAATGCAATGCTATGCGCCCCTCAGACGCCAAGAGAGTATACCCAAAAAGCACAAGTCGAGTGGCTTCACATGCAAGTTGGGAGCACTTACCAAAGAGCGACATGATAGGCCGACTCAGCTGTGTTAAAACCTTAAATTACTGCGCTAATCGAATCGATTCTCCGTAGTTTATGTGTCCCATCATCAGTTTACTCAATATGTATGCCTTAGCAAAAAAAGAACTTGTATTACACTTGTAGAGTCGACTTGAAAGTAGCGTTATGTTTATACTTACATTTGATCGAAGATGCTTGTCTGCGATCTGTATTATGAAAGATGACTTGATTAAGAGAAGTGTCGAATGTTATATCCAGGAAATAGAAAGTCGACGATAAAAACTTTATCGATAAAAGATCAGATGATTCTACAACAAAATTGAAAAACTTCATGGTTTTCGGATGCGATCGCGCCAAGAACCTTGTTGCTTCGTGCGAACCTGAGATTGGTCGATACGTACAACCTTAGCGATATTAGAAAAAAACATATTTGGTGAGAACTGAAATTGTTGATAAACGTAAATGCGATGTCATCACCTGATCACTGAGGAGGCTTGCAGCTTGAGATGTTTTGATTTTTTCTTGTTGACGATTTCTTTCTTCTTCTTCTTCTTTGGGCTTTTCGTCGGTTTCTGCACTGAGTGGAAACGAAGATCCGCCGAAAATTGCATTGTCATGAAGAGATTTGAGTTTTTCCTCTCGATTGGCCTTAAAGGAAACGACGGATATGATCATATCAAAATCGTGCCTTAAAGATAAAGAAGCGCCAAAATATGGAAAAAAAAACGAATGCTAATGTTACCTCTGCTGCGGTAAAACGAAAGCTTTGGCCCACGTGCTTGACCACCGATGCATCATCATCAGCAGCTGCGAATACATGAACGTGAATGAAATCATTATCAACGTTCTACCAAAATATGAAAAACAGTCGGAGAACAAAATATTGACGATGGATTGAATCAGAAAACATGTGGAAGTGATGGGGTTTTGGTGAAATATCAACACGAGGATATTGCGAGGCAAATTAGAACTTTGAGTCAACCTTCGTATTCCTCATCATCAAGAGGTGCCTCCTTGTCGAAGTCAAATCTCTCCCAACCTGAGCCCTTTCCGATCTTTTCATCATTTTGAGCTGTAAGAAACAGACAACTAATGTTATTTTCCAGAAATGAGACCAAGTTCAGAAACAAAGAACAGTGTACGAGTAAGCAGGAAAAGGAATGACTAGAAACCAATGCAAGCATCACTAGTTAAACTCTTCAAGTTCGAGTTTCAAAATTGAACAAGTTTTTCTTTTTTCAAAATACTAAATTCAAACTCAAACGTGTTTGCAGCCTCACAAAGAGAACTCAATTTCCAGCGATAAACAGCAAGAACATAACATATTACCAGTCCTCGAAAGCTGAAGATTCATTTTGGCTTTGACTCTTTCAGATGGCGTCTGTTGAAAGCAAATAAGAACCATTAAAACAAAGGAGTCTATGAGATGGGAAAGGGCTCAGATTGGAAGAGATTGATTTCAGTTACAAAATTCATTCTGAAATTCTCACCATATTCTCATATCCTTCAATCAATTTTCCGTCGTCAACCTTGCCACTACCACCACCCCGCCTTGAATCACACTTCTCGCGACTTCTGCTACGGCTTCTACGCTTCGAGTATCTCCCTCGACTCGAGCTTCTGCTCCTCCGCCGATGCCTCGATCCTCGGCTTCTGCTTCGGCTGCGCCGCCGCGAATATCTATCTCGACTTCTGCTCCTGCGGCGGTCCTTGGATCTCCGACTAGGGCTTCTGCTTCGGCTCCAATTTCGGGACCTTTCCTCTTTGGGTTTTTTGGAGGAAAGTTTGTCATGGATCGATTTGAGCTGGGCCTGCTTTTCGTACTCGGTGGTTTTCGAAGGACTCGATGCTCGCACGAAGCTGCTGAGGGATGACGGCCCTCTCGACGGAAATTCGTCGTTTGAGGCGGCGGCCGAAGAAGAAGACGAAAATCCGAGGCCTTGCTTGAACCTCGCCGCACCACTTCCCCGCCGGGTTAGGTCGTCGTAGTACGCCGCGAGCTTGTCGTCCTCCATTTTTTAGGGATTATTTTTTTCCAATAAATTGAATTTATTTATATAAATTGTTGCATATAGTAATAAAAAACAAATGCTCAAATTTTGACTGCGGTAAAAAAGACTCCTTTGACCATATCGCCGGCCGATCGGATTTCGATCGGTTGTTGTTCATCGAGCAGCTCACGGAGAGCGATGAAGACGACCCGCAAGAGAAATCGACCCGATACCGAATCCATACCCGAAACTCACATTCGACCCACGCCCGAAGAATGCCTGAACGTACGAGACCAGCTCTTGGCCCTCCACGGCTTCCCTCGTGAATTCGTCAAGTACAGAAACCAAAGGCTAAAATCGAACGCCGAAGCACAAATCACGCAATCTCATGACGACGAAGGTGACAATGATGAGACCGAAAGCGTCTTGGACGGTCTGGTCAGAACCATATTGTCGCAGAACACCACCGAGGCTAATTCTGAGAGGGCATTTGCGATGCTTAAATCCGTTTATCCTACCTGGGAACAGGTGAGTAATTCAGTAGCTGCTGGCGTGAATTTGGCAGCTGTAATTTGTGTAAAGTGTAAAGTTTGCGCCTTTATGTTATTCTGGGAAATGCGTGTGGAAACAGACATAATTTGCCCTACTTCTCTAACTGCTCATGTTTCCATTGACGTCTTAAGCTAGATTGATATGTCAACTATGATCTGCAATTTAATCCAATGATGGCAAAGGTTCTTACAGCTGACTCTAAAGCCATCGAGGATGCTATAAGGTGCGGTGGTCTTGCACCTACCAAGTCATCATGCATAAAGAATCTACTGAGTTGTCTGCACCAGCGAAAAGGGAAGCTTTGCTTGGAGTACTTAAGGGACTTGTCTATCGAGGAGGTCAAGGCCCATCTCTCCAAGTTCAAAGGAATCGGTCCTAAGACGGTAAAAATATATTTAGTCAAAGCGAACTTCATCGAAGTATGGCAGTGTAGTGACGAACCTATAACCTATTCATGTGTTTGTTTGTAGCAGGTTTCATGTGTATTGCTGTTTCATCTCCAACGAGATGATTTCCCAGTCGACACACACGTATATGCTCTACGAATCTTTTTACAAATGGAGTTCCTTGCAGCTTTCTTTCTTTAGTATTACGAATCAATCTCTAATGCTTGACATTCTTCTCTTTTTTTTTTTCAGGTTTTCCAGATTGCAAAGACAATGGGATGGATCCCGGCTTCGTCTGATATAAAGAAAGCGTATGTCCATCTCAATCATCGTATCCCAGACGAACTTAAGTTCAATCTTAATTGTCTCCTTTATACGCACGGTAAGGCATGTCGGAGATGTTCTATTAGAAGTTTTGATAAGCTGAAGGTTGAAGATGACAATGTTGGTTGCCCCTTGCTGGCTTTTTCGAGTGTTTAAGTGGTAATAACTTTGAGAAGTTGAAGAGGCCAAGAAAACGCAGGAGATGTGTCGGTCTGGGGAAATCGAAGGGGGCTATATTTTTTCCTTTTAAAATGTTCTTTGGTTAGTATAAGGAATCGTTGATGTGAGCGACCATGTCCTTCGTATTCTTGCAATCAAGAACGTTGACCAAGTTGACGAAACATTGTAACTAACGATGCGATTATTTTCGTATGTTGACTGATTACTAAACTCAAACTGCTCGTGAGTTGTGATGTAATGAGCTTTTACCCGCACAGAAGAAAAAGTCTGAAACATTTTTGAAATTCGACCAACATCGGAAAAGGATATGGAAAAAAATGGGTTACACTCGTAATTTCAACTATGCCCATTTGGCAGTTCTTTAAAGAATTTCGGTTACTAAAAAATGAATTTAAATCAATCACGCAAATTTCCAAAAGGCGAAGAACGTTCCATGACACACAAGGATTCAAGAAAACGTCGTGGTACATCAATTTCAAGTGGTCCCCACACGCTTTGTGGGTCCCACGTTAAGCGCCCCTTCTTTGAAGAGACGATCTCAAACGATCCTTCAGTTCGCTGGGATGTCAATGGGATATCCTACTAAACCTATCGATGGTTGGGAGAAAATCCTAACAAACAACCTTAGAATCCAAAAAACGGAGCACAGAAATTATTATTTTATTATCTTTTTAGTAAATCTGTCTGGTTTGGTTTCGGGCACTGCTAGGTCCAAAGATTTCATCTTTATCCTATCTTTTGGTTGCATCCTTTTAGGTTCTTTTTGGGTTTTTTCTCTGAAACAAAAACAAAACCCATATAGATATCGGCGTTTGTCAGCTGTTATCTCCTTGGGAGCTTCAGACCTTTCCTTTGGAGTCTTATTCGAGTGGGTTGGTGACGTTGTGTTGCGAGTAATTTTAGTTGGGACTAACATACGTTAGCTTTTTGGTTGCCTAGACAATCTTGTCGCTGCTAATTCTCTTATCCTCGCCACCTTAATTTTGCTTTTAAGTGAAAAAAAACCCTTGTTATTTTCTTGAAATTAAAGCTTGGTGTTTTGTGGGCTTTGATTTACTGTAGTTAGAACGTCAAAACTAGTGCAAAAATTTGTGTGTTTGTGTTTGGGAATGTCACAAAAGCGGCAAGAACGAGGCGAGGGCACTCCTTCAGATGAGAAGCGTCCCAGAAAGTCTCGATCTTTGAGGAGGTGAGATTCATCACATAAGTATCTGTTTCTTTGTCGAAGGCATTGAATTGTTAGCTAATTTGGAGTGTGATACATGGGTTGTGAGGTGAATTTTTTTCTACTCGCTTTTCATCTGTGTTGTTTTCGTTTGAGGAATGTCAAATGTGGTCCTTAAATGTTCATATGCTTTTTTTATATAGTGTGGTCGTAGATGTAATGCACCTGCGAAAATTGCAAAGCCTAATGGAGCCAGTCCTCGAACCTCTGATTCGCCGTGTCGTAAGTTCTGATGCCTTCTCGCTTTTTTCGATTGCTCTTTCTAATATTTTTGGTTTTTCCACGAATGCTATGGCAGGTGAAAGAAGAGGTCGAAAAAGCATTCCGAAACTACATAATAACTATGAAACAGTACGTCATCTGATCATCTTACAGTCTTAAAACGGTTACATAATTCCCTTTCGAGCCTTCCTAATATCCCTTCTTTTTTATTTTAAAAATTTTTTCTAGAAGCAGCAGTTCTACAGATGAATCTCCTCCCCAGCCAACGAACCTACGGTTACAATTCTTGAACGACATATCCCTCCCAGTTTTCACTGGGACAAGAATCGAAGGCAAAGGCTGCTCAAGCCTTGAGATTGCTCTAATCGATGTTCATACTGGGAATATCGTTTCGACTGGCCATGGATCTTCTTCCCAGGTTGAGATCATAGCCCTCGAGGGAGATTTCGATGGGGAGGATAACGATAAGTGGACCATCGAAGACTTCAGAAGCAACATAGTGAAAGAGAGAGTAGGCAAAAAGCCACTTCTCAGTGGAGACGTGAAATTGACCCTCGAAAATGGGAAGGGCGCAGTCGGCGATGTGATGTTTACTGATAATTCAAGTTGGACAAGGAGCCGTAGGTTCAGGCTCGGGGCAAGAATTGTGGACGATGATGGTAAGATCTGCATAAGGGAGGCTCGATCTGAACCGTTCATCGTCAGAGATCATCGAGGGGAATGTGAGTTCGTCAAAGATCTAATTTTTTTACCTTCTTCTACTTGGCCACGAATATGAGAATCAAAGATTTGTTTTTTTACCGTAAAAGTGTATAAGAAGCACCACCCACCGTCCCTTACTGATGAAGTATGGAGATTGGAGAAGATTGGCAAAGACGGAGCTTTTCACAAACGTTTGTGGAAGGAAAAAGTCAACACAGTCGAAGATTTTCTTTTTTTGCACAGTTTAGATCCCGCCAGGCTTCGGAAGGTATAAAGCTTTTCATTACAAAAACGGTGAAACCCCTTTTTTATCTCGCGATTCGTTGACATTTCCAATTCTTAAATCTTGTCAAGATTCTCGGGAACGGCATGTCTACAAAAATGTGGGAAGTAGCAGTCGAACATGCCCAAACATGCATTCTTGGCAATAAGCTATACCTATATAACGCGCCTCAGAAGAAAGGCGTCGTTTTTAACGTCGTTGGACAAGTGAAGGGAACTTTATTCGACGGCCACTTCGTCCCCTTCGAAAACCTATCCGAGGATGAAAAGGCAATCTTCATTTTTTTTTTACTTTTCGATTTGAATTTTTCGCTTTTTTTTTTCTTTTTTTGTATACGACTTTACCCCCCTATTTTCCCAGGAAGACGCGCGCCAGCTCGTCGTAGCTGCCTTTCAAGACCGCGAAAAAATCGTCGATTTCGACGACGCATCAACTCCTACCTCGTCCAATCAATCGAATTTCCCATACGAAAACGAAGACTACAATCAAGATATGCGCTCTGAGATCAACAAATCCACCGTTTTCTTGGATCAATCTCCTTCTTCGCCGGGGTTCATCAGCTCTGTATACTCCATGGAAGGCCTGGGAAGCTTCGACGAATGCTTGGGAGAAACAGTCGACCATTTAGGGACGAGCTATGATCGACCTCTAACATATCCCGGCCATGCTTCTTCGGAAAACGGTAGCTTTTACTTCGAAGGGACTGATTCCTCGTTCCTTAGTTCGAATTTTGACGCATTGAGCGCTTTCATGCCGTTTTCGAACGTTGCTGCTGATAAAAAAGCTCAAAAGGGTTGGACCGTTTTGGTCAGCGTAATAAGGTGGTGCTTTTCGATAAAGAGGATAGTGAAGAATTCTCGCGTTGCGCAGCTCCCAGCGTACTGCTCGTAAAAAAATAAAAACGAAGGCGTTTCGGTTTTTATTTTTTTCGATCTCTCTTCTTTATGGATCGAAGAACGTGTATCTATATCGCGTGTATTTCATCTGCGAACTATGGAAGGAAAAAAAGAAGGGCGGAGCAGTTTGCGAAATGGTCGTCTGTGTTTTTTTTTTTTTTCTTTTTATTGCTTGGGCTGCCGTTTTGTTCGAATTCAAGATGTTCTTTGTAAATTCAGAAAGTTGTGATGTTATAATATGGTGTTTGCCTTCGATATGATTCGTCTTGGCAGTTGATCAATTAATTACATCTGTATTTTTTATCTATGTTTTTTTGGGGAGAGACTAAAATCGTTGGTTGAATAGTCTTCACGCGTTAAAGATTAACAATGCAAGGATGATGATTGTTTAAGTTGACTCGTTTCTCAGTTTAGTTCTGCATAAATTTCTACTACAAACACTACACTACACATCTACAACTCGAGTGTTGTCGAGTGTGGCATATGATGGCGTGTCAAGGGGGCCCACATTTCTCTCCAAATTACCATGTATAAAACACTTACATTGATAAAAGGGATCTTGAATATCCTTCCTTCACTTCAATAAAGATGACGTCCCTTAATTATCAGACAAAGTGTTGCCATAGCTGTGGATCGATGATAGCAGCAAGCTCCGAAGATGGCCCAACTATTGCTTGTAGAAGGTAAATCATCTCTCATATGGCTTTGTTTTTCTGGCAGCTCAAGTGGGTTTCTTTTATGTATACAACTATGGAGTCTATAAAGTTGCTTTCTTTCTGTGTACTTTCGAAGGATGACGACGACGGAGATGACTGAGATGCTGATTCAAATTTTCAGTCAAGTTTCACGGCCAACCCCAGAACTGAGTTCATCGGACGGAGGCTTCAATTCGGTGCAGTAAGTCGACGGAGTGAACTTTATCGCCCGTAATTGATCTTCTTCTCTTTTTAATTCCGACTATTTTTCTTTTTTTTTGTTTCGTAGACTTCTGAACAAGGTGCTCGACGTAATGCTGACCCGAACTCTTCAGCGACTAATGACAGCCCCACAAGTCCAGGATTTGATCTGTTCAGTCGTGGGTGGACATGTACGCTTATAAATCGAACTTTATGCTCTTCTTCTTACGATATCATGTGAAAGTGTTTATCGATTTTATTGTTACAAACCGTTTAGGTAAGAGAGTCGATTCGACCAATTCTCGACAGGTTGGTATCGACCGAGCACGAGCAACGGTGAGTGGCTAGCTAACTACATGCTTCTGCATTGCTTTTCTCATCTACATTTATGAAGTTTTCTGATGCTGAGATTCAATACAATACGAATCTTTAGGAGCTCTGAAGCAGAAAGAGCCGCCCCAAGCGCTAAAACTCTGCACTTTTCGTTCTTAGACGAGGTTTCTTGCCCTGTTCTGACAGGGAAAGAGATCAAATCAGAAGGAGATAAACCCATAAGGGTCGCCATCGTCGACAAGAAAACAGGGGAGATCGTAAGCTCAGGCGCAGATTCTTCTCTGAGGGCAGAAATCGTACTCCTCGACGCCACTGATGACTTCGGCGAAAAAGGCTGGACCTTCGAGGATTTCTCGAGTAAAATCGAGCCAGGCAATAAGAAGAAACCCCACTTTTCGAAAGCCCAATACGTAGACATCAAGGAAGGCGTTGGGCCTCTGCTAGACATCAAGTTAGGACAGGATAGAAGCTGGACGAAGAAAGACAGCAAGTGCAAGCTTGGCGTAAGGCTTGTTGGAAATGTTAGAGGAGTCAGAGTGAAGGAGGCTTGGACAAAGACATTTAGGGTCTATGATAGTCGTACCAAGCGTAAGAACAATTTACTTCTTCTTGCCCTTTTTTCGTCTGCCCCGTGACGTATTTTTGCATTTTCAAGAATTGTTTTGTTTTTTTCAGTTTATGAGAAGGGAAATCCTCCGCGCTTGTCTGATCCTCTGTGGAAGCTCAAAAACATAGGCAGGGACGGCGGACCGATTAAGCGCTTGGAGGCGAATAATATTAAGACGGTGAAGGACTTTCTGTTCTTGCACTCCGTCGATCCCATGCGACTCCAAGTAAAGACCGAATTAATCCATCCGTTTTTTTATTATTATTATTATCACCGTTTGCGGTTGAATTCTGTAATAAAATGTTCTTTATGAAATTTTCTGCAGAAAATTGTTCTTGGAGAGAAGCGAAAAGCCAAGGAAGCAAACTGGAACGCAATCGTAAAACACGCTAAGACGTGCATAGTGGACGACTGCACAGACGTATACGTCCATTTTCCTCGGCCAGAGTCTCAGACGGGCGTGGCCTTCGACGCAGTGGGAAAATTAAAGGGTTTAGTCGACAAATCCCGCCACTACATACGCTTCGAAAAACTCTCAGAAGACGGAAAGGTGTCTAATTATGTTCCATGAAAAATCTCCTCTTTTTGGCCTGAATCTGAACAGCAAATTCTCGTCTTAACAGGCCGTTGCAAGAGAGTTACTGCTATCCGCATCTGAAAACCCAAGCGACATATCGTCGTTCCCCGACGAAGCTTCTCTCATGGAGCGATACTCCGACCTGCCCATCGACGAGATCCCATCCTCCAGCACCCGACCCGTCGAAGACTTTTCGGTCGAGCCATACGGTTCGAGCCACATGGCTATCTTTCACGATTCGCCTGAGACCGTAAGACTATACGAGCCGAGTCTGATCCATGGGAACCATAGCCCGAGCCATTCCTACGGAGGCTCGCAGAATCTCACCTTCGATTGGGACGACTTGTGGGACTTTGAAGTGTGCGAGCCGTCGATGGCTCAGGCCGAGGGATGTAGTGAGGCTCAGCTACTGCTGATGCGTCGAATTGTTACCAAGTTTAAGGAGCTGGGAAAGAGACGGCATGCTCAGAAAAGGCAGAGAATCCATTGATACAAACATGTATTTTATCTACACTTCAACTTCATTCAAGTATATGTTGTAACAGACAATTGTTTGGTAAGAAAAGTTTAGTGTCCAACTGAAACATTTGGGTTTAGAGGGTGAACTGAAAGAACGTTCGACCATAGATGATGGTGATATTCTCCTTTCTTTTTTGGTTAAATTGTAACGTACGCAAGTGAAAAAACAATTGGTTTCTGTACGATTGGTTTTTATCGTTCGTAGTGGATACTTACTTCCTAGACATACAAAACAAGAAAAAGAGAATTTGCACCATTTTCCAACTATTTATCCGCTTTTGAACGGTGTCTAAGAGTCAAGACAAGAGCTTGGTGAAGATTTCCATGGCGGCATCTCGGAGACTTTCTTCGCTGCTCAATCGCTCGATCGCTTCTGCTTCACTTCTCGGTGAGCCTAAGCTCAGAACTAACGTGGAACTCGGCGCGCGTGTGTGTGTACGGTAGTTCATAGCATCTGTTTAAATCCGAAGCATTGATTTGTCTAAAACCTCGACCTGGGCTACGCTGTAATATGGTTTAGGAAGAAGCATTCAAAGCTTTACTACTGCCGCCGCTGCTTTACATGAAGAACCAATAATTCCCCCAGTTCAAGTACAGTACACAAAGCTCCTCATCAATGGACAATTTGTGGATTCTGCTTCTGGTAATAATATAGCCAGCCTCGTTGTTTTTCCTTAATCTATGACAAATCGTTGAATCTAATTCGAGGTTTATATCTATCTCTTTTCCAGGCAAAACATTTCCTACATTGGATCCTCGCACAGGTGGAATCATCGCCCATGTCGCCGAAGGAGATGCAGAAGATATAAACCGGGCAGTTTCTGCTGCACGCCAGGCGTTCGACGAAGGGCCATGGCCAAAAATGACTGCCTACGTAATGTTGTCCTTTTGTTTATCTGTAACTATCATACATTTGATATCATTTGGCTTGCGTTGCCTTAGGAAAGGTCACGCATTATGTTGAAATTCGCTGATTTGGTCGAAAAACACACCCAAGAGTTAGCACAGTTAGAGACGTGGGACAATGGCAAGCCATACGAGCAAGCCCTTCGAGTCGAAGTCCCCAAACTTGCCAGGCTCTTTCGCTACTACGCCGGTAAGGAAAAAAACGAAAAAAAGCTCATTTTTTTTTTCTGAGAAATTCGTGCTGATATTTGAGATACTTCAAAGGATGGGCCGATAAGATCCACGGGCTAACCGTGCCCGCCGACGGGCTCCACCAAGTTCAAGCCTTGCACGAACCCATCGGCGTGGCGGGTCAAATCATTCCCTGGAACTTCCCTCTTCTAATGTTCGCATGGAAGGTGGGCCCCGCCCTCGCCTGTGGAAACACGATCGTCCTAAAAACAGCCGAGCAAACTCCACTCACTGCCCTATATGCCTCGAAGCTGTTCTACGAGGCTAGTTTTTCGATTCATAGATTCAATACAATATTTTTTTATTTCTTACCAATTCGATCCTTTTTTTTCTGTGTCCAGGCTGGTCTGCCCGACGGCGTACTGAATGTAATATCTGGCTATGGCCCGACAGCTGGCGCCGCCCTCGCCAGTCACATGGACGTAGATAAGGTAAGTCGAATTTGTTCCGTTAGCGTTTTAATCGTTAAATTCGAATTGTTGCCACTAATTTTCTCCTCTGAATGAAGATAGCATTTACGGGCTCGACAGAGACGGGAAAAATCGTGCTTGAGTTGGCTGCAAAAAGCAACCTAAAGCCTGTAACGCTCGAGCTAGGAGGAAAATCGCCGTTTATTGTTTGCGAAGATGCTAATATCGATAGGGCCGTCGAGTTAGCGCACTTCGCTCTGTTCTTCAACCAGGTAATGAAAATGAACTCGTAATTTTACTCTCCCAAGAAAACCGAAAATTAAGTAGAAAAATAAAAACATTGTTGTGTGGATGAGTAGGGACAGTGCTGCTGCGCTGGCTCTCGCACGTTTGTGCACGAGCGTATATACGATGAGTTCGTTGAGAAGGCAAAGGCACGTGCAATGAGACGATCGGTTGGCGATCCTTTCAAGAAAGGAATCGAACAAGGCCCTCAGGTGCCTAGAATAGTTCATTAGTTTTTCGGGAGTTTTTTAATTCGTTTTTCAAGATATTAATTTTTTTTTTGGGTTTTCAGATTGATGAGGAACAGTTCAATAAGATCCTTCGTTACATAAGACATGGGGTCGAAAGCGAGGCAATCTTGGAATGTGGAGGCGAAAGGTTTGGTTCGAGGGGGTTCTTCGTTCAGCCTACCGTGTTTTCGAATGTTACGGTAAAGCTTCCATTTCCATGCGCCGAAATTTTAAAAAAAAAAAAGAGAAAAGCTGATGTAAAGAATGATTGAAGAAAAAGAGTTTGACTTTTTTTTCCTGATCAAACAGGACGATATGTTGATCGCACGAGACGAAATCTTTGGCCCAGTTCAATCGATCTTGAAATTCAAGTAAACGATGCAATCCTTTTTCTCGGCCTTCCATTACGAGTGATTTTCTCACACTAAATTCTTTCAAACAGGGACATTAAGGAGGTCATTGATAGGGCAAACAGTACGAAATATGGATTAGCGTCTGGCGTTTTTACGTCGAATATCGACACGGCGAACACTTTGGTCCGAGGATTAAGGGCGGGCACTGTTTGGGTGAACTGTTTCGATGTTTTCGATGCTTCGATACCTTTCGGGGGTTATAAGATGAGCGGGATTGGACGAGAAAAGGGTATTTATAGTCTGATGAATTATCTCCAGGTTAAAGCTGTTGTGACTCCATTGAAGAATCCTTCATGGCTATGAAGTAGTATTACTATGCAGTGGGTTATTTTCATCTTGTGAATGAATATAGGGGTGTTAATGTACGTAAGAGACAATACAGGGGTGTTGTTGTGATGTTTTTATTTTAGAAGGGGCTTATTTTCGTATTGTGTATACATTGTATGGGGTCAAAGGTATATTTCTACATTTTGAAGGGGCCAAGTAGATATTACTATAGTACGCACCGATTGAAGCTAAATACGGTGTGCTATATAAATGGAAATCTCCATCTTCGACGCTGCGTTTTTATATTTCCGCAAGCGATTTGAGAAGAAAGGATCCTAATTCTTCAGCTCTACCTTTACATCGGTGAGTTTATCGTCTAAGATATTGTATTTCCTTTCTTTTTGGTTCGTGTAATTTACAGCGTTGGGGTTTAAGGTTCTGGGTCGTGGAGAATGGCAAGTGAGCAAGCTAAACCAGCTGCAGAGGAATCGAAGATCGATCTTTTCGAGGACGACGATGAATTTGAGGAGTTTGAGATTGGTCAAGGTTGATCTTTTAATTTTTATTTTTTTATATATAGTTTGGAAGGCCGATTCTAATGAAGTTGCGGTGTTTCTATCCCTGTTGCTTTGGATATTTTCGAGGCTAATTGAGAATTCTGTTCCGCATGATATTTGCGATTCAGTTTTAGATATTAACTCCCACTACTCAACATCTTCATGTCAAATTCATTTTAGCAATGAACCATCAGATTATCATTGCCATTAGTATGTTCCTCAGTTAAATCTTAGCCTTTTGGGTTTTTTGGTTACTGTTCCTCCATTTGGTTGTTTCAGTGCAATAGTTCTCTTTCTATGTCAGAAATCAACAGAAACTTACTTTTTGCAACAGTTCTAATGTTTCCCAGTGCTTCGAAATTTGCAGATTGGGATGACAAAGAAGAAGGTAAGGAGATAACTCAACAATGGGAAGATGATTGGGACGACGATGATGTCAATGATGATTTCTCTTTGCAGCTCAGAATGGAATTGGAGAACAACAACACTCAGAAAACCGAGCCTAAGCAGTAGCTGATTTAAATGATCATAGTTTACGTTCGTCTTAAAACATTTCGATGCGAAATTATAAGAACCGTCTGCTTCTTGGGCTTCATCTATCGAGTTTCATGCTTCATTACCACAAATATTCATTAATGTTTTCACAGAAGGATGCCTATGTCCTCATCCTAATTAATTATCTGATAATCCTTTTTCATCTCTTTGGTCGACCAATGTGCCTACTATTACGCGTACACCAACTACGGCCCACAGAATTCTGGAAAACCTGAAGCAATAAATATTTGATCGAAGGACTACAAAAGGTGCCAATTTCTCACCTTAATTACATATAACTAACTGAAGAGAAGAAATAGATTATTAACATAAATCATATATATGAACAACGCAGCGTCGTAAAAGTACACATATCCATGCATCATAAATATATGCATACTCAAAGCTTTTTGGCTGATGAACAATGTCAGCTAGATTCTTGATTTTTTCTTTTTAACTCAAAGTGGTTTCTCTTTTTCGGACTAACAATATCGACGGATGATCAATTGCTCGGTCAATTACAACCCGTCGTCGTTACGGCCCACGATACTTTCTGAAACATAGACAACCTTGCTGCTGGTCCGAAGGGATCATCCCTCCGCCCTTGGAAGTGGCTATGGCTTCGATCATCGTAACGACTTCTTCCATCTCAGGACGCCTGTCGGGATTTGCGTCCCAACACCTCTTCATTACGTTCGCCAAACCGCTCGGGCAACACCGAGGTATTTCCGGCCTCAAATTCTAATCAGAAACATCGATTAAATATCCTTAAAAGGGTTATGGTAAGAACGCTAATAAGAATCTTTAGTAGACTTCTTCTGATTAATTTTTTTGTTTATTGCATAACATACCTGTCGAACAACTGCTGATGTCACCTCGGAGAAGCTGAGGTCAGGATAAGGCATGTCGCAGCAGTATATCTCCCAAAGGCAGATCCCAAAGCTGTACACGTCGCACTTTCTGTTGTACGGATTCCCATTGAGGACCTGTTAGTTTCGGGAATTAAAAAAAAAAACCCATTTTAGCCCAGGCCCAAAAGCCCAACATAAAAGCCCATCTAAAGCCAATTGAAATAGGTGGAGTATCCCATAAGCTCGGAACAAAAGTTCCTACTTGACAAACATATGTGAGATTGAGTTTGATACACCACAACAGTTAGGACATGAATGATATTATCACACTTACCTCGGGAGCCATGTAGCCTAAGGTCCCAGTTTCCCCAGTCATGTCGTTGGGATTTGAAGCCTCGACTCGGGCGACTCCGAAATCGGCGATTTTAACCGTCCTCGACTTGTCGAGAAGCATGTTCTCCGTCTTGACGTCCCTGTGGACGATTTTCTGGGAATGAAGGTAGCTTAACCTGCAAATAAAAATAATCATATCAAATATATATAAATATATATATAAATATATATATATGAATGTATGTATTCTTCTAGTGAAAAGCGGAAGAAAAAAGGGTATATAGTGTGGGACCCTCGGGCGAGGTCGAGGGCCATTTGAACGACGACTTTAAAGGCGAGCTTCTTCCTTCTGTTCTTTATGAGGTAACTCTTTAAGGCGCCGCCGGGGAGATACTCGACGACCACACAGCATACGTTGCTCGGCATTCCAATGTGGCCATTTTCTGTCTGAATGTTGAGGTCCGACGAGCCCATTGTCGCGCCTATAAACTGCAATGTTTTTTCGTCAGAAAATTGAGATTAAAACATATGTATATATATAAATGTCCGAGGAGGACCTTGGTTACGTTAGGATGATCAAGCTTATGCCATACGGCAACTTCTTGAGTGAAAGCTGCTCGTAAGGAAGCTACTTCGGCTTCCGTTCGGTGACCCTCTTCGCCCCAGTCGAGGAGCTTAACTGAAAATATACAACGTCGATTTCTTAATTAGCACTTCGAAAAGGAAACAAGGCGAAGAAAGAACGACACGATTTCTCTTTCGTACCAATTATTAGTCTTACATTCACGTTTATGAGACAGAACAATAACGTCTTATGAATTTCGAATAGTGCTTTAAATTATCATTCCAAGATATGAATACTGGTGATCCCTTTTAGCACTATTTTCCTCATCATGTTAAGACATGAACATGTCATGTTATGCAATAAATGTAATAGGAAGCATATGTCTTTATCAGGATTCGATGATTAATGCTCATTTCAGGACACCATATAAAGTACTATCAAGATATATACAAATATGCTTATATATGTGATTACACATCCAAAAGGCAAAAACTGAAGGCCACCCATTGTTAAAAATCCAATCTTTGGGACCCCAAAACTTCAAGACCATGTATTTAGGCAAGAAATAGTATATGCAAATGGTCGTAGGGGTAAGTTAACTTTATCTAAATAAAAACTAGATTTTACTTGTTTTATTGAAAAAAAAAATGTCCCAACAGCAATCTTTCTGGCGATTCCCCAGGTAAGAAGACTAGAAAAAGGTGTCACATGAAAGCATAGGAAAGACTAGTTTCAAAGTTATTACAATCACCTCCACAGCCAAACCCAAACCCGTGCCACAACTCACGGATTTCATGTCCATGCATTTATTGTGCAGTAAAGTAAAAAGGGACAGAAAAATATAGAAAAGAAAAGAACTTTGAAAGAAAAAAAAAACTTGGAATTTAGTGATCCACAGCATCTCACAAATAGGAATAGAACATAGCATAGACAGCTAACTTCTCAAAAAGGCCAGCAAGTGGTGATCGTAGTGTAAGAAGACAAGAAAAATGTTATGAAGTATATCTAATCAGATCCCATTTTTTTTTATAAAAAATAACAAGTGGGGTTCATTTATGTAGATCATGGTTCCAGTCCAGATTTTCTCTATTGAGTCCATCAATATTGGTTGGTCATACATACTGTGACAACCACATGGAGATGGGCCCTTATTCACGATCACTTTGCTTCATATAATTAATTACTATACTATAGTTTCAGATAAGCAGTTTCATGCATTTAAATCAAAGCAGAAAACCATGTGGTGGCAACATAGAGTCATCTGTGTAAGACAGATTTCGAATTATCCACACACGCCATTGATACATATATCAAAAGGCAGGATATCATTATTACAAAGATTTTACGGTATGACTGAGTAACAATAAAAATGTGAGTTCAATTATATGTGAAGGGACGATGAGGAAAATGGCAAAAACCCTTCACATCGCAGCAAGAAAGCAAATAACTGATGCCACAAAAAGAGGCTAAGCCAAGAAAATGACAAAAACAGAGGAAAGGTCTTTATGTTCAATAAAAGATAAAAACAAACGGGGGAAAAAAGATTGAAACTTCAGAGATAGAGCAAACAATCAACAGAGAAAATAACAACAAACAAAACTCAAGTGAAAGATGTAAAGAGGGACAAAATTTGTAGCTTTCACCTGCAACATCCTGGCCGTCATAAACGCCGCGATGGACGGTCCCAAAAGTGCCACGCGCAAGAACGCTTTTTATGATCAGCTTCGACGGATCAATCTCCCACTCCTGCCTCTGCCTCCGCGCCGCCGAGGCTCCGCCGGCGACAGTAGAAACGGCGGCGGCGGCGGCGGCGTAGTTAGAGTTGTCGATTTCTTGACTTTGCTGCTTGCCATTGTTTTTTTCTATACTCCACGCCCTATTTAAGTGCCTTTCGAGCTGCTCATCCAAGCTCTTTAGGTCAATCTGATCCGCCCTAACGAACCCATTATTGCTTTTCTCCATTTTATTGCGTCTTTGAGTTCGTCTGCTTCTTGTAAGAAATAGCTTCCTCGGCGCAGTTAAACGTACATATCTGTGTAATAGGCGTTCTTTGGCTCAGGAAATGGAAATTGGGATTCGATTTTTTCCCGTGTTTTTCTTGGGAGTAAAGTGATGGAGAAGGAAAAAATTAGGGGGGAAAAAAGCACAACTTTGTGGTAACTTATTGCAAGGACAAGTGAAGTATTATTTTGTACTAACTATTAGATGGGGCGTTGCATTTCCTTAAATAAAGAAAGCATATCGTTAACTGACCAAACTGTTCTTCACTATTTTAACATTATCTTGACCATTCAAATCATTGCATATTTTTATATTTGCATGAATATATATAATGTAATTTCTAATGCATTATGAGACGGCAGGGTCATGTGGGCACATGGAACTTGCCTTATGACTACATGTGTACTTATACCCCCATGTAAAGCTCCTTGTTTCCCCATTTATTCTAATTTTTTTATAAGAGAGGAGAGAAAATAGATCCAAAAATTTAATTTGAGCATATTATATTATATGTATTGGAGATATTGGGTACCTAAGTTAAGTAGTCCATCCATTATCACGAAATGGTCCAAAAGGCCCAATAGGACCAAAAACTAAACGCCAATATATTATCAGCTTCGTATGGCCCATTTCGTTGTTGGGCTAAATATAAACGTGGCCTTCTCCATATTCACTTTATAATTTCATTTTCTTCATTGCAAAGTCTAAATAAACGTACATTCTTTAACTGATGGTGATAGAAATATTATATTATCTCGTTGAAGACAGATAAAATCCATTATCTATGATAATATATTCAGAAAGAAAAAAGAAACGTACATTTATTCTATAGAGGACCTTGATTTAGAAGCAAGAATATGTTATGTTGCCTTGTCTCTGTTTTTTTTTGTCAGCAACAGCGAACTAGAACTATAAATTAATTATACAGTGTATATATATGTATATATGTATTATTGGACCACTTATTAAATCATATTGCACACGAGTGTACAGTGATAACAATGATTTATGAACATAAGTAGAATCTTGGTGGAATAGAGTTCGGTGTCTAATATGGTCGAGATATATTTTAAGCTTTGTTGACTACTTTATATATAAATGTCATAATGATTACTTAATTGAGTTGTAGCAAAGACCGTTGGAGTTCTCAGTCGTTTTGAAAATGAAATTAATAAAGTTATTACCAAATATTATTTACGTGGTGAATGGTAGTCAGCTGGAATGCATTATCGGTTAAAAAATTTTAAAATAAAACTAAGCATATTGTTTGGAAATAAGACGCAGATAAAGAGTTAAAAAACCAAGACATATGGCATGATAATAATATTGGTAGATGTGCAGAAAAATCTCAGTCGGCGTTGTGTTTTGGCGAGGCCATATTCCATTTGCTTTTTAAATCTATAGAAAATATTGAATAAAAAATTTAAAAATCAGTACATATGTCAGAAATTTTACAGATAAGGACCAGTTTTACTGTTTGTACCAATTTTCTCAGTCTTGACGTATCTTTTATGTGTGTATTGCGTACCACGTCACGCGTTTATACGATACCCTATACGGTTTTTATATGGTACCTTAATGTGCTATAACGTACCATTTTCTCAACGTATTACGTACCACAATATGTTGTTATACGGTACCTAAATGTGTTATATGACGTACCTGCGGTTGATCAGGTACATATGTGCAAAAATATTATTCTAATAGGTACCTACATAAAAAATACTGACATGGTACTGAATTACAGGTTTTTATGCAATGTATATCTATGTGTAAAGTCTAAAAAATTATTCAAAAAAATTAGGAATTCATTATCATAATTGTTCTTAGATCTATCTATAGTATATGATTAAACAGGACTAAAATATAACAAGTAGGATGAAATTCTAAAATGTAATTTAATTGCATATAATAAAGAAGATGCATTGACCAAAAGTCCTGTGTATTAATAATTTACCAATTAAGAAAAAGCTATTTAATGGGCTTCAAGCGTTACATATATTAGATGAAGGTGATAGTCAAACATATTTACGTAACAAAAGTATACCTCAATACGTAAATAAAAAATTAAAAGAAGAAAGGAAGAAAATGAAAAGGCGAAACGCGTGAGGCCCACTCTCTCCAAGCACACATAACGACTGTCATCATCCTCAATGAATCACAAAGAGAAACAGTACATCATCAGTCTCTTTCAACTATTCCTCTCTCTCCTCTCTCTCTCTCTCTCTCTCTCTCTTCTGATCTTCACTACTCAGCAGTCAGCACTACCCTCCATTTTTCTCTAACTAAAAACCTCGCACAAACAGACAAAGCTCGCTCAGTCTCTCTCTCTCTACATAACAGAGAAATGGTTGGAGCAGTATAGTATCAGTAGCAGAGCCAACAAAGTGATTGTATCTGTTTTTTCGTGTTATTATCTTGCCAAATCCCCCTACAAACAGACGAGCGCGTATCTCTGTAAGTAAAAAAGCCGATTGCAATGGAGAAAAAACAAGGCTTCTTCTCGGCCCTGAAGCAAGAGGTGGTGCGCGGCCTTTCGCCGTCGCGCTCACGCGCCAGGAGCCCGGCGCGTTCCGTTTCCCCCATGTCCATTATCATGAGAAGGAAGAAACCTTCCTCCTCTCAAACGGCGGTTAGCTACAACGACTCCTCCTTCGTTCCGAGATCAGGGAGCTTGAGGCCCGTCGTCGAGGGACCCGACCCGGACGGAGAAGAGTCGACATTGGGAGAATCGAAAAGAATCGGGTCGGCTCTGGGCAGCTGGGTCATGGGTCAGCTGAGCCGTAACCCGTCTGTGGCAGTCGGCGAGAGTGGCTGCGGTGGTAATAGGACTTCCGATCTGAGGCTGTTGCTCGGAGTCATGGGCGCGCCGCTCGCGCCGGTGCACGTCACCGTCAACGAGCCGCTGCCGCACCTCAGCGTGAAGGACACGCCTATTGTACGTCGTGCTTGCTTTGTTCTGTGCTTTGAGTGTTCGACTGTTTGCTTGACCGAGATTGTTTTGGTGATTAAATATGTTGGATTTTCACGAAAATGATGATTTTGATGCCTAGATAGGGAAAACTACATTTGGACCGTGTTTCTCATTTTGTGAACAACACACGTGATTATTTGCCTTCACCAAAATCTCTGACACTCTTCCTTATGTGTAGAAGCTCTGTTCTTACACTTACCCCATGGCTGGCTTCTTTTCCAGGAAACTTCATCGGCCCATTACATATTACAACAATACACAGCAGCATCAGGCGGCTTAAAAGTCCAAAACTCAATCAAGAACGCCTACGCAATGGGCAAGCTTCGAATGGTGGCTTCAGAGTTTGAAACAGCCACGAAAGTCATCAAAAACAAGAACCCATGCAAGGCAGCTGAAGCAGGCGGATTCGTTCTATGGCAGATGAATCCCGACATGTGGTACGTCGAGCTAGCCGTTGGAGGCAGCAAAGTCCACGCTGGCTGCAATGGCAAGCTCGTATGGAGGCACACCCCTTGGCTCGGGGCCCACACCGCCAAGGGGCCCGTTCGCCCTCTTCGCCGAGCCCTTCAGGTTTTTTTTCCTTGGCTGAATACCGAATGTAGTGTGGTAAGAAATTGAAACTGAGTGTTTTGGGATGTGCTTTCTTGTGAAGGGTCTTGATCCAAGAACCACAGCTAGTATGTTTGCAGAAGCTATCTGCATAGGGGAGAAGAACATAAATGGAGAAGACTGCTTCATCCTAAAGCTCTCAGCTGATCCAAGAACCCTAAAGTCAAGAAGCGAAGGCCCAGCCGAGATCATAAGGCACGTGCTCTTTGGCTACTTCAGTCAAAGGACGGGCCTCTTAGTTCACATTGAGGATTCTCATCTGACCCGTATACAATCCAACGGTGGGGAGGCTGTCTATTGGGAGACAACGATCAACTCTTTCTTGGATGATTACAGACCCGTCGAGGGAGTCATGATCGCCCATTCGGGTCGATCCATTGTGACCCTATTCAGGTTTGGGGAGATGGCCATGAGCCATTCCAAGACTAGGATGGAAGAAGCTTGGACGATCGAAGAGGTTGCCTTTAACGTCCCTGGCCTGTCTTTGGATTGCTTCATTCCACCTGCAGATCTGAGATCAGCTTCGGTGAGCGAAGCTTGCGAGTTTCCCCAAGGGGAGAGGGGTAAATCGGGGATTTCAAATGCGGGACATCAAGCCAAGGTTGCTGCTTTGGAGGGTTCTTGGATGAGAAGAGATGAGATCTGATAAAAACAGGGGAGTCTCTAGTTCTTTACTGACAGCAATAGATTATAACTTGACAGTATTCGAACCAATGTGTTAAGATTGTCTGCTTCTGATGTGATTGCTAGTTTAGTTTTAGTTTGTAGTGTTGCGATGTTCGTGGATCTCATTGCATGTTCAAGCTAAGGATGTTAGGAGTTAGGTGAAGGTGGTGATGGAAGCTTTGATTTCTTTTTTGTTTTATTTTTATTGGTAGGTGTTTCCTTGCCTAAATGTATAGGCTCTTGGCAGATTGTAACAAATTATGTTACTAAATGATCGTTGGATATTAGATCATTAGAATGCTTGTTGATTTTTTTGTTTATGTTATCAAATTTCTAATTATTGTTATGGAGGGAGGAAAAGAATAAAAGAATAATGTATTTTGCATCTCTTGGTGGTGATGGTGTCTTCCTAGTGGCATTGCAGAATCTAGGGCAAGTTGGAAACTGCTGCTTTTTTGTAAAGTGCATGTTATTTTCTCTACTTTATTCCTATTTTTTATTTTATTGATTTTTTCGAAAGCTCCTTTGTTGACCATTGCTTGGACTTTCCTTCGTTTGAGGTAAAATATAAAGATAAGACTATCATTGCACCAAAGGTAGTAAGTGGATTAATGTTTCCTGCCCCAAACCCATGTGACACCTTAGCTAAGGTGCCCTTTTATTTTTTCAAAAAAAATAATAATAATTTATTATATTTTGTCTATATACAGTGGAAATTATGTCATCGTAAAGGCGGAACCAAATATCTATTTTAACTGAACCGATTTCTTGAATTTGTTCAAGTTCAGACTATTATAATGAATAAATTTAAGTGTAATCAAACAATTGATTTCCAACATGAGATGTCATGAACTGGGTGGTATTATTTCCTGTATATTTTGCTCATTTCCCACAATTTTTAGCTTTCTCGCCTAAAATTATCAACTACTGATATTCAAATCTTTTGTAGGGAACGGCCCTACTGATCAATAGATTGCGTCCCCTAAATAGGTAAATTTCCAAACTCAATAGTACAAACATAATTAGTCCTTTATAGGGCAAAGGCACCACTCATTTATTCATTCTGTCACGCAGTAATTGAGAAATAGTGACCGCAATATTCTTCTCTTATGCTCTTCAATGAGAAAAATCAATTTTCCAACAACCGTTCGTATTGTTTCAATTTATTGTTTTTTGGCTTAATTAATTTTTTAGTCCCGTATGTTTGAAGTGGTGGCGATTTCGGGACACCTTAATTAAGCAGGGCATTTTTAGTCCTATAAATTTAATAAAAAAGCAATTTAAGGACAATTTAGCCGGAATTAACATGCGTGCGCTAGAATTGATGACTTGGATCCAATTTTTTTTTCTTTATCATCCAACTAAGCGCCACGTAGGTAAAGGAAAAAATTTAAATGATAATAACAATTAAATAATAATTAAATAATAACTACTCAGTAAATTCACAATATTTACTAAATAAAAACCAAAAAAATAAAATCACAACCAAAAATCAACGTCACGAGCGAAACAGAAAGCATGATCTATTTAGAAATGACAAAAGAATCATAAAAACAGCAACCTACTGTGTAAACAAAAATCATGACTAAGGCTTCAGTACATCTTACTGACAAAAGAAATAGAAACATCTCAGGCTTCTCCCAATAAAAGGTTCTTCGTTTAAGGTTGCTGACAAAAGAAATAGAAACATCTATTGGGAGAAAGCCTTAGATGTTTCTATTTCTTTTGTTAGTAAGATAGTACTGAAGGCTTAGTCATGATTTTTGTTCACATGGTTGCTTTTTTATGATTCTTTTGTCATTTCTAAATGGACCTGCTTTCTGCTTTGCTCATGACATTGATTTTTGGCCGTGATTTTATTTTTTTGGGTTTTATGTAATAATTATTGTGAATTTACTGAGTAGTTATTATTTAATTATTATTATTAAAAATTTTTCTTTACCTACGTGGCGCTTAGTTGGATGATAGAGAAAGAAATTGGATCCAACTCATCAATTCCGGCGCACACATGTTAATTCCGGCTAAATTGTCCTTAAATTGTTTTTTATTAAAGTTATACGACTAAAAATGCCCCGCTTAATTAAGGTGTCCTGAAATTGCCACCACCCCAAATATACGGGACTAAAAAATTAATTTAGCCTTGTTTTTTTGGGAAAGGTAACCGATGCTTATTATATAAATAAAATGCCCATCTTCCTTCTTCTTTCCTAGGATAGCAAGTTCTTGATTCTGTTGTTGGTTGCTCATTGGCATAAGTTGAATTAAGCATATATATATAATATATATTTCAAAACAAGCATGTAAATATAATAACCAAGTTGTTATTGTTAAATATTTGTAGCTCAACTAAATATGTGGCATCACATGATGTCCACGTGACATCCTAAAACGATTGTATCTTATTTATATGTATGAAATTGTTGACATTATGTGTATTAGGGAAATTATATAATTGATTACTATATTGTTGTCAAACTAACCACGTTAGTAGGTACAATAGAAAAACAATGGTTATAATAAAGAAAAACGCGTCCTATAAAATAATAGCTATGTCGGTATACTTTCACAATTATCTTCTTTCTAATAAATTATTTGATAATTAATTCAATCAATACGCATACATGTTAGTGCTTAAATAGTGTACTGCTACCGAATGACTATTAACAATTCTAATCGGTTATAAATGTTATTGGGAATCCTCTTTGACTTTTTAAGTCTCCTTATTCTTGGTTATTTGAACATTATTAATAGCCAAATATCACCGGGCTTCTAGGAATTGTTCTCCAAAATGCGTTACAATTTTTAGCATTTCAAGATATGGAAAATCAATCCGAAGAATAACATTTCTTTTCTAAAAAATTACGGATTATTTTTGAAGTTTAAAAGGAAGAAAGGTAGTCCCCAATAATAAATTGAGTTCCGTGGGTTCCACGGAATACAAGACTAATATGAATGCGTATTAAAAGTGTCGGCAGAATGAGTACCAAACCATATTACTTATGCCAAGTAATATTAAAAAATTTTCAAGTCATTCAGTCAACATTGTACAAAAAAAAAAAAAAAACAACTCGCATTTGCTAGCGAATTAGCCCATTTAGTACTAAATATTAAATGCTATTGCTCGATGGTCACCCTCACCCTTACCACTGTCCCACGTGCATCTAAACATTGGGGTTACAAAAGATAACGTTACATTGATTTTAAGATTTATTTACTTCCTTGTGCATTATTATTTATGGAAACCCTAAATAAATGAACCGTGTAGGAAATGTCATGTTTGATACTTACATTAGATTTTAGTAATGCAGAGAATAGTTTTGCCTGAGGAGTGAGGTGTCTGAATAAAAGAAAATTAATTACAATGTGGTCCTGTTCATTTAATTTTCTTACTAGAAAGTAGTATTTATGCTGTATTTTATGTGGGCCTCACAACATGTGCAACTGTAAACTAAATCAATGTTCGTTGACTTTAGCTATTTGGTAATAATTGGGCCCAATTTAACGAAGGGGTTATTATTGACAGATAAATTAATTAAATTTGCAATATCACATTCACAAGTAATAGCATGTTCCATGAGATGAATATTAAGAAAGGGTAACGTAATATAATAGTAGGCTGTAAGAAAATAGAGCTAATACACTCTGAGCCCTCAAAATTCAATACAAGAAACAACAATAAGCTCTTGAAAAAGAATTCCAAAATAGGGTGTTTTAAGGCCTATGGGTAATAAGAACGCACAACCCAATACACATATGGGCTATAAGACTCATCTCAAAGCTCATTACATAACTCTAATAACGTAGTGAATAAGATAAGGCCCATCCGAGGATGATAAAGCTAAAGCTCCATGAAATCATGTGCCACGATGGCATAGGTGTGATAGTAGCAGCTCCTCTCTGCAATAATTAAGGGACAAATTAATGATTTTTTTTTTTTCAATCAAGAAAAAGGCAGAAAAAAGTTTGTGGCTTTATGCACGCAACGCACCTGACTGGTTGCTGACGGAGCGGGGGACAAAGGCTGTAAGTCCGGCGCCGGATATCCGGCGGGAGGAGCCGGCGGACTCGTCAGCTCCGGCGATGGAGATGGCGGTGGAGCCTCAGTTAGTGGTGGCGTTGGTGCCGGTGAAGGAGCAGCTGGCTGCGGCGGCGGAGGTGAGCTCAGAAGAGGTGGAGGAGAAGCGGCGGCGAGTGCTGGTGGTTGGCGGCGGAGCTGTATTAGTAGTAGTTGGAGGAGTTGGCGTAGCGCTGGGAGAGGTCGCCGGAGACTGGGCTCCGACGCCGGCGGTGACTATGCAGAGCAGTGAGGAGAATACTATTAGCTGTTTATTAGACATTTTGAGGTTTTAAGGTGCGCCGGCGATTCTATCATGCGCCGCGCGAGCAACACCAAAGAGTCTAAGGAGGGTATCATACGTTGTTAAATCTGTCGTCAAAGAGACGAAATGATTTACGATTGCAATGCAGTGGACAGTTCTTTAGGATTTGGCGTGGATTATAAGTGAAGATTTTGGTGGAAGTATAAAGTCGTCGTGCCAAAAGTGGGATCTATTTTATTATATATCTGCCCCACCAACAAAACTCCATTAATATGTAGCCAGAATGTATTACTGCATGCCAAACATTTTTATTGTGTCTAACTCGACAAAAAATTTGCTAAGATCATATATTAATGAATGTGAATTAGGTAACTTGGTAGATACATGGGCCGGGTGGTCTATTCGACCCAAAAACCCATTTTGCGTCCCCAAATTCCAAAGCCTTATCCTCTCGCATTATATTTCGAAAAAAAAAAAATATCCTCTCACATTACAGAGTGCTGCTGCTACTGCTCTGCTCATCGGTGGGAAAAATGGCGACGGTATCTCCATCATCTCTTCTCTCCACTTTCGTCCCCAACCATAAGGGTTTGTTCCCCAAATCAGCGCCGGCGACGTTCAGCCTCGCGTCGGCTAAGCCGCGTAGCTCGGCTCGCGCGATGGCCGCGTCGAAGCAAACTGCTACTGAGCCGAAGAAGCGCGAGCCGAGTGGTATAATGAAGCCTCGCCCTGTGTCTCCGGCGATGCAGGAGTTCCTCGGCGGAGCATCTGAGATTTCGCGGACGCAGGCGCTCAAGGAGATTTGGGCCCACATCAAAGGACACGGCCTTCAGGTAAAATCCCAGCTTGTTGGTGGGAATGTTTTCATTTTCCCCTCAATTTGTTGAGAATCATAGCTTTTTGTCCCATAAGTGTAATGAAACAGAGTTGATGTCTTTGCGGCAGGATCCAACGGACAAGAAAGTAATCATCTGCGACGAAAAACTGAAGAAAATCTTCGGAGGAAGGGACAGAGTCGGGTTTCTCGAGATCGCCGGTCTGATCAGCCCGCATTTCCTCAAGTGACGAAAGTAAACGATCAAATTTCTTCGGGTTTCTATTTTCTTCTTTCACATTCTGTAAATGATGTTCGCTTTCGTCGCAAACCCATCGTTGATTAGGATTACTACGTTAGCCGAATTTTTCAAGTGTCGAAATCCACTTTTCGGGCGTCCATGTTTCGGTTAATGGTTGATGATAGACGGAAAGATTTACCCTAAGACAATATCAAGCTCCAGAAAGGAGAAAGAAAATGCTAAGTAAACCATCAAAATTGGATCAAGAATCTTCACAGTTCTGCTAAAACTCCCATCTAACTATGTAAGACTAACCTCATCTTCCCCGCCGTGTCCAAACAAGGCTCAAAATGCTCAATCACTCCATCGAAGAATACTGACTGATCTTCTCCAATTGAACGGGCCAATCTACTCCGAGGAGGGAAGGATTCGACTCCATTGCAACTCGAAAATCCAACATACTTGAAGATCTCTGTCGATCTTGTTGGTCCAATTGGTACACGCCGCCGGCAAACTGTCCTCCACTGTTATTACAACCTCTCAAACGCCTCGATCTGCTAATATTTATACATGGCTCGATCAACCTCTTGAGGTATGCATCCAAGCTGGCGTTCAACACATTCGCACAGCCCATCGAAATCCCAAGCCCCTCTGCTTCGAGCTTTCTC
Organism: Craterostigma plantagineum; assembly: GCA_027422505.1. NCBI lineage: Eukaryota > Viridiplantae > Streptophyta > Magnoliopsida > Lamiales > Linderniaceae > Craterostigma > Craterostigma plantagineum. The sequence continues at coordinate 34,560,195 of JAPQWV010000002.1, read as the reverse complement.
TTCAGATGGCTCCATAAAGATACAGTATCGGGCAGTGCCCTGCTACTTTGGCAAGTTTCGTTGGGTGCAAAGTTACTCAAACGGACGGGTTTATCAACTGAAACGCCGAGGGGAGCAGTGACATGCCCCCATCTCTGAGAATAGTTTGGCCCATCTAACTGTTCAACCTCTTCTCCATCGTCTTGTAAAGGCTTGCTACTTAGGGAATGAAGCTCTGAAGCGCTCTGTTGCTCTAGCAATCTTGTAACAGTTTCATCATATGTGAGGCTCGGGCTCTTACCAAGTGGTCCAAGTGGGCTAGGTCGATCCTTGGACTTGAGGTTCTTAACGATGGAAGAACCATGCTTTCGAGGAAATGCATCACCGAAATCAGATTGGACACGATTTCCACTCAGGAATTTGCCGCCTTCGAGTTTTCTTGATTTTAGAAGAGGGGTGGCTTTAGCTTGACTAGCGTTTTGTACTATGGCGCGGATGAGCTTGTTGTGGAGAGAGATGTTTTCTCGCCCAATGGTCTGTAAGCAGCTTTTGTTGAATTCGACTTTGCTTAGCTTCAGAGTTAGAAAGTTCTGCAGCTGATTGAAGTACTCTTCTGCTCTTTTGTGGCCAATCTTTCGATATATCACTTCTTTCAGCTCCAACGTATCCACACGAGTATGAGGGCTGGCCATCTGTTTCGTCTATTTTACACACAAGCAGCTTAATGTTAGATCAAAGACAAGAAAGATTGCACCTTCGCTGGCAATTCAATTGAAGTAAGAATCAGTCAAAACTACGCCTGTCGTGTTGATATTGCACTATTTTCCTTAAACAGAAACTTGCGAAGCTACCATAAGAAGAAAGAACCTCAACTCAAGCTATCTACATTGAAAGGCCGCGACTTTCCTAACTGCAAATTCAAAGATCGCACACAGAAAACAAAACGTACGATCGACGAACATGCGTACAATTATGGTCGATGATGCATCGTAATTAGAAGATCAAACCCCACACACAAATTGCTATCTGATCAAAGAGGCGTAAGTCGCAAACACCCGAAAAAAATCAACAACTTCGAAATTCAAACACAGTTCGGATAAAATCTAACCCAATTCAATTTGAAGATCGTTCGACGAGCAGATGATGACGAGCGCAGGAAATTATTCCTCTTCCAAGAATTCCTTTTCCTGATTCCCTGATGTCCCAATTTTGATGGAGGAGCTTGTCTACTTTGCTGACTTCAATTTTTGTGCTGTAATCCGTAAGATCTTTGCGATTAGATTGGGGAAACAAAATATAGCCAAACGCGGAATTTGTTATGCAAGCAGAAGTCGCTAATGGATAGTGTTTGTTTTGTAAAGAGGTGTCAAGGACGTGTTTGGCTTTGTACTATTAATTAGGGGCATTTTCGGAAACGACATAAGCGCATCGTCATGGCGTTCATAGGGAAAAAAAATGTTAGAAAGCCCACGACCCAGATCCATGATTCTTAGGGTCGGGTCAGACCCGAGAAAAGACTATCCAGCGATACCTGACCCATTACGTCGATTTTCCGCGACTAATCTCTGCAACAATGGATGAAAATCCGCTCCAGCTTCTGTTCGGAGCTTTCGGCAAAGTCTCCAATTGTGTCCAGACAGGTTTCTCCCGCCTTCTCGCAAGGCCCCAAAATGGTAGCAAGCAAGCAAACCACGGCAAGGCTGTAACAGTCGACTATCACGACCATCTTCTTCAACAACCACGCCAGGCTCTTAATAAGGTAGCCCGCCATTTTTTGTTTTTTTATTTTTACCTTAGATTTGTAAGGTGGAAGGAACAGCTTCGTGATGTATGTTAACTGTTTGTTGTAATTACTGAGTAAGGTTTTATTTAGGATTTTTCTTCCAGCGGTCATGCTCAGTCAAAGGTGAAGTCTTGGTGCCAGAATTCTATCCAATGATTGATTTGATGCCTCTGGTTATTCGTCCATACTTTGGAAAACGTGTTTCGCGTACTAAACATGATCCAGAGAAAGACTTGAGAGCTCTTGCTTGAATGTTCTACTAGAACATAGTCTTTCTTTTGGTTTTACTAAAGAATGGCGTAGTCCTTTTGAGTTTTGATTGCTTTATTGGATGACTGTTGATTGAAATGCTAATCTATTCTCTGCATTACTCGGATTTGATAATATGCTGGTATTTGATTCTGTTTTATAGGGCGAGTCTTCAGGGCCAATAACAAAAGAAGAACTTGGAAGGGCTACATGGACTTTTCTTCACACTTTAGCCGCGCAGGTCGTTTGTTCATGCAATTTTCTACATCTTCAATTTTCCGTTGTTTTGGAAAACCAATGCTCTTTTCGTATCATTGTTTCTTTAAGAGGGAACGTTTCTGTTCTGTGTAAGAAGTTGTTGATATTGAGTGTTATTGATTGCCGAAAGTTTATTACCTTCTCAGTATCCCGAGAAGCCTACCAGGCAACAGAGGAAGGATGTGAAAGAGCTGGTATGGTTATTCCTATTTGGGCCGTTGGTCTTCTTGTTTGCAATACAGTAACACTATCATTCAGAAAATTCCCATTTCGCATATATGTTATGAATCATTGTACTCCAACAGCTGTCACAGTTCTTTGCATAAATACTCAGGTTAGTATTATAATCTCATCCTTGACCATAAGTGCTTTTCTTCCTTCATATTTTCATGCAGATGTCAATACTTTCTCGAATGTACCCTTGCCAAGAATGTGCCGATCATTTTAAAGATGTTTTAAGGTGACTCTCTCTCTCTCTCTCTCTCCCTCTCTCTCTCTCCCCTATTTATGCATACGAAGAATGTGCAGAAGCAATCCTGTACAAGCGGGATCGCACGAAGAATTCTCCCAATGGATGTGCCATGTGCACAACGTGGTTAATAGAAGGTAAAGAGCTTCTCTTTCTCCACATAAGTCCGAAACAGCGAAGTTCAGTGCAATTTTTCTTGATCTATCTTTGTCCTGAACGAACGAACAAAAAACAGCCTCGGCAAGGTTACGTTTCCATGCGAAAGAGTCGACGCACGATGGGGCAAGTTGGAGTGCGAGCAACGTGCCTGCGATCTACAAGGGACTAATAATACCAATTCCATCGACTTCTTCTGATGTTACAATTGGCTTCGAAATAGTTCAACCTTGCTCTTCATTTCATATTTTTTTTTTTTCTTTTTTCTTTTTGTATATCATGCAAGAGAGGACGGAAATATTTCTTATTACATCATCAGAGGTGGGAGAGTGACTGATTTCCTTTTCTTTACTATCCCTGTTACTGGGCCGTCGTTTGGGCCCATTTTTATAACGGGCCGTTTAAAACTTATAAGCCCGACAAGGCTAGGGTTTCGTTCGTGGCCGGTAAATATAAATACCGATCGATTTTCTGTCACCGCTCAAAAAAGCCTAGTGAGATAGATAGATAGATCTTTTGATAGCTCGGCGCAGTTGTTGATTTGATCGGGCGAAGAAGGAAGATGGGCCACGCAAACATATGGAACGCTCACCCTAAGACCTACGGCGCCGGGTCGCGCACCTGGTAAATCGATCAGTAGTTGATTCCTCTTACATATGTTGATCTGTTGTTTACTGCGGGGTTGAGAGGCAATTCTATTTTTTCGGATGCAGTTTACTGATTTTGATATGAGATTGAAGCATCATGCAGCTTGTAGTAGATTTGCTATTCGTCTTATTAATCCGTGGCATATGAGAAAAAGCGCCGTTTATTTTTTGGCTTACAGTATTTGTTTCTATTATTCATTAACTGCGCAGTAGTTTGGACTTGGTTCTTGGCTTGATTACCTCAACCTGAAAACTTTTATTGATTTGAAAAATTGCACAGCCGTGTGTGTGGAAACCCACACGCAATTATAAGGAAGTATGGGCTGATGTGCTGCAGGCAATGTTTCCGAAGCAATGCCAAAGAGATTGGCTTCATCAAGGTACTTACAATTCATAACCCAACAAAGGAACTCGAATTACCTGCTTTTTTTGGACATATGTCTTTTGATATCATGCTAATTTGAAAGTTCAAGTAATTCTGATGTGTGTGTTTGTCTGTTCTTTTTAACGTCCGAATCTTCACACGATACTTTCCTTTGGCTTTCTTTTGCAGTATCGCTGAGATCGTTTGAAAGAGGAGAGTCTTTTGATGTAATCCATTCCTACTCAGGGATTTTATTGTTCGTTTTCCTTTCAGTTAGTTCAGCTTCCTCTGTCTTGTTTAGTTTTGGTAGTAGATCATGGCTGTGAAGCAAGAACAGATTGTCTGAATATCTATCTATCTATATATATTTCATCATTCAGTGATTTGTTTATCTGTGCTTTCAGTTTCGTTGGAAGCGTTTCACGGTGAAAAATCGACCCATCGAAAACTTGCTTGAAAACTACTAAAGAAAAAACCCCTTTCGTCCAAATCAAAAGTTCACTTACTAATCAACAGCTACTGACCTCTTTAGCTAGTTAATTACCACCATAACATTACACAACTAAGTTCTAAAATCCCATTAAAACATCAACTAAAAAAAGAAAAGAAAACAAACCATCATCAGCCCACCGAGCTCCTCCCCTTTCTCGCCGGAGTCAACTTCCCTCCACCACCGCCACCGCCGCCCTCCTCATGACTCTCCGACGAGTCCGACCCGCTATTATTCTCACCATTCTTCGCCGACCAAATCTTCGAAAACAATCTCTTGGACATAATCAACCCCTTAACCCTACCAAACGCAGCCTTATCAACACTACTAGGCCTTCCCTCCCCTCCATTACTAACAACCCTAGTAGCACCACCACCACCATTATTACTCAGCCTCATAGCAGCCAATTCGCCCCTCAAAGCCCTCAATTCCTCCGCCGAGGCAACGTTGTCCCAATCTTCATCGTTGTTAGTGGTCGTCGTGGACCTCGAGCTTGCGTAGTTAAGGTCCTTGATGGCTCTGGGCAGGTCAGGAGTGGTGCTGCCTGAGTTAGCCGAGGCTCGAACTTGCTCGAAGAAGAGCACTTGGACCACCACTCTTAAGGGAAGCCTCTCGTTCTGCACGGCGTGCATGCATGCCTCGGCTGAGAGCTTCTTACAGTCCATTAGTCGACAGATTCTCTTCCTCTCGCTTTTGCTTATCCCGGGATGCTCCTGTAATAAAAATATTATACGGGTCGGTAAGAAATCAAGAACCCATTTCGTTTTTGAGATGGGTCGAAGGGTTGTGTGTGAAAAAAGGTAGCTTTTTTTCTTGTTACCTTGAGGTATGTATCTATGGCTCGATAGAGACCGTCGTGGGAAGGTCGAGGAAAGCTAGAAACCATGTCCGCGATGGAAGCAAAGGACGAAAGAGGAAGGTTTGGGTCCTTTGCTATCTCAGCGAGGTAAGAATCCACGAGCTTGGCCACCATGAGCTTCGAAGCTTCCGATAATATGGATGTTGCTGGCCTTTGAAGTTCTTCGATTTCACCGCTCTTTTCTGTTGCTTTCTGCTCTTGGGTGTTGAACCCTTCGAGCATTTTCTGTACGATTTGGACATCGTAAATCAAGAGATCTTCCACGGACGCCTCTTCTAACTGCTGCCCGATTCTCCTCACAAGGGCTGCCCTAACCAATTCCCCAGAATCTACAGAGACGACAGCCTTGAGAAGCTTCAGCAAGAAATTGCAAGAAACGCAGCCTTTTTCTTCGGGCAGAAGCCATACGATTGTCTCAAGAATGGCGCGAAGCTTAGGGACATCTTCATTTGATACGACGTTCTTGCCAGAGCCAGGCAACTTTCTGTAAGCGTATGCTTTTAGGGCTTCCCCCACCAATTCGTTGGCCATCTTCCCCTTTTCTTTAATGGCCAAAACGACCCTTCTGTATAAATCTACGTCAAGCTCGCAAAGGTCTTCGACCCACCAATCGCCAGGCACGGTTTTGGTCCTAACGCCATTCCAAGTCAGCTCATCGCCGCCGTTCTCCTCTGTGAGCTTCTTACGGTTGTAAGAATAGGACCAGTCGACTTTCGAGACATCGACCGAGGCCATGGAAGCAATGGCTTCGACGCAGTGGGCGGTTAGCTTGAGCTCTTCTGCTAAAGGGAAGAATGGTTTCGTCGACTGAAGTACGATGATGGAATCTTTCCAGCTTCTGAAGATGCTCGAATTCAAGAAAACGTCGACTTTGTAGACGAGGTTTCCCTTCTCTACGCTCTCGTACATCTCAAGAAACTCGGCGGCACAGCGAACTGAGACAACGTTGTAGGCGTTTAGTGTTACTGACATTCCATAGCAGAACTTTGCGCACGTCTCGAAGGCGTTCGAACCGCCCGGGATTTCGTGGATTTCGACCTCTCCATCGTTTAGCGAAGAAACAAGCTTTTGTAAGCGTGGGCTTTTGGAGAGAAGTGGGAACTGCAGAGAATCAATGGATAACATATCAGTTTAGGTTTTTCATAAGGGGTTTCTTTCAATCAGTCAGTTACCTTGTGAAGGTAGAACTTCACTTCGCCTACGTTGATTACTATATCAGTTGCTAACTCACTCCCCACATATCTGCAGAATAAGAAATTGTTACAGCTTCGAAGGAAAATCTAATTGCTTATGAGGAAGAAAGAACTAAGAAGAGAGTTCTTTTCTGACCTTATATCCCCATCGCTCTGAAATGAATCAGGCTTAGATCCAAGCTTCATAAACTTCATCTTCTCAGCTTAAAGATCCAAACTTTTTCTATCTTTTTTCTTCCTTTGTGAGTGCTTAATCCTTGTAAAGCAAATCCTAGACCAGATCAAGTTTGGACATTCACGGTGATCTGAGACAGGGTTGGGGGGTCAAGGAAGAAAGAGAACTCTCGTGGAAAGAAAATGTGGAAATACTATGACGTAGTGGGACTGTGATATCTGAAAATGGCAATTTCTTGAACTAAGTGAGATCCAAAATAAGGAAAAAAAAAAAAAGGGGAAGGAAGTATGGCAAATCTGAAGAGCAGAGACCTAAGGCAGTATTGGTTTATCTCTTTCTGATTTCTTGAGAGAGAGAGAGAGAGAGAGAGAGAGAGAGCAAGGGCTTTTTATTACAGATTTCAAGTTAGTAAAGAAATGGATTCACTTAAATGGGAAGAGAGCCAGCGAAGAGTTTGTTTCCTTGGTCGGAGGCAAAGCCCACGCACTACGCAGTTACCTAATCAGCAAAAGGAGACATAAGCTACAGATAGATTCAAAGCACTAAATTATTACAGAGGAAAAAAAAAAACATTAAATTCTCTCTCAAAACAATAAAAAAAAATATGATTTCCCAAAGCCACACAGCAAGTCCCCACTTGATTTGGACATGGTTCTTTGATCAAAATTTGATTTTTTTGCCAACCACAATATTCGCTGAAAGGGAAAATAAAGATCTATAATAAGGGGCAATAAAAAGCTTCAAGTTCCCAAATCTTGTAGAGAAAAAAACATTAACAAAACATCAAACACGTGCTGTGTAATAAATTTTTTTGTGCAGTTCAAGGCCTGCAATGCCTGCAATGGAAAACAGCATCTTATCGTATCAGTTTAATCAACCACCAAAACTGTAGACAACGAGCATCTCAGGATACAGTTTGTCAAAGCTGAAGATAAACTATAATGCGTCTATGTACTTGTGTGTAGATGAAAAGAACTTGTTTTCAGACATTAAAAATAAAGAATCATTTTTTTCTTCTCTTAACACATAAACAAATGAGTCAAAGAAAGAAATCAGAACACATGACCAAGACATGTGCTGTAAAAATCATGCTTGCTGCTGCAATTAAAAAAAAAAAGGTGGGAAGATGAAGAAGAAATATTCAGAGAAAGAAACATTTGCTTAAGATTCTTTCTTGGTCAACAGACAAAAGCCCAGAAGCCACTCTACGTGTAAAAACGAACGAAAACCAAGACTTTCTATTTATTCGTTATCAAGAAAGAAAGGTATCCAAGAAAAACATAGACAGGGTAATACAATGCATATGAATGTTAGGCAAGTTGAGGAACCTTGTTGAAAACAACCAGACATAAACAGTCCACCACGAGGAATAAAAAAGAAAAATGGCCACAGTTCTCTCTTAAAAAAAAAAATCAAGACATGATTTTGTGAGGATAATCGAGAAGAAAGAGGAAAGAAGATTAGATTAAAATGCTCCTCAGTACTGCACAAATAGCTCAGCTCCGCTCTAACTTAAAAACTTACCTTAGTTTCCCAGAATGACCATTACAACATATCACTTCTCGGAATATAGCTCCTTTTTCTCTTTTATTTTCTAGTTTTGGGGAAGACAACAAACAGCAAAGGTTAAAAATCATAAAACAAGAAAAGCCCGGTTTTTTTTTTCGCTGGTTCTCAAAAGGGTAGCTTTTTCTTTTTTCTTTGCGATAAAACGATGAATATGGTAATGTAAAAGCACGCCATACACTGACGACTCGACTTTCTTGTTCCCTTCTCTGTCTTCAACTTCGAGTGCGCGGTGGACTGCTTAGGCCCATATATCTCTGTCTATCTTTGATAAAAAAAAAAAAGATAATCAATATATATATATATATATATATTTTCCAATACTATAAATAACTGTTGTTAAAATATAAAATTATGTGCTTTACAAATTATACATAAGCCATGATACCATGTACTCCCTCCGTCTCGATAACTTTTGTACATTTTACCAAATCGGACATTCCACTATCTTTTATACATTTCCATATTTAGTAAAAAACTATCACATACAATCAATATAATAACATTAAATATTCTTAAAAGACGTACAACACTCATACACTTTTCTTACTCTATACTATTAAAATATTATATTTCTTAAAAACTCGAACCCAATCCCAAATGTTCAAAAAATACCGGGACGGAGGGAGTATTTATTGAATCCACGATAAGTGTAGCTACTAACGCAATGCCTTCGCAAATGATGTGATAATGAAAGGTCAAAATTCAAAACTAGTGCAACTTGTTATCCCATCTGAGTCAAAGTCTTCATTTTTTTAGTACGTTGAATTTGTATAATGTGACGGTGATGGTCAATGGAAAAAGCTCAGTCTTATCTATAAGTGGAATGAAGAAGTTTACTTCTTTGCTATATATTAATCAAAATAATTTTGTAGTACCAAAGCGATTACCTCAAACGTATAATTATTTATTTCGTCCGATTTCATTTCAACAAAACTATAAGGACGGCAATACATATAGAAAAAAAGGAAAAAAAAAAGAGGAAGCAATCATAAGTAAAGCACGTTGTAGGGTGGTCAAAATCACATGAAAGAATCGTATCGAAACAGATCACACGACTAAAATAATTTTTTTAATAAATCTGATAGGAATAAATAACTTCATAACTCATTAGTCATTTCTTAGAACAGTTATTTATTTTATTTGGGCTTACAAATAAAACAGCCTGGCTATCTCAATAGGAAAAATAAATGAGAGTTGTTGGCTAATAATGATAAAATTTCAGAGAAAAACAATTAATGAAAATTAAAAAGGCTACTCAAAGCTGCAAAAAACTGCAGAAGCCTATAGCTTTACCTTTGGTGGTTGGAGCTTTGTAATAAAAATTCTGAAAAAGCAGGATAATAATAAAATTCATTTAATTTTACTTCGTACCTCAATCAATCAAATCTACCTCAATAATGTGGAAAAATCTTCTGCTGTCTAATAATTATACTGGAGGAGACAGTTGTTATAATTATTAATTACACACACTTTTCTTACATTTACCATTTGGATAATAATGGTGTCACCCACCCCACCTTACCAGAGTATAACACGTATTCTACAGTGGTACAAAATACAGACTATTCAATATCTAATAAGCATACACTACGGAAATAATAACATATTTTTTATTTTCCCGGAAATTCCTCGTAAAAATACACGGAAGCTGTAATATCAAGGCAATATCTAGTTGGGCTGACTTCAAAAGCCTAACCCAGTAGGCAAGGCCCATTTAAATCGAAAAGCCCATTAAGGAAATTCGCTAGTGATTTTACTTGCTTGTAGGCAAAGCATAACACGATGTAATAATACACGGCAAAGATATGTATATGCTTTCCTTTGCTTCTCAATTTCCTCAAGTACAACTAATCTTAGCTGAGCATCCTAAACCTTCTTATCTGGCAAACTACAATTTTGTTGACAGGTAATAACCTTTAATTAAGGACGAGAATAAATAAAAAAATCGTATTATGTTTAAAAAATTGAAGATATCGTAAGGAGAGTTGATTTTAGTTAGTGTTCAAGAATCGTGAATGAACATGTTGAGCAATGATTGGGATAATTATAAGTTGTGTGTGTGTGTGTGTGGGTGTGTTTGTGCGTTGCAATTCTAATTTCTATATCCCAATAACGAGTGAATAAAATAATCACATTCTCAATAGACAAATTCAATTTTCCTATACATGAATAATCATCAATTCGAACAAAAACCCAAAACGAAAACGAAAAATCAAACCCCTAATCGAATAATAACACTAACTGCCAAAAGAAAATGAATGAAAAACAATGCTAGGCGTAGTATAATCTTGATCGACGTATATGTTTTTTCTCAAATTTTGCACTCAAGAAGTTAATAGGGGCAAAGCACTTTCCACTTCCTCGTCATTATTAAACTCCCGGCAAGGTAAATTCAAGTCGAAGTCCCTCTAAGTACTTCATTATTAAACTCCCACGCGGTGGCGGATGGTTGTTTATCTATCTAAAGACACGGATTAGGATTGGAAGAAAGAAAGGAACCTAGTTTAGGTGGACAAGTAAAGAGGTCGTCGTGACACGTCCCTTTGCGAGTTTTATTTGAACACAATTTTCTTTGTTTTGTTTTTTTTGAAGGTCAAAGTGAAGTGTGGGAGTGAGAGAATACGGCACAATTCAATACGCGTTAGGTTACTTTCACATAGTGAGTTGTGTGTATGTGTTTACATGATGACGACGAAGTCATGTGAGTGAGAAATGAACGACTTTGCTTTAAATGATATTTTTTTTCCAAAGTCAAAAGATTTAAAAAGAGTATACTTATATGCACACGTTTTCATATACACCGTTAATTCAAAGGACAAAGGTTAACGCGATATTTTTAGGTTCACCGTATGCGTAATAAAGCATGGTGAGTATATTTACTATTTCTCTACGTTTGTGAATACATTTCAACACGTGTATTTTGAAAGGTACCTTATCTACTAGGTCCTCCTATCTATTTTGTCTTCAATTAGAAAGAAAGAAATACACCTAAACTTTCCTCACGACTCCAATCCGACGCGTGGGCAGATGATAGCTAACCATATTTCTATCTTTATTTTCTAAAATAGGATATCCCTCAACTTATAACGAAGGGTACTTCCGTAAATTATCAATGTTCACTTAGCGTACAGCATACATGCTTGCCAACCCAACCTAGACAAGACTTTGAGGATCTTACCGTGAGATAGTGGAAACCTGGCAATTAATTCTCGGCGGCGCCGACATGCCACGTGGTACATTCTAGAACAAAGAGACACGCGCCAAGCTTCTAATGACTCGTCGCTTCTTAAGTCCCAACAATTTTTTATGTGTGAAAGAAGTAAAAAGAAAACATTGTACTTTATTCATATCAAACTAGAAACTAGACACTCAGGTGGTAGAGCACAACAACACGTAATCATCACAAATCCACTTCCAAGTAACAAAAACCTGAGTGTAAGTGCACAATCTCTATCCCACTAATAATGAACGAATGATTAAGAATAATACTGGGCAGTCCAATCATACTCCACAAAACAAAGTTATATGTTTATGAAGTAAGAGTAAATGACAATGTAGTTACAGCCTACGTTGACCACACAATTGCTTTTCCAGCGCTTACCTAAATAGAGTAACCTGAAAAAGCTTTTGCAGCTAGCCATGATAAGACATCGTAAATCAACTATGATAGTGGGGACTTAAAAAGTGTCGTCATAGTACGTTGTTATAGAATGACAGAAGGTCACAAACACAGAAGAACGTAACACAAGATGATCGTCATATGCCAATTAGAGGTAATGATAATAGGATTCTATCAACAAGGAAATGATAGTAGTACATAAATTGACCTCCGAAGCAAGAACTCTAACCCCTTTTCCTCATTTGGCTGGAGTTGATTGTACTTTGGGCTTAGGCTTCACTTCCACTTCGTTTACACCGCGGATGAATATGGAATCTGGTTCGTGTCTAGATAAACAAAGGAAATACAATGGATGAAGAATTAAGATAACTATATTGAGATATATGTGTATATATTAGAATTGACCAAAGGGAATCAATTAATCCATACGGTTTGTCTCCTTCTTCGTACGTATAGCTAGATGCAACAGCCAACAATCTGCCATCTCTGCTAAAGGACAGAGCTGCAACACTTGTTGGGTACTTGGGATACTAAGCAGAACATAGGATGGAAGAAAAAAATCAGCATCCAATTATTCAACTTTAAGCAGAAATGGCAAGTAGACATTAGTTTTACCTGATACAATCTCTTCTTATTGTTCCCATCCCAGACATTAACAATACCATCACAACCCCCAGTAGCAAATGTGCCGTAACTAAAAAGAGTTCCAAGTTAAAAATAAAAATGAGAAAAAGGACGATTTGTCAAACCCACATAGTTTAAAGCTTAGGGGATGAGATGCAAAATCATTTCTGCTTTGCAAATTCTAGCATCACAAAATCCATACACAAAAATACAAAACGAGGATATAGCTCAATGCATGTCTTGATACGTAAATAATGTCAGCCAATCTGGCATAACTCACATGGGGTGAAATGCGATAGTGTTCACAGGGTAGACAACGTCTCTTCCAGCCTCAGATTTACGATGACACTTAAATGCATACCTGCATATAGATATCATCAAGAGGGTAAATAGTTGATAGGAAAGGTAGAAAATTTCATCGAAACCGTTAACGATACAAGTCAGCTTACTTCTTCGATTGACCAGCCTCTGAAAGATCGAAAAACTCCATTGAAACTCGGCCTTCCACAGAACTAAGAGCATAACCTATAAATCCAGATGCAATCCCAATTTATTGACTAAGAATATTCCCATAGTTAAAACTTGGGCTAAATTCCCCCAAAACAAGGTTCTTTAACCTAATGTGGACAGTGAAAGAATGCTGAGTAATAATCTCTACTGATCTCATTATCTGAAAATATAAGCAATAGTAGAGGAAGAAAGACAAACTCAGACTAAGAAGCCCACCTGTACCATCGGGATAGCAACGAACACATCTAGTTTGGTATTTCAAAGAAGATTCCCTACGTTGTTCAGGTTGTGACATGTTCCGTATGTCATAAATGTTTACATGTCTTCCAGCAGTTGCGACCACCAAACGGTTTCCAACTAGAGACATGGAGTAAACACGCTCAGGCTGGGCATATGTCCCAACAAGTGATCGTTCTTGACCACTTGCACCTCTGGGATCCCAACACTTTAAGGTTTTGTCCCAACTACCAGTAATAACTTGGCCTAAATAAAATTATGTCCAAACAAAAAAACCACCATTGGGTCGAAGGATATTCTAAGTTTGAGATGAGCATGGACATTTAGAATCAATGACCTTACCAGTCGCATAGTGATACTCGACGCAGCGGACAGGTGCATCATGCCTCCCCAAAATGTCCTCCATATTGTTGTTGAATTCAAGCCTACCGAGATAAACCCAGTAAAAAATTTAAAATTTACATCAAATGGTATGCAGAAACCAAAATGCTCACCAGCAGCCAAGCCCGAAAAGGAAAAAGTAACATAAAAGTAGTAAATTTCACCTCCTAACAGTGTGATCAGCTGAAGCGCTAAACCCCGAGGAATCATCATGAAAGCAACAATCCAATACAGCACCGCCGTGCATGAACTCCCCCCTCAGCACGTTCGCACTCGCATCATACAATCGAACACTCTGTACAAGCATAAAATAAAAAAGCTACTACAATTAAAAATTGCTGAAGAAAAGAAACCGAAAATAGCTTTAAGCAAACGCCGTAGTTCGATTGAAACGGAAAGGACCTTATCCCAAGAAGAGACGAGAAGGTTATCACTGTGGTTGGAAAAACGAAGGTTAGAGATCCCGTCAGTTGGGGGATTCGACAGCTCTCGGCCAATTGACGGTGGTGGCGGTGGTGTTGACGCCGTCATGATCGCCGTGGAATTCGCGTGTACTCAAGAAGGCAGCAATTAGGTTTTTAGCAGAAGTAGAGGGGAGTCGAGAGATTTGTGGGGAAAAAGGGGACTGAAGTGAAAACTGAAGAACTTGAGATTCTGAGCAAAAGAATTCAAATTCAAAAATCGTATATGCTTGATCTCAACGGTAGGTAGGTTTTTCAATTCTATTCTAGGTTTTACAATACAATTGGGGACTCGTGAATGCACGCGCCACCCTTTCTTTGGGCCTGATTGAATAAATGGGCCTAAGCCTATTAAATGAGGCCCATCACCTTTTTGTCCTCAGGGGACTGGAGGCGCCACAGTACCTTTCACTTTCTATTTTTTGGCACTACTTTAAGTTCTTTCCGATTTATGTTCTATTGATCAATTAGAATCTTATATTATAAATAAAGAAAAAAAACATATACATGAACCATCCATCCTAAATTCGTTAATTGCAACGTGGACTTTCTGAGAAAGAAGAAAAGAAAACCATTCTAGTTGTTGTAATGGAAATGACCATCTCAAACTCAAAGTCAAATAAATAAATCGATGTGTGATACTCGTTTTAACGATGATGCATGCGCTGATGTTAGCAAGACACAATCAGCTGTTCGTTCTTTAATCTTTAGCTACACATGCAAGAAAAATAATTGGATAAGGTTTATCATGTTAGAAATTCCGTTCAACTACGGCAGGTAAAAATATGCCAAACTCACCACTTGAATTAATAAACAATCCGCAGAATGTTTAAAATTAAATTAAATTTCCCACTATCATCTTCAGTCTCAGCCGCCCGATAAAAATTAAAAAAATTAAAAATAACATTATTATCGTCAAAATTGCTTCCCATTTTACCTTGAAAATTAAGCAAAAGTCAGAAACAGCTAACAATCCAAAACGCGTTACTGCCAAAAACAATCAGCTTTTGACTTTGACCAAACCAACCCTTTCACCCTATATATTCTCACCTCAAAAAAACAAAAGAAATCAAATTCGTTAAATAAGAAATCGAACAATAGATATACGATGGAAGGTCTAATCCCATTAATTTTTAAAGCCATGAAGAAGCAAAGGCCGGCGGCAACAACCTACATACGCAGCCTCTCCGACAACTCCACGTCAGGTGGTCGGAGCTACCACCGCCTCATCAGTGGCGGAGATGCAGCGGCTGACGGCGGTTCTTTCCACCGCCGGACGCAGTCGGATTTTCAGCCGCCGGTGGGTTCTAAGCAGTTTTCTGGACCGTCGTCGGAGGGTTTGAATGGGTATTATGCAAAGAGCTTTCTGTCTCCTTCGAACGTTGTTACAGATGAAGGATTGAGACACAGATAAGATAGGTCATGTTTCTGAGCAATAATCTTGCAAGAAATGTTTAAATTTTTTACGTGGATATGTTAAGTAAGTTATATCTTCAATTTATTTTTTAAGCATTAATGTCGTTTGTTGTATTGTAACATGGAAGTGAACAAAATGTAAATTTGAAATTTGTGGTGCATGCAAAAGTAAAATTAATATGTATTATTATGCATATAAGATTACTGTCGATTTGACGACAGTATTACAGTGTGTCATATTTCTTTTCTCATTTAATGCGTAAACTTACTCAGTCACACCATTCACTATAAAAACATGGGGGTAGTACCCATAATTCAAATGGAACACAAAAATGCTCAATAATTAACTAAACAAACAATAATGGCAAGAGCTTTATTACCAACGGTGTTCTTGATCATGGTGGTCTGTTTCTCCCTCATCTCAGGCAAGGATTCATGTAATAAATAGTCTTAACATATATAATCATCGTATTTCATCCATATGTAATGTGTATATATTGATTTGAATGAAGCATTTTGCGAAGGACGCACTGATAGCAAGCAAAGGGCCCTAGTTACTTTTAGTTGTTTCTACAACTGTTCTTAAGGTCAAATATATTTTGTAAGAATATTAATAATTGAAATGCAAGAATAAGGCTGGCCCAATTACGAAAGCCCATAAATTCTTTGAAGAATTAATATTTTTTCTTTCAATATTAAAAATGAAACCTGCCAGGACCCAAAAGAGAGCACATGGCAAAGGGAATTGAAAGTTGGAGTAGCTTTCGCAGTGTCATAAAAAAAAAAGGATTTGCTATTATAGAGACCAAGACCAGTCAATCACGAGAATCGACGTTACTATTTAATTCAATCATATATGAAATAAAAGAAAATATTAAATTAAATGTTCCATTCCATCTATCTATCATGCGTTTACAGCTGCCGGGGAATAGATCATTTCATCAGAATCATATTATAGGGTTGGAAATACAACACATAATAATCACTTCTCCAAAAAATAAATAATTACCATTAATTACTTTAACCCTTCAATCTTGCCACATATTTATAAATCTCACTATTCACCTCCTTCAAAGTCTTCAACCCTACTCTCCTCTCTCTCTCTCTCAGTTAACATAAATTACATATAAAAAAAGAAAATATTCTGGAAAATAAGTGTAAGACAAAAGAAATGTGGTCACAGTTATTTAACCTCAGCCAATCGTAAACCGCCATGTGTATGCGCCACCACTGCCAAGACATCATCATCATCAATGAAACGTCAACCACCGACCGGCGTCGAAAGATCGGCCGATGACATCATCTCCGCCGCGGCACCTCCGCCGCTCGACGATGAGCACTCGCCGTCGTTTCTTAACAGATTGCTCTCGTCGGAGACCCACTACATGCCCGACCCGGATTACGTCCACCGATGCCGAATCCGACCCGTTCAGCGCCAGGACGCCATCAGCTCCATTCTCAAGGTTATCATCGCTAATAAATCGAAAAGATTTGTTTTTTTTTTAACGAAAAAGCTTCACGTTTTTCTTTACAGCACAACTGGAACTACAACAACTGGACTCTACTAAAATATCCATAAAGTTGAATGGCTTTTAGTGATATTTAATAATTTATTTTTTATTCCCAGGTGAGCGACCATTATGGATTCAGACCTGAGACTGCATTTCTCTCCATCAACTACATGGATCGCTTCCTATGCTCGCATACACTTCCAGTACGTGAAAAAACACCTATTTTCCTGTAAAAAAAAAAGATAGTCTATTTCCCTTGATTTTCCTGTAAAAATAGCAATATTCGGATGAAAATGTGGAAAATAAAAAATAGGAAATAGGATGGGCGTTTCAGCTCGTATCAGTAGCTTGTTTGTCGCTTGCGGCGAAGATGCAGGAAATCCACGTTCCTCTGCTATTGGACCTGCAAATGGTGGGTGGTCAAGCCTACGTTTTTGAGCCCAAAACTGTGCTGAGAATGGAGCTTTTGGTCATGGCTACTCTTCAATGGAGATTGCGTTCAGTTACTCCTTTTGATTACCTGCACCATTTCACTAAAATGATTTCGGGTTCTGAAATCGGAGAGGACGATCGGAAATCTCTGTCTTCTACCATCGTACTCAACACAACCCGCGGTGAATAAATCTCTGATTTTTTGCTTTTTTTTTTTCAATTTCATATGGGCAACTGGCTGATTCTTGAACCGATCGATCCATGGAACAGTGATCGATTTCTTGAAATTTCCGCCGTCGGTGATAGCCGCGGCAGCCGCCGTATCGGCGGTGGGGATGGAGGTGGGCTTCTCCGACGCCTTCGACGCGAGACTGAACAAAGTAAGGTCAAAAATAGTAATAGGAACATTTTCAGGGACGTAAAATAAAATAAATATTAGGTTCGCGGTTTCCCGGGAAAATATCGATTATTATTTTATTGTTTTTATTACTAGGGTATGGTTCGAAGCTGTCACCAACTAATGCAAGAGTACTTAGTGGACACGTGTCCGTTAGACAAAGCCGAGCCAGGCGAGGATCGTACGGCGCCGCCGAGTCCTGTCGGCGTACTCGACACGGCGGCTTGTGTGAGCTGCGACACGCATCTAGGCGGCGGAAGCAAGCGGCGGAGGTTATCTGAGGCCGATGATGTACGCGAACCGTGATATATATAGAATACATATTTATTTTCTAAATATTATTTTGTGGGATGGGAAATGGATCGATCGTTCTTTATGTCTTATTGTTTGTCGGACAGAGGGAGTGAATTTGAAGGAATTCTAATTTAATTTTATACCTGCTTTTTTATAGGTTTCTTAATTTAATAAAACATTTTCAACCTAAAACGTTTTGAAGAAGGGAAACTGAACATGAAAAGAGAAATTGTACGTTTGCAAAGTCGCATCGTCCTTCCATATGGGTACACCGTACACTTTTGACGAGCCGTAGGGTTTTGCCACGTGTCGGACGAAATATAAATAAAATGAAGGGAAATTTTAATTTCAGTCCCGGAACACTTAAGATTCACGCTCCGTCAGGAAAAAATTTAGATTTAAGTACTCGATTTCTGCAGTACAAGTTCATTGTTCTGCAATACCACAAAACGATCATCCATACAGTTCATACATTTTATAACATTTTTTTAAGTTTAGGTCCTTAATGTAGAACTTATGTCTTTTAAACATAGATTTTTTTGACAGGATCTGAAACCAATTTTAAAACTTAAAGAGGCTTGAATTCAAATATACCTAAAATCAAATCTCTAATTGTAATTTACCCAAAAAAAAAGACTTTCTCTCATTCCCTTTCTCTCTTTCTCTACAACGCTCAAAACTGTAGCCGCTGTTTCTAATACTCGCTCCCACTCGCCGCTGCCGGCCTCGTGCTCCGAACTTATATCATTTTATGATTGAAGTTTTTATCCTTCTTAGATAGATTTAGCTTTTCAATCGAATGTCTGTGATAGGTTAGAGCTTTGTTTAATTTTGTATTGGGTTCCATGTAACATAGTTTTGGAGTTTTAATTCAGATTGCGTTTGGTTTCTATGTTCTTTGTCGATATATTAAAATTTCCATTTTTGTGCTTGCGTATAAAAAGATCGTTTTTGTTCGTTTACGATAAAAAAAAAATTCTTTGAGTTCTTGGTTTGATTTCGAGGGAGATTTTCGGTCCATTTTGGATCAATTATTTCTTGTCGAGCTTTTTCTCCTTTGTTTTCCTCCATTTTGGAAGTTTTCTTTCCCTACCGGATAATGAATTGTAACCAGAGGGACTTTATCGGCTAGTTAGGCGCTTGTTGTTACGGAATTAAAAACTACCTTTCGAAAAAAACTAAGAAATCCTACTGCAAAAAAAGTAACATTGTGGCGTGAATAACGTGCGAACGACTTAAGTATTTGTTACAATGATGTAAATTACTCTTTAAAAAGAAAAAAAAAATTGGAGAAATGATGACATGTGTTTTTTATGGGGCTTTTCAGGCCCCAATCAAGTTTAAAATTCGAATTCAGGCCCGTCGGAAAAAGCAATTAGCTTTAATGCCTCGATTTCTGCATACCACTTCATCGTTTTGCAGTACCACTTCTTTGTTCTGCAGTACCAAAAGAAGTGGTACTGCTGAATAGTGAAGTGGTATGGAGAAATTGGCTTCTTAAAATTAATTACTTTTCTAACAAGGTCTAAACTCAATTTAAAACTTTATTGGTGTGTGAATATAATTAACTTTTTTTTTATTTGACGACAAAGAAGGCGAAGCCAAATGGATCTGCGTGGGAAGTCGTGAGTATGGACAACAGCCGAGAACGACCAATCGCGGCCGTCTATCTGCAAAGTCGCATTTTGAGTCGACGCTTTAAATGGACGTCGTCGTGTCTCATCGCTGTCGAACTCAAAGAGGGTCCACTTCGACTAATCGAGTGATTTATACTTCGTAATTTTAAGTTCTTTCATAATTATATGGTTTTCTTGGGTCTCATATTCATTATATAGTCGATTGATTCGGAATAACTGGACGGAATTGTAAAAAATAAAAAAGAAAATTCGTTGTGTGCATTGTATTTAATAGTGTACTAGCTAGGGTATGGACAAGTGCAATAGGCCCCAAACAGGCTTTTTCTTTCCCATGCTTTATGTACAAAGATTTATGACTTACCAACTTAATGCAAACAAAGGACAAAGGTCAAAAGGACCACTCTATTCCCCATTTTTTCTTTATAAACTCATTATCCCAAATATTTATAATAATAATCATCATCATCAACATCTCTTGATCTCTCTAATTTTATATGTCAGTAATTAATTTTACCTTTTTACTGAGTTATCTATTTATTTATAATTTATATGAAGTAATTACAATTTCATCATTTTTATTTATTCTAATTTTGTCCTCAATAGTCAATTTTTCTTTTATATACTAAAATAATAACAATTATTTTAATTTATAATTTTATCTTTAAGAAATTAGAATAAATTGAACATAGAATTTTGATTTGTGTTCGGTACCAATAGTAACAATAATAACTACTAGTACATTTTTCGCACACTCGATGCGTGTGCTTAAAATATAATTTTATTTAAAATTTTGGGATTACCAATTTAGTGTTTAAGATGAAAACATAATTTCTAAATATAAAAGTAGAAGAACAATATATAAGGATATAAGTACATTAAAAAAAACAATAATAATTCAAATGGAAGAGCTTTCTCGAATATTTTAAATCCAATAACAAAAAATAGGCCCAATTTGCAAGTGAATTTTGGGCTTTGTGGTTTTGTATTCAAATGGTCCATAGCTGTCCATACTTAATGGTGGACTGACTTTGGACCAAACGACGACATGCATTTAATATAGGATACTATGACTTTAGAACGATAATTCAAGAAGATAATATGTATTCATATTAATTTCTAACGCGGTACACGACAAGGCTCCGTACATCGTACTTGGGTAAAAAGACAAAGTGGGAAGGTATGGATGATCCTTTTGATGTTTTTATATGTTTTGTTTTTCAGAATTTAAATCTTTTATAAATTTTGATTACATAGATGAGATGTGAGTCACGTCGTGGATTGGACCCACGTGGCACGCACTGTATGCAGGTGCCAGCCTATCTTGCCTTTAAATAGAAATAATAACATTTAATAACCGAAATTTATTCATTGGATTTCCCCAACGGAATTACTACTTAAATTCTATCATGTGCTCACATGATCTTTTCATCAATGTGTGTGTAGAAATAGCTAAGAGTATTGTACTGCACAATCTCCAATTTTTATTACTCCACATGTAATTAAATTCTATCAAAAGAATAACCCTTAATTTCTTACTGGAATATGACAGTAAAAATATTTTAAAAAAATTAATATAGAGATAGCCGTATACACGTGCATACACGTGCGATAAACTTTGCCATATGCACACGTGCAGACGTCTCCGTGCGAGTGCGTATTTCTTTAATCAGATGAACTTAACCTTAGTTTAAGAATAATGCTTATTATAACTAGTGAATCGTTAATGCTTTCGAGGAATAGTTTCGAACTTCTATTGAGTCAAACTGACTCGGCTTTGACTGGCTTGCACATTCCAAAGAGTTCTACGACATCGAAGATATGCTTGCAAGTAAAATAATACAACGACTCATAGCAAAGCTACATAAGTTGCCCAACTCTTGATATCTTCTTATTGCGATCAATACTTCAATTGCATTGTAATTTAGTCCTTGTGTGGAATTGAGACACAAGTCAAGTTCTTGTTATTATTCTAATTTCATTGGGGTTAATAAAATCGTGCAGTTCAGCAAGTGAATAATATACTAGGGCTGTGGTGATCTCTTCGATCGTCCATAACTGCAATAATAATGAAATAAAAAATAAAACAAATGATACAAATCATCATTTTTATTATTTTTAGCTTAGAAAGGGATAGGGGTGTCCACAAACTAAGGAAAGGAAGATGTATAGCGTACCCTGTTTTGTAATAACCCTACAAAGGCTGCCTCGCTGTCTTCCATTTGCATGTGAATTGTGAACCCTATCTCTCTCTCTCTCTCTCTCTCTCTCTCTCTCTCTATCTCTCTGATACATTCCCTTTCTACACCTTCACAACTGGCACTTCTCTCTACTTAATAGTCCGATTGAGAGAGAGAGAGGAGAGAGATGTGTGATTGAGTGTACTTAGGACAAAAGACTTTATACTCAGATTTCAATGTATATCATATATTTCCCTCGATCGTATAGTCACAGTAGCACCCCATGCCAATCCCATACTCCTTCGTCGACATTTATTAGTCTTAATCGTTGTCCACCCTACTATATATACACATACATAAACAGTGGTATAAACATACACTCATCACTCTCTAGTCTCTACATAGCCAAGAACATAATAATAAAAAATGAAATACATTTTTGAAAATAATAATAATAATGAAGAATGGAGCAGCGGGTGCGATTCGGGTTGGACTTCGTACCTTCAGCAGTACTCCGAGTCGGACCCACGGCAAACCGACGGATATTTCTCATCAGCATGTGTAAGAACGGGTCGGGTCGGATTCGGTGAAGGGACGATGATGGTAATGTCTGAAGAGGACGACGACGGCGACGAAGAAGAAGACATGTCTATGGTGTCTGATGCTTCCTCTGGGCAGGCGGCGCATTACTATCATAACCATCTGCGCCGCCGTGAAGAAGTAGAAGAAGAGGAGGAGAATGGCGGCGGAGACAATGATAATAAACACAGCCGTCGTAATTATGATGGCTCGTCTAATACGTCGTCGTCGGAGAAGAGGAATAATAAGAAGGGTAATAATAATAATAATGAGGAGAAACGACGTCGTAAGTTGGTGTCTGTTAGAGATCGTATTAGTCGCCAGTCGTCGTCGTCTTTGCTTGATGACACCGCTAGTTCTCCTTGTTTCGACGTGAGTTTCTTTTTTAATTATTTTTTGTGTTATATTAATTCGATGTTATGGGAAATGGGATTAATTGAATTATTATTGTTATTACATGGCGAAATAATTGCAGGAGAGCTATGGTGGAGTATCGTCAAGAAGCTGCAAGGTGTTAGTAGGTGAGAATGTGTCGGAATATTCACAAGGCTTTTCCACGACTCATTATAAGGTATTGTTTATCTATCATTTATCTTACATAATGGTGATATAAACTATATTCTTTAACAAAAATAAATCTTCAATTTGATTTGCGCAGGTGAGACCTCATGGAGATAGAGCGCACTATGATACATTTAATCCTTCAACATCTGGGAATATTCAAATGGAACAAAACCAGTTGAGTCTTTATTTAAAAAATTACTATCATGTTTCTTTTTACAATAATTCTAATGGGGTTACCTCTTTTATGGATTTTTTTTTTTGTAGGTGGTTTTGAATGTAGAACGTTGCGATGCCACGAAATGTCACTCAACAGCAATGTGTGTGTTTTGCTGCTTCAATAATGATGTTTGAGCAAAAGGGAATCATTTCTCATAAGAGAATTTATTTCCTTTCGCTATTTCATTTCTTTTATTCGTTTCGGTGTATTATTAGATGATTCAATGAAATGGAGAAAAGAGCAATTGTACAATTGATTGGATGAAGTTCATTTTCTACCCATGAATCTGAAATAAACAGCCATGTAATTGTCCGTTCGTATGATTATTCGCAAGTTTACATTATATTCAAACCTCATCCAATCTTCTTACTATTGTCAAGTTTCTTTTCTTTCCATTTTTTTACCATGAAAAATAGAGGTTTGGGCAATAAGATAAAGACATGCAAATTCCATATTAGTTTTGTTCCCACTTGTACTAATAGCTTAAAACTATATCAAATATGCATGCGTGTGTGCATGTATTTTAATTATATATATGACGATCAGATTATTATTACCACGAACCAACTAATCATGTAGATTTTATGTTCCATTATGTTGCAACAAGTCCTAATGTCTTTTTATCAAAATGTCGACAAGATTCTTAATTGTCTCTTCGTTAGCAGACAAGGCTCCATTGATTTGATTTATGACGAGTGAAATATTTGGAAGGTTCTAATACAAATTGTTCGGCTCCTGTAAGAAAACTAGAGAAAACTAATTTCCAAATATACATAAATAAAAAGAGGAAAAACCAAAGCAAGCAAATAATTACATGGAATACGTATAAATCCATATACATGTAGTTTTTATATGATTATAATACTACATATGAAATGTGTATGGGGAGAATGGGATAGAAAACCAGTATGGAGCAAACACATCTTTGTCCTCCCAACATCCACCAAGAACTGAAACAAGCAGTAGAAAGGAGTTAACACAAATCCTAGTAATTTTTTTATTCTTCAAAAAATGATATATAAGTCCAAAAGACATTTAAAATTTCAGACAGGACTTGTTCCCAATCCTAACGACACAACTCTTCCCCTTCCGTAATTTCTTTACAGAAGCTGTATGTAATTGTATGGCTTTTCATCTCACACTCATTATTCCTCAGAGTATATTTACAATAAAACACCTGCTCTAACTTCTCTCTTACACAGCCATGCATGTGTCTTCCGTCAGTACTGTACTAATGAGGGCCAACGATAAATACATGTACATAAATGCTCTAATGCAACCTTAAAAATTAAATATTTGTTTATAAATAATTAACTTCTCTCTGAGGATGGGCTGTTGGGCATAGAATGGCGGATCATAAAAGAAATGGTGTATCATGGAGACAGCTGGCTTGCATTATTATTATCTTAAAAAGACGTTGGCAATTAATATTACACACACTTCAGTACACGTACATACAGATTATAGAGGACCACAAAATCAATATTTTCTGAATTATTTTGATTACGATTGAGCAATTGAAAGGGGGATTGAATCATACAGGTTCATTGCACGAGGGCTTGTTATACTGTTTTGTAAAACAAATATATTTGGTGGTGATTTGCGTATTATAAGGTTACTTATAATGAGCTAAGCTAAGCTTGTCCTTTGTAAGAGTTATTCGATAGCTATAATATGTGTAACCTGAAACCCTTATACTTAATGGGCCGTAGCATATGGTGTGATATCAATGAAGAATGATGGGCTTTGAAAGCTTTTCTCCAGGTGATGAAATGAACATGTTGTCCTCTTCTTACATATATGATTATGTGCTTGAAATATACTTCTAATGTTCATCCTCAACTTTCAATTGCTTATTTTCAATATTCTACAAAATATTACAAGGCAAGACACAACTCTTTGTACATGATCTTGGAAGAGGAGGTGCTGTTTTGTATATTTTCTCGTCTTCGAGCAGATCATATGGTTCGATGTACTCAAGCGGAGCAATTGGATATCTACTTCCATCATGAACAAAGTTGGGTCCAAAAAACTGCATCAGAGATGAATTAAACTGATCAACATTGCGGAAGGTAGATACGATAAAACAGTACATTGGCTGAAGAGTTGAAGATGATGCACAGACCGAAGTGAAAGAAATAGTGCTTTTCCAGAACAAAACGAGGGCATACCAAAGATAAAGCGGTGAAAAATGCGACAGTCACGAGCATTAGCCGCCAAAACGGGCAGAAAAATGCCCGTGGAAGCAACCGTGATGCCAGAGAGAATAAAAGGCTGGGCTTAGCATGAAGAATGCATCATAGGCTCTCAAGTTGTGGGTGGGATCATCATAACTCAGCTGCAATGCTCTCCTTTAACAATGTAAAAGGAAATATGAAGGGACAGTGACTACCTACCTCTAGGTCCTCGCTGTTAAGAGACATCGATGTCTTTCTTTGATTAAAAAGTTTCCTTTCCACATCGTCATCTGTCGAGACTCCATTGCTTCTCGAGTAGTTCCAATCTACTGTTGGATTTTATTAAACCAAATGGGCTTTGGGCCCAAATGGGTATTAACCCATTAATAAAATCGGTTTCGGTTTTAATTAAATCGGAAAGCCATCGAATGTCGAAATGAGAAATCGTTGAAAGATTACGAATCTATGTTTCACGGGGATTCTAACGAATATTAATACGCTCAAAACCGATATCGGATGAATGAGAAATTAATTTTCGAAGTTGGCCCAATAACCATTAAAATGGTTAGTAGTGTTTAAGTGGGAAATCAAGTGTCCCACATTGGTTAGACACTAAGAAAATCTTCACTATATATATAGAAACCCATGTGGGTTTAATCAAAAGGGCTTGCCATGTGTATGAGCTTAAATGGGCTTGTGGGTTTAAGGTGGGTTTAAGTGGGCTTGAGAAACTTGTATGAGTTTTGGCCCAAATAATAGCCCGGGTGCGAGTCGGTGCCTCGCACCGACGAGCACCGAGCACCGAGCCCGTGCCCGTGCCCGAGGCCGAGCCGTGCCAAAGTGCGCAATGGGCGCTTTGAGGCGCGCACTTCGCACGACGCATCGGAGCGAGGAGCATTGAGGAGCTACTTAAAGTTTTCCTCCGGTGGGCGGCGACGGCGACGGTGCCGGTGACGTGGCAGTTGAGGTGAAGATGAGTTGCGTGATCCAAGGGATCATCTGGGCCGCAGTGGGCTGTTGAGCTGATCCGGCCCAACTAGAGGTGTCGGTCGGCCCAACAAGATGTGTCGGTCGAGCAGCCGGTGGGTCAGGTTAGAGAATCGGGCCGCCGCCGGTGGGACACGCCTAAGATTCGGGCTGTCGGCCCGAGAATCGGGCCTGTCGCGGGCCGGTAAATAAACCGACAGTCCAATAGATGCAAAATGTTGCAATATAGTCCCTGGAAAATTACAGAAGCAGCCTAGCAAGTTCTTGAATTTGCGGAGAGGTCCCTGCGACATAAAATCTATAAATAGGCCCCCATTGAGATGGAAATATTCATTCATTCCAACCCACGAATTTGCATATTTCACTCTAATACTCCTTAGTTTCCGGAAGCAAGAAAAATTCAATTTCGAGTACGATTCGTCGTAAAACTCTAGTCGTTGTGCTGCGATTATGAGTTAAGAAAATGTCGTTGTATCTTGGGGACGATCGCTGCTAACCGAAAGCACTTAATATCGGGGCGATTTCGTCTTACGGACAGTGTGTCCAACACACGCCTCGACTACGTCTACTGTTATGGATAGTCTTCATCAACTCCAGGCGTATTTATTCTTCATGCTATGTATTATAGTTATCACATATGCTCTCATCATCATCTGGGTACTCACGAACTGCACCTGCGGTTGAAGACACTCCATCTTTCGACTATCTAACGTCGAAGTTTATCTATTGCCAAAGCTATCTGCCACCGACCAGACGCAACCGAAGAAACAACAATCGTAAGACGAAATCTTTGTTCGTGATCTGATCGATGGCAACCAACGCACCAACTATCCCCGCCAGCAGTCACGCCGAACGTCCTGCCAAGTTCAATGGGACGGAGTTCAAACGCTGGCAGCAAAAGATGATGTTCTATCTCACTACTCTCCACCTCGTCCGATTTCTGAAAGAAACTGCCCCTTCGATGACTGAAGTCGCTCCACCAGCTGAGGGTGAAAACCCTAACGACGCAGGTTACGCTGCTCGTGTCGCTCAATCTGAGCAAGAAAGGGCTGCGTTAGACGCATGGAATCATAATGATTTCATGTGCCGCAATTATATTCTGAATGCCCTCGACGACTCCCTATACAACGTCTATGCAGTGGCTACGACTGCGAAAGAGTTGTGGGATTCGTTGGACAAGAAATATAAGACCGACGATGCCGGACTGAAAAAGTTCATCGTTGGCAAATTTCTGGATTATAAGATGACCGACTCTAAGCCGGTGCTGGACCAAGTCCGTGATCTGCAGCTGATTATCCACGATATTCACGCCGAAAATATGCAGATCAGCGAAAACTTCCAGGTAGCTGCGATTATCGAGAAGCTGCCGCCTCTGTGGAAGGATTTCAAGAATTACCTCAAGCACAAACGAAAAGAAATGGGGCTTGAGGACCTGATTGTGCGGCTTCGGATCGAGGAAGATAACCGAAAGAGCGAAGCCAAGAACAAGAGGGGCGGTATGGAGGCGGGAGCCAACTTGGCCGAGCCAAGCTATGGAAACAAGCGTAAAAGGCCAGGTCCGCCGCAAAAGAAGCATGACCCGAATTCTAAAAGAATTAAGGGCAACTGTTATAATTGTGATAAACCAGGGCATATGGCCAAGGATTGTCGTAAAAAGAAGAGAGTTAATAATACTCGGGCGCATCTCGCTGAGGAGAAGCAGCTGGTGACGGATACGTCGGAGCTAGATCTGACTGCAGTCGTGTACGAGGCGAACGTCGTGGAAAACCCGAGGTACTGGTACATCGACAGTGGAGCAACGCGCCACATCTGCTCTGACAAAGATATGTTCTCCACTTACACGCCTATTTCTGGTAGGACACTTTATATGGGGAACGCGGCAACGTCCAACATCGTAGGATTGGGACGAGTGGTGCTGAAGATGACCTCAGGCAAGGAAGTGACGCTTGTGGACGTGCTGCATGTCCCAGACATCCGCAAGAATCTGGTGTCCGGCGCTCTGCTAAGTAACGCTGGATTTAGACAAGTGTTTGAAGCTGGAAAATATGTACTGACCAAGAATGGTCATTTTATTGGTAAAGGTTACCTCGAGAAGGGCCTTTTCAAGTTATCTGTAATGCCTGTAAAACGCGATATTAAGATCGCTGATAATAATAAAGCCAGTTCTTCTTACTTGGTTGAGTTGTCTAATTTATGGCATGGTAGATTAGGACACGTGAGTTTGAACAAACTGAAAAAGTTAATAAGTTTAAACTTACTTCCACAAATGGAAATTGATTCACAACATAAGTGTGAAATCTGCGTAGAAGCAAAAATGGCGAAGGCACCATTTTTCTCTGTCGAAAGAAATAGTTCACCTCTAGAATTGATCCATACTGATATATGCGATCTGAAATTCGTGCAAACAAGAGGTGGAAAGAAATACTTCATAACATTTATCGACGATTGCACGAAGTACTGTCACGTGTATCTTTTAAATGGTAAAGACGAAGCTCTTGATACCTTCAAAAGATATAAGAATGAAGTTGAGAATCAACTTAACTCTAAGATCAAAATAATAAGAAGTGATAGAGGAGGAGAATACGTGGCACCGTTTGTGGAATTTTGCCAAGAACATGGTATTATTCATCAGACGACGGCGCCATATTCACCTCAATCAAATGGCGTTGCTGAACGAAAAAATAGAACTCTTAAGGAGATGATGAATGCGATGTTTAATCAGTTCAGGGCTACCTCAGAATTTGTGGGGGGAAGCCATACTGTCATCAAATCGCATTCTAAATATGTTGCCACACAAGAAACGGGATAAAACACCGTACGAATTGTGGAAAGGTAGACAACCTTCCTACGGATATCTTAAAGTGTGGGGGTGTTTAGCAAAGGTCGAAGTACCTAAACCAAAACAGGTAAAGATAGGACCGAAAACGGTTGACTGCATTTTCATCGGATATGCAGAAAATAGTAATGCATACAGATTTCTGGTGCATAAGTCCGAAATTCCCGACATGAATTCTGGGATGATTATTGAATCAAGAAATGCTGTTTTCTTTGAGAACATCTTTCCAATGAAGGAAAGAAATGAAATAAGTTGTAAAAGAAATTTTGAAGCCGTTGAAGTTTCGCCTCCAGAAGTTGAGAAACCACGGCAAAGTAAGCGTAAAAAAGTGGCCAAATCATTTGGGCCTGATTTCCTAACATTTATGTTAGACGACGAACCTAGAACAGTGCAAGAAGCTCTGTCGACTCCAGAAGCTCCGTTCTGGAAAGAAGCTCTAAACAGTGAAATTGAATCCATCATGCAGAATCACACTTGGGAGTTAGTAGATCTCCCTAAGGGGTGTAAACCTTTAGGATGCAAGTGGGTCCTTAAAAGGAAATATAAAACCGATGGATCAATTGAAAAATATAAGGCTCGTTTAGTAGCCAAGGGATATTCCCAAAAGGAAGGATATGATTTCTTCGATACCTATTCGCCCGTGACGAGAATTACGTCAATACGGGTTCTATTTGCTATTGCAGCATTGCATGATCTCGAGGTACATCAAATGGATGTAAAAACGGCATTTCTAAATGGAGACCTTGAAGAAGAAATCTACATGGATCAGCCTGAAGGGTTTGTAATACCTGGACAGGAAAACAAAGTGTGCCGACTCGTGAAGTCGCTTTACGGGCTTAAACAAGCACCGAAACAATGGCACCAAAAATTCGATATGACTATGTTATCGAATGGATTCAAAATCAATGAGTGTGACAAATGTGTTTACATTAAGGGTACACCAGATGAATTCGTGATTGTCTGTCTTTATGTAGACGACATGTTAATCACGGGAAGCAATCAGAAAATGATTGTAAACACGAAAACTATGTTGAAAAATCATTTTGATATGAAGGATATGGGTTTGGCGAAAGTAATACTAGGGATAAACGTCTTTAAGGCGTCCGAAGGAATTGTGTTGACACAATCTCATTATGTTGAGAACGTGTTAAAGAAATTTAATGCCTTCGATGATCCTCCGGCTAAGACTCCTGTAGATATAAATCTACATTTGGCTAAAAAAAGAGGAGAACCCATATCACAACATGAATATGCTCGAGTGATTGGCAGTCTAATGTATTTATCGAACTGCACTCGACCTGATATAGCATATTCAATAAGTAAACTCAGCAGGTTTACGAGTAATCCTGGGAGTAATCATTGGATAGCCTTGAGAAGGGTGCTGAGATATCTGAAGCACACTATTAATCATGGCATACTCTATACGAGGTATCCAGCAGTTCTTGAAGGATACTGCGATGCTAACTGGATATCTGACAGCAAAGACTCCAAATCCACGAGTGGTTATGTATTTACCATCGGTGGTGGAGCAATCTCCTGGAAATCCTCAAAACAAACGTGCATAGCTCGATCTACGATGGAATCGGAGTTTATTGCATTAGACAAAGCTGGTGAAGAAGCAGAATGACTTCGAAATTTTTTGGAGGACATTCCTATTTGGAATAAGCCTGTACCGCCTATTATGATACATTGCGACAGTATGGCCGCAATTGGTAGGGCACAGAATAGTATGTATAACGGTAAGTCTCGACATATACGTCGAAGACATAATACCGTACGACAACTGATTTCTAGTGGAATAATTGCTATTGACTATGTGAAGTCTAAAGAGAATATAGCAGATCCTTTGACGAAAGGTATTGCTAGAGATCAGCATTATAACGCAGTAAAGGGAATGGGGCTTAAAAACCACACACCCAAGAACGAGCTCGGTGGTAACTCAACCATGTTGAGTGGAGATCCCACAAACTTGGTTCAATGAGACAACTAAGCTGAGTGTAGTTCAGTAGCTTACTTGGAATTTTTTTTAAAAAAAAGAAGCTCATTCTCATAAGCTGCCCAAGTAATTAACCGAAGACGTGTGGTAAAGGGTAAGCAATTTTGCTTTTAATGATGGCTATAACTGATGGTGGAGTATTTCAGGATACTCTAGGATTAAAAGATCCTAATAGTCAATCACCTATATAAGTGAGAAGTGGGGCCGTTTCAAAAGTAACACTTATGAATCCAAGATATGGTCCAAGGCCGAAATGGACACAACGTGAGAATCGAAAGAAATAAGATTCGTCACCGTGTGTACGCTGTTGTCTTAATTTACACAAAAGCTGTCAGTTCAAGACATCATGTTCACTGAACAGCGAGTAAATTCGATTGCGTTTTCACTAGGGAAGGTTCAAAGCCACAAGCTACCTATCCCGATGCAGTGACGAGTTGTCGAGTTTTTCTTGCAAGAGTCAGCATGCATAGCATTTGCATTAATTTTCATTCATGTGGGGGATTGTTGGATTTTATTAAACCAAATGGGCTTTGGGCCCAAATGGGTATTAACCCATTAATAAAATCGGTTTCGGTTTTAATTAAATCGGAAAGTCATCGAATGTCGAAATGAGAAATCGTTGAAAGATTACGAATCTATGTTTCACGGGGATTCTAACGAATATTAATACGCTCAAAACCGATATCGGGTGAATGAGAAATTAATTTTCGAAGTTGGCCCAATAACCATTAAAATGGTTAGTAGTGTTTAAGTGGGAAATCAAGTGTCCCACATTGGTTAGACACTAAGAAAATCTTCACTATATATATAGAAACCCATGTGGGTTTAATCAAAAGGGCTTGCCATGTGTATGGGCTTAAATGGGCTTGTGGGTTTAAGGTGGGTTTAAGTGAGCTTGAGAAACTTGTATGAGTTTTGGCCCAAATAATAGCCCGGGTGCGAGTCGGTGCCTCGCACCGACGAGCACCGAGCACCGAGCACCGAGCACCGAGCCCGTGCCCGTGCCCGTGCCCGTGGCCGAGGCCGAGGCCGAGGCCGAGCCGTGCCAAAGTGCGCAATGGGCGCTTTGAGGCGCGCACTTTGCACTTCGCACGACGCATCGGAGCGAGGAGCATTGAGGAGCTACTTAAAGTTTTCCTCCGGTGGGCGGCGACGGCGACGGTGCCGGTGACGTGGCAGTTGAGGTGAAGATGAGGTGCCGTGATCCAAGGGATCGTCTGGGCCGCAGTGGGCTGTTGAGCTGATCCGGCCCAACTAGAGGTGTCGGTCGGCCCAACAAGATGTGTCGGTCGAGCAGCCGGTGGGTCAGGTTAGAGAATCGGGCCGCCGCCGGTGGGACACGCCTAAGATTCGGGCTGTCGGCCCGAGAATCGGGCCTGTCGCGGGCCGGTAAATAAACCGACAGTCCAATAGATGCAAAATGTTGCAATATAGTCCCTGGAAAATTACAGAAGCAGCCTAGCAAGTTCTTGAATTTGCGGAGAGGTCCCTGCGACATAAAATCTATAAATAGGCCCCCATTGAGATGGAAATATTCATTCATTCCAACCCACGAATTTGCATATTTCACTCTAATACTCCTTAGTTTCCCGAAGCAAGAAAAATTCAATTTCGAGTACGATTCGTCATAAAACTCTAGTCGTTGTGCTGCGATTATGAGTTAAGAAAATGTCGTTGTATCTTGAGGACGATCGCTGCTAACCGAAAGCACTTAATATCGGGGCGATTTCGTCTTACGGACAGTGTGTCCAACACACGCCTCGACTACGTCTACTGTTATGGATAGTCTTCATCAACTCCAGGCGTATTTATTCTTCATGCTATGTATTATAGTTATCACATATGCTCTCATCATCATCTGAGTACTCACGAACTGCACCTGCGGTTGAAGACACTCCATCTTCCGACTATCTAACGTCGAAGTTTATCTATTGCCAAAGCTATCTGCCACCGACCAGACGCAACCGAAGAAACAACATCTCCATCTTCTTCACTAACATTTTACTTCCTCGTCTGGGCTCGCCGTACTGTTTTCCTCCTCGAGCAAAGAAGTGGGCGTAGTGCCTCTTCTTCTTAATTCTTTCACAAACAAAGACTCGGGAGGTTCTTCGCCTGGTAATGGCATGGCATTTTTACACATTTTATAAGCATACCAATGGCCAGTTGTATATAAAACCGTGATTGCAGAACACACACACGCACGCACTGCTTCCTCCAAATGCAAATTGTGTGCAATATCAAAGGGAATTGACGGCTACGCAGACACCACAAAGCATCAATCGACTATCATGTACAGAGCACCATAATGACTGACGTAACAATTAAACTGAAGATAATCAGCGACAATATGGAAAAGCTCGATCACTTCAAATTGCAGAACACAAACGAAAAAACAAGCACAAAGGAGACCATTTCAGGTACAATCACCTTTGTTCTCGTTGTTGTTCTCATCATTATCTCCGGCTTTACATGAAACCCTAACTCGCCGACAATTAAGCCTGTAGCTCGTCGTAATCGATGTCCTCGGATCTGTTGACTTTTCAACATGGAAGAAGAAGCAATAGGATATCAAATTGTGTCTTCTTTTTTAGCTAAGCAATGACGTTGTTTTTACTCATTCAGTGGCTATAAATAGGCATGCTTCCTCAGTGTTATCACCCCATATCCAAGAGAGAAAGAGAGCGAGGGAGAGAGAATGAGAGGGTAAAAGAAAAGAAAAAAAGGAAAATCTTGTCCGGGCGGATAAGGGTGAGAGTGGGTTTAGTTTTACTGGGGTAGTTGGGAGTAGGTACAAAAACACCGGGTAAGGGGTCTCAGGTTTTGGATGTAAACACGAGCGTTATTTTGTACGGTGTAAAATTCTCAAATATAGTAAAACTATTGTCTCTCCGTGGATGTAGGCGGTATTGGCTGAACCACGTAAAAATCTCGATGTTCTCTCGGTGTCATTTCGGCTTTAATTTATATCCCGATAAATTGTCGCGGGGTCCAAATACAACTACCGCTGGCCCGGAATTAATATTACCGCTCATTCCCAACAAGTGGTATCAGAGCCAGACCCTGCTGATATTCTGAGTATGCTTTGTGGTTGCAGCTGTGTCTGATCTTCCACATCAGAAAAGATATCAGAAGGGAACGTCGATCGGGGGGAGCCGGTGTCAGAGCGAGGTTCAACGAGGTGATGTCTTGTGCTAAAAAAATGATTGTACAAAATGGTTATCGTTGATGGGATGCTCGGTGTTGGGCGGAGCTTGTGCGACGGTTGAGTTTTGGCGAGTTATGGCAATAGTGCTGCGAGGCAGGTCGCTAGCCTTTCCTGGGAATTATCTGATCAGTACTATTTGGATCTCTGCAAGGATAATAGCGACGGATGACAGCAAATTGCGACAATGTGCTAGTGCGGGAGGTTTACCTCTGTTGCAGAAAAAGAATGAAAGATGTGCTCGTTTGTCAAAGTTGGGTGATAAGCTTTGATGGGAGACGAGGAAAAGTCGGAGTAAATGACGAAAGATTTGGGGTCAAGATGTGTCGGAGAGGAAGAAGTAAGGCCCTGTTACTTCTTACCGCGCTTCCTGATTCGGGTGATAATTTGATCACAACCATCTGTACGATACGATGCAGACGGTGGATGGTGGAGTCAACTCTTTCGGAGCATGAAAAGAGAAGGCGGTCAAATTTTGGTGATAGCTGGGTGTTGGCTATTTTTCAGAGTGAATCGTAGAGGAAGGTGATATGCCAAAGGGATTTGGGACAACAGCAGGTCCAAATCCAGGTGGCAGGAAGGGCATGTGATGCTACAAATGTGGTGAGCCGGGACACATCAGAAGAACGGTCCGACTTGGAGGAAGAAGGACAAACGGCTAGGAAAATTCCACATGAGGGTACCACACGGTTTATCTTGGAGACGTTCTCACGGTCTCTAATGATGGCGCTCGTTCTCACGAAGAAAGATATTAAACTCGGGTTTGCTCCAAGAGAATATTTTGATGCGTTCAGGGAAATGCGAACGGTTTTTCGATCTCCATGGGCTGATGTATATCGTTGTGTTGTTCGGTGTGTTGGAACGGGGAAGATCAAAATGGTTAGTGGAGCGGTGCGCATTTTGGGTGGTGTGACTAGGCATGGCAATGGGGCGGGTATGGGGAGGGTTTTGTCGGACCCGAGACCTGCCCCGGTTACTTTTCCCGGACCCGGTACCCGCCCCGCCCCGCTTCGGGTCTAGACCCGCCCCGCCCCAGGTCAGACCCGAGCGGGGCGGGTCCAACCCGCCATATCCAGTTATACTGATTTTTTATTTTTTTTCTTTTCTTTTTTTATTTTTTAAAAGATAAAATGGATAAATGTAGTGTTTGAGACTCGAACTCGTGACCTTACATTTATAATACCAAGCCTCTACCATAACACCAACAGATTTTCTATTCATAATATTAGCAATTATTCTATATAATACATACTTACGAATTGAATTATAACATATATATTTTCGAGGCGGGTTTCGAGCCGGGTCTCGGGGCGGGGTTTGCCAGACCTGGGACCCGCCCCGGACCCGTCCGGGTTTCTTCTTTTGAGACCCGAGACCCGCCCCGAGACCCGGAATATCGGGTGAAACTCGGTTATTTCGGGGCGGGTCCAAGGCGGGTCCGGGTCCGGACCCGCCCCATTGCCAGCTCTAGGTGTGATGTTGTCCCAAAGTTGCGTAGTTTTTAATATTCTCGAGCCAGATTTCAGGGCTATGGGGTTTCATAGTAGGGGGAGTCTGGGAAAATCACACATGGCGAAAATGGTCCTACCAAAGGGAGAAGAGTGCAAAGGTTTGTATCGTCTAGACGTGAGTATGATATATAATACTCAGACTTCGATGGGTTCACGAAAATCGCTCGAGTGTGATATAAAGGCAGACGATGGTGAGAAGGAAAATCCTGCTGGAGAAGAGGTTGCATCGAAGTCACTCTTCGAGAATCGACGGTCGAGTCGGTTCAACATAGCTGCACATAAGATTGGTCGTTGAATGAATCAAGTGGGGTAGGATCGGAATTCTTGATTCGGATTATGTGTAGGTGCTACAAGGAAGGCCAATGGACGTTCGTGGTATTTACGAATGAGTTATTCTAATTCTCAGGCTTGCTGGAGTGCTCTCTAAAGAAGAAGGACGTGTTGAAAAGGGGAATTGTTAACTTTTCAACATAGAAGAAGAAGCGATAGGAGATCAAATTGGGTTTTGCTTCTTTTTGAGCTAAGCAATGACGTTGTTTTTACTCATTCAGTGGCTATAAATAGGCATGCTTCCTCAGTGTTATCATTACACCAAATCCAAGAGAGAAAGAGAGCGAGGGAGAGATAATGAGAGGGAAAAAGAAAAGAAAAAAAAGGGAAATCTTGTCCGGACGGATAAGAGTGAGAGCGGGTTTAGTTTTACTGGGGTAGTTGGGAGTAGGTACAAAAACATTACCCGAGTGGGTAAGGGGTCTCAGGTTTTGGGTGTAAACACGAGCGTTATTTTGTACGGTGTAATATTCTCAAATATAGTAAAACTATTGTCTCTCCGTGGATGTAGGCGGTATTGGCCGAACCACGTAAAAATCTCGGTGTTCTCTCGGTGTCATTTCGACTTTAGTTTATATCCCGATAAATTATCGCGGGTCCAAATACAACTACCGCTGGTCCGGAATTAAATATTACCGCTAATTCCCAACAGGATCGTTAACTTATACTTGAAATTCAAAGGACTCGATCTCAGCATTTGAACGTAAGCCCTTGCAAGCGACAAGGATTCGACGAGTAAACCGACCAGTCTTCGCCCAAATATTTTCCCCGAAGACAATAGTTTGAGCACAGATTAGATGAAGAAGATGTGAGCTGCTGCTATCAAGCAAACGGTGAAAACGTCGGGGATTTCCCCGATCGGCGTATGTTAGATAAAGCGAGTTCTGTTGCACTATCTTGCGCGGGAATTTTTCGCTCCTCTTTCGTGGCCAAAAGGAGGGCGTGAAGGGTCTGATGATCTGGGCCGTCAGATTTATGACGTGATCAAATCCACACCGTTGATCTAAAATCAACCGTTTCTCCTGATCCTTCCTTCTTTTTATTTATTTATTTATTAATTTATGTTTCGTTAATAATTTTCTCCCACACAAAGTTACCAGCTATACACACAGTAAACGTGCACTCTGTTTTTTTATTTTTTCTGTTTTTTTCTCCCTCCACAATCGCCATACTGAAAATCAGCTTAAAAAAAAACAAGAAGAAGACGACGTTAAAGAAGAAGAGCGACAGCTTGCTTTCAAAATCTAGTGTCTTTTTCTTTTGATCCGTTTTCAGTTCACGCTATTCTGCGCGGGAATGAAGCTGAATTCAGAAATATCACGTTCGTCGAAGGTGGAAGCTGAGGGAGTGGAAGACGAAGGCTCGATTAGAGACGACGCCGTTCCGCCGAGTACTGTAGTTGGCTACGCCCTCACTTCGAAGAAGAAGAAAAGTTTTTTGCAGCCTAAGCTCATTCAGTTGGCACGGTGCGCATTAGATTTTTAGCGTGGCTCCATTCAGCTTCATATTGTTCTATTAATTCTACAAAGAATTGCATCGGTTAATCTAAAGTCGCCCCGATTATGAATGGACTTGTAACCCCGTGTGTTTTTTGACGTTCTTGAAGATCTTGATTAAAAGACAAAATGCAGCATAATGTGATAATATCGTAGTGGATAAAATTCGTACCACTAACCGCTGCTTGTAAATCGCACTTTGACTTTGTTTCCAGCATGTCGTACATATTGTGGACTTCTTCAGTGTAGTATCGTAGTTTGTGATTATGAAATTGTTATGATGAAGGGCATGAATCTGAATACATTTACGTTGTTTTGTCTTATGTTGTGGTTTTCCAAATTCAATCTCTCGTGCTGGTCTAATATTGGATAGTAAGTGATGCTCTTGTTGGATTTTGGAATATTCCTTAATTTTGTGCTGCTTAAAAGTTGCTATCTAGTCTTTCACTATTCCTTCTTCTGTTTTATACTCACCTGTATGGCAGATTTTGCTATCTACTTTGTTTATTCTCATTTGTCTGATTTAAACTTTAAATGTCGACTTTCACGTAAACTGCCTTTTCCGTGAGCTGATAATGTGAAATATAATGCAGAAGCAAGGGAATTTCATTTCTGTCAATCGACCTGAAGAGACCTTTATCCGAGCAAGGCCCATTCGACATAATCTTACACAAGGTTTTACTTAGTGTACTCGTATTTCTTATCTTTTTATCCGAGAGGCTATCTTATGGATAGGATAAAGAAGGGTCATACTAAGATAAGTTGTTTGAATTTCACTGTCCTATCTTTTGTCATGATCGGTTCTTCTTTTGCTTCTAGTTAACTGACGAGGACTGGGACAACGCTATCAAGGTTTGGTCATAATCATTTTTTTCTCTGTTATCATAGCAAGCTCGAGCGTCTCTTCTTAATCTTGGATTCTTAATCATTCTCTATAAAGGAGTACCAGAAAGTTCACCCTGACGTGATAATCTTGGATTCTCCTTGTGCCATCCAACATGTTCGCAACCGTCAATCAATGCTTGAGAAGGTCTCAGACCTACAGTTGCCGCAATGCTCTGGTATTTGTGAATGCTTTAGGTGAATTTTTAAGTCATATGCTATGTGAAGCTCGTATCACAGACTCTTTGGCATATTCAACGGTCGTAGGCAGCATTTGTGTTCCTAGGCAGTTGGTAATTTCCAAAGATCAAACTTCAATCTCCGATGAAGTTGCTAAGGCAGGACTATCACTACCTCTGGGTATTGTATTTTCTCATTACTTTCCTGAATTTAATAGCAGGCTAGAAGAAAAAGTCTTCATTGATTCTGATTATGCAAATCCTTGTGATCTTTTCTAGTTGCAAAGCCTTTGGTTGTAGATGGAAGCTCAAAGTCGCACGAATTGTTCCTTGCTTATGATCCTCTTTGCCTGTCGGAACTCGAGCCTCCTATTGTTTTACAAGAGTTCATCAATCATGGTATAGTTCAATCAAATTAGCTTTTCTTTTTCTGTTCTATTCCTGGCTTATCAATGTTAAACCTTGTAGGTGGAGTCGTCTTTAAAGCTTATATCATCGGCGAGTCCATTAAAGTTGTCAGGCGTTTCTCTCTGCCTGACGTAACTGAAAGTGACTTGTCGAAAATTACTGGGATTTTCCAATTCCCACGGGTTTCAAGCGCTGGGGCCTCTGCAGATGATGCTGACCTGGATCCCGCTGTTGCCGGTGAGTTCTATACTAATAATGGTTCCTTTTGGCCTCATTCATCCCTCTATTTCCTTGGAAAGAAAAAAAAGAATTATCATTGACATGGTATTAACTCGCATGGAGTTCATCATCATATAATTCTTCATTTTGTTGATTAATACAGAACTCCCTCCACAGCCTTTGCTAGAGGAGCTTGCAAGACAACTCCGTCGTCGACTGGTTAGATAATTTAAAACCTTCGTATTGGCAATTTTGCATTTTGTAACCGCTGGGCATATGTTGGCAAAAACAGGGGCTTCGTCTGTTCAATGTGGATATGATACGCAAACAAGGAACCAAAGACCACTACTACGTCATCGATATCAATTACTTCCCAGGTCAGTGTTGTGTTTTTTCAATTGATATATCAATTACTTTCCAGGTTAGTGTTAATGTTTCAAAGTCTCTCTTTTTTTGTGTGTATTCAGGTTATGGAAAGCTGCCAGAATACGAGCAAATGTTCACAAATTTTCTTCTTAATCTCGTGCAGAAGAATTCAAAGATAAGTAGCAGTAGTAATTCTTGAACTACATCATGACTTTTACTACCATAGATAGATAGGAATTTCCAAGATTATAACCAACCCCCCCTTTTCTTCAACTGATGGAACCAGTTTTTGTTTCAATTACGCAACGTTTCGACGCGATCATTTGATGGTCGAAATGAGGTCAGACTACAAATAAGGAAAAAAAATGAAAATGTCGAGGTCTCGAATCTGGAGAGAGTTAACGTTGTACTAATAAAACGAAAAGCGACCCAATCCCACATCGACTAATTTAAAAAAAATACACTCCGCGATAGCTTATGAAAGGCGAGCGAAATCGTTCGAAAACAAAACAAACCTACCAACGCTATGGTTTCACTCAAGCCTGTGTGTTGGGAACCATTGTGTGAAATCTTAACCAGAGCAATTGCATGGCCAAGAATGAAGCTGGATTACAGCTTCAACGTAGTAGTATACATTGCCATGTGTGATTCTGGCTTGTTGGGCTTTCTCGTCCCAACGATAATTGGATTGGGCCTGTTTAAACTAATGGGCCCAATTAGGCCCAAAGAGAGGGAGCTCATCTGTCCCTCCCAAACCAGCTTCATAAATCATAACAGTTGTACGATGTTATTATCGGCAAACTTTTGAAAAGGACAGTTGACTGTTAATAAAAACGTAATCAACATGAACTTAATCA
The DNA here is from genome assembly GCA_027422505.1 of Craterostigma plantagineum. Lineage (NCBI taxonomy): Eukaryota > Viridiplantae > Streptophyta > Magnoliopsida > Lamiales > Linderniaceae > Craterostigma > Craterostigma plantagineum. The sequence continues at coordinate 34,519,502 of JAPQWV010000002.1, read as the reverse complement.
TTTTACCACAAAAGCTTCGATCCCATTCAAAATTCAGTGGATCACGCTTTAACAAAACTACCACATTTGCATTTCTCAGAGATTCTCTGCTAATTGACTCTCAAAAGTCTACTTTGCATGTATACGCACACGTACGATGTGCTATATATAAACACCCCTTCTGTTTCATTACAAAGAACCACTCAAGCTCCTCCATTGTTGTTACTTACCACCACCACCATGAGCTCCTCACACTCTCCCAACCCTAATAAGAAAATGAGCCGAGGGAGGCAAAAGATCAAACTAGAGAAGATAGAAAACCAAACAAGCTTACAAGTCACCTTCTCCAAGCGCAAAGCCGGCGTTTTCAAGAAAGGCAGCGAACTGTGCACGCTCTGCGGCTCAGAAGCTGCCGTGGTCGTCTTCTCTCCGGCCAAAAAACCCTACTGCTTCGGCCACCCAAACTTCGACAGCATCGTCAAGAAGTACCAGCAAGGCCTGAACCTGAACGGCGACGGTGGCGGTGATGATGACGTAGATCCCATTGACAAGCGCCGCGACGAGATCATGGATGCTCAGAGGACGAAGAACATCAAGGAGTCGAACTCCGAGTTCAACAAGAGCGAGGCTTTGCTGAGGGCGGAGAAGGCGAAGGAGGATGAGCTTACGGTGAAGAGGGTGGCTGGGCAGGCTCAAGGGTGGGTACCTAATAAGCCATTGGATCAAATGAGCCTTGATGAGCTTTGCGCTTGGAAGGAGAAGGTGCTGAAGTTCAAGCATGAATATCATGAGAAAGTTCACGAAAAGATGCAGAAAGATGCTGCTAATAAAGCTGCTGCTGCTAATAGTACTGCTGCTTTTGGTGATACTAATTTTAAAAGTGGTGCTTTTAACTTCACTAACTTCTCTTCAGTTTACTCTAATCATCATCCTATGCCTGGAGCACCAGTTTATACAGGGGTAGTCGATCAGAACAGTACGAGGGGAGTGCCTATATACAAAGTTAACAACTCTTCGTCTTATGTTGCTCCTTATCAGTTCGCAGCACAGAAAGACAACATGAACTTCGTCAACTTATTACCACCTTATTCATCATTTTCACCTGATGTTGGAAGCAGCAGTAGTGGTCTCAGGCTCGGTGGCTTAGGCGGGCTTTTCGAAGGTGGAGGAGGTAGCAGCAGTCAGCAGCAACAACCTCATCATCAAGCGGCACAAAATGATTTTGTGCTTAGTGACTTCGATGAGCTTTTCCAAGGGATGAGCAGTCAATTAGAACCTCATCATCATCATCAGTCGGCACCAAATGATGACGATCTTGGGCTAAGTGGCTATGATGAGATATCTGAGACGGTTGTAAACATCAGCAGCCAAGAACAACCTATTCATCAGCAGGCGCCAACAAGTGATGATCATCTAGGGCTTGATGCCTTCTTCAGTGGGCTTCTTGACGACATGAGCAGTCATCAGCCTAATGAGTTTGGTGTGGCTGACTTCGGCGGTGGGCTTCTAACTGGAAATGAAGACAGCAATCAACAGCCTTACCATACGCCAGAAGATCTCGGGTTCGATAGTTTCCACAGTCAGCTTCTTGAATTATCTGCAGAAGATAGCAGCACTACTCATGATCATCAGCAGGCACCAAATGATGATAATGCTGGGCTTATTGATAACTTGTGCTTCGGTGGCCTTCTTATTGATGATGAATCTCTAGGGAGCAGTGAACTAAATCATCATCAGGCACCAAATGATACTCTTACTGCTCATGATGATCAGCAGACAATTGGTGGCTTATTCGGACATGTTGAGGGTGATGGTAATAGCAATTTGGGAGGTGATAATAATGGAGGCCAGAAACTTGGACCTGCTAATGATCAGCTTCGTCCTTTGGATCCTCGGAACGATAATAATGGTGGGAATGGTGAAGGGTTTGGTGCTGATCATGGGGCGACCAAAGATTGATTGTTAGGGTTTTCTCAATATCATTGCATGATGAAGACTCGACTCTATGTTATGTTATTTCTCTTGTTTTCGATTTTCTTGCTTTGCTGTTTGGGATTTTTAGACTGTGTGCTTTGTTACTTTTTACATTGTTTGTCATATATTCTTGCCAATTGTATTGGTAAGAGCTATATCACAATGTAAAACTATGATTTTTATTAAGCGAAGTTTAAATTATTACTTATGTTTGTTTATTCTCGTTCTATTAGATCATTACTTATCTTAAAGATATGATATAACCTATATTATATATTCATAACAGGAACGAAAACTAAAGATCATTATATTAAATGTTGCTTCCAAGCTTTACCTCCCTTGTCCTAATACAAGCAACTACTTGCATATATCTACCATCTTTGTCCGAACAAAACCATAGCTTTCAAATATTTGGCGAGCTTTCAAATATTATAAAGTATTGCCTTTCGCTAAATTAATGGAGGAAATTAAGAACATATGTAATACACGTCGTCTGAATTTATTAGTTACATTTCAGCTTTACAATGAATTGGCTGTTGTAATATCGTCGATCGACAGCTGTCTGTTGCGTAATTACCAATTTCATTAACAATCAGTGGCCTGATTAATCAATTGTAAATGCAATTAACAGAATTTAATGATACATCATTAATTTACTAGTCAATGCATTCAATGCACCAATGCACTGCTCAATTCTTATGTGGTTTTGTCGTCCGCCTAAAAAATCTAACTCGTATACATGGAAACCAAAATCAATAAATGATTGCAATCTCACCAGAATCCCTTACTACCTAAACTAATGACCTTTGACAGCCCTAAAAACATATATATACGTGTAAGAAAGACAATGGCAATGCACTCTCTCTCTCTCTCTCAGCAAGAAAATAAAAATTCAAACTTTGATGAAGTTTTGATTATTCTTGAAACACAGTATGCTACGCATCTCAGACACCACAAACAACCCACAAAACGATGAGAAGCAGCCCATGGAAAGTGGTAAGAAAAAGAGCCAAGGAAGGAAGAGAATAAAGATGGAGAAGATCGAAAAGCTCAGCAGTCGCCAAGTCACCTTCTCGAAACGACGCTCGGGCTTATTCAAGAAAGCCAGCGAGCTCTGCGTTCTTACTGGGGCCCACATCGCCATCGTAATCCCCTCTTCGAGCAAGCGAATCTTCACCTTTGGACACCCTTCGACAGACTTTGTCATAGACCGTTACCTTGGCCAAGGTAATAGCAACGATGGAGAAAATCCCCCCAAGGGATCTAATGTGGGGAAGGCAAATGACTACGACGAGAAATACGATGGAATATTGAGGGATTTAGAGGTTGAGAAGAGTCGTAAGGGGATGATCGAAGATGCTACGAGGCTTTCTTCATCTTCTTCGTTATCCTCGGGTTTGAATGGTAATAATGCTGCTGGCGATTTTCAGGGTGGAATCGATGGTCGTTATTGGTGGAACGACGACTTTGAGAATATGGAGCTTGAGGAAATGGAGGAGTTCGCCATGGCTTTAGATGGGCTTATGAAGAGTGTTTCGATGAAGGCTGACGATTTGAGGCTCATCAAGAATGCTGCCTTGGCTGGGCCCGCGTTGAAAGGGAGGGAGGTTCAGGGGCATTTTGGTAATTTAATGGAGGATATCGGAGATGGTGGTGGTATGAATATGAGCCATCATCTTCAAGGTGGTGTTGATGAGATTAATAATGCTCTTACTATGGCTTATCTGCCTACTAATGGTGCTTCTAATAATTACGATGGTGTTTTGGAGGGTTTTAGTGAAGATTATGGCAGTATTTTTGGTCATCTGAATAATTGATTTAGGGTTTTCTAGCATAAGGGTTTCTTGACATTAGGGTTTCACTTTTAATTTTCACTTCTTGATAGTTCTACGTTACGTGCTGTGTATGGATCCTGAAATTTCCAGTTGGATACACTTTCTACTAGAGTTCTTTCTATAATGCGGCATTTGCTCCTTAACTAGATTTTGCAGCTCTTCAATATGCGTAAAACTCAATTGAAATGAAAAACACGGACATTAATTATAGGAAATAACAGTCTGCTAAATACTATTATATGATTCATTATACAGCCTAGAAACCTTGTAAAGAAAAGAATAGTAGCATTTTGCTTATTACTACTACCTTCATATACAGAAACGTAACTATTCTTAACCAGCCAGGTGATGAAAAACAGTATCTATCTGAACACTTATCTAACATCTTCACACCTGTAAAAATCGAAAAAAGTTAAACCAAAACGACCCTAAAATCGTTAGTTCGCTTGCTTTGGTATCGTGGGAAGGGGGGATCAAGATCAGTTCGAACGTCTGTCTCCTCCAAAGGATTAATGTTCGAATCAGATATATCAATGGCATCGTCGTTTTCAGCTTCATTTTCATGATTTTTTTTGCTGTCCATAAAAACTCAGAATATTTGTGTTGCTGCATAACACCTTATAGCACGAAAAACTAACATAAACATAGTTCCATAAAAAAAATTTGTGAAGGAAGAAGCTGAGAAAATATTTCTCAATGTCGAGATCTGATGTTGTTCAATTGTGCTACAAGAAGGTCATTCCAAGTATCGGTAAGTCCAGGCAAGCACCAATGCATGCAATCGTCGTGTTTCTTACCACCAGTCGAAGATGGGTGAGCATCGGCCCTAAACTCACTCAAGTGCGTTACGTCTAATACGTGGAAACTACTCTTACCTTCAAGGGCCTTGTAGAGATGGTGGTTTACGAGCCGTGTCTCCACGTTTGTCCCATTCTTCTCTACGGCAAAAAGTTCTTCAACCTACACATTGGATAGGTTTTTAGTTACGAGGCTATGTAATAATACAGTGAAATTGTCTCTTAAGACTACATATGGAAGGCAACTAACTGTGCTGCAAGTATAACAAACACTTCGATGCAATTGAAGAAATGGAAATTGAGGACTTACTTCTTGTGTCATCAGGGGCTGTAAACGAGGACAAGTACCACCCTGGTCCCAATCACCTCCTTCGAAATGCCTTGGTGATTGTGTTCGAACGAATAATGTCGCACCTGGCTTTGAATTTCTCTCTATGTAAGAGACCTACCCAAACATATAACACATTGAGATCAAGTGAGGGTATGCATTTATTTTCCGAAATGGCGTATAATCACCAATAGTTGAGAGTTCGGAAGGCAAAATAGTAGGGAAATTGAATACCAGCCAAGATGGACAAGAACCTACCATGTGTGGTAACACTTTATCAAGGCCAACATCTGGTGAAATGGGAGGAATTACAGGGGCACCGTTCTCGAAGAATAGCATTGGTGATTTTACAGGGTCAAACTTTGACGGAGCCCACCACCTGAAATACAGCGGTACAGTGGCAAATTAAGAAAAAAAATTCAACTTCACGAGCAAAGGCAGCAATTTCAAATTATTACCAATGTCCCGTGTTGAAAATGAGTATGTCATGAAAACTTGGAGCTTCTATCCAAGTTCCTTCTGGTGTGTCAACATCAACCCTATAGCCTTCTTTGTAGCCAATTGACTCCAACTCGCCCTCCCCGTTACTAGCTGACCACCTGGAAAGAACAGAATGAGCAAAAACCAAAGCTAAGTAAAACATCAGATTGTATCAGTTTTGAGCAGCTACATAATGATGCATCCCACTTCTTACCTACCGTAGCGAACCAGAAGATTTGTTCGATGGTAGGCGATAGTAAGGTTGTACTTTATGAAAGTGAATCCACGATCAGCACCAGCAGGACGCCACTTCTTCACATCAGCTGAGATTCGTTTCAATGCACAAAAAAGAGAGACAAACATGTTTCTGTTCAACGAGTCCCCAACAAATCCTGCACTGTAGAGAAAGCGTAAGGTACAAATTGTAAAAGCATTAAATTACAAGAACTCCAGCGAGCAGGCATAAGGCATACAACGATGATCCTATCCTCGTTAGAGTACATCGAATGAACTAGGAACAAAGACACATGCTTCAGCATTCAGCAAAGAAATAAAATCCCAACCAAATGAAGCGTACAGTTGGTCGAGTCCTAGACATAATACTACTTGACGGACATGAAAACTCCAAGGAGCTAGATGCTCAAGCTGAACACTTGTTACCAAAAAGAAAAAAGAAAAACTACTGTTACCAGTAAGCAACCGAAATTCAGGACGCAATTAGCTCAAAATACCAGAAAATGCCTACCAATATTAGTATCTCTAAAGCTCTCCAGAAATTTAAGAGCGTCAAACGGCGGCAAATCGCAATCGTACGGCTTCCACCTCCACCTAACCAAATCAACAGCATTCGCTTTGTGGTTCGCGATACAATTCCATCCGGCGAATATCTCCTTGCAAGCGTGGTCGTACCTCGGCGGAGATCTGACGGTCGGATCGTAGATCCATCGGCCGTTCGAGTAGTTGCAGCCAACATTAGCATTTCCAAGTACCTCCACGTAGTTCGAGGAATTTCGTCCGACGTCTCTTCTGAAGAGAGATAAGCAGAGGAAGAGAGAGGCGAGGCAGAGGAGAGACACGATAAGGCGTGGCGTGACCGGCGAGGTGTGCAAGGACTTTCTATAGGCATGGCTGTGATCTTTCCCGGCCATGGAGGAATGCGATGTTGCGTGGAACCACGCACGTCAACGGCGCGTGGTTGTTTTTAACGCTTTGTTGGAGTTATAATTGGGCTGGGTTTGTTCTAGCCCAAATTTAAATTGGGCCCAAATAATGAGCCGATGTGGGATAAATACTAAACTGGGGAGAGACCTGTTTCATTTATGTTCGATTTTGATCGAATATTAACACAAAGTAATAATTAATATCGCAATAATTTTCAACGCAAGACTGTTACACCGATGTCTGTCTGTTGCGAAGAGAAGGAGAACTCATTTGTAATGCTTATGCTTTTTCTCCTTTCTCCTTTTCTCTTTCTCCCTACATTTCTCTCTTGATTTATGTATCTTGGAATGACGTTTGCTTGAGCTTCTCTTGACCTTCTTTTTATCAACGTATTCGAGTGATTCCTCGCTGGCCGAGTCGTTGTTCTTCAACGAGGAAGGCTTCTCCGGCCCAAGAATAACACGAGCTTTCCTAAGCTTCTCATCGATGTTTTCAGCGGCCATATTCTTGTCTGAATCTGGGCAAGAATGTGGGTATGGACCCGCGTCATCCATTCTTGACCCAACAGCTCCCCTACCTCTCTTTATCCTGCTTTCCAACAGTTAGATTCAAAGTACAGCTGGAGAGGAATACAAAAGCATATGCTTGAGTAGCAACAACGAACCTTGATTGTAAAAATTTCTCGACTTCATCATCCCTTAAACCGTCATCGTCTATATCCTCGGAAGTCCTTTTCTTTGGTGAGTCAGAAGTGCTTGCAGTTGTTTGGACTTTGCTGCATTTTCTAATTCTGTCCCGGTCAGAGTCATAAGCATCCTTATGGCTTCGACTCGTGCTAGTTTCATTTCTTGATCCTATGAGCTTCTTTTCCAGCTCTATTTGTTTATCCCTTATTCTCCACATCTCATTAACTTCAACGGCGCGATTAGCTGTAGTAACACAGACGAAAAAGGGGAGCTTGTAATTCAAAGGGCAAGAAACTGACCTAAAGAAGAAAGAAAACTGCAAACTTAATCAGTGAGGTCCAAGCCAAGGTAAAGCGAATCCCCACTGGGGACAACGAAGCCTATCCAAAATGTGAAAAGCAAAGAGCTAAAGCATCTAGTGCTGATTTCAGCGATGTTGAGACAGATGAATGCTCCATGCAACAATTTTGTATTTATGGCACTAGTTTCAAGTTTCAACCACAATGCCTATACTATACCCTTAATATCGGTCAGACAAAAGCTTTCAAAGTTCAAACATCAAAGAAAAACAATTAAAAAAACTAACCTTGCTGTACACCACGAACAGTTGCGGTAAGGAAACGAGAATTAGGCCTGCTCCGAACGGCGGGCTCACGGAGATAAGCGAGTGCCCCTTCCTTCTGAGCTTGACGGCGCAGCTCATCCGCCTCTTTCAGCAGAATTGCAGCTATTCTGTTCTCTGTCTCTAAATCCATACCGAACCCTAGTAGCAGAGGTTTGCACTAGAGAAATCTCCGCACACTAGAAAATAAATCGGACAAATGAATGGGTTTGCAGCGTGATACCCACGCATAAAGCAGTTTGATCGATCGAACCCCCAGCACGATTGAAAATAAACCTAGGGTTTCGAAACAACGAAAGAAGGGGGAATTTCACCTGAAGATTAACAAATTGCGATACTCGCCGACCCCGGAAATTGAACACGCCGCCCAATCGATGATGGTTCGATGCACTCCAATTGTCTTAATTTATGAGGATGATCGAAACAATCACGAACTCACGCGGCCTTTCCATTGAGGTCAATCAACTGTATACTCCATCTACGTCAACGATCTTAAAATCGCTGTTCGGCTTTCGGACTATCTGGGCTTTAAGACTTTGACAGTGAAAGAATGATAATTCATTGGGCGGGAAAAGCCCAGCATTATTAATACGGCCCATGTCCTGATAATCATCTTTAATAAGAGACTATATTATTATTAACTAATCCATGAAAAATACATATGAAGCATATTATGTATTTCAGTTCAGCTATTGGATAGATATGCAGATGCTATGCAATGCATTGCCCTTCACCGATTTACAGTGTCGAGTTTTATGTCAGGAATCGGATTCAGAAGGGAGAAAAATGCTAACGTTAAACTGCTGCAAAACCATTCCCAGCAAATCCATTCAGGGAACAGCATAGAAACAAGAAAAACCGTTAAGCAAAGATGAACACAACCATAAGGGAAGACAAAAAAAATTAACGTCAATCTTCATCGTTTCGTGAAAATCCCAACAATTTCCCCAAATCAGGGAAAACCCCACCCGCCCTAGAATTCCAAAAACCGATGCTCTGCCCCAGCATATACTCATCCACCATTGATTTAACAGACCTAGCAGACAAGGGATGATAATCAGCGCTCCATTCATCGACGAACGCCTTGACTAGATTCCACTTTTCATCTTCGCTCATCTTCGCCCACTTTTTCTTCAAATCGTCGGGTCTCAAATCCACGTGGTTGGAAAGTTCTGTGAACAGAAGCTCTCTGCTCTTCTTCATCGCCTCTTCTCCCTGCACTTTGCTTGAGCTCAACTTCTTGATTTCTACGCTGAGCTCCATCGCAAGCGTCTCATCTGCGAACGGCTCTTGTTTGTCTCTGAGGCACGAAATTCTTAGCGTCCTCGAACGATTTGCTTGAGCACGATGGGCGGGGTGGGGGCAGATTTGGTATTTCATGGGTTGTCGGAAGGAAGCGATGAGGATTCTTGGATCCCCCATTGTTGCAATATCGACGACGTTCACGAGCGTCTTTGAGAACAGAGGACATAGAGAGCGTTAGTTTTTACAGTTTTATTGGGCCGTTAATGGGCTTGGAGCTGCGATTAAATAATATGGGCCTTACGTATTGGGCCAAAGAAAAAGGTATATTAATTAAAAATATACCAAACTTCGGCCTACAAAAATGAATAGCGTAATCATGTGCTTTGAACAGAAGAAGTCCATGTGACAGAAGTTCTATTTTATTTTTATTGTTAAACTTATGTACGCACATTTATTTATTTAAATTCTTCGTCTAAGGAATTCATGTGCAATCTCGAACAATGTTGGCAATAACGTGGAAATGCGTGAAGAATATCATATTAAATTGGTGAAAACAATAGGAAGTCGAACATATCAACGGTGACGATTGAATTCATGTGTAATGGCGACAAGTGTACTAAAACATACAAATGTTTGCATTTTGCAGAATAACCTAACATCCCCACTTGCCTGCTGTATCTGGGCACGTAACTCGTCTCTTATTGATTAGGACCAAAATTCAAATTTTAAATACTAAAAATCATCGAGCTGTTATAGTCCTTTCCATTATTCTTATAATTCAATTTTTTTAATCGCATTATAAAATTCAACGGTCAACGATGTAATGATATAACTCCTTATCTCCTTCTCCGTGTGGGCCCATGACTGTCCAGCTAATCAGCAACTTGCCACCATTCTCTCTCCACTCGCCACGTCATCGCTTATCGCGTGAAAACACATGTCACCCTATCGAAAAGAAAACCCCACTCCGACGATAAATTCATTCACTCTCTTTCTTCTCCCCAAAACTCTTCAAAATTCATGGAAGAATAACACCACCACCACCGCCATTTGCCCAGCTAACGTACGCTCGAAATCCTCTCTGCCCAAGCTAACGTGCGCCGACGATGGAGAACTACTCGTACAACTCGTCTTACCCGGAGTCCGGCGACTCTTCCCCGCGATCGCGGGAGATTGACTACGAAAACCTACCGCCGTGGGAGGACGCGAATCTGCAGCCGCCGCCTAATTGCAAGGTGAAGTTCATGTGCAGCTACGGAGGTAAGATCCATCCTAGGCCTCACGATAATCAGCTCGCTTACGTCGGAGGAGAGACGAAGATACTCTCCGTCGATCGCAACGTCAAGTTCGGCGCGCTCCTGGCGAAGCTCGTGGCGCTGTGCGACGGAGAGAACATATCGTTCAAGTACCAGCTGCCTGGGGAAGACCTCGACGCGTTGATCTCTGTGACGAACGACGACGATTTGGAGCATATGATGCACGAGTACGAGCGGCTGTATCGGATTTCGCACAAGCCCGCTAGGCTGAGGATCTTCATCTTTCCGATTCAGAATTCGAGCCTGAACTCCTCGAATCGGAGTTTTGGCTCGGAGGATGCGAGGTCGGAGAAGGAGAGGTTCGTCGAGGCTTTAAATTCGGCTCCGATCATCACCCCGCCGCCTTCCGCGGCGGCTCCCGCCGCCGTTCCTCCGCCTCAGCCGAGTACGAATGTCGATTTCCTCTTTGGCTTGGAGAGGGGGAACGTGATTTCTCCCCCAGCGCCGCAACAGAGATCTGAGATTGAAGATCCAGCGAATGTTCAGAACATGGACGAGAGGTTGATGGGTTTCGATCCGATCCAAAAGCACATCCAGCACCTCCAGAGGCTTAGGCTTGAAGAACAGCAGCAAAGAGAGTTCTATCGCCGGAAAAGCGACGACGACATCAACATCGCCGGCGCCGGAGACTACTACAGACCTGCGCCGGAGAAGATCTCTCCGTCACCCCTCCATAGTTCCGGCGTCCCCTATCACGTCGCCGCCGGAGGCGGCTACCCTTCGGCGACAGCTGTCACGAACGAACACCACCAGCAGCAGCAGGTGTACGTCATTCCAGCTCCGGCGGGCGGCTTCCCCGGCCAGATAGTACGGCCAATCAACCCCCAACAACAACCACAACCACCACAAGCCTACTACACATATCAAAGAATACCACAAGAACTTTACCGAGAGCACCAGCATCAGCAGCAACCAGCCCAACAACAGATCTACAGTTTCACAACGACGCAGAGCGCCGCTGCGCCGGTCCCACCTGCGTCCGGCGTCCCCTCTGCACAGGGTTACGGTATGGTGAGGCAGCAGGTGCCTGGCGGTGGTGTGGTGGTGAATGAAGCGGCTGGATATGGTCAGATGGCGTACGACGGCGGAGTTGGGAGACAGGTGATCTACAGTACTCCGCCAGGTGGTGTTATGGGAGCGCCGGTGCCATCTGCAGCTCCTCCTCAGTATCAGGCGGTCCCAGTGGGTGCCGTCGGCGCTGATATCAGAGCCGCCGCTGGGTTACCTCAGGAGGTTAAAGGTGTTGTTGCTGCTGCTACGAAGGTCACGACTCAAACTGCAGTGTGATTTTGATCGTGTTGACTGCTCGTAAGATATTTGCTTTTTGTTGTTAAACGTCTTTATTATCATTGTTACGTGTTTTGTAGAATGTTATCATTTTACTTGGTAATAATAATATTCGAGGTGCTTCTATTATATGGTGGAATGGAATGAATCTTGGTTTCCATTTTACATGTCCCCGAGGAGTAGGGCTAATTTCTGCAATCCTGAAGAAAAATTCTCGTCGGCCTTTTGAGTTTGAGGGAAGCACTTGAGAAATCCATTTCCTCCTTTGCTTTGGCCTGTGTTTGTCTTTCTGGCGCACGCTGGTAGAAAGTTAATGCTGTGTTGTAGGTGGCGTATGTCCTTTTCATGGTGGGTTTGAGCTGTAGAAAAGATTGGATTTTGAATGTTATCTTATGGTGAAATATCTAATAAATTGTAGGATTGTTGACCTAATGACTATATAACTAGGTCATATCATTGTTGGTGATTGGTGTTACCCACTGACTGCTTCGTGACACGGCTGTGCGGCGGCGGCCGTGTTATGTTTCCTTTTTAATTCTTTTGGTTAAGATAAATAAAGACGACCTTAATTGTTTACTTGGAACTTTGAAGTGGATAGGATTAGGTTGTCCGTCTCTTGGATGCTATATGGTTTATGGTGGGGCATACTATCAATTATTTGATGAAATATCTCGTATCTGTTTCCATCAAAAGTTCGGTTACTTCTACTCTGCTCTAATCTTTCCGTATGCGTTTGAATTTTTTTTTCTATTCTTTCTTGAGAGGATAGGATACATGAATATAGTAGTAGCTTTCGCCACTGGTTCACTGATAGAGACTATGGAAATTATTGAATATGGCTCTCGTTTGTCCTTCTTGCTTGCCTTTGTGTGTATATCATTTTACGTTTTTTCCCATATGGAACCCACCGTCAGCTTTTCCCGGAAGTTTATGATAGAGTAGTTGATATATTATATTCTTAGCTGAAGACTTGTGGAGATAATTTGACGTTAAATCAGAAGACCGAACTAAACTACCGCTGTCTCCTTATTACAACAACACAAGCTTTCTCCAACCGTGTGAATGTTCTGTTCCGCTCCACTACCGAAGACTAGTGGGTTGTAATTTATAAATACAAGAAGGTATTTTATCACTCAAATCGAAAAACAAAACTAATTCCATATTCCTCCTATCCGCCGAACAAATGTAGAGAGGAAAGGTTTCTACACATATTTCAATTGGGCCTTCTACAATTAATGTAGGTTGGCTTTATACATATGGGCCACTTCCTCTCTACTTCATCTCTCCGATTTTGGTATTTGGCTTTTCTACAATGATGTGGCTAAATGCATATTTGATGATATTCACAAAATGACTCCAATGTCGCAATCAAGTTGGCTGAGAACAGCAACGTACCACAATAGTGCATCTTTTATATATAATTCACAACCAGACTGCCCATATTAGATGGTAAGAACTAAAGAATATGCTATATAAAGCAGCTAATGGAGAAAAAAATATATAGTCAAACTTCCAAAACGAGGTTCTTCATTTGCTGGAAACGAATCTCAATCCTTATTTCAAGACGAAACTTTTCCATGCATCCCAAGTAACTAACTCATATATCGCCTGATGAATAAGAACCACGACCAGAGCCATTTGAATCAGTATTATAAGCTGACTGAATCTCACCAGAGCGCGACGACTTACGAGTTCTCTGATTTTTGGGGGAAGCACTGTAAGACTCGTTGAAACCGTGATAGAAAGATGAAAGACCATGGATCTTCGGTAGGCCAGTTGGATCACTACTCATGTTGTGTCCTCTCTCTACAGATTCTGCTTCGAGTGGCAGTTCATCGAGGGTCTGCAAAAGGAGATATGAAAATCGCAGATTCATCAAATACACACAATAGTGTTGAGGGAGCTTTTCGACAAATGGTGCGTTTCATTAAGAAGCTACTGTTTTGCTAATGATAAGTTTGCCTTACCACCTTCAACAGTAGTTCAATGTATGGAGCAGTAAATACCGCCCATTTACCTGATTTGAAAAAAAAAAATTCAAGTACTAACCCGGAAAGCTTGCTGAAGAACACGGAGTGTCTCACGAGTACGCTTCCTTTTCGTTGCTATCTCATCTGGTTCCTGCAACATATCTCCAAACAAGTCGTCCCTGTTGAAATAGAAACAATAAATCACTCTACTAACTGAATGCGGTCTTATATACTTAACTGAGGAAACACAAAATGCTCCTACGATAGACAGTTGGCATATTTACTATTTTAGTACTAGACTAATGGCCAATAGTCAAGTATACGTAACCTCCTCTGGAAAATAAGGACTATTCATGTCAGTGTCCTCTTACATAACTTTATTCTATACATTATCCCAGTAAGTGTATAAAGAAAAGCTCATATACCGAACATACCGGTAAAGAGTTTTAATGAAAACATTATGCAGCTCACGCTTGGTGTGGTTCACCTGAGATAATATTGAAACAATGAAGGTTTATAAATATGTATCAACTAGCATAAGTATTTAGCAGATATAACAAGTATAGCAGGAAACTACAAGAACGAAGATCAATTACCAGAAAATGCATGATGGCTTTAGGTACAGAATCCTCAATGTTCTTCCGCACAATGTCATAATAAGACCTTAACAACAACTTTGTGACAGTAATCTCAACAGCCTCTTGATCAGATTGGGTCTCTGATGGCCTTAATACACTAGGGGGCTTTCAAAGAGTAGATTATAAACAGATTGATATGCGGACCAAGTTAGATGCAGTCATACAAACAAAACCGGAAAAGTTTAATATTACGGTCACATTAAAAGTAGAAAGTAAGCATACCTCCCTCAAATGTATCATTGCAACACCTGGCTCCATGCTCTGAAGAGGTTCAGTGAGTGGCTTGTTAGGTGAGTTTTCTTTAAGAGGCTGGCGAGTCACTCCGAAAATTGAAGATATTCCCCAGTTCGAACCAGAAGGTGTCGTTTTCTCAGAATCCGTTACAGGCCGAACACCCTTTTCCTATGGAGGGAGAACAAAAATAAAAATAAGTTTATAACATAATCATTAACATTGTGAAGCTAGCGAAATGAGATTCGAACACTAAAAGAATCTTACCTGCTCTGGAACAGCTCCATTAACCTGTCGTGCAAGGATGCCCCGAGACTTGAGATTTCTCTCTGAGTTTGGAGCCTCCACCGAATCCTAATAAATATAACAGACCATAGCGTAATGAGCAAATGGTCGACAACAAATGGAGATGAGATACAAAGGCAACCCTCGTTGACCTTTTGCTTTGGATTGGTTGCAGAAATCCTAGAGGACTTTATCTGCTGCCAAGCCACCTCAACAGCTTTACTTCCACCAACGAAATTCGGGTGGGAAGTATTTATGTAATCCATCTACAGAACACAGAATTCAAACGTCCCTGAGAATACCAGGCAATCTATAGTAAATCATTGAAATTAAAGCAATACGTAGAATTTAGCTCGACCCTCAGAGATGGGGAGTGTGGCTTTGGGCATGGTCTGACTCGTGTTTGCATTTTATTTAACTAACTTTGCACTTGAATATACGGAAAGGAACTAATTTGGACGAAACAAAATTTGGCAAGTATTCATAAGAAATGGAAGTTATAAAATTCAATATCAAAGGACAGGATACAGATGATCCCAATACGATCTTATATCAGACTGTGATTAGCACAAACCTCCATCTCAATAATATGCCCGATCATTGTCTCTGATGGCTCAAGACCTTCCCGCAGAAAATTTCCAATGACCTCATCCATTCGTTTTCGGAGGACGGGAAACCGCTGGAGCTCATTCAACATACAGCGATGGCTCATCTAAAAGAACTAATGGGTTAATATTGATAAAAGGGAAGATCGATCATCAGAACAAACGAGTGGAAATGGCTCCTCAAGCACATACCTTTACCAGCTCATCATAAATAAATCTGGCGCATTGGAGACTTGGATCCAACAATCGTGCGATCTGTCTTCTAACAAGGACTTCAAAAGGAACCTGGTTTGTATTCATTTGGGATGCATATAAAAATATACAATAGAACAGGGAGCATCCAAAAAAGGAATTCAGAATGATTCAAAATAAACTAAAAATTACTCATTAAGACCTACTTCAGGGACAAACAACGCAGATCTGGGACCAGTGGCATTTTGAATAGCAGTTCGTATGTCATCATCAGTTAAATCCTCACAGGGATCAACATCCTGCAGGAGAAAGTTTGCTCGATGTGTGTAATATGAGAAAACAAAGAAGCTGATATTAACCGAATTACTTCTTAAGAAGAGCAGCAGCAAGAATTGTGGGACAGAAAACTTTTTGATCAATCCTCTATCACATGCAAACAACATTAATAGTGGAAGGAAGAACAGATAAATACTATACTTGTGAAAAAAATTCCTTGATACTCCATTAGCCTAGAGTTCATTATCAAACAAAGCATTGCACCTTTAAAACTTCCAAACATAATTAACCAGTAAAAACTAATCCTGAAAGCAAAGCGAATCAATTACTATGTTCAGACTATGCTAAATCAGCCGATATTTTCTAACGTGGGAAATTAGCAAAGGATGACAAACAAAGTGCAAATCAGACCACTGATGTTCGTAATACACAATTAAAAAAACTAACCTCTAAGCTCGTTACAAAAATGTTTTGGAAAATATAATGGATCCTTGCTCCACCAGACAGCTCGGACGTCGACATTTCTTCATTTTTCCCTTCTATCATCGAAGAGAGTGCTGTTTGCAACAACAACTATTAAGGAACTAGCTTAAATTCAAAATTAATTTAGGAGACAAGCCTCCATTTAAATATAGAGATAAATGTAAATGTTCAACTACTAAGCAAATAAATTGCGTCGAGTCGATTCGAGCAGGTGGGTATTTTGCCTTTGGATGGAGAGCTTAGGTCATCGTCAAATTAGTTATATGATATTGTAGGAAATTTTCACAATGAGCAGTTGATGGAAAGAGTAAGTAAAAATCAGCTTTGGAAGAAGGATTCCTAAGCAGAGTAGACAACGAGCAGACAGCTCTAGCTGACAAATGCTAAAATCACACTCCAATATAAAAAAAAATACATGGAAGAGCAAAAGGCTGCATTAAATGACAATCCTGCAAATGATTTAACTACATTATAATTTAGTTATTGAAATAGAGTCGCAATTCATAACCTTCGGAGTATTTAGAAAGAATGTTGAGGAGAAGTGCCCCCTGACCAGCCTGTTCATCTCATCAAGGTAAACTAATCAGACTCAACATATAAAAAAATTAACAACAGGACCTATCTGAAATGACGTCTTACAACTCGACAAATATTACATCCATTTAATGTTACTCCAATATAAAAACTTAGCACTTGCAGAAATACAATGCATCTATATCATGGTTATCTGACATGATTATATAGATGAATCACACCTTTGATTCAGTAATCTCTCCATAGCTAGCATGCTCCTTTGCGACTGAAACAAGGGCAGTACTGATGCGTGACTTCAAGCCAGGAAGAAGTGTCTTGATGTGTTGCACTAGAATCTGCATGTTGAGAAGAGATCCGTTACCATGCAATTGGCTATCAATAATACCCTTGGGTCGTTATATATTTTAGAAGTTCAGAAAAAAAGGGTCCTACAAGATAAGCATGTATCGATTTAGTGAAGAAATAAGTCAGCACAGACACCATTTTTATTAATACAGATACAGTACACATAACTAGAGTGTTGTCTATAAACCTGGTTCAACTTCTTGGCTAACTGCGGAATCCCACAACGATCAGCAAGATCACGATACACCTACAAATAACGCCTAATTATTCAAGTCCACAGAGAGCAAAAAATCAAAGTTTTATGCCGCATTCAAGGACATACTGGGCGACTGCGAAAAAACTTCTCCTCCTCTATTAGTGCACTTTTGATGCTTGTGTTACTTAGAATGTCCTGTATAGAACAACTCAACCATTATGAGAACAATATTTCCACATTCAAATAATCAGAAACAAAATCCAAAATGAATATTTGGATATGCAAACTCCTACTACTATGAATATATTAAAATACTACTAAAATAAATAAAATCGATGAGTTCTTAAAAGAAAAATTGGGATAAGACAAAATATTCTAGTCCGTCAATTTCATTATTACAGAAGCTTACCTGTTGACTTCTATTCACAACACCCACATAACCAAGCCGAAGAGGAATCACTTTTCCAAGCAAAAAATTCCGTGCATCTGTACCCCTATCCATAATATCCAACTGAAGAAGCAAAGTAAAACTTGAACTGCAGCATATTTAAGGAGCAGAACAAACAAAAATACAAAAAAATAAAGCAGCATGAGTTTCACCTTCGTAATCACACCGATCGTTCTATAACCTGCATTAAAGAACTTTGCAGTATGAGACCAAAAAAACGGAATCCAGCTCCACACTACTGTTATAAATTCTACAAAACAGTTCTTTGACAAACATGTGAAAAAGTTGGAGCAAAACGCACCATCAGGATCAACAGTTCCAGCCATTTGAAGAGCATCCGAGTTTGCCAAATCGGCATTTCCAGGGGTCACAGCCAGTATTAGGCAACTCGGAAGCTTAATGTAAGACATAATCATTGTCCTAATACGTGCCTCGATATCAGATGGCTGATCGCCAACTGGAACTTTCGTTAATCCAGGAAGATCCACAAGAGTCATGTCAAGAACATTTGGAGAGTAAATCTTCAGACGGATCTGCTTGTCTGACACACCTTTGTTTCCACCAGCTTCCCTCTCTGTTTCAGCCTAAACACCGTAGAATATTATCAGGAATCAGTTCGATCAAAAAATCATGGTCAGAAATCAGACCCATTGAATTAAACCAAAACTACATAACAACTACGTAACACTCGACTCGAGTCAATAGTTTGGGCTAGGTGAGGGATACCCTGGGACCGGGGAAAAAATCATGATCAAGCTCAAGCTCAGAACGTACCCATCTCATTCAACTAATTTCCATTCACAGTCAACAATCAACAGCAGCATTAGGTGACTCTGTCAAGCATATCAAAGTCTATCATATTGCAATACAATTGAGATGCAATTGAGTCATATGTTAGGTTTTAGAGGCCATCGACCAACAACATTTCTCATTCAATGAGTTTGAGTGGTCCGACAAAACTCAGAACAAAATTTTCCCAATGCAGATGCAACACATAAAAGCCGCAAACCAAACAAGACCTGTATTTCTCTCCTAATCTCAGCAAAATCGAAGAACTTCCTATTGGGCAGGTGCAGGAACTCGCCCCACTCCTCCTCAGTTCCGTCGGACTTCCTCTTAATCTGAACGAGCTGCAGAACGAGCGGACGGCGCGTGCATATGTCGTTGCCACGTGGCAGGAAATCGCGTCCGACGAGCGCCTCCAGCACGCTCGATTTCCCGCTGCTCTGGCTGCCGACGACGGCCACCTGAGGCAGCTCGATCGTCGACTGACTCCCCAACTGCGCGAAGATGTCTTGCAGCTTGTTGACGATCGGTATTACGGAGCTCCCGAGCGGCGGGGCGGGCGGCGCGGAGCTCGACGACGCCGGCGACTGCTCTTCGGCCATCTCGATTGACAATGGTCGAGGTCCGATTCGTGCAAGGGAGTGATGCGCTTGAGTGGACAATCCTGAAAACCCCGATTTAGAGGGTTTGCGATTGGGCGGTGTTGAGCTTCTGCGATCTTTTCCTTAGAGCTGGCGAAACTTGCGTACGAGGTTAAAAGCGTGAGATTTTAAGCCTTTTATGCTCACACACACATTATATATGATTGACCAACACGAAATCGCTGGTAGGTTCGGGCCGGGCCGGGCCCTGGGACATCCATCCAAACTGTATAAAGCAAAGCGATTCTTCGTTGTCCAATTATCTTCTGCGGTGCAATGGAAATTTTCTCTGAACAAATATTTCTCGTTAGTATCATCTTCTTCATTGCTCAATATCTCTTTCTACTGTGCAATAGAAATTCTTTTGAACAAATATCTTAAAATCTTAGTATGGCTGGTAAAGAAGATCCCTCAGCTCATCCATACGTAAGTTTAACTGAACTTCGTCATCAAAAGCTCATTCTTTATATAAATTGAGCGTTTACATCACTCATCTTCTTCGTCGATTCAATCGACACTCTCTAAGAAATAGGCTCAAATATAACACCAGAAATCTGATCCTTGATCCCATAATTTTGAGTTCCATGACCATCTCCATGGTAATACATATTCTGTGCCATTCGACCAAGATCAACAGCACTTGTTATGAACGCCTGGGAGAATGGAGAACCTTCTGCGGTAATAAATCTTTCTTTGTTCATCTTCTTCCATGTCTCTTTGATCAGAAGCATTATGTACTCCCGCGCCTGTTCTTGAGAAGCGCCATTCTCGGCCATATAACACTCCACAGACTTTGGTACGTCCCCTCTTTTCAACTCCACCTATGTATTGATCATTCAAAATTAATCTTTTATCAATGATGATGTGTAATGTGTACTTGTGTGTGTGAGATGCACTTACTGATGAAGTTCCCAGATCATTAGCTAGCCTTAGAAGCATTGCAGAATGTTTTACTACATCGTGGTATTTGTACAGCGATTCAACAGCTTGTTTGCGTATAGGACTCGTGATGTAAAAGTACTCGTGGGATAGAATAAGAGGAGCTGCTATTGAGATCCATGCGTTGTCGATGTATTCTTTGAAACTCGGTGTATAGCCAGTCGAAAACCATTTTGCTTCTTGCAGGAACGTATTGCATAAATCTGCCCACTGCAACAGAATGATTTCTGTTTCAGCTATCAACACGAATGAATGAACTAACTCCGAAATAGATAGACAAGAGGGCTGCTCTTACCGATTTTCGTAAGTGCTTGGCGATGAGAATGCCTTGCTGTTTGAGAACTTCGTAAGCCATTTCATTGACAAAGTTGTTCAGTGATAGAAAGCAAAACTGCATATAGACTGGAAGTTTATCTATAGCATCCATGTCCCATCTGAAAAACAAGAGACTTTCCATGTTATTACATGAGGAATGAGAAGGCTGAGCTTGTAATGTATTTCTATGTACCTCTGAATCACATCATTGAAAAGCTGTAGCTCTTCCATTGTACCATACACATCGAATATATCGTCGATCGTCGTAACTAAAGCGTTGACCTTTGCAGCCATGATCCTCGTATGTACGTACTGAGGATGGTAGAGCACACCAATAGTCCAATAGTAATTCTCCACAATTCTGTCCCTTGCAAATGGTAATTTCTCAGCAAGGCATGTCTGCTTCCACCATCTGTGCATGCATACGTTGGTTTTCGAACTTGCAGCATTCTTTCTTACAGGTAGATGCATATGTAGTTAGAAAAAAGAGAAATATTTTTAGCAGTCAGTCACCTTGAAACTTGTTTCAGTTCTTCCTGGTACGAAGCTTGAATGATGTTGAAGTCCATTTTCGCAAATTTGAGTACCGTTTCGTTCTTATCTTCCCTTCTTTCGTATGCATCAACGTACCATCTAACGTTTGGCCTTTGAACTCTCCAGTGAATAGGAAGCTCCAAAGCTCGGTGCACGAGAGACGAAAGACTATCATCATCATCAAGCTTTTTCTTCAGACAACTCGTGGAGAATTCTTGGGCCAACTCCAATGTATCTTCGCCTTCTGTCATCAGGTAAGAAGCTTCGTATAATTCGAGCAATCCCTTTGTCTCTCTGGCTACACTTTCCTTGAATTCACCCTTGTCATTCTTGAAACGATCAAATACTTCTGCAGAACACATCGATTTCAGATGATAGATAACCTCTGAAAAATAAGGCTCTGTATATGCATTTAAATGGAGATTTTCTACACCTTCACCTACGCTGAACCCATTTTCCCTGAGGACTCTGAACCTGAGAGCCGTCGAGTACAAGTCTGCATCTTCTTCTTTCACTTGCTTATGAGAATATTTACCTTCGTAGATGTGATTCAAGATTGACTTGATTTCATCCTCAAAGTGATGATGAACTCCTAACATTTTCAAGTCATCTACAAACTTCAGTTCATCCACGGCTGACCTCTTCTCCTCTGTGAGCATCTTCTTCACCTGCATCTTCAGCTCAGCAAGCCTTTCAAGGTATACATCTTCCTATTACACAACAATGATCAAAACAATAATAAAGAGAAATTTCAAGAATAACTAAGTTTCTCTATATCTATGCATGTAGTTGTGGTCATTTCCGTACGGTGTATTCGCTACTCAGAGATTGGATGTGATCAAAATCCCATAAAGGAGGCCTGTAATTTCCTGATCTTCGTATAACTGGAGAGTGGGAGTAGTGATGAAGACAATGCTCAACTTGGACATTAGTGTTGTTATTAGTTAATGATGAGTCGTGGGAAGAAGCATCACAACACATTAACCGTCTTGAAACTACTTTATTATCCGATGAAGGACGAAGATGTCTGTAAGTTGGCTTGCTAGGAACGATCTTGGACATGCTCATCATGATCATAGCCATTTTTTTATCTCTTGTGTTATTGTGTTTCGGCTTCTGAATAAATATAAAACAGAATGCTTTGTAAATTATATATCTTTAAAATAGTCTACTTATATGTTGGGGTTGAACAGTAATATTTCGGGCCCAGTGGAAGGTTGATTTTGGACTCGCGACTATTTGTTTGGACAATATAAAACCGAAATGACGTCGATAGAGAACACGAGATTTTTACGTGGTTCGGCCAATACCGCCTACCTCCACGGAGAGCACCAGCTTTACTATTGAGAATATTATACCGTACAAATTAACGCTCGTGTTTAAACCAAAACTCGAGACCCTTACCCACCCGGGTAATATATTTGTACCTATTCCCAACTACCCAGTAAAACTAAAACCCGCTCTCACCCTTATCCACCCGGATAAGTTTACCTCTCACTATTACTCTCTAACTGAACTTCTCACTTGATTTGGGATGATAATAACTGAAGAATGCTCAGCCTATTTATAGATGTCTTCAGCTCTTCTGGACCACTCAAAACCGGTGGCCAGGAATCCGCCGCGTCGCTCAGTTGTGGATCGCTCGAAACCGGTGGCTAGGAATCCGTCGCGTCGCCAGTTGATATGGGCCGCTCATTCTTTATCTTTAAGAATTTTCTTTTTCTTTTATATAAATAAATAATATTATAATATTATATTAATATTGTTTTATTATTATTTTTTTCTTTTTTTTTTTCAGCCCTAGCGGCTGGCCTAACAATTCTCCCCCGGCAGCCGCATTTGACACCTACCGAGCACCGTCTTCAGCATCGTCAAGCACTCATCCCAGCGAGTCTGTCTGAGAGTAACCTATTCGCAATTACCACGAACGTCCATTGGCCTTCCTTGTACCAGCTACGCATAACCGAATCAAGAATTCAGGTCCTACCAACTTGATTCACCCGCGGCCAATTCTATGTGCAGCTGCCGAACCGACTCTACCCGTCGATTCTGAAGAGGGACTTCGACGCAACCCCTTCTCCAGCAGGACTTTCCTTCTCACGATCGTCTACCTTTTCACCACGCGCGCGCGATTTTCGTGAACCCATCGAAGTCAGAGTGTTTTGTACCACACTCCCTTCCAGACGATACAAACCTTCACGCTCTTCTCCCTTCAGTAGGACTTTTCCGTCAAGTGTGATTTTACAGACTCCCCCTGCTATGAAACTTCCATAGCCCTTGGAATCTAACTGGCTCAAGGATATTAATTCTTCCGTAACTTTGGGACAAAGATCACACCACCCAAAGCCCGCACCGCCCCGTCAGTCATTTTGATCTTCACAGTTCCAACACCACGAACCGCATGACAGTATCCATCAGCCATGGAAACCGAACCTCTTCCTATCTTCTGGAACGTATCAAAATATTTTCTTTCGGAACAAATATGGTACTTCGACCCCGAATCAAATATCCATTCATCCTGAGAACGAGCGTCATCGTTGTAGACTGTGAGAACGTCTACAACATCATCCGTATCCTGTGCTATCATGGTTGTTGGATTTTTCTCGCCGTTCTTGTCCTTCCTCCAAGTCGGACAATTCCTCTTGATGTGCCGGCTCACCACACTTGTAGCACATAATGACATTCCCCACATCCTTTGATTTGGACCTGCTGCTACCTCCAAATTTCCTGGCGTGAAACCTTCCTCTACGATTCTCCCCGTGTATAGCCAACGTCGAATTTCGACTATCCTCATAATTTGATCGTCTCCTCTTTTCATGCGCCAAAAGAGTTGACTGTACATCCACCATCTTCACCGTCGTCTTTCCGTACAAGATGGTTGTGACCAAATTATCATAAGAATCAGGAAGCGAGGTAGGAAGTAAAAGGGCTTTATCTTCTTCCTCCAACTTTACTTCAACTTTTATAAGTTGATCCACAAGTCCGTTGAACACGCTAATATGATCCATGAGATTCCCACCTTCCTCCATCTTCATCTAACTTTGTGGTTAAGTTCTTCCCGAGATGCAACTCCTCCAACTTCGCCCACAAGTCTGGTGCAGAATCCTCATTCACAACATTATTAATAATGTTATCCGCAATGTACAGACGGATTGTGCTGACACATCTTGACCCCAAATCCTCCCAGTCTTCTTTCGTCATTTTCTCCGACTTTCCTTTTTCCTCTTTCAAAGCCTTAGCCAAACCTTGGTGAACAAAGATATCCTTCACTCGTCTCTGCCACAGAGTGAAACTCCTTGTACCATAAAATTGCCGTACTTTGAAACTGCTTTCTGTCGCCATTATCCTTGCAGAGATTCAACAGCTTTGGCCCGACACTGGCTCCCCCGTAACGAACCTTCTTAATATCTTTTCTGATGTGGAAGATCAGACAAAGCTGCAACCACAGAGCATATTCAGAATATCAATTAGGCTTGGCTCTGATACCACTTGTTGGGGTTGAACGGTAATATTTCGGGCCCAGCGGAAGGTTGATTTTGGACTCGCGACTATTTGTTTGGACAATATAAAACCGAAATGACGCCGATAGAGAACACGAGATTTTTACGTGGTTCGGTCAATACCGCCTACCTCCACGGAGAGCACCAGCTTTACTATTCCCAACTACCCAGTAAAACTAAAATCCGCTCTCACCCTTATCCACCCGGATAAGTTTACCTCTCACTATTACTCTCTAACTGAACTTCTCACTTGATTTAGGATGATAATAACTGAAGAATGCTCAGCCTATTTATAGATGTCTTCAGCTCTTCTGGACCACTCAAAACCGGTGGCCAAGAATCCGCCGCGTCGCTCAGTTGTGGATCGCTCGAAACCGGTGGCCAGGAATCCGCCTCGTCGCCAGTTGATATGGGCAGCTCATTCTTTATCTTTAAGATTTTTCTTTTTCTTTTATATAAATAAAATAATATTATAATATTATATTAATATTATTTTATTAGTATTTTTTTTTTTTTTTCCGCCCTTGCGGCTGGCCTAACATTACACAGTGGACACGAATTAGTGAACAGGAAATTAAATCAAGTCACTTGGATCATTTACTGTTTCAGATATTTTATTTATTTTCCGTTTGATTTTATTGCACCCAACATCCCACCACTCACTGACGTAAATATATTTGCACGTGAAACCATTAGATGTCGGGTTTATTTACAATCTTGATGCATATCATTATTTCTTCTCGAAAAGACTTACGTGTTGATTGCGGAATATTACTTAATTCAAAATAAATGCATGCAATGAAGGTTGGGATTTGTTAAAAAAAAAAAAACCAGAATAAAACTTAGGCTTTGTTCAAACTCTTACTTCAAGAAAGCAATAGGAACTGAATTCTTGCTCTACGGTAATCTGCATTTATGAATAATAGACTTAGATTAGTATTGATTGTAAGTGTAAAACATTCACCATTCAAACACATTATGGGCTGAATAGCTGCAGAGCACAGTGAAGTTGGGCTGTATCAAATCTTTGTATTTTACTAAACCTAACTAAATGATAAAAATCAATTTAGTTGTGGACTCATTTTTTCCATCATCTCATAGGTAGCTGTATCAAATCTTGTAATTTACTACACCTAACTTCCAAACTGCGTGTATCAATGTACTTGTGTATTTTCTCTGTGATTGATTATCTGTAATAAGGTCATCAAATGCCTCAAATGACTTCCCAAAATAGAGACAACAACAGCAGCAATAAACAAGTTCAACCCACCTTCACAAAACCACAGCCGAAAAAGAAAAACCCCAAGCAAAGCCAATGAGAAAGAAATTGAGAAAACTCAGAACTTTCTGTCTAACCTTTCAAGAAATCGAATTCCTCCACCTCCTAAGATTCTTCCTCGGCTGATCCACCTCATTCCTCCCCTGCGGGCCTGAATCATTATTCTCCGCAATCTTCGTGAGTCTGCTAAGCTTTTTCCAGCCCGAGCTCCAAGCCGAGGAAGAAGTCGACGCCTGTTTCGTAGGCTTGCTGCTCATCACCATCTTATCGAACTGCCTCTGCAAACTCTCCATGTCGTTCTGAAGCTCCAAGTACTTCGCCTTCACTCCCTCGAGCTCGAACTTGAGGGTATTTATGTCTTTCTTCGCCCCCGCCCACCCTTCTTGGAAAGACTGAGGCGTAGCTTCTAACAGCGTCCTTCGATTCGTGACCAAAGGCTGGTAGTGGGACCCGCCCTCTTTCAAGGCGCCGCCCGCCAACGCATTGCTTATCTTCACCTGCTCGGAGAAGAGGACTTGAACGACGACTCTGAGCGGCAGGCGCTCGTTTTGGGCGGCGTGCATGCAAGCGTCTATCGACAGTTTCTGGCAATCCATTACACGGCAAAGCCTCTTCCTTTCGTGTTCTGTTAGCGTAGGATGGGCCTGTCCAAGAAAAAGAAAAGAACCCCAAATTTCTCAGGATATAATAACTAACAATATAGGAGCAACAAACAGAGGTTGAAAACTGGGACAGATTTACCTTGAGATAGGAATCGACTGCCCTGTACAGTCCATCGTCGCAAGTTCGAGCAGATTCAGGCAAAGCTTCAGCCAAGACCTGAAATTTCGTCAGGGAAAGGTTTCGATCCCTTGCAACCTCGGTCAGATAGCTGTCGACGAGCCTCGCCACTCTCATCTTAGCATTGCTGGCGGCGTTACTGTTACTGCTACTACCACGAGCGAAATCGTACATCTTAGCATCAGAAGACATGGTGTGAGCCCTACTTGGGCTCGCCGCGGAGCTTTCAGACTGTTCTTGGACGAGGAAATGCTCTAAGAGCCTCTGAACAAGGTCTACGTCGTACATAGTCTCGCCCCCATTGCTGTAAGAAGGTATCAGAAGGTCTTGCAATTGGGCCTGTTCGAACTGCATGCCCACCCTTTTCTCGAGCTCCGTGGCCAGCGCAGGCGCAACTTTCAGCATGTTCGCCATTCTCAAAAGCCCGAGGAGAAAGCTGCAAGTTACGCTGTCTTTCTGAGGTGGGATTATGCTTATGAGGCTCTCGACGATCATTCTCTGGTCCTTTGCTTGGAGTTGAACAACTGCTGGTAATAAATGGGAATCTTCTTTGCCGTTATTGTTAGCCTTGCTGCCGCCGCCGGCCACTATCATGTGGAGCCCGCCTCTCCAGTGCCCGTCGTCGAAAGGACCGCCCGACCCGGACCCAGAACCCGACCCGGAACCCGGTCCGGACCCGTCCTTGGCTAGGGTGGGGAGCCACTTGGTCGCGTAGTGGATAATCGCAGCTCCGATTAAGTCGTATCTCATTCCCTTCACTTTGATGGCGGTGACGACTCGAACGAAGTGGTCGATCCTCAGAATCGAGACGTCCTCGAACCACCAGTCGAGGGGGACGGCCGGCGAGCTTCGGCTGGGGCTCGATGGGTCCTTCAATTCGTTCCATTTAGGGCTCGGCCGGCCGGCGTACTGCCACCTTATGCCCTTAGGGTTTGCGCACGCCTTCCATGCGATCGATTCGCTGCACCGCCGGACGATTTGGAGGTTTTCGGCCCACGGCGAGAGGTTCTCGCAGCTCTTCAAGACTAGGATCGAATCGCTCCACGAGGATAGGACGACGTAGCTGAGGAAAGCTTCGGCCTTGAATATGAGGTTGCCCTCTTCTAAATCCTCGGTCATCTCTAGGTACTCCGCCGCGCACCTCAGGCCGGAGATGTTCCCCGCCGTTAGGTCGACGGCGATTCCATAGCAGAACTTGGCCGCGAGCTCGAAGGCGTCGGGCCCGCCGGGGAGGTCGTCGAGCGCTACCTTGTTCAAGTTGGGATCGCGGGATTCGTATATGATTCTGTTCATCTTCCCACATCGTGAGAGCAATGGGTACTGAGAAGAGGCGAAGTAAAAAAAAAAAGTGATATTTTTTACGAGTTTCTAAGATGGGAGTTTGAATGTTTGTTTTGAGAGCAATCAATTTCAATACCTTGTGTAGATGGAAGCTAACATCTGCAATCTGAACTTGTAGATCACTTGGGACATCAGTTGCTACAAACCTATTATGATGTTTTGCATTGATGAATCCATCTACTGCACTTACAAGGTTGTAAGGAAGAAGAAGATAAACAAGCACTTACCAAGAATGTCCTCTCTGCTCAAAACCATCTGTTTTCAGACCAGGCTTGCTTGTTGTCAGAACTCCTCCATTGGCGTAATCTCTTCCAACGGCAGATTCTGATTCAGTTTCCCACATGACTAATGATGATGATGATTGACTGACTAGTGAAGCATATAAGAGAAGGCAAAGAGATTTCTGAACTTCTTCTACCAAGAAGTTTTATGGGACAGAATATCACTGGGATCAGATAATGAGTCAAGTAAATGAAAATCTCTCTCACATGGGGTGCTAGGAATTATGTCTTAATAATTAATTGTCGGCTTTTGTTACTGAAATCTATGCGACTCCTAGCACAGGCTGTGGTGTAATGGGCTGCTCTAAACACAGTTTTTTGGATCTTTTCTTTCTCTCCCTCTCTCTCTTTCACGAATAACTTTAACAGCTAGTCTCTTTTTGTTGTTAGCTTTCAATGGTATGGTAAAAAGTTTTCTTACAGCCTCAGATTCTCCAATTCATGGCCTTCTCATCACTGTCTTGAACATTCTTCTCTGATAGTGATAACTACTGATGAGAAAAGGTAGCTAATGAAGTAGGTGCGTATATAATGCTGATTGCAATAACAAAAATATCACATTTACTGCTAGAATGGACATATGAGGAGGAGAGGAGGAAGAAGACCACTGAATAATATTACACTGATTTCAAACTCTTAGTGGCTACTGATAAAACTGTCGGTAAAATAGAAGGGGACAAGGATTCATGTGGCCATAAGGGTAATATGTCTAAGACAGAATAATCAATAAGATTATATGAATTTGTCCATAATCAGCAAATACCATATGAATCTCCCCGACAAACGTCGCCATTAACCTAACAATCAATCAAAGTTGATCAGTACTTCCGCTGCCATATTAGAAAGGGTTTTAGGACAGTTAAATAACTAACCCCACATCATTAATGAATGACGTAGGACTTGACATCCTCTAACTTCACTTCTTGATAGACTTCGTACTCTGATAAGATCAGCAAACGAGCATTATTATTGAGTCCACTGTGTATAAGGAATCAAAAGCATGTTCGCTGTCCATGTTTTCTTCAGAACTGTCCCTTCGCAGAGAAAGAAACCTCTTGACTATGTGCGGAAGGATCCCCAAGCAGTTTAATTATAAGCAGAAATGTTACGGTGATCACCTTGCGCGAATACCATTCGTGGGCATCTGTTATGTGGCATTTTTTGTGCCACGTCAACATGTCAAATCACCCCCCGACGGGTTCACTGAACCATGTGTAGGTTATAGATCAATAAAAAATTCCATTATATTCTGATTGACGTGTTGATGTGGTTGTTGGTCACGCAACGTGAACACCGTAACATTACTCAATTATCATATGATTTCTTGGGTTTTAAGTGGTACGATTATTACAACTTCAAATCATTTCTACTATCGTTGTTGTTCGGATGCATATAATCAAAGAACAACCTTTGACCCTCTCGTAAAAAATGATTATCACTGCGCGGTTATAACTTGAATGTTATGATCGAATGGAGAAGTAATGACTACATATGCGGACACAATCGTCAAGAATAGAGATAAGGTGGGTCCCATCGTAGTCGATTCGAAGAATTTAATGTTACGATTTAGTAGTCCTTCTCCTTTGTTATATTTTACTACTCCCTTTTTTGTTTGGAAATAAAAAATTAATACATCAATTGTAGTAGGATTATAATAGTATCCAAGAATTCAACTAAAACTGAATTTATAACTCGATTAAAAAACAAACATCTTTAATAGAACTAACTAACAACGGCAAGAATGATCACTAGTATTAGCTACTGATCCATTATTATTATTCCATCGACGTCCCTCATCCTTCTTCATCTTCACATGATCACGAAGCACACTTGTAGCCCACTCATGGAAGTAACTCTCATTATGTCCAATTCTAGCATCCTTAAAAAACCTCATACACCTCCTATCTCCCTCCCCGAACCGACAGCTGTCACCAATCGGGTCCCGCCAAGCTCCTCGGTGTACCATCCCCGACCAACTAGCAATCCAACGGTAAACAAACTGCCCGATTCCCGCCAACTCGAGCCAACCCTTTGGATAAAATTCCATTACAGAGCTGTTCCTATCCATCAGAAACATGTTCGTTAGCTGGGCACCGTGTGGAGACACCAATATATCCGTTCCTCCCATCAGTTTCACCTGTCATAACATATACATATATACACGCATTTCACTCTTCAATTTGCTTATATAGATCAATCCCAGCCAATGCCATGCAATATGGTAAAACGATAAAAGACATCTTCCTCGCCTGCTCGCAGAAAGTGAGGTTACTACGAGCGTACGCTACCGTAAATCGACAACCTCGTACGATGTGGCAAGCATTTCGAAAGATTTCAATTACGAAAGAATCGTTCTTGAACGACCGTGGGCCCGTCCTCATGAATAGGGTAATGCCTATAAATGGTCGACGAAACCCTTCGCTTGTTACGTTGCAGTAGATTCTTGCCTTGCATCTCAGGTAATCGTAGACTTGCAATCTCCTCTCCCTCGACATTCCTCCTTCGTTGTGCCTCATTACGACCGCCTTCTCAAAGCACGCCGAGGAGGATCGACTAGAAAAACCCCTACTATCGTCGAACTTTTCGATGTTTAAGGGCGTATCGAAAGTTGCTTCGATTAGCGAACTCAGCCACGGGCCGACTTTAGTCCTCAGTTCTCCCCAGTGGTACAAGGCCCATCTCTCGGGCGGGCTCGAACAATGGTTGTTATTCTTTATGTGCCATGCGACGAAGGGAACTATGGCTGATAAGCCGTGCCAAATATTGTCGTAGTTGTAACGATTGTAAGAAACGAAGGTTAGCCCTTTTAGGAGAGTGGCGTTGTGAGGCATTGCGTGGGCCCATGCTAGCGCGTAAGAGTTCCATGAGCCATCGTGGGCGTCTGCGCCTTTTAGGCACAATAAGCGGTTTTTCGACGCTTTGGAAGGGAATTCTTGGTACTGAACTTGGCCTTTTTCTTGCGTGTCGTATGTTGAGCTCATGAACCATGTGTGCCCTCGAAGTGCTGTCTTCGAATATCGAAGGTCCTTTAATGGGAGGAAGGTGACTGAATCTCTGAGCTTGGATTCCATGGATTTGAATTCTTGGATATTGCAGTTTCGCCCCTGCGATTGTCGAGTTGATGAGATTGGTGGGTACGAATCTTCGATCTGATTCGTGAAATCCGAGGGTGGAGGTGGCGGGAATCGTATGGATTGGATCAGAATGAAGACGGTGAAAGATGCAGAAATGAAGTAGGTTGAGAATTTCAGCGAACGCAGAGAAAATAAGACATTGCACGGAGATTCACTGCTTGTCTTGGCCATAGAAAAGGGAAGATACTTGGTTATTACAGTTAATAGAAGTGTTAAACTGTAAGAAAAGCTTAGAATATTGCAAAAACCTGAAAGAAAATGGGAAAGACGAGAGCCACGTGAATGTGAAAGTTCATCAGCAACATTAGCACTGCTTCAAGGTAAAAAAACGTGAGTAGCTTATGTACAAAGGTAACTTGTCATGTCATGTGATGCCCTAACAAACAACACGACTTCTTCATTGCAGTACAACAATGCTATTAGTTAAACTAAACCAAGCCATTAAAGCTATAGACATGGTGTAGATAGAGAGGTTGTTGTTGTTAACTAGTCCGAGGAATGAATGTTTCAGAATGCTTTGCAGAGGTTGCCAGTCTTCAAATTCGAAGAGCACTGAGACTCGATGGCTCTCGATGGGCTGCAAATTCTGCTCCTCTTAGGCTCAGATATTCTAACGCGGGAAATGGCAGCGGTCAACACATCAACAAGGCCAACATCTTCAGTTTCGACTGCTTGGCTCGAACAGCTCGACGAAGAGAAATTACGGCAGGAGTCGTCATAGAGAGTGCTGTAAGAAGGTGCTGATCTCTTTCTCTCTGACTCCTGGCCTTGATTAGTGGTTAACCTTTTCGAAGGCGACCTTATGTGTCTCTTCTTCGGTTCGGTAGTTAGGGCGTTTAGCGAGGGTTCAGTGTAGAAAGCTATCCATGGATGTCCTGCATTTACATAATTCACTGTCAACCCAAACTCGAATGATCACAGTATCAGCACAGCCCATTCATTACAAGAATTCCATTGATCGCACTAAAAGGGTTCTCAGGTGAGAAGAAACAACTTACTCAAGACATCGTTGGCAGTTAACCTAGTAGCGACGTTTCTTGTCAACATTCCTGATAGAAGATCACGAGCAGGTTGTGATACGGATTCCCAGGCACCACTGTTAAAATCGAGTTGGTCTTTCTTGATAGCCTCAAATATACTTTCCAAAGAATTTCCTTGGAATGGAAGAAAGCCGACCAAAAGGGCATGAAGGAGGACACCCGCACTCCATATATCCACTTTCTCAGCGTAATTACCCAATAAAACCTCAGGGGCAACATACGCTGGACTTCCCACCGTGCCCGTTAGGTTCTGACCTGCAAAATTGTCATACATTAAACGATATGTTCATATGAAAGTACAAGTCCACTATGTAAACGTACCATCTAGTATTCTCAAAGCCAACCCAAAATCTGCCAGTTTCATTTGTCCAGAGGGTGTGAGGAGGATATTCTCAGGTTTTAAGTCCCTGTGAACAACACCCATCTCATGGCAATATCGAACAGCCAACATCAGTTCCCTGATTACTTTAGCAGCCTTCTGTTCAGAGTAACGTCCTTCTTTCGTCATCTGATCGAGCAACCGCCCGCCAGAACACAGTTCCATGACAAGGTGAAAAGATTCAGCATCTTCATAAACAGCCTTGAGAGTCACAACGCCGGGATGCCCTGAAAGGTGTTGCATTATCTCTACTTCTCTATGTACGATCTCCTCTCCTTTTCGTAGAGTCTTGCAGGCAAATTCCTCGCCAGTCGCTTTACTATAGCACAGCATAACCGACCCAAACTTTCCTTGGCCTATAGTTTTACCCAGCTCGTAATCTTGTTCGATCTTCTTCTTCCTGCCCAATCGAGTCGCTGCATCGATGCAGCCGATTTTTCTTTTCAAGCCGCGACCTAAGGACTCCAAACAAGCAGCTCCACACACAGGGGCTGTGATGGCTCCATTACCAAAGCTTCTGCTCGAGGCAATGATCTTCGAAACAAGAGATTCCTTGCACATCTTTTTCCTCTTTGAATAATCTTCGAGAGACAAGTGGGACAAAAGGGTGGCTAATCTGGCCCCTTTCCCAGTATCAGCTTCAGGTTCATATGGGATCTGAAATCCCTTTCTCTTCTTCCCCAAGCACTCCATATAACAATCTGATCTTTTGATGCTTAGAGATTCAGGGAAACCACAGATCAGTAAACAAGCCAATTTACTATCTAACGCGATCCTAATAATCAGTAACAGTAAACTACGCAGAATCCTGATATTTCACCTCCAATAAACCCTCAAATTCATCATATACGCTGAACTGAGATCATAATTGCAATCAACCACACATAACCAAGTCCTCGATGATTCCGATTCATCAAACCCATGAAAATCGCACCGAATAATCAAAGTTTCTAAAAAAGGGGGGGGGGGGGGGGGGGGGGGGGGAAGAGAAGTCCCGAAAAAGCAACGAGATCACAGCTAATTTTTTTCTTCAAAAGGAGACGGAAAAGCAATCAAATCTCGCACACCGACGCGTGTAGACGGCTAGTTTGTATTTTTTCCGTCGACCCATGGAAGGAACCCGTCTAAAAGGTTGGACCTAATTCACCACAATTGCTAATTATTCCGACAATCAACGGCCCATCAGAAAACCCTCTGAAAAAGGAAAAACAAAAATCCTCAAACAGCAGAAAAAGCAGATATTACTGTGGATGAAATCCCAGCCGAATAAAGGAGGATCCGTGCATTGATGGGAAGATTTCTTCGAGTCGAGAGAAAATGGAAAGAAAAATTGACGAAATGAGATTTCTTCGCTCTTGGTTCGGTTCGTTTAGTTATTATACCCTTTTATTTTTCCTGCGTAATTTTACAGCTTAGCGTACTTGTGGACCTTTCCACGATCCAACGGTGCAGAATCGCTTTACATTTGGCAAGCAATTAATAAAAGATTCATTTATTATTTAAGAAAATAACCACAAATATCTCAATTATAGGCATCACTAAATTATTCATTGAAAGTACCAATGGGGTTGGTTCAAGTGGTAAACGGCTTGGTATCGCTTAAGCAACGTATTGTTTCGCATCCTTGTGTATGCAGCACCCACCTTTGGGAGCCTCACCTGTCGTTAACAGGTACGCGACGCGGGGTGAAACGAATTAGTGGGGGCAACCCGGAAATCGGTCGGGTATACGAAAAAAAATTATTCATTGAAAGTAACGTGTTATTTTCTAAAACTTCCAGCAGTTCGACAAGGAGAAGTCGGAACGGAATTCTATAAAATAATGAATATTTAGTGAATTGTTTTTTTTTAATTCTTTAAAATATTTTACACCCAAAACCATGAGA
Organism: Craterostigma plantagineum; assembly: GCA_027422505.1. NCBI lineage: Eukaryota > Viridiplantae > Streptophyta > Magnoliopsida > Lamiales > Linderniaceae > Craterostigma > Craterostigma plantagineum. Next base: position 34,484,755 of record JAPQWV010000002.1, on the reverse strand, counting down.
CAAGCACCACACGTGTCCTTACATGGGAATCCATGTCGTATCTAATGGGCGACCATGTGCGGAAAAGAACAAATTTAACGCATTAATATCTTGTCCCTCTCTCCCGCAAATTTTATCATTAATTTCCATTTCGTCGTCCCAATAATTTTATCACCTTTCTTTATTTTGCAAAAAAAACTATCACAAACAATCAATATAATAATATTACATATTCTTAGAAGACGTGTCAAAATATACACTTTTTTACCTATTCATTATACTATATTATTATAATAATACCACCTTAATTTGTGTACCTGTCAATATATGTGATAAAGATAACCGGACGGAGTATTTTACAATTGGCCATTTGACACTTAGCTACTAAAGAAAAGTCAATACTTGATGTTTTTATTTTAATATGGGCAGGGCCGGCCCACCACGTCATATAATGGGCCTAAAACGAAGAATTGAGCCTTAAATAATCGAGCCGAAGATGGCAGGCCTGAAAATACTTGAATTTTAGGAGGTATAGGCAATGCCATATTAATAAACTGAAAAATAATGGAAAAAGCAATTGTCAGAAGTGGGATTTGAACCCACGCCCTCGTTAGAGGACCAGAACTTGAGTCTGGCGCCTTAGACCACTCGGCCATCCTGACATGTAACGTTGGGAAATGACAGAAAAATTATGTTATTGTAACTTGCTTGGTTCAATTTTTTTTGTAATTGGAACAGAATTAGGAAAGTGGAATGGGTCATTTTCCGAAAATGGAAGCTGAGATTTCGTCCTAACAGAGAGAATGGCAACAAACTGAAATCTTGATTCCAACTTATGTAGCCCTATGAAGCCTCTATATAGTGCGTGCATTTTTCTATTAGGACAAAATATTACGTAGTAGTCATGTCAACAAATATGAAACATTTGTTGAATTTAAAAAAGTTGATTGATTTTATGGCATTTTCTCTATATTATTATTAGTCATTGTTGGGAGGAACCGACATTGAATCAATGGAGTACTGAGTCCACACACTTGAGTTGATGGAAGAAGACAAAAGATAAAGAGAGAAGAAAGAAAAATCATCTATTTAAGACACGGAGCAAGCCGTTTGTCCTAATAATCTTGTTAGAACCCAATACAAACATGGGTCCTTTTTGCCATGTGGAGACAGTGTGTTCGTCTAAAACGATGAAGCAAACAAGCAAAAGAGACAAAAATTGAGAGCGAGGGAGAGCATTAATTCCATCGAAATCCTGAATTTTTTCACTCAAAGTGCCTCTGCGTTGCTTTATATATATGTATGTATCTATGCCTAAAAACAAACCCTACAAACAAGATCACCCTCTTTCATCATTGAACAAAGACTCCATGTTTTTGCAGATCTTTCAGAGAAAAAAACGGTGTTTTTAGTCACTAATCTGCGGCACAATTCGTCACAATCTTCTCATCATCATCATCATCATCACTACCCAATTCTCTTCTCATTTCTTCTTCTTCTTCTTCACCGATTCCTCCATCGATCGATACTTCGACTCTCGCGTGTTCAGCATCACAGCACAAGCCCTGCAATGGCAGCAACATGATAGGCGCACGGCACAAGGGACAATTAGTGTGCGAACTAAGCCAAGTATCAATGCAAGGCAGGTGAAACGCATGGCTACACTTGGGCAGAAACCTCAGATTCTCGCCTAACTCGAACTCAGTCAAACAAACCGAACAATCGGTCCCTTCGATCAGCCCATCTCCTTTCTCGTACCTAACCACCGTTATCGAACCCACCACGGAAGGCTGCAGACCCACCGTTCTTATGTACCATATGGGGTGGTCGAGGACGGGGCCGTAGTCGACCTCATCGTCGGCGGTCGGCGGTTCTTCGGCGGGTGACGATGGGCTTCGCCTGTTCTTGTAGAATCTGAAGACTTTGTAGCAACCTAGGACGATTAAGGATGAAATGAGTACTAATGATACGATGATTAAGGACGTTGGAGTGAAAGTCGTTGAGTTACTATGGATATTATTATTGGAGGGGCTAAGGCTTGCAATGGTTGGAGCTGGCGACGCTGAGTCATGTTCTGTAGCCATTACTACAATTGGGCTTTAAGCAATTTTGTGATATATTATGTAAGAGAGAGTAAGACGACATTAGGGTTTTCTTGCTAAATCAGTCTTTAATTTGGTGATAACGAAGGTGTTTTGTCGCTTAACAAATATCGTCTGTATACGAATTTTTTGTGAGTTGTATAGAAATCATCATTCCGAAAACGTTATAGATAACATCAAATTGGCTTTTCCTAAGTAGTTATAATGGACAGTGACTCTCGGTAATAAGATGAAAGAAAAAATACAACGAATAAAGTAAGACAAAAACTCAAGCTATGACAGCAACTGCGAGCAAAGCAGCCAAGAAAGAAGCAGCGAAACCGACTCTGACGGATAACGCGCCGCCGCTGCGAGTAGGTGCCGGCGCAGGAGCTTCATAAGACGTCGGAGAAACATCCGCAGAGGGCGGCGGCGGCAAAACGTATGGAGGAGGCGACGCCGGCGGAGTTGTTGTCTCATGAGGCACGGGCGAGGGAGAGGGAGACGGAGACGCCGCCTTAGGAGTCGGAGAAGGAGACGCCATTGGACTCCGCGTAGGTGAGTAATTAGGCGACGGCGCGTGATGTACAGGCGCCGGGGACGGTGCAGAATGGTGCGGTCGAGCCACGGCGGAGACCAACAGCACCGCGAGCATGGCTAATGCTGAAACACTATAAACGGACATTTTGGTAAACTTGCAAGAGTTTAGAGCAAAATCCTTGAAAACTTACTACGTCAAAGAGTGATCTTTGATTTTCTACTGCTCTTCGGTACTTGGCTTGTGCATATATAAAGGATAGAGAGTACGAGGAGGAGCGAGATCGGGTATCTTCTTTTCAGCCGTTAGATTGGCATTTCCGTCGTGTTTTGAACGGTGAGGATTAAGGGTAAATCATGCCGTAATATAATTCTTACCTTCCTTTGATCATGAATCAATATATACGCGGTTCCCGGCATGAGCTGTGATTTATTAGCCATAAATGTAACGATACATTAATAGTATTACGCGTTTTAAAAAAGTTAATTATCCTTATTGGAAAAAGAAAAATCTCGCAGTGAATTAGCACCCGAATTTTATCGTTTTTATGATTCAATTAATTGTTTCCATAATGATTGTAGGTCAATGATTTACCAACATCTAAGAATAAATATTAATATACTATACACGAAATCTGTAATATACCGAAGTTCCGCTGGCAAATGATTTGCACCTAAAATTGGATGGAGTCGGCTTATGGTCCACCACGAGTCAATGCGGATTCAGATTAAACTTACGAGGACTAAGAATACATCTTTCGTGAAAAAACATTGGAGAGAAATCTATAAATAACTTAAATTACAGATTTAACATTTCTTGCATTCCTTACAAGTTACACTATGCAGCAGTCTACGTAAACAAAACAATCCAAGAAATACCTTCACTTCAATCAAGGAAGGCCTTCTTTGCCCGACCCGACCCACACATCTCTTTCCTAACCCATCTCACTCCTCTTTGTTGACGGGGCCCACCAGCGGGACCCGCTCGACCACGGCAAGCCCGTACCCCTTGAGCCCGCCGTACTTTGAAGGGTTGTTTGTCAGAAGCCTCATTGTCCGAACGCCGAGGTCCCTCAATATCTGAGCTCCAATCCCGTACTCCCTCGAGTCCACGCCCGGCCCGACCTCCTCGTCCTCATCGACGGCGGGGGCCCGCCCGTCGTCCTCGTGATGAAGGCTGTAGGCCCGAGGCTTGTGCCCGAGGCCTATCCCCCGCCCCTCGTGCCCGCGTAAATAGACCAAAACGCCCCTGCCCGCCGCCTCGATCTCCTCCATGGCGAGGGACAGCTGGCGCCCGCAGTCGCACCTGCCCGACCCGAATACGTCCCCCGTCAGGCATTCCGAGTGCACTCGGACCAGGATGTCCTGCCCGTCCCCTACATTGCCCTGCCACGTGTTTTGCAAAACTGTTCTCGAGCCTGAAATTTAGGAGCTGGCACGTACGGACAATATCTTTCAAAATTAAGCAATTTAGGGGCATTTTTACGACAAAATTCGCCAGGACCCTCGAGATTTGCCAGGATTTTGCCCAAAAATTGCTTAATATTAAGTTAGTGTCTGTATAATGCCATCCCTCAAAAATTCGCCAGAACCCTAAAGTATATGCCGGAAACATATAATTTAGGGCAAAATCTAGAGTTTCGCAGATAATGTCCCCTAAATTCCATAGATAGCTACCATTCGATGAAAATATGCAAATAAATCGCACTCGCCTTGACCATGGCGATGTGTTCGATCCCATCCAAGATTGATCGGTAGCAGTGCGCGGTGAACGGGCCCCACATGGTAGGTAAACGTGCAGCCGAAGCATGTTCGACCAGCCTATCCCTCTTCCTCCGATATCTGCACGAACGAAGACAACGCGTGTCATTTCTAACCCTACCTTAGCCAAGAAATGAACTGCATTCAGTTAGATTTATAACTACCTAACTAAATCGGCGATGGAGATGACTTTCAAGCTCTCTTCCTCCGCGAACCTACGGAGCCTGGGAAGCCTAGCCATGGACCCATCGTCGTCGACCACCTCACACAAAACCCCCGCGGGTCCCAGTCCGGCTAGGACAGAAAGGTCCACGGCGGCCTCGGTGTGCCCAGCCCTTTTCAGAACGCCCCCTTCTCTGTACATCAACGGGAAAATGTGCCCGGGCCTATTGAAATCCTCGGGCTTCGACTCTCGGGATGCGAGGGAAAGTATCGTCTTCGCCCTGTCCCTCGCCGAGACGCCCGTGGTCGTCCCATTTTTCGCATCCTAGGAATAAATTTCAGAGCAATTTCTTCTTTATATCAAGAAATGAACTAAAATGGCGATTTGCAGAAAGATGACTTACCACGGAGACGGTGAACGCCGTGCGAAGCTTATCCTCGTTTTCCTTTACCATAAGGGGTAGCTTTAGCCTATCCAAGTCTTCTTCTTTCATGCTAACGCAGACTATCCCAGTTCCGTGCTTCACAATGAAGGCCATGGATTCTGGCGTTACTTTGGAGGCAGCCATGATTAGGTCTCCTTCGTTCTCTCTATCTTCGTCGTCTACGACAACGACCATCTATAAGCAAACAATCGACCCTCAAAACACACGCTTGTAACAGAAATGGAAAAAAAGGAAAGGACAAACCTTTCCATTACGAATGTCTTCGATGGCCTCAGATATGGATGAGAAGCCTTCCGATGGCCTGTCCAAATCGAACTCGTCGTTGTTGAAGTCGGCGGAAAGCGATCCTAATTTTTCAATATTGGCTGACAAGTCAGCGACGATCGCATTGCTGGCGATTTTCGAACCATTGGGATGAGGGGAGAGCTCGTTTTCGCCGGACAGCAAAGCAGATCTGATTTTGATGGTGGGTTTTGAGATGAAGCCTACTTTTTTTGCATTCGCCAGTTTTAGGAGTTCTCCGCCGTTGAACAGCCACGATTTTTTCAGCGTCCTTGTAAGAGGAAAGGCGAGCCAGCGTGTCGACGACAGGGAAAAGACATGAGGGAAAAACGTTTTCTTGAGGTGCTAATTAGCTTATGATTGAAGAAAATAGAGCTACATAAATGAACCAACTGTTGTTCTAGAGCCAAATTCACTCCTCAACTTCAAGTTAAAACTCCACAATAGATTGATCTCTCAAGAGATTCCCAGATCGTTTAACGATATGGAATATAAGAGTAGAAGTTTCAATCAAAACCTTATGCAAAAGAAACAGAAAGGGCAACACATAAATCTATTATAACACATTAGGCTAGAAAAAAGTACTGAGGTCGACATAGTTTGGTACAGAAACAGCTCAACAACGGTTCTTTCGTCAATCAATTGAAAACACAGAAAGAAGGAAACTTTTTTGCATCTGCAGATGAGATGTCGATTAGAAAGACAGGGAAAAGATTTACCTTGAGCGAGCAAGAGATGTCGACGAGCACGAAAAATTGATTGAACCCATAACAAATTGTAGTGTATTTGCCACCTTTCTTCACAGCAAAATCAAGAAAGAGCCCACTGAAACGAAACGTTACGCCTGGAATAAACAATAGGCCATGTGATATCTTCAAAATCTCTCCTTTAAAATGAAGATAAGGGCAGGAAATAGAAGGGATAAATTTTGGTTCGCGTCGCGGAAAACCGACTTTGGATTAGAATAGCAAGCGAATTATTCTTCTTGGCCCAGGAAAAAGGATAACTTTATCGATTTTTGTTGGGTCAATGGGTGGACTGTGAGCTTAGCTTATATAATCAATCATATTGAAAGAAATCCTAGTCGTATATAACATTTATCTCATTTCATTTCTATTTTTATTCTTTGGTTTAAGGCAACTTGAGCATCATTTTTCTTTACAGCTTGATAGTATTTAATTTACTATAGGACAAATTCATCGATGGTGTGTACTGAGTGACACTATAGTTGATGGGACCATAAAAGAGCATGGGAATATAGAAAAGTGTAGAAATTAGCCCCTGGTTTCTTTAACTGTTTGCTCTTAATAAAAACTCATGTAATATATCGTTAATCATTACATTATATCTTCGTTCAATCCTATAGTCAAACCACAATTTCTTGGTTCTTTGATGAACTATCAAAGGGTAACTAGAACTTCCAACGGGCCCGACGACCCGTGGTCGTTCGTCACACTGAACGTTTTCCGACCAACGTTTTTCATCGAAGGATGCGAATAAGTCACCGAGTACTCTCCGTGAAACGCATTGATCGTATAATCCCCGTCCCCGTTCGTATTTCCCACCACATTCGTCGTTCGCCATTCCCTTAACACGTACTTATCGACCACGTCCCCAGCTTTCGTGTTCTTGAAATTGTTGTTCGTGAGGCACATCTTTGCGCACGAGCGGTTCCAAAACTCGTAATTTTCTTGCATGAATACGCACGTGTCGTTGCATATGTTCGGCTTCCATCCGCCCCACAATATGATCCCTTCAACGGCGGGGTGCGAATATGCTTCTCTCAGAACATCTTCTAATTCTGCAGCCTAGTTTAATTAATTTCTTAAAAAAAATTTCAACTGTTGCTGGAAATATAATATATAAAACTCAAATTTGATACACTTCCGTCAAGCTTAAACTTTTAGGTAAACTCAGAGGCCAAATGGGTCTTCTTGACATGAAAATTACACGTTTTAGGCCTGATAATAAAGCCCAAGCCTGAAGGGGCATGTCGGAAGTATAATATATAAAATTAAAATATAATATACTTCCTTCAAGCTTAATCTTTTAAGTGAATTAGTCATTCAGCACCAACGTTTTATTGTACGGGGGTAAGAATAGTTTACCTGAGTTGGACCCCTTCGAGTATCCATTTCGGTGATCCAAATCGGCAACTTCGTAGCCCCGAGAATATCCAAAGAAGATCGCACGTAAGACGCGTTAGGCCTACCGAAGAAATGCCCCTGCAATCCAATCTTAAGCACCAAACGCTCGTTCCCGGGGAAAGCCCTAGTCTCTTCGACCTTCTCCAAATACTTCCACGGTATCGACGCATTATCCTCGGGCGTCTCTATCGTATTGTACTCGTTCAGAAACAAGGGAGTTTCGGGAGAAATCGCGTGTGCAATCTGAAAAAACATGGCAGAACTGTTCGCCGCCACGATATCTTCGAAGTAACTGTTGTGCATGTTCTCGTTCATCACGTCCCACCCGATAACGTCCTCCGCGTACCTCGAAATGACGGACCCCACATGCCTTATGGCGTTGTTGAGTATCTCCTTGCGAGGTAAAACCCTAACCCAGTCCTGTATGAACCTAGTAGCGTCCCACAGTACTGCGTGGCCCCTTACGGAAACCCTATTTTTCTTGAAGAAGGCCACCATTTCGTCGGGGATTGTGTAGTTTTCGGGGAACGAGGTTCCTTGTGTGTAGTACCATTTCATCTCGTTGTTGAAGCTCGTGGCGGGGAAGCGCTCGACGAACCAATTTTGGTAGGCGGTCGAGTTTGTTATCATCTCCGTCGAGCTGCACCCGAGCATGAAGTGGGGTCGGGTTTGGTTTAGGGTTATCTTTGCTCCCTCGAGCTTTTTTCCGTCTTTTGTCCTAACTTGGATCTTCAGTTTTCTCTTTCGAAGCTGCTCGTAATTAACCGTTTGGTCGATTTTTAGAATCGTTGCTATGCATTTACGAATATCTGTATATATATATATATATATATATATATACAGACACCTTGTGAATGCTTCTGTTCTGATGATCTTGCCATTCTTTTCTGGTGAATGGTTTCAGTGAAACACTGTCCAGCCATATTTCGCGGCTGCTGTTGCTCTGTGTGTAATTCAATGAAAAGTTTATTTGACAAACTAAAAAGGAGAAATGAAGAGAAGAATAACTGAAAATAAAAAAAAAACTAAAAAAATAAGTTAACCGTGAAGAAGAAAAGCTGAGCTTTCATGTCATAATCAGCAGTAAACCCTCCTTTAAGCATGGACCAACACCCAGATTTTGCTATGACAGAGCCAATGTTTATGTACTCTGACTTCGGGGTTTGCATGGAAGCTGTAATAATCTCTTTTCCACCATCGATTTGCATCCATGCTGCATATTTTATTTTTAAAAAGGCAAAAAAACAATCAAGAAAATGACATAGTTTTGTTATACTAGTAAGGGCTGAGAAGGTTGTTATATATACCTGAAAAGGTGTACAAGTTGTTCTTCTGTAGATCAAATGTCTGAGAGAAACTATCGTAGTGATTTGTTCTATTATACGCTACCATATAATTATTACCAGATGATTTAGATTTTCGGACTATAATCTTTCCATTACCAAACACATTCCAACCATTCAAGCTCATGTCCAAGCTAGGGTTTTTCACGAGGCCGCCGTTGTATTGAGGACCCAAAGGGTCAGTAAGGCACTGAAACAATGCAAGTACAAAACTGAATAATTCTATTGATTAAAAAATGATTAAATTGGGAAACTTAAGATGACTAAATATAATAACGAGGGCTAGCTTCATGTTTTCCCCTTACATCGATGCTGGCTGAGTAGTCATATGACGAATCGCCAGTTACGACAGAAAACCCTATTTGTAAAACTATAGAATAAATATATATGAAATGTTAGAGAATTCAATTTCAATAAATCGCTACGTAACTGTATCAGTGTGTGGATTAGACAAAGTAAGAAAAACAGATGCAATGCAATATAGGCGACGAAGAAGTTAACATACCTGCGGTGAGAACAAAGAACAAAACAAGAAACATGTTTCTTGCCCAAGGTATTAAAACCACCAATTGCAGTTTATATAAGAATTGTAGTCCATTAAGAAATTTAGTGAACTGAAAAAATACCTTTGAGATTATTAATTTGTTTTATTGCATAGAAAACGAGATTTAATGATTCATGACTCGTCATCGTCATAGAAATCCACAAATTTTAATGACTAGTAATAAGATTTTCTATTCAATAAACAAATCGAGATCGTGGCCATATTCCATAACAACTACGCACATACCTTTGGTTGGAGCCACTTCCGTTTTACCCTATTCGTCGAATAAAATTAATGCTTAGTAATTAATTCTTAAATTAGATATTCTAGTAATTACTAACTGATTGTATTTTATTACTGGATGGACTGTGGCGACAAGTGACGTCCCAAAAAATGTAATAGGAAAAATAGTGGGTAACCTTTCTTTGACATACATACCATATTTCCAAATTAAGAAAACAAATTGAATTACATAGGAAGGTCTTAGGAAGCTACAATCACAGTATTGAACAATTACACATTATCCACTATTAAAATAAATTAAATCAAATTAAATTAAATAGCAAGTTGACTTTTAGCCTATCATTCTAGCCATCACAAGCCCAGCAGACAGAGCCATTCCCAAGATCGTGTGCAATCTCACGACAAAGTATTTTCCCATGAATATCTTTGACTTGTCCTACACACAAAAAAAAACTAATTAAAATAAAGTGATGTATGTATATATAGAGAATCATATAAAAAACAAGCCCTTACCTTGTGGTTGTTCTGCACGAAGTTAACAAGTGAGATTCCGACAGGAAGTGTCAACCCACCAAGAACCTAATAGACGCCAAGAAATAGGATAATTATTAATAAAACATTATCGAAAAAAATTAATTATTACATATAAATGTAGTTAGATAGATACTTACAACGCTTGCTAGAGGAAGAGAACCCGCACAACCTAAAGCGAGAAGAATCATATAGAGACTTGCAACAGACCACTTTACTACATGAGAAGCCTTTTCAGTACCAAGCCTCACCTGTAATAAATTTAAGTGCTTAATTAATAATCAAAATAATTGTATGTAATTAGTAATTTAGTATACTAATTACGTTAGAAGGTTGATATGGTGGAGAACTTACCAAAGGTGACATTTTTCCAACTGCCTTATCACCTTCTATCTGAAACGTATCAACATATCAGGTCAGTCATTGAAAATTCAAAAAAAATAATTTTAAATGAATTACTAAAATAGAGTTAAAACCTGGTGGAAATGGCTGCAAAGAGGATTAACGCCGTCGTTAATCCAACAATAATCGATAGCCATGTGATCGTGCTTGTAATAGGCAATTCACTGTAATAATAACAATATCACCAAAAAATAAAATATCCATTAGGGTTTTTTTAGGCTTCTTACCATGCATGAAGAATTCGTATGATATGTAATATTAATTAACTAAATTAATTAATCATTTACCTTCCTCTGCTGTGAAGCAAGTAAAACCCAATGGTGGCGATTGGACCAAAGGCCGAAAACAGCAATGGTTCTCCGACTCCATAATAGCTCATGCGAAATGGTGGACACTGCATAACACAGTAGTTATAAATTATAATAGCAAGAAAATGTAATATATATTTTTTTTTGATGAAAAATTATCATTAAGATAATATGAATGTATATTTATACCTGGTAAAGATAGAGACAATACACTGCATAGGCTAGAAAGAATATTGACGTAGCGCTCTTGGCTGCAAATGCCATCCCAGCAAAGCCCATCAAACCAATAGCAAGCAGTGACCAGGCGATAAAATTGATTGCATTCCGACTTTAGGATAAAAACGAATAAAATAATAAGTGGACCATCATTTAGTATTATAATAGCATGTGTATTAGAATTGGTGATGTAGAGTTACACTATGCACCTGCCAAATAGATTGACCACAGACTCCTTTTTGTCCTTATCAGCACCAGTGTCATAATCATATACATCATTGCTGCGTATAAAATGACGAAGAGAAGAGATTTGAGATGCAATCATCGAGAACGAATACTATATAGCAAGGATTTACTATTAACGAAAAGGAAAATATGAAAATGGGTACAAACCTTAATTTAATCCAAACATTTACTATTACAAAAGAAGCAAGCATCCCGAAATAACGACCCCAAGAAAAGACTCCTGTCTGCCAATAAGCAGCCGCGCTAGCAACCTAATATATGATTTCTTTTTTTTAAATTATTTTGAACCATGTTTTGGATCAATTCTATTATCGAGAAAAATATATGAGAGGAAAAATGTAATGATGAACTCACTGTCACGGGGATCAGAGCAACGGTATACAAAGGTATTTTGGCAGCTCTCCACAAAAGAGTTGCTCTTGATAATTCTTCTTCTTCTTGTACCACTTTGAAAGGTTCTTCAGCTTTTTTCGCATCATAAACTTTGGAACTGATTTCTTTCAAGTAATCCATGGTAATAATGGCTTTATTGCTTTGTCGTTTCTCGACCATCGGGCCATAACTAGCAGCATTCTCGGCCAGGGAATTCAGTACAAGCCCACGACGTTGATTGTTCCTAATTATTACTACCTTATTTGATCGATCCCAATGTCTTGTCCAAATGCGTCGGAGAAAGAGGTGAAAACACCGAATGCTTATTATTCCTGAAAAGTTTCACATAAAAAAGTTTTCTTTCAATCAAGTGATGCATGGATATGAATAATGGCTAGGCCAAAAGTACATGTAAGTTAAGCTAAAAATTAGAAAGATTAGCCAATGGTTAATTACCTTGTTGCATAGCTGAGGTGCCTGCCATTAGCATGGTTGACGCTGCTTATATTGAAGAACGTTGTCGTCGATAATGATGCCATTTGTAATAGTAATAAGAAGTAGAAGCTAGATATTAGGGTTTTTTATTAATGCTTTTGTGTGGTGATTATGCTTGTATTAATTGTATATCGACGGAGGAAGGCGATGAGCTTAGTATTTATAGTTGCTTTTTTTATGTTAATTCTATATTAAATCTATATCCTGAGAAGACGAAACCACGTGTCGGAGGCGGCGGCGGCTTTAAGAAAATGTTTATTTAAAATGTCTTAAATTGTAGAGAGAGAGAGAGAGAGAGAGAGAGAGAGATTTGACCACATAATATAGTCAGAATAAATAGATGCCCTTATCTTTATATTAAAAAATACGACTGGGATTACCTCCGAAAAAAAAATACGACTGGGAACAAAACATACCGGATAGTAGATACAGAGTATTTGACTCATGTTTTACTCGAAAAGCAAGTAATCAGATTTGAATTGTTCTCTTACAAATGTGGTTTGAAATAGTCCAATACCATCGTCATTCAATTGCAAGCCAAATCGTCAGTATTAGATTATGTTATGTGGTCTACGCCTGTGAATAATCGAAGATGTCAGCAATACGTCTGATTTTACTGTAATTATATCTGCGTGTAGCTTGATTAACAAACAATCTTAATTAGATTATTTGATTGATTGGTGATGCATGGGAAGTGATAGAGTTGGATGTGTAACATCAAAGAATAATCACAAAGATGCCTATTACCGTGCTTTATATCAACGGATAAATATATGTATATATGAAACAAATAATAAGTGTACAACGTTAGATAAATATAGAGTATTACAATGTGAATGTATACTATTACGTTTTTATTTAGGGTGTGTTTGGTGCGTGGAATTCGATACGGAAAAGAGAAAGAAAAGTATAGTGGCACCTGACACGCATCGAATCATTGTACGCTGCGCTTCGTGTCCCGTACCATTACATTTTTTCTCTTCTTTTTCTGCAATGAATTCCACGTGTCAAACGCACCATTAAAGGTGGTTTGAGATTAAAGAATTTTATCTCTTTTAACTTAAAATATAATGTTGAGGTACGCCGCAGACAGAATTTGACCAAAAGAGACTTTACAAAGTTGCTTTCTATATATAGAATATTAAGTTTCTTCACAATTTAACATGAAATACTTAATATAATCATCGACTAAAGTTTATACTCGACTAATAGAATGTTAGAAGAGAAACTTTTCGTTAATGGTTATATGTAAATTGGGTCCCCCTCTGACTTAAATTCTGACTTAAATAACAACCTAATAAAGTCTAATGAAATTTGGTGAAATGTAAAAGAGAATCGCTGAAAACTGTTAGCGTCGAAGATTTCGTTCTTATCTGGTCAAAACGCGTTCGTTACTGTAATAATTTCATATATATTTCGGCCGCCTTAATATTCGAATATTATATTCGCTATTCTTTGCATTGTATAATCAATATTCGAGAAAAAAATTTGAGAATATTCAAACAACTTTTGTTTTCTACATGTAATCAGCAATAATAATGGTAAGCATTAATTTACTAACTCAATTCATTAATACAACCAACCGAATTTATTGGTCCAATTTTAAATAAAACTTAATTAATTTATTTATATTTGAGTTAAATTTACATTCTCAAACTTAAAAAACATTTTTTCGAACATTAACTTATAATTTTATTTTACAAATGTGTAAAAAGATAAGTTAAGTAATAGTTATAAATGAATAATCCAACTATGTGGATGAATAATTTAAGGGAAATTCCATGTGCTAACCTCGAGTTTTCGACTTTTCCAGTTGATACCCAAAGCTGTTTTTCGATTCCGGCTGGTAACCTCGAAGTTTCGACATTTCCAGTTGGTATCCAAAGCTTGTTTTCGATTCCAGCGGGTACCCCTGAGATTTTACGAAATGTAATTGGTACCCCTGAATTACCAAAATTATTTAAAATACTTAAATAATCAGATCTCAAAATAAATTATATTTTAAAAATAATTTTAATTATAAATAAATAGTATATAGTTGGGAAAAATTATAAATATTTTAAAAAATAAAAATATATTTTCCGAATCCCGCACGAACGTTGAGATCGAAAATATTTTAAAATGTTATCGAGAAAAAATTTTGGTACCAACTCGAAAAGTCCAACTGGTACTCATGAGGTTTTATGTAATTTGGTACCCATGAATTACCAAAACTGGATTTAAAATACTTAAAATAATAAAAATTCAAATATAATTTTTTTTTAATTATAAAAAATAGTATATGCTGGGAAAAATTATATAAATATTTTTAAAAATAGAAAATTATATTTATCGAACCCCAAATCCACAATGTTGCAATTCGATTTTTACTTTGCTCACGATCTCTCACGGTAGTTGATAATAATAATAATTTATAGTCCATGAGAAAATTATATTTTTCGATATGAACGCTGGATTTTCAATCTCAACGTTCGTCCGGGATTCGAAAAATATATTTTTCTATTTTTAAAAATATTTATAACTTTTCCCAACTATATACTATTTTTTATAAATAAAATTTTTATTTTTAGGTAACAAAATAATTTATTTTTGAATTCTGATTATTTTTAGTAATTTAAATCCAGTTTTGGTAAATCAGGGGTACCAAATTACATTTCATAAAACCTCAGGGGTACCCTCCGGAATCGAAAATAAGCTTTGGGTACCAACTGGAAAAGTCGAAACCTCGAGGTTACCAGCTGGTATCGAAAAACAGCTTTGGGTACCAACTGGAAAAGTCGAAAACTCGATGTTACCACATGGAATTTCCCTTATTATTATTTGCTGCGTAGAATCCTTTGTGTGATGCAGCTGATCTCATCATGTATGAGGTAATGAAATAATTATCTTCTTCTACGAAAGAAAGTTTTCTCTTCAACCCAAGCTTTATTCCGAGGTATTATGTCTTATTTTATGATGTCTCCTTTAGATACGTTGCTTGCTTGAAGGTTATGGAAAGGGATTTGCGATTGCTTGTTCTAGAAATATAAATAAACCACATATGAATGAAAAAAATTATATCGAGTTACTTTGTGTTTTCAGCATTAGATTTCACTTATGTTAAGGCTCTTGTGGTATTTAGTACACATCATTTTTTATCTTCGATATATTTTTTTACTGTAGTTCACCTTATGTTATGTAGATCAACACTATGTCCACCTGAAATATATATATATATATATATATATATATTACCAAACATATGGAAGT
This sequence comes from Craterostigma plantagineum, assembly GCA_027422505.1. NCBI lineage: Eukaryota > Viridiplantae > Streptophyta > Magnoliopsida > Lamiales > Linderniaceae > Craterostigma > Craterostigma plantagineum. The sequence goes on along the minus strand of JAPQWV010000002.1, from coordinate 34,469,411 downwards.
CAAACGAAATTTTAAAATTTTCATCACCTTGAACCCTAATTAGACACTTATTTATTCCTTGCATTTGCATATTGTGATTTTAATCGCGGAACAGAGCTTGGGACTTTGTTTTTGCTGGGATCATAACTAGCTAAGAGGAGGAGAATAAGGTATGTTTTCTTAGATCGTTAGACATTAATGATTCTTTTATTTGAGTTTGATCACTATTCATTCAGCCGTCTATTTACAAGAAAATATTTAAATTTCCATTCCCAAACGGTTTTTACATTAGTTTGCTGAAGTGTCGGCCTTGAATTTACTTTTACATGCGTGCATAATAGGCGTAGCGGTAATCATTATATTATTGGGCCAATCCCAACTTAACATTTTTAAAGCCCAATTTACCTTTTAAAGCCCATTAATAGGATTAGTGCAACGAAAACTTATAAATACATACATATATGCAAAAATCTGACGGTGAATCTACATAAAAATACTCATTTATATAAAACAATTTGCAAGTCAGTATCTCTGTCAGTCTTGACATACCTTCTTATATGTGTATTACGTGCGTTTGTATGATACTGATATATGGTACCTATATACGTTCAATATAATCCCTTAATGTGTTATAAAATGTAAAATTTTCTCACTGTATTATGTACCACAATATGTTTCTCTATGGTACCTAAATGTGTTCTATAACTTACTTGCAGTGGAACAGGTATCAATGTGCAAAAAAAATATTCTAATAGGTACCTGCATATGCAAAAATCTGACAGGATACTGACTTGCGAATTTTTTATATAAGTTGTTATTTTTCTACATATTTTCCAAATCTGACAAGCACACATATATCCAAATTGAAGCTCACGATATTTAGTATTTATGATGAAAATTGAAAATTCACGACTTATTACAAAAATTAAAGTGAGAAATTAAATAGCTTGTGGTAGTGGGGCTTGTCCAGCCAAGAGCCTCGATACTACGAACCCAGCCGCCAAAGCGGCACCAAAAAGTGTGTGTAATCTCACGCAGAAATATTTCCCCATAAATATCTTTGATTTGTCCTGCAAAATAGAAAAAAAAAAACCAAGAAATTATAAATAAGACATTATAAAGTTAACTAATAAACGCCCCAAATGATAATGAATTCAATCACTGGACTGCCCACCTTGTGGTTCTTCTGCACAAAGTCTACGACTAAATTCCCCATGGGTATTGTCATGGCACCGAAGACCTACAATAATAGAAATTTAAAATAAATATACATAATATATAACATGTGTGATTTTAAATAAAGAAAAAATAAAGATACTTACGGCACTGGCGAAAGGAATAGCCTTTGTATATCCTAAAGCAAATAGAACGAAGTAGAGTCCAATCACAGACCACTTAACTACATGGGCTCCTTTTTGGGTCCCAAGTCTAACCTGTAATATCATTCAAGATAATATTAATTAATGACTAAATACTTATTTATTACCAACTAGTAGTTGTAAGGATATGGAAAGTAAAACTCACCAATGGTGACATTTTTCCCACTGCCTTGTCTCCTTCTATCTGAAAGAAATAAATAAAAAATTCATTTTGGTCAGAGTCAGGAAATAAAAAAAAAAATGTTTTTTAACGATTAAGATTAAAATGAAAGAGTTTAGCGAAGAATATACAAACCTGATGGAAATGACTGCAAAAGAGGATTAAAGAAGTGGTCAATCCCACGAGGACAGATGCCCATGTAATTGTGCTTGTAATAGGCAACTCCCTATAATAATAGAGAAAAAAAACCCATTTTTAATTACTTACAAGTTACAATCATAGAAGAATAGAATACTTCTTGATTTGAACAATACGAAATTTATTCATTAGATCAATACGTACCTTCCTACGCTGTTAAGTAAATAGAAACCAAGGGTTGAAAGTGGCCCATAGGCCAAGAAGAGCAATGGCTCTCCCACACCATAGTAGCTCAGACGAAAAGGTGGGCACTGTCCAAAAGAAGACCAAGAATATGTTATTTGTGGGCTGTAAATATAAAAATGAAAACTTTATAACATTTAAAAAAAAAGGTCTGGTTTTTATTACCTGGTAAAGGAAGAAACAGAAGCATGCGTTAATTAAGAACACCAAAGACCGAGTGTTCTTGGCTGCTAGTGCAATCCCAGAAAATCCCGCAAAACCAATTGCAAGTAGGGACCAAGCAATTATGTTGATACCATTACGGCTTCAAATTTTAGAAAGAAAAAAGAAAACAGGTAAGATATATGTCATGCTTTTAAAGTTTTAGGACATGATAATATATATTACAAAAAATGAAGTACCTGCCAAATAGATTAACCACCGATTCCTTCTTATCCTTATCAGCTCCAGTATCAAAATCATAGACATCATTGCTGTAAGAGATCATATTATTAGATCAGATCAAACTCAAGAACATAGACAGAAATCATTGTAATTCATCAAAGGCCCAAATGAAAAGAAGATAGATGTTCTATTAAGGGTCCTAACCTTAAGTTAACCCAAGCATTAACAATTACATAAGAAGCCAACATCCCAAAGTAACGACCCCAAGAAAAGATTCCCGTTTGCCAGTAAGCTGCTGCACTTGCAACCTAAATTCAATGAAAAATAAAAATCAGACCATGAAAATTTTACCGTCTGAAAACATGGTGGATCAAGAATATATTTATGAAAAAAAAAAACGAAAGCAAACACTTACTGTTACAGGGATCAAAGCAACGGTGTACATAGGTAACTTGGCTGCTCTCCATATCAAAGTAGCTCTTGATAATTCCTCTTCTTTTTTCTCAGTCACTGCACCGTTGAGGTTGTGTTCCAATTTCAAGTCGTCGGATGTAGGAACGGCGCCGTTTCCTTTGACAGTTATTTCATCTGCCGTCGTCGAAGTGTTTGAGTACTCGGCGGCTCTTGATTTTATTACAAGCCCTCGACTTCGGTGGTTTTGGATCTTCGCCGATCTCAGCGAGGCAACGTTGATACTTGTTATTGGAGCAGTTGATAGTATTGAAAGATTACTGAAAAAAAAAATTCAATGGGTCTTTTCTTAGTTTATAGTACACAAACTAATTAAACGTAGTTCAACTTCGGACATGATAGTAAAGTAGAACTTCTTCTTCTTCTTCTTCAATTACCGTGATGATACGTTGTGTTCATTAGCGAGGTGTTGAGGGTTGATCTTGTTGATACCATAGCCGACGTTTATCTTGCATAAGGTAGTTGAAGCCATTGTTATTACTACAAGGTTTGATCAGAAGCTTCTTGGTTGTTTTTATTTTTACTAATTAGGGTTTTCAGCGGGGAGATATATTTGAGTATGCAGTGCTTATATCGGAGCTGGGCATGTATTTATATATTCATTGGCATGTCATGCTTTAATTTATAATTATTTAGAAAATATAGTGTGTTTGTGTGGTAGTGGTCGCGGTCAAGGGTCGTTGTCTTCGTGGGATTATTTTTCTTGGTTTCAATCAATAAATGCTAAATTCTGTGGAAATTGATAGACCGCTTGCCATATTAGACTTTCAAGACTTGTACTTTCGAAGAAAAATTTGGAATAAGGGAATTTGGAGTCAATATAAGCATCCTCACTCAGTCTTTGATTTGTGTTGTCGATGATCATTTGTAATAAAATAATAAAATAGGACCATAGGTTAGTAGGGCTACTGAACGTAGTGGGCTCGGCGATTCAAATCGAATATTATTTGCTACATAATAATTTGCGAGAATTATGTAGTGGCGCTAGCTAATCATCGACATTTTACTTGATTCCAGAAACATTAGTGAACACGTCGGGACGAGACTAGATTTGTCCTTACGCACGTTGTTATCAATAGGGACCAACAAAATATTAATTCTTGAGTGCGATAAGATTATACAATTGCAGTATTTCATTATTTAAAACGAGATCCAATCGTTAATGGGATGCCTTTTACCACTCATGGGCATGCCAATCATGTGCTTTCACCATTAATTTGGTATAACTGTATTTTTTCTATTTAAAGGTTTGAATAAAAAATTAAAGCCACCAATTATTTATGAAAGACAAGTGAAGGGGCCACGTGGGCAGGGCACATTAAAAACTATTTATAAATATATAACATCTGGGGTATATTATTTATTGTTTTTGTTTTCGATTAAAAACCAAATAATTATCGACGAAACAAAAATTAAATGAACCGACGACTATTCTTCTATTTATGTAATCATTGAAAGTATATTTATGTCCGTGTATCTGGTCAACATTGGCTGATGAAGAAAGCCAAGTCGGAAAAATAAATTTCTAGTGAGTACAAGAGTCCCATTTGATTTCTTTCAAATAATAATGACAAAAAAAAGTGATTTAGAGATTCGTTCAAAACACATGCAAACATTTAACATACTTCTCTGTCCGGCCATGATGGAGACGTTTAGAAACAAGAATAAGGGTTTTTACACATAAATATCTATTTGGAAAAAAAATTGTTATTAATACTCTGTCGGCTTTTTTATATGTAGGTACCTAACAGAATAAATTTTTGCAGATAGGTACTCGATCTGCCGTAGGTACGCGACACAACACATTTAGGTACCCTATACCAACATGTTGTGGTAATACAGGTAGAAACTGGTATACCACATAGCTTGCTGCAAGGTACCGTATGTAACGTATATAGTCACCATATAGATGCGTAACGTGATACGCAATACACATATAAAAAGGTACGTTAAGACCGGGAAAATGGTACGCACAGTCGGACGTGTACTTATCTAAAAAATTTTATGACATGTGTACTGACGTGCAAATGTTTTATACAAATTGGGTATTATTCTATAGATATCACTTACAATAATACTAGTCTTATTTATTTAGTTTGTTCTCATGTAACTTCGTCATACACACTGAAGTCTAGGGCTGGGGAAAAATACAGAAATACCGAAATACCGTCCTTATCGTATAGAATCGTATCGAAAATATTGAAAATTTTGGTATACCGAAGTTTTTGGTAAGGTATGATACCGTACCGAAAATTTTCGATACGGTAATGGTATGAAAGTTTTTAAAATCAGGTATACCGATTATACCGAATACCGAAATTCTATTTTTAATATATTTTTTATATATATATATACACACCTATATATATTCTATTATTTCAAAAAATATAAAATGAAAAACTAAGGATCTTCATAAACTTATTTAGCCCATAAATTATTAACTTATACACAACTTTCTAATATTAGACCCACCATATTTTACTTATATAACTCAAGTAACGTTTAATTTTGCCTTTTTAATGTTTTTTCATGATTTTTGAAAGTGTGAAGATGCAATGCAATTACTTTTTGTTAATCTTCACTATTTTTTTTAATATAGCCACTCCGTTCTAATTAATCTGTATATAAAGTTGTATGTTGTGGTTATGTAAAGTTCTTTGTCTTACTAAGGAGACTAGCTAAAATATGTAAATTATTTAAGGTTAAAAAATCTTTTTATTTTGAAAATTTTGGTATTAATAATCTATCTTATTGGGGCCTAAGGAGTTTGAATTGACTAAAAATTCCAAAACAACGAATTAACGAGTCACGAGACATGCATGGTAAAAAACCCTCCGTATGAATGGTATAGAAAGTATGATACCGATACCATACCGGAATTTCGGTATGATGCCGTATCGAAATTTAAGGTATACCAAAATTTTGGTGGTATGATTTTTTGGATACCGAAATTTCGGTTCGGTATACGGTATCACAGTTTTGGTACGGTATACCGTACCGAACCACCCCTACTGAAGTCATAGCTACACGTAATTAATTAGGCCCATAGTTGATTCGTTAGATAAAACCATCGGCCCAATGAAACAAGAAAATAACTGTGAATTATTTACACACACACACACCAAAAAAACAAACAAAAACGAAACATAACAGATATTTACAGAGGAAAAGGAAACAACTCCTCCCACCATTCAATTCAATAATTAGCACAATTATCTTATTTCACATTTAAACCATCGGCGCGCACTGAGAGGCCTTTGGGTCCCACATCGCCGGCAAAAGGTGCTTCTTCCCATTTACGCCGTACGCATTGTAACTCGCGCGCGCGCACTGGGACGGTGCCGACGAGCTTCGTCTCGCTTACTCCAATATGTGTACTTCTTTAAATGTTGAATACAATTATTTTAAAAATGTATAATTGTTTTTGTGAAGTTGTTGGGACATCGAATCTAAACTTTATTGTTTAAAAAAAAAGGACACGCACGTTAGTTTACAACATAATCGAAATATTGTCATATCCATCCATTAATATGATATCTAACATCATGAATCGCATATTAAAAGCATCTTAAATGGGATGGACATTCATTTTCCAACTCAAACTCAAATACTCCAATGGGACACCCATTTCCATACCCAAAATGTGTCTGTACCAATTTCGGTCAACAATAAACACATGTATGCATTTTACTAAAACCGTGGATGACTAAAAAAAAATTTAAAAAACCGTAAAACGACGGTTCAAAAACCGTAACCGTAACCGTGATTCACGGTTCGGTCACGGTTAGACGTTTTTATTAACCGTGAACCGGCGGTTCATAACCGTGAACCGTAACCGTAACCGTATGAACACGACAAGCGTAACGCGTCATTTTGCTACTATAATGAATCGCATATTCCTCAAAGTGGGCTTTTTTAACGGCCCATTGTCATCTAAAGGCCCATCTTGCCCATTGGCCCCAATTCTGATGTTTTCATGTGTTGCAAAGTACAAACCATATTCTTTGAAACTTTCGATTTGAGAATTATATGTAGAGCTAAGAAAGGGAAATACTCTTAGACATCAGACAGCAAAATGTTCTTTTTCTAACTGATGAATGCTGTAGTTGTAGCCCTACAACCCCCTTGGTAAGAAACAGCAAGTAAAATGTACGTTTATTACCATTTCAGTGTGTAGGCCATATGATCCCCTAATTCAATGCTGTCTCATCTCATCTCAAACTATTTGAAAGCAGACAAATCCATGTGATCTCTCATGTGGCTTTGTTTCTCAGCTTTAGATGGTAACCACATATTTCCATTGGCCCCTTCTTCACCATTCACTCTACCTTTTCAATCCATCTATATATAGTACAATGCTTTGATCTATATTCAGTATCCAAACTCATCAAGCAAAAATCGTAAAAAAAAAACACACACACACACACTATTTCCAAGCCTAGATATACGAACATGGCCATCGTTAGAATGGTAAGGCGATCTCTATCAGCCGAGAAAAGATCAGCCTTTTCGGGGATCGACGTTCCAAAGGGACACTGTGCTGTTTATGTAGGAGAGGGAGAGAAGAAACGCTTTGTCATTCCTATATCTTATTTGAATAGTAATTTGTTTCAAGATTTGCTATGCCAAGCCGAAGAACAATATGGGTTCAATCATCCCATGGGAGGGCTAACTATTCCTTGCAGTGAGGAGATGTTCGTTGACCTAACGTCTCAATTGGGAAGAAGATGACGGGGATTTTAGAATAGGGCTTTTCATTTTTAGTTGTTAGCTATAGGTTTCTAGTTTGTTGTTGACATAATTTGTATTTTTGTTTACATGGATCATATTAAACGAGTCGCAAATACAAAACTTTACATTTTTTCTGAAGGAAATACGACTCCCTTTCACTCAATCATTATCGAAGTGCAATTCATTACATGCGATTGAAGTTTTAGGCTTGAGTTGGGCATCGTATATCGTTGTCATTAATTGCAAATTAATTGCAAAGTGCCCTTTTATTAACATGGTCACATTTTCTGTCTTAATGTCTGTAGTTAGGACAAGTCCCACGTGATTCGTACAAGTATTTTCTCTACCACTCAATCCTTCTTGAAAGATATTACGATAACTAACTTCACCTCGATATATCTAGAACCACATACTTTCCCTTACAACAAGCAACAAAGTTTCATCTATATTGGACATTACTTTGAGTTAGCAGCCTTATGTTTATCTTGAAAATACATTATTGATCCAATATTATACTCTATGAAATCGATGGTCATGATTCTGTACAAGACAAATGGATTAAGCTTTTATTTCCACGAAGACTCGTGGCAATCGATCGTTATATGGTAGACTATATATGTACTCGGGGAACAAACTGTGGGCTAAGCATATCTTCTAAACCTGATTATGGAAGCCTGTATAAACAATTAATTATTACAGGATTAGATATAAGTGGTCGTCACCGCCAGACATCAATGGTAGTAAAGATCAAGAATTATATATATATCACATGCTTTTGTCTTCCAACTTTCGGTGATGAAAACTTTGTTATTACAATGCTAGTTTGTTGATGAACATGAGGCCCTACAACTTATAATATTTTTACAAGAAACAGAAATCCCACTTGTGATTTAGGTGGATAAGAGTTAAGACATAACTCAAACTTCTTGTAAAAAATTCCATCATGGCAATTTGAAAGACAAGACCATGCAATCTCTCATGTGCTTTTGTTTCTTAGTCTTTCCAACCACCGCACATATCATATCGAGACAGTTCACCACTAGGTCGTTAACATGAGAAGGATTGGGTCTGATATATACTTCTCTCTCTATATATACACAATAAGCAAACCAATATCTTACCTCACAACACAACCATAATATCATTCAGATTTCGACTGATTCTTCTCATATATTACCACTCGTAAAGCAAATGGCGATTGTTAGAAAGCTAAGACGGTCCTTTTCAGCCGAGAAGAGATGTGCTTTGTCAGTAATCGAAGTTCCAAAGGGACACTGCGCTGTGTATGTCGGGGAGACGAATAATCAAAAGAAGCGTTTTCTCATTCCAATATCGTATTTGAACCACCCTTTGTTTCAAGACTTGCTGTGCCGTGCTGAAGATGAATATGGGTTCGATCATCCCATGGGAGGGCTAACCATTCCTTGCAGTGAGGAGTTTTTCATCTAATTAACTTCCCAAATGGGCAGAAGACGATGATGTGTGTATTACAGCACAAATGTAGATATATTAGGGTTTCTTTGTATTAGCTAGATTCTTAGTTTAAGCAGTCTCTGTGCGGAATGTAATGTATAATCTTTCTTGCCTATAATGGAGCCATTTTCAACCAAATGCGTTTGCTGCTTCCTTAAATTTTGATATTTTCGATCAGCTTGTTTTTACAGAATAAGCTAACCTTTTTTCTGCAATCAAAATTTATTACCTTTACTCTCCATGGCCAAGCATTTCATGACAGACCATGTGAAGTCGTCCTTACAACACTAATAGGTATAATATGGACCACTTCTGTATGATTAGCAAATTAAACCTCGGCCAGAAATTGACAAGAGATATGTGATATTATTAATGAGAAACCCTACCATGTGAACCAATGTTAGGTATAGCATATGATCTCATATCATTGTCCAATTATTTTCAGAGGGCCATTCTTGCCTGAGCTAGGTAAGATTTTACGTCTGTTTCATGTGGGATCAAAAGACAAGTCCATGTGAATCCTCATATCATATGCTCGTCGTCCTTTTCTATATAGTCTCAACCACTCATGAAAAACAAATAAATGATCAGCAAATGAAAGCCTTGGGCTTTGCTAATCTGCTGAGGAGCATTAGACCCTACAAATTCTTACGCCAAACAGCAGAAATCCAACTTGAATTAACTTGATAAGGCTGTCATAACATGATACTTAGCAGACATATTAAAAACCCTTGTCACAGTTTCATGGCAGACAAAGCCATGTTAATATGTCTGGTTCAATTTCTTTTGAGTTTTCAACCACCACACATTATACAAAAGTAGATGGCAATAACAAGTTCGTCTATATATATATACTACATGCGAAGTCTCGCTCAGATCACACAACCATCTACAATTCAAATAGGTCTCTAAAAACTTGCCTTTTCCCCTTTCTTCTTACACCAACAACCTAGGCAGATAAAACAAAAAATGGCCATTGTTAGAAAGCTAAGAAGATCTCTATCAGCAGAGAAAAGATCAGCTTCATCGGGGAACGAAGTTCCAAAGGGACACTGCGCTGTGTACGTTGGGGAGAACCACGACAAGAACCGATTTGTCATTCCAATATCGTACTTAAACCACCCTTTGTTTCAAGATTTGCTCTGTCAAGCTGAGGATGAATATGGGTTCGATCATCCAATGGGCGGTTTAACCATCCCTTGCAGTGAGGAGTTCTTCGTTGGTCTGACTTCTCAGATTGGAAGGAGATGACACACTCACACACACACGCATTGCATTGTGAACTCGTAGAAAGGACAAGAGTTAGTTTGTGATCTTGGGTACTCTTTTTTAGCATCTCCCTTATGTAAAGAGAGAGGCTATGTTAGTTTGTTAGGACCAAATTTATTACAGATATGAGAAAATCTTTACATTGATGTTATGATTTCCAGATAATTGTGTTATATGTTGATGATTTCTGAAATTCGAAGGCAACGGTAGTGTTACGCGCCTAATATGCTGCGGCGCGTGACCAATCAACGTTATCTGTTACGCGTTATGACGAAAATACCCCTTTGATCGACTTTTTTTACCCCCAATTTCGGAGCCCTAATTTTGGGAGCAACTTCTAGCATAGTAATTTGGCATCCAAAAAATTCTTACCGAAAAAAAACGATTTTGATTTCGTAATGTAAATTGTTGATAAAAAATTCATCTTTAAAATTATATGTGACGTTGTCGATTGTTTCCATAGGTGTATGGCTGCTAGGAGATGTTGAGATTCGTGTACCTAAAAAAATGTACCAACTATCATTTACTTGAAGATGAAAACTCAGATTCTTCGGCATTGACCTGTTGATTTTAAGGTTACTTCCTCTCCTTTTTTGCAGTTAACAGTGAACTAAATGAGTTTGTTTTTCATATTATTGCATAAAGTCTTGAAATATGATGATTCAGAGGAATCAGTTCACCACCTTTACTATATCTTCCATTAGTTTACGGCTCACTAGAACAATTTTCTACATCTTTTTTACGCATTGAGAAAAAAGTCGTCTTTTAACCTTAACTCTATATGCTTGTACTGTTCGTGTTGCATGCATCACATGCAGTGAATCTTATCCTTAGACTACGCATTTTTCCTTACAATCTACGTGGGCCCTTCCTTAGCATAGCCATGGAACATTTTCTTCTTTCTAGAATGCAGATATTCACATGGTATATTATTGCTTGAGTTCCAGTCTCTTTTATCTCTCTTAGCTGTTCTTTGTCCCTACTCTACAGATATTTTTCACGGTCTTAAAAAGATCAATCCTTTATTACCATACACACTTTCTTGATTCATTATACATCATCTCAAAAATTGAAACTTTTTTTACATTTGGCCAGAGGTTATTTGCAGGCACGGCGTACCTGCTTCTTAGGACAAAGCTCTCATGTCAGGTTATTTCTTGTAAAATCTCATGGGAAGTTTAAAGCCAACGGTTAGAGGTAGTTGGGAGCCAATTTAAAACAGTCGTCCTTGGTTGATTGATTGGCTTTTCATATCATTCAGAACTAGAGTAACATGGGCTTCATGTGGTATATACGGAGATGCTCAGTCACCATCACAAAAATAATTCAATTTAGTAATTATTTCTTCTCATCCAATCTTGATCTCAGAACATGGGATGGGGCCCTTACTTTGCTTCAAGAAATTGTCGTCTGCTTTTGCTTTGAAGGGTATAAACTTTTAAAAGCGAGTAAGAACAAAAGGAGAGGACAACATGTAGTAGCTATAAGCATATTGAAACGTCATGATGAAAATCTTATTATCTTCTGTTATGTGGATCCTTCTTCTCTACCTCGGAACATGCGTAATAAGGTCCAAAAAAGACCATTTTTTTGTGGCTGTTCGTTAGATAGCAATTTGGACAAATACGATGTTAGATATGAGTTATTACATGTAATAATGATCTTTCTTAGTATTATTACATAATATGGATCAAATACAAAGTGGGATCTGGGCCCCACGATGTCCCCTCGTTCGTACAAAAGAGCCCAAAACAAACCAACCCCACCTCCCTTAAATACCTTAAACGCCCCTTCACAAATTTCTATATCTTTAAAAACTCACCTTTTACTTCAAACTCTGGGTAAAAAAATAAGATGGCTATCAAGAGATCGAATAGGTTAGGACAAGCAGCATCTTTGAAGCAGATCTTGAGAAGGTGTTCGAGTTTGGGCAAGAAGAATAGCGGCTGCAATAACGATGAAGATGAAGGTGGGCTTCCTTTAGATGTGCCAAAGGGACACTTTGTAGTTTACGTTGGTGAGAACAGAAGCAGATACATTGTGCCTATTTCTCTCTTGACTCATCCTCAGTTTCAGTGCTTGCTCAGACAATCCGAGGAAGAATTTGGATTCTATCATGAGATGGGACTCACTATTCCTTGTGAAGAAGTTGTGTTCAGATCACTGACTGCTTCAATCCTCGGATGAAATCGAGAAGATGAACAGTTATCTGTGTTATTGAATCTTGACTTGACTTGTTATTTTTAGTTTTTTTTTAAAACCCTGAGATGGGTCGGGTCTGGATGAATAGTTTAACTGGGTCTTTTCGACCTTTTTAGCATCTTTTGGGGCTGTTTTAGTAGTATTTTCTAACCCGAGGCCTGAAAGTGTAATTTTTCTGGGTTGAATTGTAATTTATGGTTGTAGGTTTTCCTCGCGGAGGTGTTTCATTACACCCTAAACAGAGCGAATCTTCATTTTCGCAATGTGTTAACATAAGTTCTTTTTATTTAAGTATAAATATATATGATTTATTCAGTTGATTACTATAGCAAATTGACTTTAAACTCAGGAAACAAGAAAGGTAAAAATATATATACGATAAAATGTGCATGGGTTGCATGGCTCTATATCAATCATCTTTATAAATGTAGCCTACAAATGATATTTTACAGATTATGTGAAACAAGTATGCATTTGTTGTGTGAAAACTTTGATAAATCGCCCTTACTCTATTTAATTACGGGACCATAAAAGATAATTATCGTGATCTTTCACTGAAGGTTGGAAAGCAAGCTGGTCATTTCTTTATTGCAACCTAAGTTAGGGTATTATTATATCTCCTCTTTTTGTTTCAGCCACTCTTTTTGTTAGAAGGAAATATCTTGCATCTATATTCTCTGGTTTGTGCATTGCTGCTCGTGACACACAAAATATCTTACACTACATCTAATTTCATATTATATTATATAGAATGATAATGTACCCATGAGAGCAAATTGCCTTCACTTTGATTCTTTTGTGAATTGTGATATTAAATTACATTATATATAGAAAAAAACTATACAAAAGACTTGGGCTTAGAGAAAATTTGGGCTTCAAAAAAGCCCATTGGGCCGGAGAAGTTAACTATAATGGGCCCAGCCTTGAGAACACCCCGCCACTGTATTCGGCATCATACTAAACTAATTCAATTTAATATCATTTCAATCTCTCACTATTCGTTATAATATAATGGAAAAGTTCAAAGTCAAAGTGTTGCGAATCTATTTTACTTAATTATGGTGACACCACGTCGATTTTCATGGCCATGAAATAATTATTTAAATAAAGGTGCACGTTGAACCTAAACCTTAATGTGCAAGCATGTTGAACATTGTTTTTCTAGTCAAACTCAGTTTTTTTTAATGTTTTTTATATATTGAATGCCCGTAGCGAATGAAATGACCACGAAATTTCGAGCCAATTGTGCATGCATTTTAGTAAATAAACAAGCGGTTACACTTAAAACACGGTACCGTGTGCATTTAATTACATTTTATAATGAATAAATAAGAAGAAGAAAAAATAAAATAAAATTAAGGTACAAAAAAGTCATACAACATAAACCGTGGGTGTAAATTCGTGCTAATAAAACCTAAATGTCAACTGAACTAAACGAGCTCAGCTTATATGAAGTATAACGGTAGAGAAAAGAGACAGTTGCCGAAGAAGCAAGGAAGAGATACTTCTATTTATAGCACTGAATGAATGATCTATAAATCCACTTGAAGCGTAATTCAATTGATAGAGACTGAAGAGCTGATTTGACACTGTAAGGAGAATGGTGGATTCATCTAATGAACCTGCTCGTTTTTGGACGCAGGCAAATGCTTTGCTGAGAAAGAATTTGATTCTCCAGGTACGAGTCGCATGTTAAATGCTCGAAGATTTGCTTCTTATGGTTCGTTCTTTCTCTCTGAGTTTGATTCCACGCCTACACTAGCTTTATGATCGGCAGCTGGGTTGTGTTTCGTTTGTTACTTGGTTTATGTAAATGGGGGAGATTGCTTTCTTTTCTTCGGAACTGATTAGCAAAGATTCTGTCTTCAGCTCATGTTTTCATCTTTTTGGTGTAATTGTGTTCTGGTGGTAATGATTCGTTGCGTCTCTCATGGTTTTCGACCTCTTTATACATTTGCATAAACATATTGTCCACCTCCATGGTCTCATCTGCCACTTATTGGGTTAAAATTTATGATTTTTGGATCGAGGTAAGAAATTCTAAAGATGAATTGTGATTGAAATTTATTATTTTTGACATGTGGAACCCTTCTCTTACGCTTTCTTTCGTTGCTATCAACTTACTGTGCTTTCCCAAGGGTCACTGTTTTCACCATGTTCTGAAAATCGCTTCATGCTTTTGGTACAGAAACGAAGCATCAAGACAAATATCCAACTCGTTCTGTTCCCACTCATCCTTTGTTTCTTGCTGGTTCTCATACAAGTTTTGGTGAACAAAGAACTGAATAAGGCCTCGAATAAGTGTGGGTGCATCTGTGTTGACACTGGGAATGGCCAGTGTGAACAAAAATGTGGTATTGAATACTCAACCTTGGACCAAGCTTTCAGTTGTCCAATTCCCCATCCTCCGTCATGGCCGCCCTTATTACAGTTGCCAGACGAGCAGTTTCGTGCTGTCAGAACAGATGATATATCGTATGGAGATTTGCCTAATGGATCGTGCAGGGCAAATGGTTCATGTCCTGTAACCATGCTTGTTACGGGGAATAACAGAACCTTTGGACAAAGTATGTGCCTCTTCATTTTATCTTACACGAGTTATAGTTGATGTTTTAAGTCCTCTTGCACTGTTTTGTTCAGATGTTATCAATGTTTTTTCTTTGAATTTTTTTGTTAGGAGTTGCTGGAAACATGTTTGCCGGTCAATTGGATGTGAATTTCTCTGATGTTTTGTACAGCTTAACAGATGTTGCCTTGGTAATTTTCTTTCAATGTGCTCCAATTTATCAAGTGATGGTTTCTATTGCTTAATAATCTGTATTCTGAGCTGCTTATGTATGATTTTAATGGGTTTCAGGGATCAGAGTCACCCACTGATATTACTAATTTCCTGGACTCGGCTTTCTTCTCTGAACTTCCGGTCGATTACATTCTTAATCAATGTCCTCCCAATTCTCAGTTTTCTGTTTCCATTCCATTAGGATCGGCTTCATTCAATAAAGGTTGCTTTTACTCTGACTGGGAGTCCTTGTCCTAGTTCTAGTTTTTAGTTGCAATGTCCTTTTACTTACAAAGATTGCCTTTACAGATGTACGCTGCGTTCAAGGCCTCAATTTATGGCGCAATAGTTCGTTTGAGATTAATAAAGAGCTATACAAGGGTTACCGTAAAGGGAACCAAGATAGAGAGATCAATGAGATTGTTGCAGGTTAGTTCAACAGAAGGTTACAGTGTGAAGGAACAACGAAACCTTTTTAATTTCGTCAGTCCGAAACTGATTTGAGTTTTTTTGAACAGCTTACGATTTTTCAAATTCCAACGAGAATCTCTACAATGTCAGCATTTGGTACAACTCTACCTATAGGAATGACACAGGCAATAGGCCTACTGCACTATTGCGGGTGCCCCGTTCGGTAAATCTGGTATCTAAATCCTCTGCTTCTCTTGGTACATTTCGTTAACTGCATTTGTCATTCGAGAAATCGTTTGTTATTTCTAGAATTTTTTCCCTTGATATTATGTCATGATAAACATCACTTACCTAGCCAAAGGCCTAGAGTTTAACCATGAGGAGGAACAGTTTATTGCATTCTGTTTTAACTTGGATATTGACTTTTGATGACAATGAAATGTATTAGACATGAACAATTAAATTTATGTTTTCCCATGTACAGGCATCAAATGCGTATTTGCAGCTTCTGCTTGGACCAGCAGCTAGAATGCCATTTGAGTTTGTGAAAGAAATGCCAAAGCCTGCAACAGAACTTAGGCTTGATTTTTCCTCTCTCCTTGGGCCTCTGTTTGTCACATGGGTTATGTTGAAGTTATTTCCTGTAAGTAAAAGCGTATTTTTTATTTTCAAAACATGCAACTCTCCGAGGTACTTGCAGTTTCTTGGATGATTCTGTCAGAATTCTTTTCGAACTATGCAGGTGATATTGTCATCATTGGTTTATGAGAAGCAATACAGACTAAGAATCATGATGAAAATGCATGGGCTAGGCGATGGACCTTATTGGATCATATCTTACGCTTATTTTCTTGTGATATCTACGGCGTACATGCTGTGCTTTGTGGTTTTTGGCTCGGCTATAGGTAATTGATTGTACAAAAAGCTTCTTAACCTATGTGACGCATTTTTCTCATTTTTTTATGTTGAAATTCCAGGGTTGAAGTTCTTCACACTCAATGATTATAGCATCCAGTTTGTGTTTTATTTCATCTTCATAAACTTGCAAATCGCTTTGGCCTTCCTTGCTGCTGATTTGTTCTCAAATGTGAAGACTGCAACAGGTTTGATCCATCCATAATCAAACTTTATCTCCTCCATTTCATTATAGATTAAATACCTTTGTCTAAAACTTTTACTTCAAAATGTCCTCAGTTGTGGGATATATAATGGTGTTTGGAACTGGCCTTTTGGGTGGCTTCCTTTTCCAGTTCTTTCTCCAAGATTCTTCATTTCCTAGTAAGTGAAGTCTTCTGTCAAAGAGCTAAGTACTTAATTGTGAACAAATTTTAGGTCTACGTAGTTCACGTCATGGCTTTGGTATTAATTTTGGAGTCATTTTGGCACTTTTTTTTTTATCAATTGTTCTACCGCGCAAACAACATCTTTTGTCAAATATGTTAGCTTCTGACACCCATTTTTTACAATATTGCAGAAGCTGGGCTAATTGCTATGGAGATATATCCTGGCTTTTCTCTTTACCGTGGGTTGTTCGAACTTTCGCAATATGCCTTCAACGGAAATTATATGGGTACTTCAGGAATGAGGTGGAAAGATTTAAACGATTCTAGCAATGGAATGCGAGAAGTTCTGATCATTATGTCAATCGAATGGTTAGTCGTTCTTGGGATTGCATATTACATCGATCGAGCCGTGTCATTCGGTAAAAGTCCTCTAAGTTTTCTTCGACGGCGCAAGACAACAAACACCTCATCACCTGTCGAGAAACGTAGCTTGCAAAGACAGAGTTCGAAGGTTTTCGTTCAAATGGAGAAACCAGACGTTTCCCAAGAGGTATTACATTTTGTTAAGTACAATAGTTGAATTCTCAGATGTTTTAATGACGTGAACTTTGAAGAAAACATTCTCAAGAGAAGCCCTTTATATAAGTTCAGAGGGAGAAGGTCGAAAAGATGTTACAAGAATCAGATGTTTCAAGCCATGCAATTATCTGCGATAATCTCAAAAAAGTATATCCAGGCAGAGATGGAAATCCCGAGAAATTCGCAGTACGAGGAGTTTCCCTCGCCTTGCCGCCCGGAGAATGCTTTGGAATGCTCGGTCCTAACGGTGCTGGAAAGACTTCGTTTATAAATATGGTCAGTTCAAACTCATCCACAAATGTTATACGGCGTCTGTTATTTACTAGTTTCGTAATGAATTTATCTGCAATGATATCAGCAGTTTTCTGATTCAGTTGATATGTTTCCTTTTAACAGATGATTGGACTCATAAAGCCATCCTCTGGAACTGCATACGTCAGCGAAATGGATATACGAACAGATATGAACAGAATATACACCAGCATGGGCGTATGCCCACAGCACGAGTAAAGCACTCAACCATATAACATATTCGACAGTTCCATTTACAAATTTCTCGCAATTTTAATGTTCCGATTGATTTTTCCAACAGTTTACTTTGGGAAAATCTCACGGGACGTGAGCATTTACTTTTCTACGGAAGGCTTAAAAACCTCAAAGGCTCTGCCCTGACACAAGTAAGTCTGCAAAAGCTCTTTTTAAGAAAATTTTCCGGGGTCATACAGAGAATTCATACATGTATGGCTTTTCTAGAAAGTGCAATTAGAAGCACCATTGTGGAAAAAGGAGATGTTATTTCTTCCAATAATATGCTGTAGGCTGTTGAAGAATCTCTGAAGAGCATGAACTTGTTTCACGGTGGGGTAGCAGACAAAAAGGCCGGGAAATATAGCGGAGGAATGAAGAGGAGGCTCAGCGTTGCTATTTCGCTCATCGGAGATCCAAAGGTATTCATTTTTCTTTCATCAAAGTTTAATTTCTGCTATATGAAACTTACAACGAATGAACGATTTCTCACATGGGATTCTTGAAAAAAGGTGGTATACTTGGATGAACCTAGTACTGGTCTGGACCCAGCTTCTAGAAACATGTTATGGAACGTAGTGAAACGAGCGAAACGAAACCGAGCAATAATCCTTACAAGTAAACTCTCTTTTCCGTGCCATCTATACTTCGAATCAACGAGTTTTAAGCAAACTCATTTTCTACTTACCGAATCATTGCACAGCACATTCGATGGAAGAGGCAGAGCATCTGTGCGATCGCCTTGGGATTTTCGTCGATGGCAGTTTGCAGTGCGTTGGAAATCCTAAAGAGGTAAGAAAATCCTAAAGATGAAGATTCTCTCTCTCATCACTATGTTGATCTTTTCGCTTTTTTTTTTCATCGACAGCTCAAGGCTAGATATGGAGGAACGTACATATTTACGATAACAACAAGCTCAAGCCATGAACAAGAAGTCAAAAACATGGTAGATAAACTGTCCCCTAATGCTACGAAGGTGTACCAAGTTTCTGGGACGCTCAAGTTCGAGCTTCCAAAGCAAGAGATAAAGATCGCCGAAGTTTTCGAAGCAGTCGAGGATGCAAAGAGCAGATTCACCGTTCAGGCATGGGGATTAGCTGATACTACACTAGAGGATGTCTTCATTAAGGTTGCAAGAGAAGCTCAAGCATTCAACAACCTCTCTTAATCCCCACAAAACTCATCCAAACTTGTCATTTGTGGATATATACATATCTGTACAAAACACACACACACACACATTGTTTAAATCTGAATCTTTCATGCATTGTACAAACATTGCAGCATTGCTCTTAATGTCAATTGTCATGAGTTGCATACTCAAGTATTATGAAAGAAAATCTTTTATCGAATGATGTATGTTCTCATCTTACAGATGGCTGGTAAGAAAGAAACATTTTATCTCAAGAGCACCGTAACTTTCCTCAATCTTCGCTATACTATACGCTCATCACCCGAGCCTCCGAAACAAACCCAGAAAACGAACGAAAAAATTCAAGAAAAAAAAAATCGGGTCCTAAAGAAAAAAGAAAAACTTCCTACAAGCCCGTCAAATTCATAATCTTCCTCACCTCATCGTACAGCACCAACACAGCAGCAGCGCCCGTACTCCTAAAGATATTCGACATAGCCCCTCGATAAAACGATGCCAAACCCTCGACCCTATAAATCTTTCCCCAGCAATCGAACGTATTCCTATACATGGGCTTCTCCAAGCCCGACTGCATCATCATCCTCCTTCGAACCGTATCCAAAGGGTAAGAAATCAAACCCGCCGAGGTTGTCACCGCCTGGGCAGCCACCCAGCGTTTCCACAGCGCCACGTCAGCGCCTCCATCGTTAGTACTCTCAGACATCTTGTCCTTTATTGTATCGAACCCGCCGAAGTAAAGCCCTCTGTGAACTATCATGCCGTGCAAGGAGGCTGGGAGTCCTCTGTATATGCCTCTCATTCCATCCTTTTTGTGGATGGTGCTGAGAAAATGGCGTATGCCTTTGAACTGACGCGCCTCTGTTCTGCCGAGGTCTGCTGCCAAGCGCGTGTGGGCTATGTCGAGGGGGTAGATTATTACAAGGGTTGTGCAGCCGGCGAGTGAGCCTGCGATGAAGTTCGAGGTGGGTCCCGATAGGAGATCGCCTTCTTTCGAGTTTCTCCGGAGGATGGCTCTGTATAAGTCCTGTTTGAGTTGGAAAAATAACCGCGGTTAGCAAATTGATAGAATGATCACAAGCCAAACTGTTCTATCAGAGATTAAACCTCATCCCATGGCTACGCTAAACAGAAAGACTCCAAGAAAGTTCGCCGTGGCACAATTCTACAGCCACAATCCATCACTTAATGAAGCTGTAAAACCTTACCACGTAATTCTATTCATCCCTTTATATAAGCATACCTTGAACCTCATACATGAACGTTTCTTACATGGGATTTGGCCAATAAAAAATAATTCAAAACCATATGTTTCCAAGAATTGATTCACTCCTAAAGCATAATCTCCTCTCGCAATCTATCACTGTCAAGAATCACATTCCACTGTTCTTATAAGCTACACCACATATAGAACATTCGAAGGAGACTTGCATCACACTACTCAATGGAGCCAATCGCATTGCTTACCTAACTAAGCACATTGACTCTCAAAAAGAATAGCTTTTTTTTTCTTTGCCACATTACCTTGAGGGAAAAGTTCAGTGCAACAGAAGGGTAGTATCGAATCACACTGCTTCCATTCCCTCTCCAGAGCGAAAGAATCCCTTCTTCCCTCACAGTACGGACGATGCAATCCACCATTCCCTTAAACCTTCTGTGGGGCCCAGCATTCAAGATTGCCATGTTGCTGTCTTGCGTCTGAAGGAGGAGCTTAGCCCTCTCTATCGGGGCCACGACGGTGTGCACGGCGCCGCCCATCAGCGCGCCAGCCGTTAGATCCCTGTGGAAGTTCCACAGCCAATTCGACGGCTCGAATTGATTCGTCGAGCAAGCGCCGTCGCCGCCGCGGTTAGTTTTATCTGTTTTCGGTCCTTCCTCCATCGACTTTGTTGGTGGAAAAGAAGTGAAAACAAAGCGGAGAAAAAGATTGGATTTTGACCGCAAGCAGCTAATGGGAACTGAAAGAAGAGCCGCAAACGTCGATATTTATGATCGAAATGGGCGGTTACAGGTTATAAACGGCGAAACTAAAAAAGGGAAACGAACAAAAAGATTCTCCTTTTTGCCTCTTTTTCGAAGAACGTTATCTTTAGTTCTCATCTATCGAATTTGATTGTTCTTTGTGAAGATGTCTACCAACCAATCGATATTATTGTTTGTTGAGTGCTTCGATTGAACTTCAAATGGGGGCTTCTTTTAAAGAAAGTTCCCGTGGGAAATCTTGATGCCAATCGTTTTCGTTGGAGCTAAAAAGGGGGGATTTTTTTATGCTAAGAAGTCGCGCCGCCAGCAGCAGCACTTTCTTCAGATTTTACTGAAAATTTTGTGATATTGCATTTGCCACCAATGTAGTCGTGTTCAAACGGTTCACGGTTAAAACCGCCGGTCCACAGTTAGTGAAAATCTCTAACCGTAACCGAACCGCGGTAATCAGGGTTACGGTTTTAACCGGAGGAACCGGTTACTGTTACGGTTTGAACCGCCGGTTTACGGTTTCAATTTATTTTTTCTTTTTGGATTTTTTTACAAAAAAATGACTTAAATAAACAAAAAACAATTAATTTTATTTAATAAGATGAAAATTTCATTCCATCTTAGAAAAAATACAATTACACCATAAAAAAGTATGATCGCTCAATTTTCGCTTCCGGGAGTGTTCGACGAGCACTCATTATAGTCTTCTCCTTCTTCCGTGTCGTTGAAACTAGAAAAAAGAAGTATAGAAGCAACGGTAAAAAATGACCGTTTTGTAATATAATACACACATAAAAAATAACAATAAAAAACTAAAGCCCAACTCAAATGAACAATATATTTTATAATTTTATTTATTAGAAAACCGGCGGTTCTAACCCGATTATAACGGCGGTTTACGGTTAGAAATTTCGATAACCGTAACCGAACCGTTGACTGCCCGTTCGGTTACGGTTCGGTTACGGTTTCTCAAACCGTTTGAACATGTCTACACCAATGGAATCATTCCTATGGAGAAAATTATAATTTGTCTCCTATTCTTTATTCTGCACCTTAATTTAGTTTCTCATTTTTCTTGATAGAAAGTATCCCGAAACTTATTTCAATCGCACTCCAATTAATTTTCGTATTAATTGAACATGAACCTCATTATTGTCCACTCCAATATTTCTTGCATTGACAAATTTTTCCATTGCATTTTTCACCAACAGAAATTGATAAAACCCTACTGATGAGTGATGGGGTTAGTTATAGTCAATACTCATTGACTATTAATTACTGTATAATTAGGCCACTCTTATTATACAAGACATGATACTCGATTTGTGATAACAAATACTTATCGAATTTTACAAATTGATTTCCTAGATGGTGTTACTTGAAGTTTTGATCCCTTTTTGTATTTCATAGAAGCAAAATTATATTCTACTATATATATCGTAATTCACAGAAGTCGTTGACCTTGGCGTGGCACATGTCACATGGTCGTATAGTACTAAGCGTAAGGTACAATGCATTAAACTAAAAAATCCCATGATTGATTTTATTACCAAATACCAAGTGATCATCATCATCCTCTTGGCATGGTTTACGATCTGATCGTACGCTAGCTGGTACTTCTGGAAACTTTAGCGATTGAATAAAAAATATTTTCTGAGATAGGATTCGTTCACATTTTATGATCGATATCACATTTGGCAAGAAAAATAAAATCTCGAGCATATTTGCTTTGCTAGCATATCTGATCCTTACAGTCTTATCGCAAAGTGCATCACATGTTCCTAACTCGTAAAAAAATACATGTAAGAGATTGAAAGGAGCTAGTACAAAATTCATCTTCAATAAAGGATCGAGAAATAATCTCAAGAAAACAAAAAGTTCAATTTATCATCTGCACATCATCTGAGGATGATGGTTCTGACAAGAGGGGCTTAGCTCGTTATTACAGTCAGGCGAGTACTTAGTCTCAGCACAAGCAATAATGGAGTCGTCGCAATGGAGATTAACCAATCTTGATGATGATGGATAAGACGAAGAGTACCTTTTATCTCCCATCACCTTCAACACATTCTCAAACACTTCAACCGAGCATGGGAGCTGAAGAACGCCCTCTTGTTGGAACCCAAACTCTTCTTCAGCTTCCCTGAGCAAAATGGCAAACGCTGGGTGGCTTAGATGTTCAGTTGGGACCATAAATCTCTTGAGTTCTTTGCCTACGCAGACTGCTATGTATCCCTTGGGGACATGAACCATGGAGGAATGTTCTTGACTTGTTCTCTCGGAGAAGGATAGGGTTTTCTTGAGGAACTTGTTGATGCTTTTGCTGCTGTTAGAATTGATGTTGCTGTTGTTGTTGTTATCAGTGCTGTTGTTGCTGCTTGCGAGTTTCTTCCATTTCTTGACGAGCTGATGAAGCCTGACTATGTCTCTGATCTTGTTAGACTTTCTTGCACTGTTATCCATTATTTGTTTCTCAAGATTGTAATTAGGGCTTTATGAGATTTTTGTACATGAAGTACGATGGCAGCATAGGAGTGTATATATAGGGAAAAGAACACAAATTTAGTAACACAAGTGGAGCCATTTTTTTTGCTGGTGAAAGCACGATGATACGTTGAGTAACAGTTGGTATTTTATTGCAACTTACTGATAATATCGAGAGGTTTTGTATATCAATAAACATAGTCGGTCGTACCCTGCAATAAATGAACTAATCAAGAGATTCCATCTTGGTTTGACTATTGACAATAATTAGTAGTAGCCTTCTTCAGATAGTATCCAACGTGCATAGCTTGTGGCGAACATTAAAAAGCTAATGTGCAAAGCTTCTATCCTAGATTAAACTCAAAACAAGTTTTACTAATTTCGTACAACGTAAGAAGTGGCTTTAGATCTGAAAACTCAAAAAAAGTCAGGCAGCATTGGGACATGGGCTTCAGATAAAAACTTTTTTTATGGAAACTATTATTTAGTTATTTGGTTATTTCGATTATGGTGAACCATGTACTTTCTGCTACTATTAAACATTATTTTCGGATTGCAAGTGCTTGGAGGATCGTGAAGATTTGGAAACCATGTGAGAACCAAAAGATAGATCCAAAGTCCAAACAGATAAATAATGAGTATTTCTCTAAGTAGCCTTTGACTTATTCCTGTATATATTCATTAGATCGCATTAGAACATTGATTAGCAGATGTTTCTTTTTATATAATCCTATGCAGGAGGAAATATTTTAACAAGTAGCAAAATGATAAAGAACTGCAGAATCAAACTGTTCAGATGATTACCAGCACCAAAAGAAAAAGGTTACTATATATTTTCCTCCAATCACTGCTGGTTTTGCTGGAAGTTTGAGATGTTCTGCTGCTGAGGAAGCATTCCGCCGCCCGACTGCATATTCTGAGCATTTTGTTGCTGCATCGTCGGAGGAGGCATCATTCCACTGCTATTTCCCGACCCCATGTTGAACACTGAGAACAAGAAATCAGATCGAGATTTAAGATTAGGTTTCTAACCCATATCGAAAGCTGCAAGCAGGTATGATCATTGAAGTATCTACTAGTAAATAGCGATCTCAACCGATAACATGATAAGGATTTAGAGGGTAGAAGAAGAAAGCATCCCCATACTCTGATCACTCATATTTTGAGGAGGAGCAAGAGCTCGGCCACCACCAGATAATCCGAACTGAATAAAAAGACAAACATGTAAGGCCAAAATTGGGGACGAAAGTGATCGGAGATGCTATTAAATGAAGCTTAAAGATTTCTTTGTTCTGACCTGCTGCATCCTTGGAAGAGCAGACTGTGATTGCATCATCGACATGTTAGGGATCTGCAGAATGTAGGCAGTTGTGTGAGAAAAAAGCAGGCAGCGCAGGGCAGCATCCAAATGAATAAGATATTTAACTTGAGAGATCAAATCTTTCTGACCATCTGAGAGCTCGGTGTTGTTTGGGCAGCGTTGAACAATGCACTGTTTGCTGGGCTTGAGAATTGGTTCAGACGATTCATTTGGTTTCCTTGGGTCATTTGGCTTTGGCCCATGTGCATTGCAGCTGACGTAAGCTGTCGACCTCCTAGTTGCTGAACGCCCAATGGCTGGGAGAACTGAGCATGATGTTGGCCCTGCATCTGTATGCAGTGACATTGGATGAAAACAATACTCATCATTACAGCGTATTCTAGCCAAAGCTTTGCCATTCATGAGATGAACTTTCATATGATGTAAAGCTATTATTTTGTGGTTAAATGTAACACAAAACTTGTATTCTGGATAACCGTTAGTAACGTGAAGTTGCTCGTCGACCATTCGATTCATCATGAAATACAAAAGACGTGGGAGGAGTAGCAATGACTGTAAGAAATAAAAATGCCTCATTACCGACTGAAACTTTTGCTGGGCCTGGTTTTGCACGTCATGCAGCTGCTGTAGTTGGTTCTGCATGCATTATACAAACTTTACATAGCAATCATAAGCAGTCAAGGCGATTAATGCAAAGAATGGAAACATGTTAGGCTTGAATTTCCTAGCACCGCACAACTACTTAATCACGTGTTTCAAAAAATGCAGAAAAGATGCACACGAGCATACAGAAAGGAAAGTTAAATATTACATCTCTAAAAATGGACTAATAAAGATATACCTGCCCGAGGCCAGCCATAGACGATTGCCTCATTTGTTGCTGATTCAAAAGCTGCTGCTGTTGACTTGCAGGCAACTGTAATATTTTCTGCCTAATTTGCTGATACTGTTGTTGATGCAATTGTTGTTGCTGTTGCTGTTGTTGAGGAGAAGGTGTGTTCATGATGTTTGCATTAGACCTTGGGGAATTGGCATATTGCATAGGAGAAGCCGCTGTATTGTCAAAGGACGTACTCCCAGTGGGACCCGATGGAGAAGCAGCTGCTCGGGCCATAAATTGTGCTCCAGAAGCCTAGCCACAGTAGTATAAATGAAAAATAAACAATAATCACAAGGAAAACTTAAAAGAAACAATTAGAGAGAAAGTTAAAATATCTATGCAGATAGACGACAGTAAGTTTTGATTGCATGTTAGAACCAAGCTACAAATGTATCGAATACTAATCATTGAAACTTTTGTACAAAAAGCTGAAACATCAACCTGTAACAGAGTATTTTGACTGTTACCGGGGGTTGACATAAGTGGAGGTGTGTTCTTCTGGTACATTCCTGAAGTTTGAAAAAAGTTGATAGTTGCCGTAAACAATATAACAATCCAAGTAATGACAAAAAGGGAAGGGAAACAACATAAAAAAAGGAGTGCAACATAAATGACTGACCAGAAGTATCTGAAAAATTTGGTGTACTATAATTAGAAGCGAGCACATCAACCAAATGCATTGGAAGCGAAGTCATTAGTTGTCTTTGATCCGCCGGCAATTTAAGACCTGCAATTATTGAGATAATTTGATTTAAAAAATACATAGGATCCGACTTTAAGGTTTAAAATTTAGATAATATATGCTTCATTGGATCCTTGATCCAATTCTTAAAACACTGTACTGATCTGGCATTAAAAGCTATATACGGCAAAGCATACTTTCTCCATGGTTAACAGCACTTCTTAGCAAATTCTCTTGTTCTTGTATTTTTGCAGCCTGCACCTTGTCCACAGTAGGGAGAAGCGTTGGTCCTTGACGTGTTCCAAAGTATTCTTTACGAGCATCAGCGATGATCTTCTCAGCACTTTGACAGGCCGCTTCAATCATATCGGTGCTCAACTGTAATCAATTAGGGGTGCTTGTTGACAATGTTATCCCACATCAAAGAAAGATATCAATCATGCTCAAAATATCAATCAACGAGAGACTAGTACAAGTGAAGGCAAACGGTTTTATGATGTAATGCTTAAGACAATTCAAAATAAACGATGCATGCAAAACATTACTAGTCTTAAGAGTACAGCCACAAACCTTTAGCTTCTCAATTTGTTCTGCAACCGACAGGTTCTGCATGCCGTGCAACAACTGCTCTTTCTTGGTGTTGTCTTCAATCTCCATTTCGGGTAAAAGCTTGGATGACAACATGAATGGCAAAACTGTACCGTTATAAAATCAATGTTACTCCAGAAACAGAATATTAAACTATGTTTTTTCTTTCCTTCCACTCTTAAATTCGGTCTAACACGAACAATTTTGATTTTGATTCGTTGCAAAACCTGATATAAGGCTTCATAGAGGCTTAATTAGTGGAATGGTATGGTTGTTTACGAGGTTTTAGGTGCATAGTGGTCCAACGCAATCCGATATAAGCCCTCGATGTCTTAATTAGTCGTTGCCAAAAAAAAAACGTACTGTTGGCGTTCTCGGCGTTGACATTCTTAGGATGCACAACAAAAGCTTTGGAGACGTTCTTAATATCCTCGACGATGTTGTAAAGCTCAAGATTCACCATGGAAAACTGACTCAGCACATCCTGCCTGGTACAGACATACATAAACCATACTTTTTGTAAAAAAAAACCCACGAACAGTGATCAAAAGGACTCACATCGACTAAATTCAGAATAATTTAGGGATTGATTTTACAGTACCATTTGGGAACGATGTTCGAGCGAGAAATTGCGTCGTACTCTTCCAAGATTCGGGATATGGCCTTGTAGAGACTAATGGCGCGAGTCTTCACCGAATCGAGGTTCAGCTGCTGCTGCACCGCCGTGTTCAGTCGCTCCGCCGCCGGCCTAGCTGCCGCCGGAGGTTGCTGATCCGTCGCCAGTCCTTCCATGATTGTACTGTAAAAAATATGAATTGGCGATCACTAATAAAAGTCTAGATATACAATACTAATGCTAAAGCTATCTACAATCACAATCAAATTTAATCCTAATTTAAAATAAATATTAACTACCTCAATTTTGGGGAAAGAAAGATATACACACTAAATTGGCTTAAATCTAAGTGGACTATTGTTGGGCCAATACAAACTAAGTGGGCTAAGGCACTCACGTCTTTCACTTCGTGCAAAATGAGGAATAATTTCTCAGAAGTGTGACGTTTATCCTGAATATTGATTGCTTCAGCATTTACGAAGGTACCACCTTATGTATCAACAGCCATAATAACGCAAGTATTTAGTTCATCAATCAATCAACAACTATGATATTTGAGGTTTTGCAAATTGCGACTAACACATGTCCAAGAATGCTACTTACTATAAATTCCCCTGCAGTTAGTTTTATGACGATAACTTAATGAACTTTCATATTTAAATGACGTGGCGTTAGTTGCATTGAAGAGGAACGCAACGCTTCAACTCTTACGTCTTGAAATAAATCGTTGAATCTTCCATTACCTTAATTTACTTATTACCACCTTAATCTGCAATCGTCATTAGTCATAAAATTTTCTGGTTCACGATATTGGCAATCTATAAAACATGGACCTTTACGAAACGATAATAATGCGTAGTAGAAAAAAAGAACCTGAAAATACGGTTAAAGGTGAGTTGAGAGTAAGAAGCTAGGCCTTGCTTGCCTCTTGCCTGGTGTGAAGGTGAATGTGAGTTTTGTCTGCCTCTGTCTCTCTCTCTCTCTCTCTCTCTCTCTCTCTCTCTCTCTCTCTCTCTCTCTCTCTCTCTCTCTCTCTCTCTCTCTCTCTCTCACACACACACACACACACACACATATATATATACAGTGCGTTACTACTACATTGTAGTTAAGTAGTATTCTTACAAGCCAACTTACAATAAAGAAAAAAAATGTATTTTCATTCGTGTTCTTAGAGCAGACGAGTGAGTTTGGCGGTTACATACAGTAGAGTTGCCTCTGTTTTTTCACGTCTAAGAAACTTCACTTTACTGCTAACTCAGAAACTTGCTGTAAGTATTCAACTTTGATTCATGCATGCCCAGCAACACAGTCTATCTATAGTTCGTGCATTCTCATTCCATTGAAGTCCACTGCACTGCATTGGGGCTGAACGCTGTAAATTGATACCAGTTTTTTGGAAGAAAATGAAAAAAAAGCTTTGCAGTTTTGTTACATTTAATGTTGTGTGTATGTATGTGCGTGGTGTGGGTGGTTGGAAGCTTAGTTTTGTGGAGCGGTTCCTCAATTTCTTTTTTTTTTTTTTTTTTTTTTTTGCCATCTCTGCTTCTTGCTTGTCCTCACTCGGCCATTTTTTCTAAAAATGAAAGCTTTGCGACGTTAGAAAGAGAGAGAGATATCGTTTTCTTGCGTAACTTATGACTGTGTATGCAGCTGCTGACGGATGAAACTTTTGTTGCTTGTAGTAATTGTATTTCACGAAATTATGACACCCATTTTCTCATTTCTTATCTCCATCGGAATTCATAGCTCTATCTCTCTCTCTGTCTGCTTGCTCAATATCATAGTACTTTCTTTGAGTTTGCGACTGTTCCTCTCTCTACAGCATCCTCAGTGATTAGCTTTGCTTCTTTGCATGTCCTCTGTTTCAGACAACAAGGTACTCTGTTTACTTACTCTCTGTTCCTCCCTGTCAAAGTTTACTGCATGTTTGCTTTCCAATGGTGGAAATAGAAAAGTTTTCGTATTCCATTCCCTTTTCAGCTGCTACTTTTTCTGCTTCCGTCATTCCTAAAAAAAGCGAAAAGAAAACGTTCGGTAAATAGCGGTTCGTGACGTTAGGATTCGATATTCAGTTATCGACGCCATCTCTTTTCTCCGTAACGACAACGGTAGGATTTTTAGCCTCCTTTCCGCCCGATCTTAGACAATGTAATCTTTTTCGTGCCTTTTTCTTTCCGGCATCCTTAATTTATCTGGTAATAAAATCCGAAACTTTCCGTGGCCGATCGGTTCGAAGGAATCGTTTTTTTTAACCGACTTTCCACTTTCAAAAAGCAGGTCTGAGCAATGTCTTATCAGCTTAGCAACGGCCTCTACGTATCGGGCCGGCCCGAAAAGCCGAGGGAGAAGAGAATCATGCGCACGAAGGCCATACCCTACACCGGCACCGGCGGCTCCTTGAGCCATTCCGGCGACCTCGGGAAATCGGGGCCCACGATGGCTCGGTCAAGTTCGGGCCACTCCGCCTACTCGGGCCCCATCGCCGGCTCGGGCTCGGGCTCCGGGAAGAAACCAAGCTCGTCGGGCCCAATAAGAAGGCCCACCGACCCGTACGACGTCACGCCTGTCCTTCCCGTGACCGGGCTCATAACGTCTTCGGGCCCTCTCCGCTCGAGCGGTTCAACCAAAGGCCCGTCGTCGGCCGTGACGAAAGTCGGCCGAGTCGACGAGTGCGCTTTTAGGAGGAACGTCCCTAATTATGTCGTTTATGGGCTCATTGCGCTTTTCTTCATGGGATTTCTGTTGGGAGGGTTCGTGCTCGAAACTCAGAAGCGCCCAATTCCGCTCGTCGTCGTCGTCGCTCTATTTTCAGCCGTCGTTGCACTTTTCCTTTGGAACTTTTGCTGGGCGAGGAATGCGGCCGTGGGGTACATTGCCCGTCGCCCCGACTCTAACTTGAGGAATGCCGCCGGGGGGGAGTACGTCAAGGTTACAGGGGTATGTAATAAAGTGTGCTTTTCCTTTGTACGATATTTAGAATATGTAAGAAAACTAACGTTTTTCTTTCTTGAAAAAGATGGTGACGTGCGGGAGCGTGCCGCTTCAGTCGTCGTTCCAGAAAATCCCCAGGTGCGTATACGCTTCCACGAGCTTGTACGAGTATCGCGGACGGGGCTCGAAGGCCATGGCAAACCCTAATCACCGTCGCTGGACTTGGGGCCTAAGGCATTCAGAGGTATAATACTTCTTGCCATTGTTGTAAAATTTGGCCTAATCAGATTTTAACCACGATGAAATCACCTTATCGGGGCTTCTGGTCGGTGAATCCGATATCGCCGATTAATTAGCGAATAAAATAGGAGGCAAGCGTTAGGATATTTGTACTAGTGTTATTTTGTTGCAATACTGAATTGATACTATTTACTTGAAAATCTATGGATAAATCTGATTCACCTAACTGCCTACGCCGTATGGTCACTAGGCCCAGTTGGGCGCTCGACCAGCGCCCAACGAATTTTACAACATTGCTTCTTTCATGGCATTTTATACATCAACTGACCGCTTCTGCAGAAGCACGCCGTCGACTTCTATGTCTCGGATTTCCAGTCTGGTTTGAGGGCGTTGGTCAAATCGGGCCACGGCTCGAAAGTCACGCCATACGTTGACGAAACGGTGGCTATCGAATTCGACTACTCGAACGGAGAATCCCCTCCGCCGGCGGAGCTCACGCGGTGGCTAGCCGAGAGGAACCTGTCGAACGACGACCGAAGAATGCGCCTGAAAGAAGGGTCGATTGATCCTCTTAAAATCAATCTCCCCATTTTAATATCCCGGCCGTTTACTCGCCATCATATCTTTAAATTTCCGTTTCTTTTCTACGTTTTTTCGACAGGTGCATAAAGGAAGGAAGCACGGTGAGCGTAATGGGTGTTGTTCGAAGGGTCGACAACGTTATAATGATCGTTCCTCCCTCGGAACCCTTCGCGGGGAAATGCCAGTGGACGAAATGTCTATTCCCGCCGAGCTTCGAGGGAATAGTTATTTTGCCCGAGGACACATCCAAGCTTGACGTTATTATCCCTGTGTAAGTTTTCTTGCTCTGCCTCCGTATGCAATGCAATAGTGTATCTTCAATTAATGGCAGGTTTCTGTATATGTTTGGGCAAATTTTATATTTTCATCGTATGCTGAGCGCACGACACTTTCGGGACGCCTAACTTAAGGGATTACAATTTAAGACACTAATTTCCTAAATCGAAGCAGATTAAGGACAACAAGCGCCAATTGGACGTCGCGTCGCCTCCTCTAATGACACGGATAAGAGAACAACATGTTTTTCCAAAAACAATTTACCTCATAAAACGGCGAAAACAAAAAAAAAACTAACAGAAGCACGAATATGCAAAGTGGTTTTTCTCCGAGACGTAAGGCGAGACGAAATCTTCGGAGTTCGCCGAAGAAGACGCAATTTCAGAAGGCACGAGTATCTGATTACGCCCCGAAGCTATTCTCTTACCAGCAACATTTGCGTAGAAAAGTCCCGATATAGCCGGGACGAAAACGTCGCTCTCCAAACAAATATAGTAGTCGATCACCCTCTCATACTCCGACCTCAAAAATTCGTCCTTCTTCTCCATCGGCATTATCGAATCTTATCGATTTTTTTGGTTAACGAAAGCGAAAATCCAAGCCTCGCAATAAAAGAAAAGGACGATTAGTTAATACCTTAGTGTAAGTTTTCGGGAAGTATTCCTTCAGAGAGTCCAAGCTTCGATCCCATTTCGTCTGAGTGACGTAAACCGTAGTCTCCGTATCGAACCCTACCTTACTCAGAAACCTAGCAATCTCCCGCGGGCCATAGCAGCTCTTCGAGCCCGAGCCATGACAGCCCTTTTTCTCCAGCACGTCGAGCCTAAGGTCGACCGCCACGAACCGCCCGTTCGACTTTCGGCTCACGGTTTTTAGCCGTTCGACCATCAACTCGACCGCCTCGCGGACCTCGAGCCGTGGCTCCAAAGTCCCGAACATGGAAAGGCAGGCGATCGAGTCAGCCTCGGATTCTCCTTCGTTCTTCTTCTTCTTCATGTTTGTCGATGGGAAGTACGTGACGAGCCTTACGTTGCCCTTCGTTCTGAACACTGATTCGACGTTTTCCGATACATACTCTTTTTTGACGCGGTTAGGGATTTTAACCACGGCGAAGTTGCGGGACGATAGTTCTATGGGGTGGGATTTGACGACTTTGACTACGCCGTCGAGGCTCGCGATGAATTTCGAGGTATCGTAGACATCCTCGAAGTTCCTGAAAACGTAGTTATTACACCAGCAATTAGATAACAGTACAGTTAGTTAGATGGATATTCGAGGAAAAACGAACCTTTTATCGCTGGGTTTGGTTCCTCTGATGTCCGGGATTACGAGGGTTGCCCTGAGATATCTTGCCACGACGACTGCATCTGAGATCTGAATGGAAAGAAAGATTATTTTACGAGGGAATTTATCGAAAGATTTTTAAACTTAGATGCTATAAGTGTTTACTTACTATACCTGAGAAACGTGGTATTCAGGGCCGTTTGTTAATGAAAAGGTGACATATCCTTGGACTTCGTCGGCGTCCTCTGTTTTTCGAATGAAGGTAGGTAAGATTGTGGTAATAAAAGGACAAAACGAACGGATAATATGCAATGAATGAGCTTTTATATAGACTCACCAGAAACTGGTTTCTGCCAACATGGTTTTAAAGTCAGGCCATCTTCTTTCCAAGGTCGGCCATCGTCTCCTTTAGCAACGCTGGCAAGGGTTTGATCAGAAACCTTGCTGGTTTCGTGAACCTCCTCGATAGGAAATAAAAAGAAAAAAGGAAAGGAAAATCATCAGCAAACATATGTTTAAAGACACAATTTTTACTGGGAAAAAAGAGAAGACAAGAAATGGCAGCACAAATCCTAGATCAATGCTACAAAGACAGCAGTAGCCCAGAAAACCTCAGATAGAATGGACGATGTCGGCATATTTCTAAATAGTGAAAACGCTTACGGGTGAAGAATCGAAGTGGTCTCTCTTGATCATGTCGCCAAGCATTACGAACATGGTCAGCGTCAAAATCCCAGCTAATATATGCCTCGGATCAACAGCCATTGATGATGATTCAGATCTCTCTCTCTCTCTCTATCTCTCTCTCTCACAGTATCTGTAAATGCAGATTAAGGAGGAGTACTAAAAGACTAACTGTAGGTGGTTGTTTCACACTGTCACTTTCTGTGTGTGTTTGGCGCTTACCGTTGGTTTTAACAATATCCTTTTCTTTCTACTGTTTTTTAGGCGGTAAATACATAAGTTCGTAATAGTAGTAGTTCACTCCTCGATCATCTTGATAATGATAATTAAGAATAATTATGTAATAATTAACCAAGACGTGTCTGAAGAAGATGTGTTACGGTAAATATACAAACAGTGCAGTGTGTGTGTGCGTTTGTATTAGCTCATAAGGTCCGCCGACAGCTTCCTGAAAACTGATTGGCCTCCTAAATTTCAGAAATCTGTAATAGCTCTGACCTTTCTTATTTTACTATCCCTTGTTGTCCCTCTTTTGGACAAAAAAAAAATTTATACTATACTATAATCAATATTCCAGACCATTAAATTTTTATATACATATACCCCTTTAAGCTATGCAGTTAAATTCCAATTTGTCAAACACTAACATACACATTTTCCGAAAGTTCTGAAAGATATAATAATGATTAAATCACAAGGATCGTAATTTGATTAGATCACATAGTTTATTACAAAAAGTCGAAGGCAGCCATCAAATCATAATACATATCGAGATAACATAACATAATAACAAACCATTCCGCCAAGAAAAATGAGACTGCGTAAAAGGAGGCGTTAATGAAGGAATAAAATCAGCTTGGATTAATTTCATAATCAGAAAAAAAGGTCGACATAGTCAACTCACCTAACCCCAACTTCATTTTCATAAAACCGTGAGATTCTTGTAATATACTTCAACAAATTGTCAAATAAAGTATGCAGACAGTAGACTTCTAATTAACTATGCCTAACATTGAAAAATTAACATTCAAAGATATAGTACGATTTCTTAGGCAACACATCCATATCATCTCATAGTAAGTAATATACATCACGTTGTTTCTATTCTATTATACTCCATGGTTATAGACTTGAAGAAGGGACAGAGTAATCTTTTACCATCAGTATCTCACCACAGAGCTTCTTAGGAACTTGCTGCAATGATTTGCCCTCTTGCCATGCTTGTCCCACCAATACACCAGGCCCAAGATTTCGGACATATATAACAACTTGGTCATTGAATGGCCACGAGTGTTTTGCTGGACATACAAAACAAAGGAACAAAATCAATACATGACAGAAAAATAACTATGCAAAACAGGGTTTGACCCATGGGTTAAAAATTATCCGTTTGCGGGTCGGGTCAGGTTATTGGATTAATTAGGCGGGTTCAATCTGGTCGAACCAGTCGGGTCTACTGTGGGTCGGGTTGGGGTCTGCGATGGTTCGGATGGGTCCTCACCTGGTCTAGGAAAACCCTGAGGATATTCAGGTAGGTTTAAGAGCCCATCTCCAAATTCATAAGCTAGATCACAAGGCTGCTCCGTGGCCATTACTTCATTGACGTGTCTCACGCTGAAGTACAAAGGCGACGAGAAGTTGATGATTCCTAATATATTGTATCCACCTGCGTCACGACGTTGGACGATGAACGACGCACGAATCAATCTAACTACATATGAACTCGATAAAAAGACAGCCTGACGATAATCTTAGTCACTACACTGATAATTTTGCTTACCAATTATTCGACCATAGGTTTTCTCATCCGTGCAGCAAAATATCGCCTGAGAAAGGCACAGATGGTTTCCACCACAAGTTTAGGTTTTGAACAATTACGGGGAAAAAGAAACAATTTTAATGTAAAAGTTCGAGAAGCTACAACATGAACGTTCAAAGAATAGCAAAAGCAGGAATTTCAGGTTTGACCTTTTGGGATGAATTGAACCATGCAATACGAAGCGGAGCTGCAATGTGAGGGGAAATCAGAGAACGTATTTAATCATGAATGTTATATTTTAGAATAGGCCAAAAACTTGCTACAACGTAAGAGTAAATTATTGTCACCTGCGCTCGCTCGACAATTCCACAATTCCAGTGAACCTGGAGAATTCCCATCAGAAAACAAAGTGGATGCAACCTTCTTAGCTAACTTGGCATCATCATATCGCCTCCCAGCTACCTCCCAAGCTCTCAGTATGAGTCTACAACACATCCCACAATTAAACATAAGATTCTTAAAGCCTGACAATCCAAGAGCCAATGACGAATAACACAGTGTTCAACGCACTGAAGCCGTTCGTAATCCTACATGACATCACCAAAAATGTTTACGCTATCACAATTCACATTGGAGAGTAAATCACCCAATAACAACTGAATTTCTTAAAGTAATACAGACATATTTGAGAGAAAACCTGGGATTTAACAAGGTCAGCAGGTGATGTCTCCTCTCCTCTGGAATATCTTCAATTTTTTTCCTGATGACATATAACTCGTACAAGTCATTAAAGATGGTATACAGAGAATCGTCTCACACAGACCAAGCATAAAACAGGGATAGGCACAAAAGCAACATAGATATGGACAATCACCAAATATAAGAGGCCGGATTATACGAAGAAGGATCGAGCGGAATGAGCTCCTTAGGAGGGTCGAGAAAGCTAGCCACGTCTAGCTCGTTTAGACGAAACTTCCCCCCGCCTTCTTCATACGTATATGGCTCCACGTCCCACTCCGACGTCGACTTGGCATTTAATCGAGCACGTAATCTGCACATCCTCATTCTTCTTTGCCTGCACCCGTACGGTCGCTGTAAAACCGTAAAGCACTGTAGAAGCGGCGGAGGTCGACGGAAACCAACCCCTCCGCCTCCCAACGGAGAAATAGATGCAGCGTTTGGTCCCATCGTTTCAACTTCGGTAAACCTTATTCGCGCCAATGGAACTAAGGAAATAGATTTATTTATTTGTTTTTTCTTTAGCTCGCTCCTTTACACGAAATTAGAGAACTTCAATTTCTGCAAGTTATATAACTGCTTTTAAAAATTCATTTACCAAATCCATCCCAAATTGCATGTCAATTTAATATCTATGTTTTTGCATATTCGAGGTGTGTGCTTAAAAATAATTATATTGAAATATAATTTTTAAATATATAATAAGAAACTTAATTGTAGAAGCATAAGTACAGTAAATAAAAAATTAGGAGTAATATGAAAATACTTAATTAATTAGATTACAAATGAGGAACTAAATTGCAAATAAGTTACACACCGAATCGTGACAATTTATATCCACCAAAACCAATTATATAATATCTATATACAAATTAAGAACTAAATTGCGAATAAGTTACACACCAAATTGTGGCAGTTTATATCCACCACAAACTAATTATATAATAATAAGCAATTCAATTTGGCTCGTGTTTAAGAGCTCCAATTCGAAAGATCGCATATTTACCAGATTGTGCATTTGGACTTGTTACCCATAAAACTTCATTGCAATAACGAAACGTTCGTTTTAAAAAAAAAGAGAGAGAGAGAGATAAAAATTCAACGTGATGCAGATGGTTTTCTTTTCGACTTAATACCGTGGGCGTTCTAGTCTCGACTCACGGTTTTCAACCACCTAATCGATTCTGTCGAGGTAACGTTCAACAATTGCGTCAAAATCAAGAACCATGCATTAGCTACGCGTGGCATTTCGTGTGCGTATTGCATGCGTAGAATCGTCCGCGTGTCGACATCTTAGGCTCATAAATACCGGCCTAGTCCCACACTGTCTTCCCATCGCTCGCTAGTACATTCTAAGCGATTTTCACCAGATTTTCTTCAGCCGTCGCTTCGTACTTCTCATTTCTTGCCAAAAACTCTTATCCCAAAAAGCGCCTAAGTTGTTCGAAAAACTTACTCGACGGAGACATCAGAGCATGCAATAAACATTTTACGAGCAGCAGCCATGGTAGTGGGGCGAGGCAAATCCTCCATAAAAAAGAAAAAAAAAACCAGAAAGGCAATGGCAAAAGCGAGCGGAATGCCTCGGGGCTAGAGGAGCATCTTCGACGAACATTCTTGATCGCAAATGTAATAGGATAAATATCGACATATAGATACGATGTGTAATAGGAGTTCTTCGCTGTTCATTATTTTAAAGTAATCGACCAATAAAAAGAGTGAACAAAAAAAGTTTCCATTGATGATCATGTACAACGTGGCGATGGAAGCTATGTGTAAGAAATGCGAAAAAACTTACGTCGGAATAAGCTTAACTGCGTTTGCTTCCTCGCCTGGAGTCAGTTTGCGTTAGCTGCTTCACAACTTCTCTCATGGAGGGTCTATTACCAGGTTCTCTGTCAGTGCACCTCAAAGCTAATAAGATCAGATCTTCGACTTGCTTTTCGACCCTCAAATCGATCAGTTCGTCGACGAGGTTAGGATCGATGACCTTCTCTATATCGTCGTTCAATCTTGCCCAGCTAACGATGTCTGAATCCTTACCGAAAGATTCGTCCAATACTTGCCTTCGACTAACAAGCTCCAATAACACAACCCCGTAAGCATATACGTCTGACTCCTTGCTACTTTTCACCGAGAATGCATTTTCTGTCCAAGATCATGGCATCATCAATTTACGTGCAACTAAAATCCCATCTAATGCTTTCATTTTTCTTTAAACAAACGTAGTCTTGCTCGTAAATGCAGAATAAAGTCAACATGGCTTCTTGAGCAAAAAGCAACTGAAGCAACCTCAAAAACGTTGATTTGGGCTATTCATACTATTGTTATAAAGAATCAAAATACATCAGAAGTGTAGATATAATAATCCCAGAAATGAAAATGTGTACCTACCTGGAGCTATGTAGCCAATAGTGCCATGAACAGTGATGGACGAAGAAGAAGGGACCGACTCATCCAAGATCTTGGAAATTCCAAAATCGGAGATGTGAGGTTCCATGTCCGAGTCAAGTAAGATATTCATCGGTTTGATGTCCCTATGCACTATAGGAGGATCACAGTCAAAATGGAGGTAAGATAATCCTTGAGCTGTCCCTAATGCTATCTTGTACCGAAATTCCCAATCCAAGGATCGTTGAGGATTCCCATGTAAAACATCGAAAAGGCTTCCATTTTCCATGTAGGAGTATAAAAGTAATCCATATTCTTTTCTCAGCCAGAAATCTTCGAGCTTGATCAAGTTTCTGTGCCTAACGCTGCCTATAGTCTGTATTTCCCGAACCATGCTACTGTGTCCACCTCCTTTCTTACCAGAGAAATCGAGCTTTTTTAAGGCGTACACTTTGGTTGGAGTTAGTGCAACCTTGTACACAGTTCCATGCGCTCCTTTCCCTATTATGTACTTATCGTTTAGATTCTCCGTAGCAAGCATTACTTGACTGAGCAGGGAAGATGCACCTTCTTCTGCTGAGATTAGAAGGTCGGGTTTTTTGTCCTTTCGCCGTAAGAAAGCGTAGTACAACCCAAGGCATAATACGACGGCTAAGAGAAACGATAGAGAAACTACGATCGCGATATCCATGTCTTTGAACCCCTTTTTCCCAGGAGAAGAACCATTGCACAATCTCAGGGCGCTGTAATTTCGACAGCTCTGTCCTGTTTTTGGAAGGCAGCTAACGCAAAGGCCTGAGTTGCCGAAGAACGATGAGGGAGATGAAGCTAACAACTGCATCAATGAAGGTGGCAGTGGACCATCGAAAGAATTGTAAGAAACGTTGACCTCGGTCAAGGAATGGAGCTGACCAATGGCTTCCAAATTCCTGGACAGATTATTGCAACAGATATCCAACTCTTCCAACATTTGTAACGTTCCTATATCCAATGGTATCTCACCAGTCAAGGCATTACGACTGAGATTTAATACCTGCAGGCTTTTCGCTCCTATTCGTGGAGGAATGGGACCCTCTAACCGATTTCCACCGAGCTGAACAAAGGAGAGCTTTTTGATCTGAAATAAATCAGTTGGAATAGCCCCTTCGAGTTGATTTTCACCGAGCGACAAATAGGATAGCTCAGTCAGGCTTCTAAAGCTGGGAGGGATTGGCCCATCCAACAGATTGTGACTTATATCGAGCGAAAACAATTTGTGGCATTTAGACAACTCGGTTGGTAGCAACCCTTCTATGCTATTGCAAGAAAGATTCAGTAAAGTGAGCTGCAAAAGATTTCCTAGCTCAGAAGGTAAACGTCCAGCGATCATATTGAGAGACAAGTCGATGCTTGTTGCATTGGCCAAATTACCAAGACTTGGCGGGATTGATCCATTCAACTTGTTACCGCTAAGATCCATAAACGAGAGGCTTAAATTCTCCACAAAGTCTGGGATAGGGCCAGAGAGATCATTCTGTTTTAAAATCAATCTTGTAAGAGTGTAGCAGCTCCCAATATCCGAAGGAATGCTTCCTTCGAAACGATTTTTACCCAAGAGGAGCTTAAACAACTGCCTTCCGAAGCAAAGATTAGGCGGAATCGGGCCAGTGAAGTTGTTGGCGGTGAAATCAACTACGGCGAGGCTATGATTTATACCCAAACCTTGAGGTACGGCGCCCGTAAAGTGATTGCCATACAGGGAAATGTTTCTTAACTGCTTAAGCTCGGTGATTTCTTCTGGGATCTGACCAGTAAGGTGGTTTTCGTATATGAAAATACTTTGAAGCGTTTGAATCTTCCATATGCTGACAGGGATTTCTCCGTTCAAATTGTTCGTGAATAGATAGAGGGTCTGAAGCTGACTGAGCTCGCCTAATTCGCTTGGAATCTCACCCTCGAGTTGGTTTTCGTACAGCTGAAGATCCATCAAAGCAGTGCATTTTCCCAATTCGGGCGGGATTTTTCCAGATAAATGATTCTCAGACAGGTAAAGCAGACTCAACTCAGTGAGATATCCCAAAGAAGATGGTATAGAGCCACTTATGCTACAATTAACAGCTGCAAAACTGGTTAAACCACTGCAATTTCCCAACTCCCAAGGAATCGATCCGCCGAACTCGTTGTTAGATAGAACAAGCACCTGTAATCCCCTGCAATTAGATAAACCTTTCGGAATCTCACCCGAAAGGTTATTACCGTCGACATACAAGGAAGCAAGCTGCCCAAGATTGCTTAAACTATCTGGTAATGAACCTTCTAGAAAGTTATTACTCAGGTAAAGTTCTACCAAAGAACTGCAATTACCAATTGACAGAGGTATGGTCCCAGACAACTCATTCTCGTCCAAAAAGAGAGATTGAAGATTACTCATATTGCCCACAGAAGATGGAATCCAACCTCTGAGGCTATTCCCAGTTAAGTAAACATAGCTCAAGAACGGTAAGTTAAACAGAGATTCAGGAATCTTGCCCACGAGATAATTAGACCACATGCTCAGATACTTTAACCTCTTCATGTTCCCAAGAGTTTCTGGGATTTGCCCAGAAAAGCTGTTCTGAGAGAGCTCCAGCCATTCAAGAGAACTGCAATTTCCTATCTCCGAAGGGATCGGTCCCGAAAAACTATTGATCGCCAAGTCAAGTGAGGTCAAATGGTGTAGATGCTCTATCTCCGGCCCGAGCTGGCCCGAGATGCCAAAGCTTGATAGATTCAGTTTTTCGACGTAGCTTCTGCCGTTACAATGTACTCCAATCCAAGAACACGGCGTGGAATCAGAGGAATTCCAACCGAGCTTAATGGAGGAAGGTACGGTTTTCCAGTGCCTAGATAGCGATAGCAGAGCTACACCATCTAAACTCAAAGCAGACGCTTTCAAAATGCAAGCACAAAGCAAGACGAGAAGGAGCAAGCAAAGAACTCTCATGTTGACAGGCGCAATACTACAAACACCTTACGCGACTGAAAACATTTCCCAACAAGATTCAGTATTTGCAAGCGTATCAACAGCTAAATGAAAGAAGAACAAAAAACCCAATCCCCTGAACACACTCATCCAATCCAACAATAAAAGGGTTGGGCAATAAATACGCCTACCCATCTTTAAAACATGGAAGACTGTGATGAGGATAGTACCCATGTGTGAACGCTGTACACTTTTAGTTGACCCGAACAAAAAAGGATGCTGCTGATAATCCTCTGCTGCTTTAAAAAGGTGCAATTTGTTCAGTGGGTTAATACTTGCCGCCTGATATTTGCTGGCAAGCGTATGCCTCCGACATTCAACGCGTTCAGACTAGCAGCTTCTTTTCTTTTCTAGTGATAAGACAAAATAAAGCTCGTGCGTTGGACATTATTCAAATGCTTTTCAACAATCGAAAGATACTCTTTGAATTGCATTTGACTCGTATAAGATTGCGAGTTGTTTTTTCCTAAAATGCAATTAGTTAGTTACCTTTCACTATCCAACCAAAGAGAATAATTTTGAAATATTTTACAGAACATATAATCTTGTCCTTCGCCATTGACCAAACCATTTAATTTTTTACTATAATTAAATGTCGGGAAGAAGACACATAACACAATGGTACAGTACATACATGTCATGTCACCCCGCAAAAAAAGCACCATATACAACATAACATATTACAATTTTACAAATTACAATAGAACAACGTGATTCAACCACAAACCTTGACCTAACCTAAACCTTAACCTTAACATCACTTCTAACCAAAGCAGAAGCAACCTCAAACGCCCACTCAATCAACCAAAGCCACGTGTCACCTTTCACCGCCGACCCTCTCAAAGCTCCAAGAACACAAACTCCTCAATCGCCGGAACCTCGCCGATCTTCCTAAGCGCCTCCTTGCTCGGCATCTCATCGACCCCAATCGCCATTATAGCCTTCGTCCCCTTCCCCGCCCGGCCGACGCTCATAAAGCTAACGTTCACATTCTCCTGCCCGAGAATATCCCCGACCCGCCCGATCATCCCGGGCTGGTCCACCTGGCGACACAGTATCAGATTCCCCTCCAGGCTAACGTCCACGCATAGGACCCAACATGGGTCAAATGCGGGACCCGTACTTGACCTTGTTAAACAAAAAGAGAAATCCTATAAGCTCACATGTGCCACCCGTCAATCAATTGAGAAGATATTGACTAACTTATAAGTTAATTGACTATTTCACCTATCATCAATTAGTTTTAATATGGAACCCCATTGAACTTATGTGGATCAATCCTTCACATGCGTGGGTCCACGGGCGTAGGCCCGATAAGGCTCAATAACGAAAATTCGCAGACCTTCCCCTCCACGGCTATGTACCCTCTCAGACGCTGCGCTGGCGAACTTTGAACCTACGGTCCCTATCTGAACCCTGACCGACTCGATGGGGCCGTTCGGCGGCGAGTCGACGCTGACCCTCCTCTCGGAGATGCGTAGGCCCTTCTGCTTGGCGATGAAGTCGTCATTGACTAGGTTTATGCACGCGTCGGAGATCG
This sequence comes from Craterostigma plantagineum, assembly GCA_027422505.1. NCBI lineage: Eukaryota > Viridiplantae > Streptophyta > Magnoliopsida > Lamiales > Linderniaceae > Craterostigma > Craterostigma plantagineum. The sequence goes on along the minus strand of JAPQWV010000002.1, from coordinate 34,426,281 downwards.
GCTGGACTATGCCTTCCGTGATCGTTGCCCGGAGGAGGCGAGTGTCGAGGTAGTCTCTGTCTCGGGAGGAAGTGTAGACCACCTTGACGGACTGGACCCCGCTTCCGCCGCCGCCGACTAGCTGGACAGCAATCCTACCGAGCTTTTCGGACAGGGCGACGTACGGCGCCAGTTCGGACATGACCTGATTATTCGAGGATGTCAGAGAAACTTTCCGAAGATTGATTTTCTTGTCCTGTAATTTAAGGAGATGCCGTCAGATGGTTCAACGTATTTAGGGGTTGGAATTGTACGGACAATAACTTTCAAAATTAAGGAACTTATGAAGATTATATGCCGGAATCCTCCCCAAGTTCTAGCGTTCTGGCGTTTAATCTAATGGTTTGGCGAAGTTAGGAGGTGACGTTATACAGATGATAACTCTGAAAATTAAGCAATTTTGGGATAAAATCTAGGATTGTGGAGTGTAATGTCACCTAAATTGGTTATAGTGTCCGTATAACGTCACACCCTAATTATCTGGCCCATGTAATGTCACCTCCAAAATTATAGTACTGAATAATTAGTAACCCTTTTTTTCAATTCTCATTTCAAAGACTCATCCTCTTTGTATGTACCTACCTCTGGCGGGACCATCGGTGCGTTAACCGCAGTGGCGGAGAGTTCTCCTCTCAGAGCGCCAACGACTGCCTCGGCTATTTCCACGGCCATTCCTTCCTAATACGCGATATGGATAAGCAAACTGAATATTTCGAAAAATTCAGACAAAAAAAGGGACGAGGACGAATAGTTCATACCTGGGCTTCTTTCATGCTGGCTCCGAGATGAGGCGTAACAATAATGTTCTCGTGCTGAACTAGTTTGCTGTCTTCGGGCGGAGGTTCCACCGAGAAAACGTTGAGAGCTGCCTGTAAAGGTTCGGGCAAAAAAAGAGCCCGTATGATGTAAGAGTTTCAATTATTAGAATTAGATCATAGCAACAGCAGTTATTGACTAATTACCTGGGGGCTAAGCCACTATCAAGGGCTCTAACCAATGCATCTTCGTCGATCACGCCTCCAGGAGCCACATTTACGATTCGCATGACTTTCTTCATCTTCCTCAAAGTTTCGTCGTTGAGGATCTTGTTCGTCGTGGGAGTTAGAGGCATGTGAACGGTGACGAAATCGGCGGTTGAAAGGGCTCGATCGAAGGTGACAAACTCCACACCGATGGCTCGGGCTCGATCCGCGGGTTCGTTTTAATAGTGGCTTAGGCTATGTCTGGTTCATAACGAAAGAAAATGCAAGACAGAAAGCCCCGTATAATTCTTTTATTCTTGGCCTGTTATAACTTAATAAATTGTTTGGTTGTCAGTTTCATACTCCTTGAAAACTCAGGTATAAAATGAGCAGTTACATCATTATCTTGACAATCATCTTCGTTCATCTCTTTTCTCTCTTTTGCTTTGTCTTCCCAAAGAGAGCTCAAGTTAGCGCAGACTGCAGACACTCACAAACACGCATCTTAGTTCATATCTTGTTTGAAAATTGGCGTCAGAGAAGAACCATAAGAAGTACCACCGGCAAAACTCTTTGTTCATTTTCGCAAGAAAAACATCAAAAGGTCGCCGTCAATTTCTCCTTTGCCGCCGACTATGGAAGTTGAAATAGTGATGGGTTTTCGAAGCAGCCCAGCGACGATGAAAATTGAAGTAATGACGGATTTTGAAAGTAGTCCAACACCTTCATCGGACGAAGATGGCGGTTGAACTTGGGGAGACAACGACGGTTCGAAATTGAGCTTGTCGCTGGTTAGATCGGGGTGGGTCAATGTCTCTGTAGCTGGGGTTTGGGGTTTGAGAAGATGAAGTTGTAGGGTATTTTTGTAATTTGCTATGTAACTGATGAATTGAGATAAATAATCTGATATGAACGTCTAAGATTACGTTATCTTAACTTTCAAGGTCAAAGTGTGGGCTTCGGGCCCAATCGCTGGCCACATCCTTAGAACCAAACAAATTAAAATGTCAGAGTATGATCGATTATTTTTTTAAACTAGTATTATCTAGGATAGCAAACACGGCCTATATGTTCAATTTTGTGTTGACGAGTGCGTTTACTTGATCAAATAAAGCATGATAAGGTAATATTGATGATACTTTGGCTGATATGTCATGGGAAGATACTGACACGAGATTGCATAGAAGGGGGATGAGTATACCTGACACTACATGTTTGCTGTGAACGAAAGAAGAGGAAAATATCCATCACCTGTTTTTGCTGTGTGAGTTTAGCAGGGCTATAAGGTTGGGAATTCAGAATTGGGGGAAACTTCGAACTCATGAAAGTTTTGCAGGAGTGAAGAACACCTTAAAGCACCTGGGGAAGAGGAAACACATGGTTTGTAAGTTGAAGATTATGGTGATCACTGCCATGATATATCTAATCTGGACTGAACGGAATATGAGGTTATATGGGGAATCTGATCGATCTGAGGATGCTGTACTGAAGCTGATCAAAGGGACCGTAGTAGATCATATTAAAGTTCTGAAGATCACCTCCACACGCTTGGGTGAATTGGAGATACAATAACTTACTAATTAGGGATGTGGTGATGTTTTGAAGTGTTATTTTGTGTAATGTGTTGAGCATTCATTATGTGGTAATGATAACTACTTACCAAAAAAATAAGGTAATGTTATCACTACCTAATCGTGTTCATTGTAAATAAAGTTCATTGTATAGAGCCCGCTATAATACACCGGCTCACTATTATTATCTAACAAACCGGAACAATTTATCCGATCGGCCGAGGTAAGATAAGTTATCCAACCCCATGTTAAATGCAAAAAGACTAAATAGCCTTATTCCTCCCAATTATAGGTTCACTGTTATTTCATGTAATTTATACGGAAATAAATAAACAACACTAATTTATTCCTTATTTCATGGTGATCAATTATCTTTATAATATTTTTTGATATTCAGAAGAAATTATTTTGCAAATTATATATTGATGAAATAAAGGCTACTTTTATAAATTTACAAAATGGAGGCAAAGTTTTATTAAGTTGGAAACTAAACAAGATAATAACAATATAAAAGTGATGTTAAAATTACAACGTGATACATGTAAATATCAAGATTATAATCTTCAGATAAAATTGTATCACATAATCTTATACGGACAACTAAAAGCAGTAGGAAACTGAATAGAAAATAATGAGTCAATTTGTTTACGGAATTGATGACAAAAGGAAGATTTGATTTTGTGACATAGTGGGACCGAGGTTTTAATGACCGGACCGGACCGGCCGATTCTGACTGGAAATCGGTGAATCGGTTGGAATTCCGGTCCGATGCCGGTCCGCTTCATGCTGTATTTAAAAAAATAATAATAAATAAACAGAATAATTATTTAAAAAATGAGGAAATTGACAATTATTGGATTGGATCTAGTGGATAAGTGCTTGTATGGAATGTCATTGTGCTTGAGTTTCAAAGCAATTTTTCTTTTTATTAAATTTTAACTAATGAACTCAATATATTTTCTTTTATTTATTTTTAACCCCCAATTTATAAATTAAATTTCTTACATCTCAATAAATTGTAACCACTACCATATTCTAATTGTATTTAATTTTGCCCCTAATTCATAACATGTAGTTCAAAAAAACATACATAAAAGCATATATTTCTATATTATTTGTTGATTAATTATGAAAATACATTTATTATTTAAAGATATCGATTTTACTCTGCTTTGATTCAGATTTTATACCAGTTAAACCACTAAATCTTAAACCACTAAAATTTTCGATCCGGTTCTAAAACCCGGTTTCAAACTCATGTATATCATATAATACATTTATGTAACAAATAACAACGTATTGTGGTACATAATATAGTGAGAAAATAGTATATCATATAACACATTAACGATATAAAAACGCATTTGGGTACCTTATTAACATGTGACGTGGTACATAACATACATATAAAAAGGTACGTAAAGATTGGAAAAATGTTACACGGTCAAACGATCACTTATATAAAATATTTTCTGGTACTGAATTGCAAATTTTTTACGCAATTGGGCATTTTTTTAGATTTGCCGTATATAACATAGAATTGATAAAAAAAAGTTGACAGAATAAGAGAGACGTCTAACCCTAGAAATCAGATAACTGAGGCGCTCGATCTAAACGCGAGGGAAAGTAAGGGTACGAATTTTCTTTTCTTATCCGAAACGTCTGCGAAAATCTCGATTTTTATGCCATATGGGCTTCGCAATCATTCATAGGGATGTAAACTGGGAATGGGTGAAATTATTGTGAAAACCTTTGATATATTTGTATATGTGGATGATCTAGCTCGCTCTTAGAGGATGAGGAGACATGTTTTTATTCTATATAATATAGCTTTGGAGTATCTTGGAGCATATGAGCTAAAGCAGCACTGATCACCTAATGGATTGGTCTCTTGGATTGCTACTTTCTATTTTTTAAATTTTTTCATGAACAAATTTTCATCTCGGACAGTTACTGAGTTTTAGTACAAGAACCGAAGATGAGTGGCCGTTTTTCCCGTATGATCTATGTGGGCAACCTTCCTATTGATATCAAGGAGTCAGAAGTCAGGGACCTTTTCTATAAGGTTGTTCGGCCATCTGAATTTTCATTCTACTTTTTTTAAGAAATGCCTAAGCAATTATTTTGCGTAAAATATTGTGTCGTGACCCTAGTTTTCTTTTCATTTTGCAGTATGGTCGCCTATTGGATATCGAATTGAAGGTCCCACCTCGTCCTCCATGCTATGCTTTTGTGGAGGTATTTTTCCTCTGCTGAGATTCCATCTGGATAATGATATTGTAAAAATGATCTGACTCGTTAAGGTGTTCTCTAATGATTCAAACTCATCATATGTGTTTAGTTTGAAAGTGCAACAGATGCAGAGGATGCTATCAGGGGAAGGGATGGTTATAACTTTGATGGTTGTCGTCTGAGAGTGAGATATTAAATATTGTTCGGTTCAGACCTATGCTTGGTTGAAAATTTTTTTGACCCCTAATTCTTTCTAATGTTCGGTTGCTCTTGCTCCTCAATTTAGGTTGAACTTGCCCATGGTGGCATAGGTTCGTCTTCGAGTGACCGTCGTGGTGGTGGTGGTTATGTTGGGGGCGCCAATACTGGCCGAAATGGCATTTCTAGCCATTCAGAATATCGAGGTGCATAATTACACACATATGTATACATCTCTTTATATGTGTGTGTGTGTGTGTGTATGTATAAAATGGCTGCCTCGGTGTGTTTTTTTGTGCTTCATCCATTTTCGAGTTACCTATCAGTCTTTCTTTCTGTTAAGTTATGGTTCATGGCCTCCCTTCATCAGCTTCTTGGCAAGATCTGAAAGTCAGTGAAAAGATAACATAATTGTATATTAAGTTTTTCCTTATTTCATGCTTGCATTATCATCCATGTCAAATTTTGCGGCTTTGCCAGGACCATATGCGGAAAGCTGGAGATGTCTGTTTCGCTGAAGTTTACCGTGACGGTGAAGGTATTTGTTGTATCAGTCTCATGTGTTCCGAGTAGTTAATAAATATTACGCTCGTGACTTTCCCTTCAATAAATTGTTGGCTTGTTTATCATGAATGTTTTTTATAGTACATATTTATCTGGAATTTCGGAAGTCAATATGTTTCATATCTTTGTTCCCTAATCCCATTGGTTTAATTCAAACAGGAGCATATGGCCTTGTTAATTACACTAATTATGAGGACATGAAATACGCTGTAAGTAAATGACAGCTTGTGCCGAACCTTTTCCAGCATTCTGCTAATCGTTCCTATTATAATCTAAATTTATAATCCTCGCAGATCCGAAAGCTGGATGATACTGAATTCAAAAATCCTTGGACCAGATCCTACATTCGGGTTCGTTCCATATCTGGTCCATTTTTTGTCCTAACCTAAAGTATCTGCCATTGGATTGAAACTCTGTTCATTTCGTTTTAAATTTCTTTTATTACAAGCTACAAGGAGTTATGTCATTTTTCTTGAATGTGTTTTTTTGTTTGTTCTCAGGTGAAGGAGTACAGGCGAAGCCCATCACGGAACAGAGGGGGTTGCAGCAGAAAAAGAAGCCCAAAGAAGAGTAGTAGAAGGTATATCGTTGCATATTAAATGATCCTTGTTTTTTCTTCTTCTTCTTCTTGCAATATGTTTATAATTTAATCCCAAAATTATTATTATTCCTCGAGTTATTATCTTACTACCGATTGCAGATCAGCTGATAGATCTGTCTCGAAATCCCGATCTCCGCCCCCCGCAAAAAAACCATCCAGGTAATAATTTTGGGTTTAGATCGGTTTATAACTCGATTTGGGTATGTCGTAAGCTTTGAGTATGTCAATCTGTTAAGCTTCGGAGAATTGATTAACTATCATGTTCTCGAATTGGAATCTGGGATGAGGTGGGTTTATCTTGTTTGAATAGTTTTGTTAACTTAGCTGATTGAAAGAGACAATGAAACAGAATAAGCGTTCTCTTCTTCAGCTTTTATTTTTTTTTTTCTTTTTTCTTCATCACTGATAGCGTAATCATTTTTCAGTGGGATGGATAAATATTATGCTCCAATTCGAAAGATCGAATATTACATACCCCTACCCGAGGATAGCCTGCGTGAAGTACGCTTGTTCTTACGTCCTTGGATGCTTTGAATCTATTTTAGTTTCCCATGAGTTTGGCAGTCTGACAATGTCTTATTAGCATGTCCGTGTTTATACATCAGAGCCTACTAAACTTTGTTTATGTGCGTTTGTGTGTTGGCAGATGTGCGATGCCTATTATGACCCCCGTGACTGTTTTGATGGCAAGCGGATGACATTTTTTAATGTAAATATCTTATTGCGACCCCCCTTTTTTAGTTTCCCATGAATTAGTGAGTCTGCAACTATCTTATTCACCAGTGTTTATACATCGGAAACTACTAAACTTTGTTTATGTGTGTTGGCAGATGGGCGATGCCTACATTGACCCCCGCGACAGTTTTGCTGATACAGACGGAACCCTTATATCAATTAGAAAGGTGTACTTGGAATTTAGCGAGGATATGGCGAAGCTGTGCTTGAAATGCTTCAATGAGAAAAATGTTGGAACATTTTGTTTTAGTTTATCTAATTCTGTTTATCACACATGATGAAATTTGGCTTTTCATTTTTATTTTAATGACAGGGTACGAATTTCGCTCTGGACGAGATAGTGAAGGTCAACAAGTGTTTTCCTGGTTACTACATGACATTTAAGGCTCGGGATGTTGGCACTAAGACTCGTTATTTTCGAGGTGGTGGTGAACCAGAGCCGCACAGCAGTGAATTTAAATTTCAAGTTCTGCTTTGTGAGATCAAGGTTTGCCTGCTTCCCCTTTTCATGTTATGATGTACGGTAATTTGTTGCATAATGATGCTGCTGCAAAACACAAACATATTACATTGATATCAGAAAGTATCCTCGACCATCGAATATGGCATCGAAGATCCCTTCTTTAATCAGTCGTATTTTTTGTATATTAATTTTTCAGGATGATGGCGCGGTAGGACTTGAGATCCCCCCGGAACATGATAACTATTACAACCGCATTTCACCCAACAGGTAATACCGTTTTTTTAATACGTTACACGTTATGCTTTGGGTCATATCTTCCCAAGAGCCTCTTTTTTTTTGGAATAGTGATGCGGATGTACCGTGTAGCCCGGCAGGTGTGTGAGACTATCTCCTTTATGAACTATTATATAAGATGTGGATGTTTTGGATTGTTTTGAATGATTGATATTTGAAAGTATTAAGTTTTTTAGTTATTACATTGAATGTTGTAAAATGGTGTATTAGTGTTGATAGAGATGAGGTGTATAATTGTAGTAAATGTTGTATATATTAGTTGAAAGTGAATTTATAGCAACATAAATTGGTAATTTGGGGGGTTTGAAATCTGTTAAAAAGTATTGAATAGAAGTTACTCTCTTAAAAGGTTTTCCATTAATTTCCACGCGCAAGCACACATGCCCATACTGAAGCGAGTTTTTGTGGTGTTGGGCTGGATTATGGGTCTTTAAGGATTTAGCCCGACTAATCCGTGATGGGTCTTTAAGGATTCAGCCCGACTAATCCGTGGCGGGTCTCAGGTTTATAAAATCTCACCCAATCCGCCCCAAATATTTAAATATAAATATATTTATAGTTATATAATATAACTATTAGTTTCATTAATAAAATAGTGCCGATGAGGTGTCAAGAAGCTCGGGTCAAATTCTTGATTGTGAAGTACGACGACGAGGTGCATTGTGACATACTGCTGCTGAGCGGCGGCATATTTTTCTCGGAAGAGACGGGAGTTCGATCACAAAACCCCCCACCATGGACGATGCAACAAGTATCAGCTTGAACACAATAAGAAGACGTACACCCTCGTACCACTTTCACAGGCGCCCACCGCGGACGGTGCAACAAGTATCAGCTTGAACACAAAAAGTATACCTGTCAAAACAGACCGGAGGGGCGGGCCGGTCCATAGCCTGCCAAAGCTCGCCCTCTGGCGGGGCGGGGCGGGCTTAAGATAGCTAGGCCCGCGCCCGCCGACAGGCGGGCCGCGGTCCCGCCGGGCTTACCCTGCATAAATAAGAAAGAAAAAACCTAAAAATTAAAAAAATTAATAAAAACATATATTTAATATATTTCAACTTCATAAAATATTAATTAAATTATCTTTTAATTCTATAAATTATAAATCTTACCAAAAATATAAAGAATTATATATATATATTTATTAATTAATATATAAATTATTTATTGTTGGCGGGCCCTCCCGCGGGCTAGCCCACCCTGCCACGCCAGCGCCCGCATAGGCCCGACCTGAGGCGGGCCTGAAAAATCTCAGTCCCGCGGGCTATTTTGCCATCTCTAACAAAAAGAGTGGTGAGCAAGAAAAGCCTAGCAAGATCGAGAAACAAATCGAAAGTGAGAAAAACGTTGGTAAGAAAAATGAGAAGCAACGAACAAAAACCCGAAAACGAGTGAGAGCAAAAGGCACTTCCTATGTGAATTCGAGAGTCGTAGAACTGTATACTCTGGGAAGTCATTCATCTTGTTTTTCCGCAAGGAGATATTGGTATCTTTTTGTGACCTTCGGAAATGAGTAGTTGCCTTCGAAAATGTCTGAATCGAATTTGCAGATATTATGCTGCGTAGGTTCCCGACGGCTTCTCTCCACTCCGAGGCATCGAGCATCATATTGATTTTATACGGGATCTGCCATTCCGAACCGACCAACGTATTGAGCTAATCCGGAGGACAGTAAGGAGATTCAGAAGCAAGTTGAGGAGCTGTTGTCCAAGGGTCACATCCAATTATCCTTGAGTCCGTGCACCATGGTTATTCTCGTAGTGAAAAAAGATGGAACTTAGCGCATGTGCATTGACTGCAGGGCGGTAACTAAAATCTATTAAGTATAGTCACGTTATTCCCCGTTTAGATTACATGCTTGATGAGTTTCATGGTGCACTTTTATTTTAAGAAAATGATTTGAAATGGGGGTATTATCAGATACTGATCAAGAAGGTGATGAGTGGAAAACCGCCTCGGACTTTACGAGTGGTCAGTAATGCCCTTTGGCTTATAGCTAATGGCGCGTCTGATGAATCACATGTTAATGGTTATCTCGGCAAGTTTGTTGTTGTGTACTTTGATGATATTCTTATCTATAACAAGAACTTACATGATCATGCTGAGCATCTTAAAAGTTGTCCTTAATACTTGCGTGAAGACAAATTGTTTGTGATGCAAATAAATGCTCTTTTCGTTCCCATGATGTTCATGGATTTGTTATAGAGAATAATGGATTGTAGGTCGATCAATCGAAAGTCCAAGCAATTCTTGAATGGACAACCCCTTAAAGTGTCACCAAAAATTCGATCTTTCCACAACTTTGCTAGTTTTTTTAGACGTTTTGTTAATAATTTCTCAACATAGGCTGCTCTTTTAATGAGCTAGTTAAGAAAAACATGATGTTCGAATGGGGAAAATCCCAATAAATTGCTTTTGAACAATTTTAGCATGTAACGAATGCACATGTTCTAATGCTAACTAACTTAACTAAATTCTTCAAGCTTGAGTGTGGTGCCTTAGGAACGGGTGTAGGTGGTGTTTTACTCCTAGAAGGCCGACCCCTCGCATAATTTAGCGAGAAGCTGAATGGACGCTTTGTTAGTTTTTATAACACAGGCTGATGTTATAGACGTTTTGTTAATAATTTCTCAACATAGGCTGCTCTTTTAATGAGTTAGTTAAGAAAAACATGATGTTCGAATGGGGAAAATCCCAACAAATTGCTTTTGATCAATTTTAGCATGTAACGAATGCACATGTTCTAATGCTAACTAACTTAACTAAATTCTTCAAGCTTGAGTGTGATGCCTTAGGAACGGGTGTAGGTGGTGTTTTACTCCTAGAAGGCCGACCCCTCGCATAATTTAGCGAGAAGCTGAATGGACCAACCTCGAACTACCTATAACGTGTTTCTTGTTGTTATTTGGAGAGCCAAGCATGTGTTAAATAAAAAGGAAAACCATTACGAAGAGTTCATTAGAGGAATGATTCGGAAGATGAAATAGAAGTTTGACAAATATTGGTGCAGCTGCAATATTTTGATGGCCATTGGAGCAGTACTTGATCCTAGGTATAAAATGAGGTTAGTCGAATTTGCTTTCAACTAAATATATACTGATGTCGATGCACGTGCAAATATGTCGAGATGCATTTTGTGATCTTTACATTGAATATGTCCAAGAAGATAACCTGAAATTCCGTAAAAGTTCATCTTCTATGCCCGACGCGAGTTTTCTTCTTTTACTACCAGCTCCAATCTATAGGAAAGTGCTTCCTTCTTGTTTATCAATGTTTGATGAATATTTGAACATTGTCGCAATTGATTGCCATATTAAGACGGAATTGGATATTTACTTAAAGGAAAGGGTGTTTAGAAGCCATGATGGGGACATTCCTTCTCATTTTGATGCATTGGCTTGAGGAAATCTCAAGACTTGAAGTTTAATGTTTTGCCGAAATTGGCACGCGATGTTTTAGCTATTCTTAGCACAGTGGCAACAGAGACGACGTGTAGTGCGGGGACCTGTGTTTTAGATCCCTATCATGCATGCTACGTTATCTTCTGATAAGTTACAAGTCTTGATATGTGGAGCAGATTGTGTTTGACAACTTCGTGGAATCAATAAGCCTACTATGACATATTTAAGTTCATTATATTTTCTTATATATCACTTGAAGAGACATTATCACTTGATAGATCATTATTGCAAGATCACATTTCATTATTGTTAGTTTGTTTTTCCTTTATTGACGCCGTAAATCATATATTTGACAATAGTTAATCAATTTTTTACTATTCTATGAATGGAAGAAGAACCAGTTGATGTGGAATTGCATGGGTGATGATCAAAGCAAGCTAAGGAAAGCAATTTTGTCGGAATTTATCGATGATAAATTATTTTGTGTTTTGTATGGTGTACGGGATAAACTAATGATTATTTTGTTAATTTTTTCTTTTTGTGTCATAACCGTATATTTCATCCATACGTATTTTTATTTTGCTTTATTTGCTTTGTTAAAAGGAGGTTCTCTAAAAAAAATATTTGTGTCCGAATATTCGAATATTCGCGAATACATTCGTATATATTATCAAATTGAATACCAATCAGTTTTAATATTAAAATAATAAAAGAATAATAATACGGATATTCGAAAAGTAAACGAATACAAATATAATATAGTGTGTATTCAACTGGATTCGTTACGTTTGCAACTTCACTGCAAGTACGGTGATGCTCTGTCTTGAGTTATTGTTCAAGTCTTTGGAATTATACGAGTAATATTTTAATTTAGTTTATTTTATTATTTGCACGAAGTTTAGAGTCCCAGTACTAGCTGGGCTATAGGATCTTTGTTTATATGGATTAAAAGGGAGGTCCATTGACGCTCCATGAGTGGCAATCGGCATTTTAGATGCTGATGTGAATTAACTAAAAGTAGTGATAGACTTAACATAAAAATTAAAAGATAATGCATAGTTCTTAAATTTAATTATTAATTTTTGTTTGGAAATTGACAGAATAAAAGGACAGTTGATACTCACCCCTCACCCTTAATAAAATACTAGTAACTTCTGCTCACTAAAATGAGTGTGCTATTTTATACTTATTATTTTTTATTAAATTTAATCTAGTTTGAAATATTTCATAAAAAATCATAATATTAAATTAATTTGTATGTTTTAAATATGTAAAAAAACTGATTTATTATAAAGTTAAGGTAGAATAGTAACTAACTAAAATAATAATAAACTAAATAGAGTAATTTTTTCAATATTAATTCACAGAACATTTGACGGTTTTCCTGATTTCTCACCCTTAATATACTAGAATATTAGAACAGAAATATAGGTGTCCTCTAATGCTGCCACATATCCCATTATATTTAATATAAATTGAGAAAATATAAAAAGACTAAAACTATCCACTATCACATGTTTATACTACAATAACTACCTACTCAAATATACAATTTAGTATTCTATTATCACATAATAATTATATATATTTAATACTGTGCACTGCATGGGTAAAAAATTAGTATACTAAAATAGAAATATAGTAATTGTTTTTCAATATTAATTAACAGAACATTTTCTCACCCTTAATATAATAGAAGAGATAATAGATATCTTACATATATTATATATAATATTATATAATGGGAAATCCACAGAAAAATATCCATTTGTATAAAAACTTGCAAGTCAGTACCGTACTATTTTTTAGTTATACGTAGGTACCTATTAGAATAAAGTTTTTGTACATTAGTACCTGATCCACCACAAGGTACATCATCAAGGTTTTAATGACCTGAGCGGACCGGCCTGTTCCGATCGAAAATCGGTGAACCGGTCGGAATTCCGGACCGATCCCGGTACGGTTCATGCAGTATTTAAAAATAATAAAAAATAAATAGAATAATTATTTAAACAATGAGAAAATTGACTAGTGTTGGGTTGGGTCTAGTGGATAAGTGCTTGTGGAATGTCATTGAGCTGGGTTTGATTCTATTCAAAGCACTTTCTTTTATTAATTTTTAATTAATAGTGAACCCAATATATTAAATTTATAAATTTAATTTCTTACATCTCATATTAAATTTTAACCATTTAATTAATAATGAACCCAATATACCCCAATTTATTTGATTTCTTACATCTCATATTAAATTTTAACCACTAACGTATTCTAGTAGTATTTAATTAGCCCCTAATTCATAACATTGCAGTTCAAAAAACATACATAAAAGCATATATTTCTATATTATTTATTGATTCATTATGAAAATATATATTTATTATATTTAAACACACATGTTTTACTCCGGTTTGATTCCGGTTTTAAATCAGTTAAACTACTAAACCTTAAACCACTAAAATTCCCGGTCCGCTTCGAAAACCCGGTTTCAGAACCATGGTGGTACCTCACCTCAGCCTTGCTATTATTAAATCGTAGATTTTTTAATTTTAGTAGGAAGATGTCAATTCTATTTTGGTGAAGGGTAAATTGGAACAGACAATGTATCTTTCTTATATTCAATTTTGAATAAATGTCTACCAACCTCACATGTGTCTCAAGAATCTGAAGCTATTATAAATTGCACCAATTGTAACGCATCTAGAAGAGTCATTAATAGAAAATCAAACAACATGAGAATTAGTGTAAATTGGATATTCCTCAACTTTAATAGTTGATGTTTTCCCCGATAAATATTATTGAAACAGGCCCACCCACGTCATGTATTGATTATTGTTTTCGACATCGAACGTTGTAAATTTTTTCTTTTTTGGACCAGATATGTAACGACAGGTAAATTTTACTGGGCCATATATTTTGTTTTGGCCCATATGACCAAACTTTGTCCAATTTTCTGTTAATCTATTGGATATTAAGCCCATTAAACGGTTGAATTGCAGATTCTATACACGGCGAAAATATATATTTTCCTTTTTTAAAAATAATGCAGCTATTATTATTTGAAGTCCGCGGTCAATTTATGGCGTTGGCTTTCTGCGTAAGAAAACTCGTTTGGCCGCGTAATTATAAACGAGACCACCTCCGAGTTCATAAGCTATCATATCTTTGTGCAATTTGTGATTCAGGTGCGTCCGATTCCCAAGCTTCTTTTTTTTCCTTAGTTTTGCATACTTTCTGACTTTGGTGCCGCTATGTTTCTAAGAATTTAGATGTTATGAGAAATAATTCAGTAGTGGATTGAGGGAATACAATCATTTTCTCTTTTATGTAGGGATTGATGAGTGTTGAAACTGAATATGATTTGATGGGTTGTGAAATGTTCGATGGGTTACAATTAATTTGCTTTTATATGGTTTCGTAGAATTGTTTGTTTTTCTTGGGAGCAAATACACAATGGACCTAAACGATCTTAACAAAGTCTGGGAAGTGAAGCCACTTAAGAAGCCTAGAGAAGACGAAGCCAAGGAAATCTTAGAGAAGGTAGCCAAGCAAGTGCAACCTATTATGCGCAGACGAAAATGGAAAGTCAGGATCCTTTCTGAGTTTTGGTAAGGATATTTCTTTCTTTCATTCTTTTCTCTATTGAGTTCTCAATGCTCGTATCATGCCCATTAGCTTGTTGATTTTTTGCAGCCCGCCGAACCCTGACCTTTTAGGATTGAATATAGGTGGAGGATCCGAGGTTAAGTTGAGGCTGCGCAGACCAAACAATGAGTGGGATTTCTTCCCTTACGAGCAGATCCTCGATACAATGCTGCACGAGCTTTGCCACAACGAAATCGGTCCTCACAATGCTGATTTCTACAACCTTTTGAACGAATTAAGAAAGGTTCGTTTTTTTCCAGATATTGATTGTTCATTTCATAGATAGAATAGAGCTGAATGAAAAGAAATCCTTCCTTATTCATAGGAATGTGAAGGGCTTATGGCGAAAGGAATTACTGGGACAGGGCAAGGATTTGATCTCCCTGGAAAAAGATTGGGAGGAGGAGGATATTCATCACGCCTACTTCCTCAGTCTTCTCTCCGCCAAAAAGCGCTATCAGCCGCCGAAGATAGAGTTAAGCGCCAAGCTCTGTTACCCAATGGGCCTAAGCGCCTCGGCGGCGACGATTCAATGAAAGCAATACTGACTCCAATACAAGCAGCTGCCATGGCTGCTGAAAGAAGGCTCCACGACGACTTATGGTGCGGGTCAAAATCAGCTGAGGAGAGCCCTGAATCTTCTAGAAGCTCTCAAGTTTCTGTTCAAATAGACGAAAAATCCAACCAAGATTCGTTCGTCGAATCCATGCCTGAGGGTGGTGGTGAGATGTGGCCGTGCGACGCCTGTACCTTGTTGAATTCGGTAACTTGTTTTAATCGCATTTCGAGATTTTGATACCTTACAAAGTGCTGCTCTTATGCTTATACTCTTCTTTTTTTTTTGTGATTTGCGTGCCATTCATTGCAGCAATCTGCTCTCAAATGTGAAGCCTGTGGAACGATAAAAGGCAAGGGCAGCGAAGAGGATATGAACTTCAGAGGATGGTCTTGCAAATTTTGCACACTAAAGAACAGCAAAGAGAAGGATAAGTGCGCAGCTTGTGGGCAGTGGAGGTACTCTTATGGTGCTCCTATTGCTACTTCTAGTCCTTACATGGGTACTTAGAAGCTTTAAAAACATGTGCTATGTGTCTTTTACGAATCAATTATGTATAAAGAAACAAGAGAGCTTTCATGATCTTAATGAGAATGTTTATATTTATTACAAATTACTCTTTTCTAAGATCAAAAGAGCAAAGCCTGGAAATAAAACAAGAGACGTGCATATTCATCAAGGACAGTACTATTTTCCAGTGGACTCAAGTCTCAACAGATAACTGAGAGCCCATCTCTTTATTTATCCTCTTACATGGATCTGCACAGTTTTCTTCGAAAAATCTGCATCATTTAGCCTTTCAAGATAACCTTGACTGTAAATAAAAAGCTTCAAATATAGCATAGCCTCCATATACACGTATAGCTCCTCTCCTTTGCCAAAAAACAAAAGAAAAAAAGAACAACCCAATGGGACTAAACCACTTGGGCTGCAAAAATGGTAACTTCTTACAACATTCTTGTAGAGGAGAAGAGCTAACATATAATGGATCACTACTGGTAAAGAAACCATCTTTTGAGGAAATAACAGCCTTTGGTTCTCGAGTCTTGCCAATGATGTCTTCAGTAGCTCGCGGATGATCGATCACATGGTAAGAAGAGGAAACGATATATTTATGTAAGAACTGATGAAAAATATAGTATTTAGCAAGCTGCTTTATTGTTATTTTTTTTCGGTTTATTCATCTCCTTGGATGTACCAGCAAAGCAACATGGTAGCGCATCGCCGGAGAATGTAAATCCTTGCCCTTTGTTCCTTGACAAGCGAGGCACATTTTCTTGTGAAGCCACTGTTATTCTTCGTCGATGATCTCTTCGAAGAAGAAGTATGAGCTTTGTTGACGATGTTCTTGATTCGCACAGCCTCCATTTTCAAGATTTGATTGGTGGAGTTTCAACAGGTTTAAGACAAGAACCCAGAAAAATTAGGGGAAAAAGGAGAAAAAAAAGCTCACAAATGTATTGAGCTTGACCCTTGAGGAGGAGGAAAACACAGAAGAGTTGCGTGTTTATATACATGCAAGTGAAAGTTGACTTGGAGATTCATGTACTTGATCGGGTTCGGAAACTGAGGGATTTGCATGGGAAATTGCAATAGTTAATAAAGTAAGAAATTAATATAGATATTTTTTTTTATGATTCAATGAACATGATGAATGGGGTGTGATGTGGCTGACAGTAGGAAAGAATGCTGAAGAAAGTGAATTGGGATCGAAGTTATGAGTTGGATCATAGCATACATTTGAGTGAAAATGTGGTAAATGAATCAAAGATCAAAGCTTTTGCTTTATGATGACGAGACAAAAGGCAGTAATCGTAGGATACGTGTTGGATTGAAGAGATCAGCTTCCTTTATTTCTTTATCACACACTTCAAATAAGTTTAACACGAACCATATCAAATTATAATATGTAGGATGAAATGTATGAGAAATCATACTTTAGTAATTTTCTGTTATTATTAGCAAACTCAAAAATTTGTTTATTTAATTACCTTTGTCATCAGATGTTAATTATATTAGACAGCTTTCCCCCTACAATTTGATCTTACATAATTTCGTCTTGATAATATACTGTTAAAGAGTTCCACAAACATATTGTCTAGAGAATCAGTGGCAAACTCCGAAAATTAGTGCGATCCGATTAGTTTAAGCATAACAAAAGGCAACTATTGAAATTCCGATTCGATTCGAGCAGGTATGTGATATTTCGGCACGTGGACAGTTAAACATGTGTTGTTAACCGTTAGAATGAGATGTACTTCAAAGATTTGATATTCGAATCCCTGTAAGCTTCGCCTGTTCGATATCTATCCATTAATCAAACATCATTATCATCAAGGATAAGATTTTTTGTCTTAGGCAAGAAATATTGTGTCTTACTGACAAAATCTGAATCCTTGTAAGAACATCATATCACCGTCTAGAACCGGAGCCCCCGAGCCTCACCGAGTTGACATAATCGACTGGGCTATGAGCCGAGAGCCCGGGAATTACTAACCCCACGAGCCTTAGAAGGGTCGATTCCCAACTCTCCTTATACTCGGAGCCAAACGTGTAACCCATCGTCAGGCTCCTAAGCAACTCCCACGCCGCGTTTAGGTAGTCGGGGATCAAATATCTCAAGTCGAAGTAGTTCTTGTTCGGTTCTTCCCTCACATTCTGCAAAAAAAAAAAACACATTCTTAGTCGGTCAGTAGTATGTGTTCGAATTTAAAATCCCCATCAGCCCAGGCCCAAAAACACAACATATAAGCCCATGCAGAGTTTTCCCGACAGAAACCAATTGGCAATACATGGAGTAGCACAAAAATCTTTATATTGAGCTTAATACCCCAAATTCCGAGCCAGTTAGAAAAATACAATGACTTACTTGCTCGACGTAGAGGCTATCGTAATACAAGCACTTCCCGAAATGCTTGTACAAGAAAGTCCTGTTGTCGTAGGGCAACCTCGGGACAAGATCGTTGCAGTACACGACCCTATAGTACTTTGCCTCGGGACTTTCGAGGCGAGCCTCGACGAACCTCCCGAGCTTCCTATTACAAACCCTAGGTTGTCCGAAAGTATAAACACCCATAAAACGCTCCATCATCTCCTCTTCATCGAGCAAAAGGAGCATCGTAGGGAACAATATAGCCAAAGCTCCTCCTAAGCTATGGCCGGTGACTACGAACTTCGCGTTTTTGTGATTTTCGAGCAATTCTTTTAGCTTTGCCCTAACCGTGTGGTAAGCCGTCTTTTCTCCGATGGGCAAGAGCTCCTTTATCGTCTGAGGTTGTAGGAAGTTCTGGCAAAACGTGGAGGACTCTAGCCTACTGCCCAGGCCTAGGGCTTCTAGAAACCCCATATGTACTTTTCCCACCCGCGGGATTTCGTACCATGAGTAGTCGAAGTCGGTGATCCAATCGTCGGCGTCGAAGGGCTCGGTTCCTCGAAAGGCGACGACGATCAAATTCACGTCCGTGGGCTTATCGCACGCTATGAACACTTGGGTCGACCTCTCTTTCTGATAATCTGAAAGTTACAAAATTGGTAATAAAACCCGTAAGCGCAAAGGAAAAGCCTTATCGATATGCATCCGCCGAACTTACCGTTCCAGCAGTTGTAGAAGTCGACGAAGTGCATCTGTTCAATAGCAGGAAAAAAGGTACGTATTAACATGGAGCAGCGAATTCAATTTCAGTCCTATAACTTCCATGAAAATTGGCTTTTTCGTGTATATATATGTATATATTATATATATATATATATATATATATATATATATATAAAGACATGTTAGTTTGTAGAGAAAGAGTCTGTACAGAAAGTGAAAAGTATCTCAACTCGAGCAAGAAGAAAGATTTCCATAGTTTATAGCCCTTACAACTTTCAAGAAATTCGATTTTTCATCCCCTAACTAAGCTGCAGTCCAAAATTAGTCCGACGGGTTGCTACAATTCCTCACAAATAGTCATTCGTAAATTTCCTGCCATCTTTCCATTGCTTCCGACAATGAAAACATGACGAAATGCTAATTAAATCTTTGTAATGCAAAAAGACTATTTATGATAAATTCGTAAAAAAGTTTTTGGACGAACGAAAATCGAATTTCATGAGAGGTATAGGAAAATAAGATCACAAACATTAGCGGAAGATCAACAATGGATCAGAGAAAGCTATAGACCTTCCAGTGAAGATTGACGACGTTTCTTACAACCTCGGCGTTCTCATACGCCAACTTAGAAGCCATAACACACAAATCCATGAGCTCTTCATCTCCCATGTTAAAACAAGGCTGATGATCAGCTTTGCTGCTGTTAAAGAAAAGGTCTATTCGCCCATCTAAGTGACCTATTGCGCTAATGAACGTTTCCGAGCCTCGTTTTGGCATTACCACATTCCCTATTACAACGAGCCATCAACCAATCAGTGCAGATAGTCGAATGATTGAAGAAAAACACAGATCACATATGTGATATTACCTCTTAGAACTGCGTGTATCAGCCCAAGAAGTTGACCGTTGAGGGACAATAGGTTGAGTAGAAACTCCACGACGTAGCCAGTCAGTTCTAAAGGCTTGCCGAGAACCTTAATCACTTTCCTTGCTATGATAGAGACGACGATGACCCACCTGCGACTGAGTGTAATCACGCCGCCGCCGCCGCCGTCGTCGAAGATTTCTGAGAACGGCAAATCGCTCTCAAGAAACTTTGCGCCGCTGTCTAAGTTGCTGAAAGCCAAGAACTTGAACAAGTCCAAGAGCCCACCATTGTCATGCCTCACGATAAAGAAACTGAAATCCTCGGCGTCTGTCATTGTTATTACGTCCTCGTCGGACATTATTTTAGTTTTCTTCCTTATCAGATAGATTCTCACCCTTGTTTTTGTGACTACCTTTATTGTGGGCGGGGCTATAAAGGTTGGAACAGTAGTGCATGTTTATCTTTGAATAACAGATTGCAGTTTTGGATTGGTCGCTTGGAGTTGGCAATTGTTACACTTGTGTAATTTGTGTATGTATATGTCAGAAGAGGGGATAAGCGGCGAATTCTAACGTAAGGAAACCAAATTGTGATGTATGAAATTCGCAAGAAAAATGCGTTGATTTTCTTTGAATTTTTTATTGTAAGTTTATAAATCCATGGAAATCCAAGCTCCAAAAAGATTAGGTTCACCTTTTTCAGGTCGGTGCAGCCTTCTTACCTCTTTCAAGAAAAAACAAAATAAACAAAAACAAAGAGAAAAGGTGACAGCCCACGCAACAGTATAACAAAGAAATCCTACAGTTTCCATCTACTTGCATAGGTAATTATGTCTCAGATAAACCAATGGAGCTTTTTACTGCAGAGATGGAATGGAGTAGATAGTATGCAATAAAACGGATGGTACGAGTGATTACTGGGAAAACTGTAATGTAGCTTTTGCACTGTAAGCTATACACGTATCCGTAAAGAACAGTATTTCCATACTCTGTTCTTACCGTTGCTCTGCTTTCTCGTAAATTTATCGACTTTTAAGTATTTATTTTGTTTCTATGTAGTTCGTCTTTTTCCGAGGTGGGGCATTGCTTTGCGCTTATATCAATGCAAATGCAGTGTCTTGTTTGTTCCTTTGATTGGGTCCTAACATCCAAAAACATCTTTGACAGACGGTCCCAGAAATTAAAAACCAAATCTTGATGAGAATTTTGCATGTTCGCTACGTTTAAAATTACAATCTGATGCATATGCATTGGAGCTTTGATCTTGCTAATGTCCATTCCAATCTTTCTCTGATGCTCTCTCTCTAATTCACTTTCCCAACTAAAGGGTGTTATTATTACCACTGCATGGGAAGCATCCACAAGAAGACTTGTTGCCCGAAAACTGAGGCTTAATGTTTCTCTTACACGCTTTCCTCTGAGAAATCTTTAGTACTTGATCGGAGTGTTGGAACTGAGCTTCTGCTAGCAACTCTTCGGCTTTTCTGTGTACGTTTGCCATTCTCTTCATCAGCTTCTCTTCGAGGTTCGACCTCATTTTCTGTATCTTCACCTGATCATAAAAAAATCGTAACTAACTCCATTGCTTAATGAACATATTATTATGAGTGGATCATGTCTGTCAAGAACCAGACAGAAAGCCATAAAAGAGTGGAAAGACTTCCTCTTTTGGTGAGATTACTACCTTTAACGCTACACATAATCAAGAAAACTTCCCAGAAATTAAGATGGGACTGATTGTAAAATAAAGGGGACGCAAAGCACTATGGTATGTGTGTCCTTGACTGACGTTTGGCTCTATGTGGGATGGGATGGAATGAAGCCAAAAATGTTATACAGTAAGACTTTTTGTAATAAAATAGAGGAATGGGCTTTTCTTCGTTGCATCTTCAAGATTTCCCAGATCTTGCCAAAAAAAGATCAGCTTTTTTATGCTTTTGGGACATGCTTGCTTGTAAGAAGTATTACCTCGAGTTTTCTCGATTCCGCTTCTGCTTTAGCACTTTGAAGGTTAACCCATGCTTGAATCTTGGCCTGTTCTCTCTGATACCTGAGAATTTTTAACAGCTAAATCTTGAACATAAACTTGTCTAGAAACAAAGGTCTTAAAACTACTTACCTTAGACAGCTCTTAGCTTTATCTTCTTCCCACAAGCAAGGCGGCGCCGGCGCCGGCGCCGCCCTCGACTCAGAAACGCTCTTGCGAAACTCAGCGCTCATCTCAAAATGGCGGAGGCTCTTCGACACGTCCTCCTCTTCCTCTTCCCTTGAACTCCAATTCGTCCCAAACTGAGTCCCTAAGTTGAGCTTTGCCAGGTGGCATTCTTGCAGCTCCACAGTATTCGAGCTGCTGCTGTCGGTGCTCGCCGGAGCCAGTGGGCCAGACCGATTCTCCGGCGTGTTGTGACGCGCCGGCGAAGGGCTCTTGAATGGCGTCGGACACCTCGAAGTTGTCGAGCTGGCGAGGGGAGTCATCTCCGTGCCGACATCTCTGTGCTTTAAAGTGTCGTCCATCTTTGGAGGATGATTATCTGCTAAGTTCGAGCGATTTCCGAACAAGAAACTCTCTTGCAATGGCTCGTTTGGGAACTTATCTGCAGCATCACATTAGTGGAATAATTGATCTCAGAGACGATGACAAAGAAAGATCATCACTTTCGTGTAGTAGTAGTTCAAATACCTTTTTAATGTTATTACAGCAGCAGAAGCCATGTGAAAACGACAGAACACAAAAGTGGGGTACACGAAAGCTTTTTTCTTACAGAAATCTCTCAAGAAAAAAGAAGGGCTTCATTTACCTTTTAGAAGTAAACCAGCCGAAGCTGAAAGTGAAAGGTCATCAACAATGGCAGCTGACGAATTATTACCGAGCATTAATGTCCCTTGAAAAGCTGCACCACCACCACCGCCGCCGTACAGCTGTGGCTTGTACCCACTGCATTGCCTGGTGTACGTTTTCGCAGGCTCAAACGGCCTCAAAACCAGGCCATGATGATCGGCGGCGACGGCGCTGCTACGGCCAGGAGAGTCATTACACGACGACAGCCATTTCTCGGCGTCGTCCCACTTCGACGGAAAGCTCTTCCTAGAGAAGCTTCCATGGCTGAAGCTGAACACAGGCCTGCCCGGCGTCGGAGGAGCTTCGACGGCGAGCCTCCTCGCAAAGGAACCAACGCCGCCGGCGCCGCCGTTATCTCTGACCCTTTGAGCGGCAGTCGAAAATTCAAGAATCCCACCGTTCTCCGCCGCGTTATTCTTGCCTCCGACGACAGATAAAGACCTGACAAAATCCGAGGTTTCTTTGAGGTTCAGCTTGCAGAGAGGATCGGCGTCGGCGTAAGAATCCAACAAGAAAGGGTTCTTCGTTCCCTCTAATCTACCACCACCCTGGGATTACAACGCACAATACAATATAACTTGTTTAAAAAAAGCAGCAAAAATGGGGACAGGAAAAGAATGTACAACGTTGGATGTAAAGGAGTGTTCTTACCACGTGAGAGGAGAAAAAGGTCGAAGCTTCCATGTACTTGTCGCTTTCCATGGCAATGCAATGGCAAGCAACTTAGAGAAATCTCTGTTATGACATTAAAGAGCCGAAGAAATAAGATTTTAGAGAGAGTGTTCGATTTTGTAATGAAATGGACAGTGCCCACTGGCCAAGTCTTGAGTTTGGTCCAAAATAAACACTGTTGAACAATGACTAACAGTAGCTATATGTGACAAAAGAAGATATATCAGTGCCAAAAAAAAAAAAAAGCTCTTCTCCCCAAGATTGTTAGTACTACGTACAACTGTGTATTTTTTTAGTGTTGACAAAGCTATGAGAGATTTCTATGCTGTATTTTCTTTCTTTTTTCCTTTTTGTTTTGGAACTAATTATCCTGATATAATTATTTCGTTCAAGTTCAGGATTTTTCATAAACTCTGATCTGATAAAACTTTGACCATGTAGATTAAGAAATGTCATAACTCAAGGGCCTTTAATGGATATGGAATGATGTAGTAGTAATAATAAGGAAATATATTAATTAGTTTAATTATTGTAATGCATAATTTTTCTCCCGTTGGCTAGACTAGACTAGAAGCTATATATTGGTTAATTGTTAAATTTTAATTGTTCGGCATGCATGCAATGAAATGTATAATGCCAAGTTGTGAACAAAGATTATATATTCTACCTCCGTCCCTGTAATATATGGACATTTGTGATTGAGTTCGGTTTTTAAGAAATATAATATTTTAATAGCATAGAGGAAGAAAAGTGTATCGGTGTGGCACGTATTTTAAGAATATTTAATGTTATTATATTGATTGTGTGTGGTAGTTTTTTACTAAATATGGAAATGTATAAAAGATAGTGGGACGCCCGATTTGGTAAAATGTACAAAAGTTACCGGGACGGAGGTAGTATATAATATATATATAGGTGTATCTACAAAAGATACCCATTTATATAAAAAATTTGCAAGTCAGACCCCATGTCAGAAAAATTTTCATATAAGTATCCGTTCGATTGTGCGTACCATTTTTCCAATCTTGACGTACCTTTTTGTATGTGTATTGAGTATCATGTCACGCGTTTATATGGTACCCACATATGGTACTTATATATGGTCTATATTGTACCTTATGTGTGTTATATGTGTACCATTTTCTCACTGTATAATGTACCACAATATGTTTCCCTCTGTTACCTAAATGTGTTCTATGGCGTACTTGCGGCAGAATGGTATCAATGTTTTATTCAGATAGGTACATGCATATAAAAAACCTGAGAGTGTCTTTTTATATATGTGGGTATTTTCTTCAAAATCCCCATATATATATATATATTAATAGCCCTCTTAGTCTACACTTTGGGAGGTGAGAAGACATCATGTGCGCCAAAGACTTGTATTGGGAAGAAGAAAAATCACATCAAAAGGGTCTATGGACATGTCATATTTACATATATCGTGATTATTAATAATAAAATAAGTAATGTAATAATTTGATTATCTCATCAACAAAAGCAGCGAAGCTTCTCATCATGTCTTGTACATTTTGGAAAGCGTTGGTTTCTCTACTGCTTCTTTAACTCGTACATTCTATATAATAATCCTAAAATTTTAATCATGGCGAATCTTAATATATATGCTTAGTTTTATATCTCAATAACGACGTAGTAATCATTGTACACACACAAAATATTTGGGGGTTCAAACTCGAAGAAAGCTTTTTTTTTTCGTCTTTGAGTACACGTATTGTTAAAAAGCTAATAATTGGTGTCTTTAATGATAATAATAATAGGTCGAGTGTCGATCTTAATCTTCTCAGTTCTCTTCAATACACTCGTGTGTCTCAACTCTCAATACCATGGTTTCACTAGAGAATCAGTTATTAATTTCATTTTAGTATTATTACACTGATCACATGTGAACCTGACCTTAAGCCAGGCCCAGCCCAGATAATACAGATCATATGCACATTAACTCGATCAAATTGATTGATTTAAAAAAATGACAAACAATTGAAATTTTTACCTACTAAAGTGGCAAATAATAATCATTGTAAAGTTATGGCTTGAATTTAAAACTTTAGATACCACTTTATATTATGCATGTCACTTCATGATGATGATGAGTTTCTATTTGCAATTGAAGCGCCACGTTCTTTCCTACTTTAAATTCTAATGATAAATAGAACAAAATTACAACTTTAATTGGAACAAGCTAATTGAAAATCATGGAAAAATAAAAAACTTCAATACGTGGTACTAACATAAGTAGTGATCGTTTTAACTTTTAATTATGTATTAAATGTGTAGCTGTATTGAAGGCTGAGAGATTCCCTTGGAAAACTAGCTATAGATTAGTAGCTTTGACGGTGGTGAAAAGAAAAGGAGGATGGGTTATTTATGTTTGTCCTTTACATTATTATTGTATGAAATGATGGAAAATCAGATAAATGTTCCCCACTTTTTCACTAATTTGAAATCGGCCATCATTATTGTTGCTACTGAAAATAAGAAGAAATAAATTTCGATTAACAATGAAAAATCCCAAAGAAGTCTCAATGAGTTAAGACATCAATCTCCATCATTACAACACATTTCTATCTCTCTTTTTTCCCTTCTCTTTCTTACAGCTCACCACGACTGCACTGCCCACACACAGACACAAACAATAAACACGAGCAAATGGGCACATGAATGAATCCAAAGCCACATCTTCAATGGCGATACTTTCAACCACCACAAAACTCCTAATCTTCTTCTTCTTCAATCTGAATCTTCTCCTTACATCTTCTTCTTCTTCCCAGCAAAGGCAGACCTTCATAGTCAGCGTCGACAGAGACGCCAAGCCTTCGATCTTCCCCACGCAGACCCACTGGTACGAATCGTCTCTTTCATCCTTCGTCTCCGAGGGAGGAACAGATCGGAGGAACGACGTCGCCGTAATTCACTCGTACGACGCCGTTTTCCACGGATTCTCGGCGAAGCTATCGGCGGCGGAAGCCGCCGAGCTCGAGACATTCCCGTGGGTGGTCTCCATCATACCCGAACAGGTCAGGCACGTGCACACCACCCGCTCCCCTCAGTTCCTCGGTCTGAAGACGGGCGACAGCGTCGCCGGCCTTCTAAAGGAGTCGGACTTCGGGTCGGATCTCGTCATCGGCGTAATCGATACGGGTATATGGCCGGAGAGAGAGAGCTTCAACGACAAGGATTTAGGGCCCATCCCCTCCAAGTGGAAGGGGCACTGCGGTAATTTCCCATGCAATCGCAAGCTGATCGGCGCGAGGCACTTCTCCGCCGGCTACGAGGCGACCAACGGAAAGATGAACGAGACGGCGGAGTCGCGGTCGCCGAGGGACTCCGATGGACATGGGACCCACACGGCGTCGATCGCCGCAGGCAGGTACGTATTCCCCGCCTCAACCCTAGGATACGCCCGCGGCGTCGCGGCTGGGATGGCCCCAAAGGCCAGGCTCGCCGCCTACAAGGTCTGCTGGCTCGCCGGCTGCTACGACTCCGATATACTCGCCGCCTTCGACGCCGCCGTTGCCGACGGCGTCGACGTCATCTCCCTCAGCGTAGGAGGAGTCGTCGTTCCCTACCACCTCGACTCCATAGCCATAGGAGCCTTCGGAGCCATGGAGGCCGGAATCTTCGTCTCAGCCTCCGCCGGAAACGGCGGCCCCGGCGGCCTGACGGTCACCAACGTGGCTCCGTGGGTCACCACAGTAGGCGCCGGAACCATAGACAGAGACTTCCCCGCCGACGTAAAGCTGGGAAACGGGCGGGTCGTTCGCGGGTCGAGCGTCTACGGCGGGCCGACCCTGTCAAAAGACGAGCAGTACCCATTGATCTACGCGGGCAGCGTGGGCAGCGACGGCTACTCTTCCTCCCTCTGCTTGGAAGGTTCGTTGGACCCGAAATTAGTCAGGGGCAAAATCGTACTTTGCGACCGAGGGACCAATTCCCGGGCAGCCAAGGGCGAAGTGGTCAAAAAGGCCGGCGGAATAGGGATGATTCTGGCGAACGGAGCCTTCGACGGCGAGGGCTTAGTGGCCGATTGCCACCTCCTGCCCGCCACCGCCGTGGGCGCCTCGGGCGGCTCCGAAATCAAACGATACATCTCGGGCAGGCCGTCGGGCAGCAGCTCGACAGCCACGATCATCTTCCGTGGGACCCGCGTCAATGTTCCTGCCCCGATCGTCGCCTCCTTCTCGGCCCGCGGGCCCAACCCGGTGACGCCCGAGATCCTAAAGCCCGACCTAATCGCCCCGGGCCTCAACATACTCTCCGCATGGCCCGACAACGTGGGCCCGAGCGGGCTCGCCGCGGACAAACGGCGGACCGACTTCAACATCCTGTCGGGCACGTCGATGGCCTGCCCTCACGTCTCGGGGTTAGCCGCCCTGCTCAAGGCGGCTCACCCGGGGTGGAGCCCAGGAGCCATACGGTCCGCACTGATGACTACGGCATACACCACAGCGGTCCGCGGCGGCAGCGGCTCGACGATGGTCGACGAGGCGACGGGGAACTCGTCGACTGCCATGGACTTCGGCGCGGGCCACGTGGACCCGCAACGGGCCATGGACCCCGGGCTCGTCTACGACGTGGGCCCGTACGACTACGTCGATTTCCTATGCAATTCGAACTACACTATAAAGAACATCCAATCGGTGGCTAGGAGGTCGGCCTTCGACTGTGCTAGGGCTAAGAGGGCGGGGCATATCGGTAATTTGAACTATCCCACGCTGACCGCCGTGTTTCAGCAGTACGGTAAACCTAAGCTGTCGACCCATTTTATACGAACGGTGACTAACGTGGGTGAGGCGGGCTCGGTCTATAGGGTTAGGATCGAGCCGCCGGCTGGGATGAGGGTCACGGTTAGGCCCGAGGCATTGGTTTTTCGTAGGGTGGGTCAGAAGCTGAACTTCTTGGTTAGGGTTCGAGGGGAGTCCGTGAGGCTCGAGCCGGGCGGTTCGCGGACTAGGAGTGGCTCGATAGAGTGGTCCGATGGGAAGCATGTAGTGAGGAGTCCTATAGTTGTCACTATGCAGCAGCCGCTTTAGTTTTTCTCTTTTATTTTCTTTTTGGCACATCTTCGATGAGCAAAAGCTCTTTGCTGTGTTTGTTGTGGGTATGTGTAATGAGTGGGTGTGGTGTATATTATTACATCGATGGCTCTTTATTTTCATTGTAATGCTTTCATTTTTTTTGACTAATCATGCGAGCAAATTAAGTCAACATAGGAGTCTTTGGATGTTCTGCCTTGTAATAAAAAAATGTGTATTAATATATTCGGACACGTGAACTCATGGCCTGGGACTTTGTGTAAGTTTTTAATTTATTTACTATATTAGATGCTTCCACCGAGAGATAGAACAAAGATATGATAGATAATAAATTAAAAAGTGGGCAATAATGCCAAGTATTTGGTGCCCATCGCATAGGCTGCAGTGCATGAACTTTGTTTATTTCTATGTGAATAATTAAATACATAAATATTGTTGTGGTAGGTAGGGCACAATGGTAAACTAACGTTTTTTTCACTTGGGTAAATTAATCAAATTCCACATGCAATGGCTTCGATTTCCTATTTCTAGTCGAGGTGGCGACATTGTCTACTTTATTAACGGTGATGGCCACGATAAACTATCCTTTGTTTGTTAATCTCACCAAAAAATTAATAATAAAATTCAATAACTCACCACGATCTTCTTTATTTACTATTTTTAGTTAATTACTATTTTTAGTTAATTCATATATCTTTAATTTTATAATATATATCTAAATAACTAAATTTAAATTATAATTTCAATTAACTATTTTAAATTAAACTAATTTAATATTAATATGGCAATGCCTACTAGTATTAATTAGATTGAATTATGAATGTTATACGATATCAGCTTCATGCGAGGCCCATCGTTATCAAAATGAGACTAAGAGTGGGTTGTTAAACGTTGTTAGCCAATTAGTTCGTTTTCCCAAGTCCACGTAAATATATAGAAAGTCGAAAAGTTTAAACTTGAAAGTGAATTCCAAATCGAACACAATGCCCAATCAATAGTCAAACGTACATGTTATTGTTATGAATTTATTATTATTCTTTGCATAAATTATTGTGGCCAAAGATAAGCCACTAGTCCACTTGCGAAAGGAAAGATATAAAAACAGTTACACGGCATCATCAGTAGCATTTCAACAAGTGGTTCAACAAGAATTGGATTAGTATGAAATATATTAAATTTTCAATATATTATGTTTTCTTACATGAGGAGTGGAGTGGGGTACACACTCACACATTTTCCCCATTTCAAGCACTGAGCGTATACAATGAATCTTATCATCTTTGTCTCAATATATAATATAATACGTACATATCTATCTACCTTGCCTTTCGTGTTCATAACTTTGTAATTATACATTTCTAACCTTTCCGAGAAATGACGAGAAAGTCCCAATATTACTGTGCTGTACGAGGGCATTTCCGTCACTGTCAGCCCAAGGGTAAAATGGTAAGACTACAGTGCCCGCCCATCATCTCGTTCTTGTCACCTTCGCATCCGCGTGTATTATATGTATATATACGTATTTGTACGGCACATTTTCACGCACAGATTCATTACCACTCGAAGAAATCGCAAGTGTTTCTTGTTTTTGTTTTCAGAAATTAGTTTGGCGGAATGTGTGGAGGCGCGATTATATCTGATCTGATGACGCCGTCGAGGCGGTCGTCGCGGCGGCTGACGGCTGAGCTGCTCTGGGGAAGTGGTCTGAAGACCGATAAGAAGTTGAGCAAGGGGCTGAAGAAGGCGAAGATCTGCTATAAATCGGCGATTGTTGACGCGGAAGGTGATTTCGAGGCTGATTTTCAGGATTTTACCGGCGATGCTGAAGAGGAAGAGGTCAACGTCAAAAAGGTGTTTGATTCATCGTCCTCCAAGTGCTATGGTTCTAAAGGTGATGAGTAGATTTATCTGGCTGTGCAGTTTTGACGATCAATTTTATCGTGTTTGTTGATCATGTGTAGTAGTAGCTTTTATATATTGCTCATTTCTCCAGTTTAGGATGTGATTTTGCCGTGAATCACCGTTTCGCGCTCCCAGAAAAAACATATTTTCGCTAGATTTGATTGAATCTGTAGTATTTCTGAGTTTTATGTTGTCCAAGGAACAAAATAGATAGAACTGTATTTTCTAGTAACAATCAGTACTGTACCTGACAATAGCCATTACAACAAATCTTATAGTTGTGCTTCTTTGACGATCTTTGTAAGGTATGATGAAATCCGACTGCTATGAATCTGACGAGGAATCTGAGGAGGGTAAATCCTCAAAGAGAAAGAGAAAGAACCAATACAGAGGAATACGTCAAAGACCATGGGGTAAATGGGCTGCTGAGATCCGTGACCCCACAAAAGGCGTTCGAGTCTGGCTCGGCACTTTCAACACTGCTGAAGAAGCTGCAAGAGCCTACGACGCCGAGGCTCTCAGAATCAGGGGCAACAAAGCTAAGCTGAACTTCCCAGGAAATGCTTCTTCCACCACATCAAGGCGCACTGTGAAGGTCAACTGTAATAAAAACATTGCCAAGCAAACCCCTGAGAGAGATCTTATGAACATGCCCAGCAATTACTACAACTGTGATGGTGGTGATGATTCTCTGGTTTTCAAGGAAGAGAAACCACCGATCAACCTTGAGACGGGCAATGATTCCCTCGACTGCTCGCAGTTTTCTTGGGGCGAAAACTGTATGGTCACAACCCCAGAAATATCATCCGTTCTTGCAGCTGCTTTAGACGATGATGAGGCTCTGATGTTAGAAGAAGATGCCAGTCCGGCGAAGAAGGCCAAGACGACGAGCTCATCAGAGGAGAACACTACCACCAAGATTGCTGACGAGTTATCCGAATTCGAGTCCCAAATGAAGCTTTTTCAGATGCCATATCTTGGGAACAATTGGGACGATACTTCCTTCGATGGTTTTCTCAACGGACAAGTTACTGCGACTGCTCAAGATTGTGGGAATACGATGGTCGATGGCCTTTGGTCGTTCGATGATGTGCAAAATATGATGGGTGGTGTTTACTAGGCTATGCTGCTGCTGTTGCTTTTCAAATCGTACGCACCCTTTTGTGTTGTGTGAATAAAGTTGTTCTGTTTTTTGTTTTCGTTTATGTTGTTGAGTTACTGTGTTTGTATTGGAACTAACCTATGTTTCCCTCGACTTGAGATGCTCTGTGTTTGAATGTGTAGTAGTAATGTAGATATATTACAAAAACGCAAAAGGTGAGACGATATCAATGAAAATTATGATCGTCCCTAAGAAAAGTAATGAAAGCGATGATTGATTAGTTACAACAACTCCATGAAAAATACCACATGGACTTAAAAAGTGGTATGGGTTGCAAACTGTAGTCATCTCCCACTTGTTCGTCGAGAGAAGAAAGTAAAATTAAATTCTGAGGGATAAATTCCAAAAAAATTATAATTCGTACAGTAATAGTCCTCGATTCAACAAAGAAGATCAATTCAACAAAGAAGACGACTGGTAATAACCACCATTCGTCTAAATTGTATCTGATAAGTTACATATAAATGGAGACAGCAGTACAATGTGTCACCAATAATCATTGCAAGAACACAACCCATCCCTAAAATGGTGAAACCTCTTACTGTCCCTCGCAATAATCTCCCTCCCCACAATCTTCGAAATGATCTTAAACGCATTATGACAATCCCCGCAAACCCTAAGGTTCTTGATTATCCTAAGCGGCGACCGAGCCGCGCTGGTCATAAATCCCTGAGCCGCGGCTAGCCGCTCGCTGTGAGCCATAAGTGCTTCCTCCTTCGATTCTTGGTCAACGTCGTGGAGCACAAACTTAGTCTCAGGGATATAACCGTCTTCTTTCATCTGCTGCCTCAAACCCCTAAGCAGTGCGTATATCTTCTCATGCTCGGGGTGAGACCTATCCCCTGCTCTGTATTCGTGTACTCTGCTTCGTATGTCTAGTAAGCTCTGTCTGTTTAACATCTTCTTCTCTTTCTCTCTTAAGACGTCCTCGGCGCTAATTGGTATGAGCCCTGCCCTAGATTGCTCGTTCAAGCTCGAGGGATCTAAGAGGTTTACGAATTCAGCACATCGATCGCCAAGCTCTGTATTTCCATGGACTCTGCTTAGCTTCATTAGGGTTCTGTAAACTTCAACGTTGGGTTCGATTGGCATCTTTTCGATGAATTCGAGGGCTTCGTCTAAGAAGCCAGCAGTTCCAAGCATGCCCACCATGGCGACGTAGTGATCTATCGTGGGAATAATTCTGAAATCTTTTTGCATTGATTCGAAGTGAAGCATTCCTTCTGTTATATCGCATAAGCCACCGCAAGCAGCAAACACTCCTAGGAACATCTGAGCATCGGGTTTCAGTCCTGACTTTTTGAACTCTTCGAACAATTCAATGGATTCCTCCCCACGGTCGTTCTTGGCGAGCCCAGATATTACAACGTCCCATGAAGTCAAGTTTCGTCTGGGCATTTGGTCGAATACTGCTAAGCCGTCGTCCATGGAACCGCAGTTTGAATACATCTCAAGAATCTTATTGTATGTTCGGATTTCGGGATATGGGATGGACTTCAACAGAAGTTCGTGGACAGATTTGGCCTCAGCTAAAGCCTCTTTCTCTCCGCATAGTCGCATCAAATTTAGGAACAGGGGTAATTCGACTGTTATGCCCTCTTCCGACATCACTCCTAAAAGCTCCACGGCTTCCTTTACTTTGCGTTCACTGATTAACTCGTCAAGGTCCTCGATTTTTGTCCTCGTTTGAACACCTTCGTAGACATTTGAAAATCCCATATTGGACTGAGCGGCTATGTGCGAGCCATTTACTCCACTGCTAGAAGAGCCAACCCAACCTTGCTGAAAATTCTCGGGATTCGAGTAATAATTTGCTCCTCCATTTTGTTGATAATTCCCAGAACTATGCACATTTTCCTGAAACATTGCTTCATTTCCACTATGACCATTGCCATAGTTGTTCTGCAACATCTGTGCATTTCCACCAAAACCTCCAATTGAGCTCCTCGAAGTGCCCACAGAAGAGAAACCATTAAAGTTCTCAGCTTTTTGAGCTACAATACTCTGAGCAGCATTTCCCATGTCCGCATATGTAAAATTACCATAACGCCCGCCACCGTTCTGCCCATGGACGGAATCGTGGCTATGCCTCTGCTCAATACCACCATTAAATCCGCCATTCGGGTTACCCGACCCGTATCCTAACCGATTTTCAACACTATTTGCATCAATCTTACCGCGAAATTGCAATGGGTCGCCCCCCAAATCGCCGGATTGAACATAAACCCCAGTAGGGTTTTGCCCAAACTCAGCCCCACCTAAATTTCTACCATAAAACCCATCATTAGGACTGAAACCTACATTATCAGATCGATTTCCTCCCAAATTTCCGTCAGAACTGCCGTATGCATCTGATCTTTCAGCTGCGGTGCTCAGACTTCTAACAGAACGGTAGAAATTAACGGGTAATTTATATTCCGAGGAGGCTCTTACTCTGTACACCTTCGAGATATGCCGGAGAGAATCGAGCGAGGCCCTTCTGCAATACATTTTTGCCGAATACACTTCGAATATAGTGCAAAATAATCTCAACTGAGCGAAACTTCAGTTTGAAGATGCTGTCTGAGTACAGCAAATGCACCTAAAATGTACGGCCATCGCATTTAGGGGTTTTAGGATATATTTCAGGCCCAACCCAATGAGAGTTTGGGCCATGTTTAGATTCCATGTCTGCTTATGGTCTTGGGCCACTAGACATAATTGGGCCGCAAATGGGCTTACGCACAAATGTGAAAACTTTTTCATTGGATAAATGAAATCTAACCGTCTACTAAATCTTGTAATATCCACGCTGTAAATAGGCCCACCTTTGAGAGTCTGACGCTTTCTTACTACTATTCTCTTCATTCTCAACTTAATCCCTTCTCTTACGAGAGCTTCATTTCTCTTTCTCTCCGCTATGGCGCTATCTCAATTTATCTAAGCTTTCCCTCATTTCTTCTACTCATCTCATTTTTAGTTTAAGCTACTTTTTCGGTGAAAAAAACGAGGCTTGTGGCAAGTTCAACTCTTCAAGTAGCTAAGCAAGTTGTAAGTACGTATGTTGTGTGTGTGCATGTGTATATATATATATATATATATATATATTCGATGTGTACGATAAGCGCTAATAACTGTTTGTTGAAATGCGCTAGAGCCGAGTTTGCATTTCAGGCGTTGAGCTTGGGTTTGTTTTGTTTTGGTCTGTGACTGGGAAAAATAATGAAGTTTTGTGAATCGATTTGATTTCTTGAGGTCGAAGTTTAGAAAGGGAGGGAAAAATCTTGTATCTGTTATGATCAAATCAGTCGCGCAAATATTCTCAGCCACTTCTGTCAAATTTGAGTGAGATATTCTAGAAAAAAGTCTTTTGTGGTCGTGAAGAACTGTTCTATTCGACCTTTTGTTCCTTGTTCGCTGAAAGTGATCTTGATATTTGTTGAAAGTGATTTCGTGAGCATTCCTTGACATGCATTTGCTGAAAGTGATTTTCTTGATATTTGTGGGGATATATTTCTACTATCTATTGATACAAATATGCTTACCAGCTTTGATTTTGTTACTTTTCTGCGGCAATCATTGTTGTCTATCGCCCATGAACTTGCAAGTCGTCGATGGTGATAATGTGGATTTATATTGTTAATCTGTGTCTCGACAGTTTATATTTGTAGGTTTCACATTCTTTTCTCATATAGATCCAGCTCTTGGACATTCTATCATGGAACTTGGGGTAAGAAAACTAAAGTTTCCTAATAATATTATTCGCTATCATTTTATTATCTGATCCTTTATTTTCTACACCAGTCGACTATTGATAGGTTTCAAAGTGAACTAAGGTACGACTTTTCATTTTGTTGATTAAATTTAAGACATTACATAGTCATTGTTTTTGCTAAATTCGTCTATTAAGCTTGGCAATAGAACGAGGCTAATCCATGCACGAACATATGCTAGAAACTTTTATGCATCATTTCTATATATTTTATTAAGCGTGTGGGGGTGAGTATAAAATGCATCTTGGTCTCAAATTTCAAAAGAAAATTAATAATTAAACTTGAAAAACTAAGTTAATTTCAATTGTATAATTTATATATATATATATATATATATATACATAATTAAATTATAATATGAATTAACTATTTTAAATTAAATATTATATATTTACATATAATAGCACACGCATCTGAATGTGCAAGATTACTAGAATACATAATCCAACCAAATATTTATGTTTGTTAATCGAAACAGAAACGTTTTGGTGATCGATACGAACGAAGAACACAGAAATAAACCACCTAATAGTTAATGAAAACTTTGACCGTCACAATGCAAGTGTCATAGACACCTACGAATTGCAACTGGGGTCTGAAATTGGTTTGGTTGGACCCGGGACCCGCCCGATTAATTTGTGACGAATCCGAACCCAGACCCGTCTACAATCTGGAGCCGCACCGCGCACGAATGAACTATAGACTAGTAAATCTTGATTAGTAAATCTTGATTTTTTTTAAATTCTTTGTTTTTCAAAACATGGAAAAGATAATAAATATAGTAATATAAGCTTGAGAATTGAACATAGAACCTGATGGTAGTAAACAAGCATCTTATCCCTTAGGCCACAAAGCTCTTTTTAACCATTACTAACACTTGTATATATCTCTACAAAATAAATAAAGATTAATTTATATATAAATATTTATTAT
Organism: Craterostigma plantagineum; assembly: GCA_027422505.1. Lineage (NCBI taxonomy): Eukaryota > Viridiplantae > Streptophyta > Magnoliopsida > Lamiales > Linderniaceae > Craterostigma > Craterostigma plantagineum. The sequence continues at coordinate 34,390,244 of JAPQWV010000002.1, read as the reverse complement.
GCGGGGCGGGTTTCTTGGCGAAATTAGCAAGACCCATCCTGAACCCGGCCGAGTTGTTTTTTAAGACCCAGAACCAGAATAATTAAAAAAACCACTTTATAGGGGCGGGGTCTCTAGACCCGCCTCATCCCTAGAGACACCGGCCCTCACAGTCCGAGAGTCAAAGACCGCAAAATCCCAAAATAAACCAATGATTCCTGGATCTTGACACCTATTCACTAGAATTTTTAGTAAATCTCAAATGAATCCTAATAACTCTTAACTAAACCTAATCTAGATTCAAATACGAACTTAACTAATTAATAATAGTATTATTAATAATAACACTCCACGTTGTTGTAGCTCAAACATCTACCACTCGCTGAAGTAATTATTTTATTTGTGGCAGTTGTATCCATGATGTTCTGAGAACTGAGCTGACGAATCATTTTCATGGAAGCAAAATTTCCATGTTTAGATTTCTGTCAGAAACCAACGGCATACCGGATCTTGTAGTTACGTGGCTACGATTGCTTGCACCGAAATGTTGTATAGGATATGTAGTCTATCCCAAGGGAGTTCAAAACTATTTTGACTTACAAGATCAATTTGACCATCTGTATAGTAGATTTGATGTGGTTCAAAATCGTAGTGATTTACAAGAAATGTTGCGCAATTCAATGAGAGTGAAATGGACAAGGGTGAAGTATGTTCTGGATTATATTCTTAATATTGGACTACTTTCCCAATCACCCTGTGAGGAATCTTTATGCGTGGTTTGCCGATACGGTAAGGAATTATAAGTTTCTAAGTATTCATAACTATAATATACATATTATATGTAATCTAGACACACACATGGATAGGCTCCTAGAACTAGGATTGATTCGTACAAGAAATTGGAGCGTGATAAGGTGATTCTACTATTGGATATTTTCCCTATCACCGTCGTACTGAAGTCGTTTGCTTCCTTCAAAAAATATCGTGAGGTATGTCTATTTATTTTCTTTAATGATTGATTTTCTTAATAGTTTTAATAATTGAAACTTTTGAAAATGTCGCATGTCCTGACATGACCGAAGTCGAAAAAGCGTTGTATATTACCACGCAATGGTCCTTGTTGGGAAGTTTTCGATGAAGAGGGATGGTGTGGTTCACCAATACGTCATAGCTCAGAATTCAGCGAAGACTTCCCAACAAGGACCAATTGCGTGGTAACCCGGCCTCCTCATATACAACGCTTTTGCGACTTCGATCATGTTAGGACATGGGACCTTTTCAGAAGTAGATATTAAAACTATAAAAAAAATCAATCATTACAGAAAATAAAATAGACATAACTCACGACATTATTTGAAGGAAGCAAACGACTTCAGTACGACGATGATATGGAAAGTGTCCAATAGTAGAATCACCTCATCGCGCTCCAATTTCTTGTACGAATCAATCCTAGTTCTAAGAGTCTGTCAATGTATGTGTATAGATTACATATGTATATGTATATTATAGTTATGCATACTTAGAAACTTACAATTCCTTACCGTAGCGGCAAACTACGCATAAAGATTCCTTTCGCGAGGATACTCACATGATTGGGAAAGTAGTCCAATATTAAGAATATAATCGAGAACATACTTCACCCTTGTCCCTTTCACTCCCATTGGACTGCGTAACATTTCTTGTACATCACTACGATTTTGAACCACATCAAGTCATACAAACGGTCAAATGGATCTTGCAAGTCAAAATAGTTTTGAACTCCCCTGGGATCTGGAAATAGACTACATATCCTATACAACATTTCGGTGCAAGCTATCGTAGCCACGTAACTACAAGATTCGGTACGCAGTTAGTTTCTGACCAACGACAGATGATCTGACAGAAATCTAAACATGGAAATTTTACATCCATGAAAATGATTTGTCAGCTCAGTTCTCAGAACATCATGGATACAACTGCCACAAATAAAATAATTACTTCAGCGAGTGGTAGATGTTTGAGCTACAACAACGTGGAGGGTTATTATTATTATTAATACTATCATTAATTAGTTAAGTTCGTATCTGAATTTAGATTAAGTTTAGTCAAGAGTTATTAGGATTCATTTGAAATTTACTAAGATTCTAATTTTAGTCTCTATGAACAGGTGTCAAGATCCAGGAATCATTGGTTTATTTCGGAATTTAGCAAGCCACAGTCTTTGACTCTCGGACTGTGAGGGCTGGTGTCTCTAGGGATGGGGCAGTCTAGAACCGAACCCCGCCCCTATAAAGTGGTTTTTTTAATTATTCTAGTTTTGGAGTTGGTTCTGGGTCTTAAAAAACAACTTAGCCGGGTCCGAGGTGGGTCTCGGGTCTTGTTAACTCCGCCAAGAAACCAGTCCCGCATAATAAATATTTATAAAGTAATCTTTATTTAATTTTAGTATAGATATATAAAAGTGTTAGTAAAGGTTAAAAAGAGCTTTGTGGCCTAAAGCATAAGTTGCTTGTTTATTACCATCAGATTCTATGTTCAATCCTCATCAAGCTAATATTACTATAATTATTACATTTTCCATGTTTGAAAAAACAAAGAATTTTAAAAAAAAAAACAAGATTTACTAGTCTACAGTTCATTCGAGCGCGGTGCGGCTCTAGATTTAGATGGGTCGGGGTTCGGATTCGTCACAAATTAATCGGACGGGTCCCGAGTCCAACCAAACCAACTTCAGACCCCGCCCGTTGCCATTCGTAGGTGTCTATGACACTTGGATTGTGAGGGTCGAAGTTTTCAACTCTCGGAATAGCTATTAGGTGGTTTATTTATGTGTTCCTCGTTCGTATCGATCACTAAAGCGTTTCTGCTTCGATTAACAAACATAGATATTTGGCTTGATTATCTATTCTAGTAATCTTGCACATTCATATGCATGTGCTATTATATGTAAATATATAATATTAAATTTATTTAATTTAATTTAAAATAGTTAATTCAAATTATAATATAAATTATGTACAATATAAATTATACAATTGAAGGTATAGAAATTAACTAAAAATAGTGTTGAACCAAAAATAAAAATTAACCCATAATGGTAGTTTTTAAGTTTAATTATTAATTTTCTTTTTGAAATTTGACAGACCAAGATGCATTTTATACTCACCCCTCACACGCTTAATAAAATATATAGAATTGATGCATAAAAGTTTCTAGCATATGTTCGTGCATGGATTAGCCTTGCCTAATAGACGAATTTAACAAAAACATTGACTAGGTAATGTCTTAAATTTAAACAACAAAATGAAAAGTCGTACCTTAGTTCACTTTGAAACCTATCAATAGTCGACTGATATAGAAAATAAAAGATCAATCACATAAAATAAAATGATACCGAATAACATTATTAGGAAACTTTAGTTTTCTTACCCCAAGTTCCATGATAGAATGTCCAAGAGCTAGATCTATATGAGAAAAGAATGTGAAACCTACAAAATAAACGGCCGGGAAATAGATTAACAATATAAATCCACATTATCACCATCGACGACTTACAAGTTCATTGGCGAAACACAACAATGATTTTGGCAGAAAAGTAGCAAAATCAAAGCTGGTAAGCATATTTGTATCAAGAGATAGTAGCAATATATCACCACAAATATCAAGAAAATCACTATCAGCAAATGCATGCCAAGGAAGGCTCACAAAATCACTTTCAACAAATATCAAGATCACTTTCAGCGAACCAGGAACAAACGGTCGAATAGAACAGTTCTTCACAAGCGAAAAAGACTTTTTCCAGAAAATCTCACTCAAATTTGACAGAAAATGGCTGGTTATTTTTGCGCGACTAATTTCGATCATAACAGAAACAAGATTTTTCCCACCCTTTCCAAACTTCGACCTCAAGAAATCAAATCGATTCACAGAACTTCATTATTTTTCCCAAACCTAATTGTCATCGTCACACACCAAAACAAAACAAACCCAAGCTCAACGCCTCAAATGAAAACTCGGCTCTAGCGCACTTCGACAAACAGTTATTAGCGGTTATCGTGCACATCGAATATATATATATATATATAATACACACAACATACGTACTTACAACTTACGTAGCTACTGACGAGTTGAACTCGCCACAAGCCTCTTTTTTTCACCAAAAAAGTGGCGTAAACTAAAAATGAGATGAGTTGAAGTAATGAGGAAAAACTTAGAATTGAGATGACGCCATAGCGTAGAGAAAGAGAAATGAAACTCTCGCAAGGGAAGGGTTTGAGTTGAGAATGAATAGAATAGTAGTAAGAGAATGAAGAGATACGGGTCGGGTGACCCGAATGGCTGATTTAATGGTGGTATTGTTCAAAACGGGTCGGCCAGCAGCCCGCCAATCGGTGGGCCTGGGAAATGAAGGCCGCCCCGCCCCTTGGCGGGCTTAGCCCGACCACTTAGAAAAAAAAAAAAAACCTTGAAGTCTTACAACGCCTTAAACGCATACCATTAACAGTAAATCAAATCCAAAATCACAGCAAAAATCCAAAACAAGAATAAACATTTATCAAAATAAATCCAAACATCTGAACCAGAATTTTCAATATTTATACTCGATAACCACTTTCGTCAACACTTATAGAAGAATCATCGCAGTCGCAGCCAAAAACCCTAATTCCCAAATCGAAAATCCTAATTCGCAGCTCAAAGAGTGTACCTAACGAGAAAGAATACCCTCACAACTCAAGTGCGGTTGGTGAATGATTACACGCCGTTGATGCCGTGGGTGATTTGCCAAAAGCTGGATTTGTGGGGTTGCTAGTGTGAGGTTGCTCGCTGTTGTGGATGTGGCGTGTGGAGATTTAGATGTTATGAGAAAATTGAAGTGAAAGTGCAAGATCCCGTCCGAAATTTGAAGCAGGTTCTTACTTGGAATTTAGTCGAACAGTTGACGTGCGTGCCTTTAGATTCGAGAAAGTGAGTGAAAGAAGATTGAGAAACGAGACAACTTACTTGCTTCATTTCCACTATGACCATTGCCATAGTTGTTCTGCAACATCTGTGCGTTTCCACCAAAACCTCCTATTGAGCTCCTCGAAGTGCCCACAGAAGAGAAACCATTAAAGTTCTCAGCTTTTTGAGCTACATTACTCTGAAGCATTTCCCATGTCCGCATATGTAAACGCACAGATTTGCGACATAATTGCGTATCCGAGGAGGCTCTTGCTCTGTACACCTTCGAGATATGCCGGAGAGAATCGAGCGAGGCCCTTCTGCAATACATTTTTGCCGAATACACTTCGAATATAGTGCAAAATAATCTCAACTGAGCGAAACTTCACTTTGAAGATGCTGTCTGAGTACAGCAAATGCACCTAAAATGTACGGCCATCGCATTCAGGGGTTTTAGGATATATTTCAGGCCCAACCCAATGAGAGTTTGGGCCATGTTTAGATTCCATGTCTGCTTATGGTCTTGGGCTACTAGACATAATTGGGCCGCAAATGAGCTTACGCACAAATGTGAACTTTTTCATTGGATAAATGAAATCTAACCGTCTACTAAATCTTGTAATATCCACGCTGTAAATAGGCCCACCTTTGAGAGTGGACGCTTTCTTACTACTATTCTCTTCATTCTCAACTCAAGTCCTTCTTTTACGAGAGCTTCATTTCTCTTTCTATCTGCTATGGCGCTATCTCAAATCTAAGCTTTCCCTCATTACTTCAACTCATCTCATTTTTAGTTTAAGCTACTTTTTCGGTGAAAAAACGAGGCTTGTGGCGAGTTGAACTCTTCAAGTAGCTACGCAAGTTGTAAGTATGTATGTTGTGTGTGTGCATATATATGTTCGCTGTGTACGATAAGCGCTAATAACTGTTTGTTGAAATGCGCTAGAGTCGAGTTTTCATTTCAGGCATTGAGCTTGGGTTTGTTTTGTTTTGGTGTGTGATGATGACGATTAGGTTTGGGAGAAATAATGAAGTATTGTCAATCGATTTGATTTCTTGAGGTTGAAGTTTGAAAAGGGAGGGAAAAATCTTGTTTCGGTTATGATCGAAATCAATCGCGCAAAAATACCCAGTCACTTTCTGTCAAATTTGAGTGAGATTTTCTGGAAAAAGTCTTTTTCGCTTGTGAAGAACTGTTCTATTCGACCTTTTGTTCCTGGTTCGCCGAAAGTGATGTTGATATTTGTTGAACGTGATTTTGTGAGAATTGCTTGGCATGCATTTGCTGAAAGTGATTTTCTTGATATTTGTGGTGATATATTGCTACTGTCTCTTGATACAAATATGCTTACCAATATTGATTTTGCTACTTTTCTGCCGCAATCATTGTTGTGTTTCGCCCATGAACTTGCAAGTTGTCGATGGTGATAATGTGGATTTATATTGTTGATCTGTTTCTCGACCGTTTGTGTTTGTAGGTTTCACATTCTTTTCTCATAAAGATCCAGATCTTCGACATTCTATCATAGAACTTGGGGTAAGAAAAATAAAGTTTCCTAATAATGTTAATCGGTATCATTTTATTTTATGTGATTGATCTTTTATTCTCTACACCTTTGATCTTTTATTCTCTACACCAGACTGACTAGCAATAGTCCACTGGTGTAGAAATTAAAGATCAATCGGATAAAATAAAATGATAGTGAATAACATTATTAGGAAACTTTAGTTTTCTTACCCTAAGTTCAGGGTTTTAATCGTCTTCAGGTATTATTTAGTGCTCTTGGATCTGGAACTTACACACAAGCGTGTGGGTGAGGATTTTAAACTGGCTGAATCGATTTCTTGAGCTAATATTTTTTTCAGATTTTAAAACTTTCGAAATGGGTGCAAATCTGTTTTTTCGGCTACTTCGATAGTTTTTCTGGGTCAATCGAACGCTTACAAGGTTATTTATCGTCTCTGAACAATACCGAGCCACTTTCTGTCAAATTTGATTTAGATTTTCTGGAAAAACAACTTATAGACCAACAAGAAAAACAACTGAAATAGCACTCTTAAATTGAAAGCTAAGGTGGCTGATATTGAATCTGTGTAGTCTTCAAATCGCGAGCAAGCAAGCATGCATTCGGATTGCGAAACGCTTGGCGCCGATTGAAGTGGTAGTTGAAGCAGCGACAGCTATATGCACAAGTTCAGGCTCTATGAGACGCGCTCGGTACAAAAAGATTTGTTCTTTTTCCCTTTCCTTTCAGCGTGGCTTGTAAGGGATTTACTTGTCTGAACGTGAATTTCTAGCACGTAAAGTTGTCTGGTATATGTTTGTTGTGTTTTCAGAAACAGATATTCGTTTAGGTTTGTGTTGTTAGAATTCTGCAAGCTCTGGAAGTATTTGAAATATAAAACATTTTGTCTCAGATTATGCTCCTAATGCTGCTCTAATTGCCTTCGTAGTCGAAAATGCGCAGTTTATGAGCCTTTATCGAACCCTTGTAATCGAGTTTCGATCTGTTACTTGATCGCATTGTTCTGTATTGTTTCGACGCATTTGCATGGTCTATGCGCTCGTTTTGAACCATTATTCACTTTATACGTTCTTGTCTTTTCCTTTCCGTGTTTGCTGTCCTAATGATTAATGCGCTATGTTTCGGACGTAGAACTTCCATATGATTGGTGGGGACAAAAGCGCAGAACGTAATGAAAAGTGCTGAAGATCGACAGACTCGACTTGACCAGTCCGAACAGAGCATAACTGAAGACGCTGCTACGTATTCAGGCGTCGAATGTTATGACCTTCTGAAGCGAATTCATGAAGGGAACAAGTCGACTGGCGGACTGAAGCTCGTCACCACTTGCTACGGCATATATGGTCGGTGCGCTTTTTTTTTTCTTTCTTTCTTTTGATTGATTCGTAGTAGGTGAAATTTATCATTTATTGTTTTAGTTATCTCTCCGTTGGCGATTACGTAGGATTCTTGGGACCTTATTACATGCTGATCATTTTACGAAGAGGAAGAAGATTGGCGCCATATGTGGTCATGAAGCATATTCTGTAGCCAAGAGAGGGATGATCCAGGCTTATTATGCGCTACGTTGATTTTCTTTTTCTCTTCTCCTTTTCTGCGACGCCTCTAGCTAGCGTATTTCTTTCGGTTGAGGATCTGAGAATCTAATCAAATTCGTCTTTTTTTTTGAAAGAAAAAAGAAACCCAACTCCCTTGCCGCTAGGACAGTATGCGGCAAAGGTGTCTTGAGGACGAAATTGCATCGACTACTTGGACCGTACAAACGTAACGCAATACGTTGTGCTCTTGGCCATCAGTTGCATGCGTTGGGATACGTTAATTCACCTTTAGCTGGTGATTTTTGATGAAGGTATACGAATCCATGGGAGATGTCTTTTTGGCTTTACAATATGGTTGATTTGCAGCGCATAGTAAAGGTAGTTTTCTATTGTTATAACTGTTTTTGCGCAAGAGCGATCCAGTTTCAGAACTGAATCCTCGGATTTAACAGATATTTCCAGCCTTTGAATGCGCTAAGCTAGGATACGCTAATTCTTCTGTTAAATTGCGCATTTCAACTTCCTCGAAAAACAGCTTCTTGGCTCAGATCAGCACTGTAATAATACTTACAGACTACAGTAATAGTCTTGCGTCTGCTGAGGATATCACTACTAGGTAATGATTCTGATATCTGAAATCAATTCTCGAATCTCTTACAGCTTTACAGACGGAAAGAAAGGAAGATTGACGTAGAAACTATTTGTGCTTCTCTCTCAGCCTTGTAAATGTAGTGGTTGAACGGAATCATAGCTCTGCAGTTAGCCTCTGAAGCTTGGCGACTTCCACTAAATTACTGTTGTAGATGTCTAGAATCTTATGAAGATCAGAGAAATGAAAGAGAGATTTGCTTGTAACAGCTCTGCTCAAGCTAAATGATTAAGGTAGCTAATTGATACATTCATTCAAAAGGCTAACGATATTACACAGCGACCACTCAGAAACTAGACCTAATAAACAGAGAGATTTCTATCTTCACACGCTATCCCAAAACAGAATCTCTTTTCAAGAAGTGGAAACCTCTACGGTCTTGGGCTTGGGCGGCGGGAGCTTCTCAACAACCACCGTGAGAACGCCGCTCTCGCACTTGGCGGTGATGGCCGACGTGTCACAGTCCGGCGGCAGCTTAAACTTCCTCACAAGCTTCTGCGGCGGCCTCCGCTCGAGCCTTATGTACTTGCATCCACGTTCTTCGTCTTCTTCCCTTTTCCTCTTACTGTTGCTCTTTATTACCAAGTGGTTGCCTTCTTCAACAGTCACCTACGGCGAAATCCACAAATTAGCTATGTTGGCGTTCTTGGGATTCATCGTGCAGCAATATGTGACCGGGAAAGGGCCGTTCGATAACTTGTTGCAGCACTTATCAGATCCATGGCACAACACAATCATCCAGACTCTCAAGGGCTAAGCCAAGGGATGACTCCGTTACACAATTGTCTGTAAAACACTTGGGTTGATATGATATTCTTGGGGCTGTGTTGGATGTGCTCTTGCTGAGAATCAATGGATCTGCCTTTATGTACATAAGACGAAATATAACATTTTGTGGAATCTCATTTATTTGGACGTCTGACTTCGCCAAGAAATAATTTATAAAAAGATCCCATTCACTTCGCTTGTTATACTTTTATTTACAAGATTCCTCCGAATGTAGACTGATTTCTAACTTGACTCATTTCTTTCTTAACTAAGCATTTGAGGTACGTTTTTCCGCCTTGCATTGCAGGTGGTTGCGAGGATTTGAGCTCTGATATCATTTTAAACTAAGAGATGAGAACTATGGTTCACTTTGAGGTTCTGAAACACAGCACAATAAATAATACATCTGATATGACCTTTAACGGGAACTGTGACGACGTCTTCAGATTTGAAAGTCTTCATTACTACACGGAGTCCTTCATTTCCGTAGCCTTCATCTCCATAGCCTTGTCGTTGAAGAATCTGACGGCGTCACTGCAGGAGTTCATCAAGTTCAGCGAAGAAAAACATTTACGTAAATGAAATGAGATAAAAAAAAGGATACAGGTTTTATGCTATTATTGCAAACCATCAGCACCACGGATCTGGTAAGGACGAAAGTGAAAATCCTCGACGTGAACGACGAGCCTTTCGTTTCCAGAGCTCAGTTGTTCCTCAACTATGTCCCTCGCGGAATCGACGATTCCCTGATGGCAACTTATCAGAGAGATCGAATTAAGGGAGGGAAGTTCTCCGATTTCCCGAGGGATCGAATCCAGAGATTTCATACGTCCGAGAACGAGAGACTCGAGAGATGGAAAGTGAATTTCAGGATCGACGTGCCATCGCGCGAGATTTAACCCCACAAGCTCCAAGCATCTCAAGCTAGTGAACTCTCCTTCGTCGGGATTATTCCACTCTTCCGAAACATAATCGTTCCACAGTTTGAGCACTTCGAGATTGGGAAGCGAGCCGACGATTGCCAAGTTGTCCCATGCAATCTTGCAGCCTTTCAGGCTCAATTTCTTCAACGACGGTGGAAATGCAATGGCATTGAAATCCACAAAAGCCGTATCGACGCTACAGCGTATGGACAACGATTCGAGCTTTCGTAGCTGAGCGAGATTTCGGAGGTGAAAGCACGACCATCCTTCCTTATAATAGAGCAAACTTAATTTTCTCAAATTCGGGATTCTTCGTACAATTTCCCCAGTGCACTTGAAGTCTACGACTGTCTTAAGCGTCTGCAGGTTTTCCAAGACCGTTGGTGCGCCTATTACCGGATCGGCCAGTGAAAAGCGGTCGATTCTCACGTGTCTTAACTGGGGCATCTTCCACGGTACGGACGATTGGTCCCAATCCGATCCTTTCCTGGTGTGAAAGATTTCTAAATTCCAAAGTAAGTTCACAGTGTTGAAAACGTTTGAGGGATATCTGATCGAAAGGCCTCGATACGCTGTCATTATCGGATAATGTTGGATTCTGATTCGCACCGCATCGACTAATCTTGATCTTAAAAAGTCTCGAAACGTGCTCTCACAAGACCAACACACCGAGATCGAACCGCTGTACTCCGACTCCGAGCCAAGGATTTTAGAGGCCAGCATCGTCTTATCACTGCGTCGTCGGCGACAGAGGTAGCAAACGACGTTGAAGCTTTTGCCTATTGACAGAATTCTGGGAACGTCCAATAACTGTTCCTTTTTGGATTCTCTAACGCACAAGTTCCTTAACATATCGTGGATGCCACAGAATTTAATATTCCCAATGTTGTCTCTTCTAAGAATCAAGAGCATGTTTCTTCCAATGAGATCTTCAAAGTATTTCCTTGCAGCTTCTTCAAAGGTTTTCCCTGTCATTGGCTTTACGAATCCTTGGGAAACCCATCTTTCGATCAGCGTAGACACTTTAATTTCTTCATCTTCATCGAAATGTCTCATGAAGAGAAAGCACGGCTTAAGATGGATTGGTAGGTGATTGTAGCTTAGTGATAAGATTCTCAAGCAATACTCATCATAAGCAGAACTGGCATAAATCTTTCGCAACCGTTTGCCAGTACGCTATCTTCATGTCTGAGCTTGCAAGCAACCCGCCAATCACTACGAGCATGAGAGGTAGTCCCCTGCAACGCTTTGATATTTCTCGTCCTATTTCTTTTAGTTCGACAGAACAAACGCCACGTTCGAATGCTATCTCCCTAAACAGATCCCAGCTTTTATCCTCGTCTAAAAACTTCATCGTGTGAGAATTGTTCCGAGGGCCTAAAGAAGTGGCTATATCAGACAGTCGAGTGGTCACTACAACTCGACTTCCTTTTCCGTTGTTGGGAAAGCCCCGCTTCAGATCATACCAAGCTTCTAGACTCCAAACATCGTCCAAAACTATCAAAAATCTTTTACCAAACAACATTTTATGAAGTTGCGAGATTAAATAACTCAAACATTCACCGCCTTCCCCTTCTTTCGAATCCCCAATAACACCATCCGCCAAAAGTCCCTGAAGGACCCTTTTGACGCTATAAGCCTGAGATATTGTTAGCCAAATACGAACTTCAAAGTGATCCAAGTTATACGGATGATCAAAAAGACTTCTGGCAAGAGTGGTCTTACCAATCCCACCCATACCTACTATGGACACAATCACGAGATCTCGTACCGGTGAGCTTCTCCAAGACATGTTTTAGTTGATCGTCAAATCCCACCATTTTATCCCTTAATGGCATCTCACTTGTGAACTTATCCAAGACTTTACCAGGCTGATCTTGATCATATTGAGTGGCCCTCAATGCTTCCTCGGCCGAATCGATCGCCTTTATCACATGATCTATTTCAGCACGGATATTCCGACCCATCAAGTGGTCGATGATCTTCCTCATCGGCTTGATCATCTGTAGCATCACTCGACCTTGAGCAACTGGATTGATCCTTTGTTGCGTCGCCCGATTTCGAGTAAGTTCTTCGTAAAGTCGATCCACCAAATAGTTATCGATTAAGATCTCAGCGTCATATGTAACTCGGGGGATCTTCCTTACTATGTGTTCTATATCTTCATCTGCCTTTGTTGAGGAATGAACTTCGAGAAACTCTTGCAAGGAGAGAAATTTCTCTCGCAGATAATCGATCTGTTGAGTGTCTGGAAAAAGACGAATGCGAGAAGGGTGTTGAATGTTGTCTAAAACACGCAGCAGAGAGAGCACAGAGGCATAAGCAGCTACTGCCATTTTATCAACCAGAAAGTAATTGCTTAATATGGCATGAAAATTGAGAAGAATGAAGAAGCCTTACAAACTCACGATGGATGTTCGAAGAGACAGCTTGACCAAATAATGGAAGTCTTTTCATGTCTATTGTTGTTTCGGACTCGACCATTCCCTATATATAGAGTTGAAACAGTACAATTCCTCCAGATTTACAGTTTAAACAGTACCATCAAACTCCAACCATTTCCTCTATATTTTCCTCTATATAATTTTTCTTATTACTTAATTAATTAAATTGCTGAAAATTATTTATATTATAAAAATAAACTTGAGAATTAAACTTAGTTATATTTTTTTTACTTGAGAATATAGCGGGTGAACAGTGCCCGGCTTTACACAAAAAAAATAATAAACTTAGTAAAAGAAACTCAAAACAAATAAACATATAGCGGGTGAACAGTGCCCGGCTTTACATAGCGGGACACTGTTCACTCCTCCAGATTTAGGGTGGCGTTTGCAGTTCCCTTGGAGCTTCTCCAACGCCATTGATGGCGTTTAACGCTGTGTATAGCGTCTCGTTGGAGATGCTATGAGGATAACCACTCTTTATCATTTCTATCAATTAATTTGTTTTATATAAACTCTTACTTAAATAAACCCTCGTAGATATAAACTTATCCCAAACGAGACTAAAAGATTGAAATGTGTCACGTAGTTGACCGACACTCGCACATGTGATTAAATGGCCAAATTACCCTTCAACAGCGCTCCTTAAATTCGGGGTGTGCATAATTCGGTTTACCGAATCGAATTACCGAAAAACCAAAATTTTGGTACAAACCGAACCGAACCGAACCGAACCGAAAAAATTCGGCTCAATATTCGGTTCTTCAATGAAAATTCTGTATTCGGCCCGGTATAGATTTTTTAATTCGGTAAATTTGGTATACCGAATTACCGAAATTTTTAAATTAAATATATTATAATTTTATTAATAGTAGAAATATAACTATAATTATATTAAATTATATTTTAATTTAAATATTATTGAAAACTATTATGTTAAATTATTTATTGAAAATTCGTTTATTTCGGTAAAAATCGAATTTACCAAAAAAAATCGGTAAAAACCGCATACCGAACCGGGAAATTCTGTTCGGTATTCAGTTTGTAAGATTGGCAAGGGGTGTTCATCGGTCGTTTCGGTTCGGTTTCTCGAAATTTCAGTTCGGTTTGTCGGTTTCTGTTTTACATATGCCTAATCCGATAATATCATAACCATTTTAATTGGTTCGTTCAGTTTTTTACAATTCTGTTCGATTTATTCGGTTCGATTTTCGGTTAAAAGCTTAATTAATTAAGAAAAATATGTAGTATATATTTAATGGTATAATAAGGATGATAACAATTATATTTTTAAAAATAAATGAGCAATGAAACATAAATTATTTTCTTAAATCATAATACGGAAAATAGAAAGAATTTTAATGAATAAATGTAAATATGTTTGGGCTTAAATATCAACTGTTAATGGGTTTATAGCTTTTACTTTGAAGCCCAACTCATTTAACATAATATAAATAATACTTTTATTAAATATTTCGGTTATTTCGGTTTTTTGGTCCTGAAAACCGAAACCGAACCGAACAACCGGAATTTTTAAAATTCCAAACCGAAACCGACCGAAAAAACCGAATTAACCGAACCGGAAAACCAAAAATTTCGGTTTGGCCGCTTTTTTTCGGTTTTATCCAAACTTTGAACACCCCTAAGATTGGCGAACCGAAATTTCGGTTCGGTTTGTGCTGATCAACCGAATTCATGTCTTATCTGTGCCTTAGTAGCTCATCATCATATATATCATAAGTGCTGATCACCTGTGCGGAACAGTGCGAGTCAGAAAGAAATCTTGCTGCTGCATATTTCTTCCGATATCAGCGATGGCTCTTTTTTCTTGTTTCACTTGATTAAATCAACTAGAATATTACTCAATCAATTGTTCCGAAAATGCATACATGAAAGAGATAATAAGAAGCATATATTAGTTCACGTTGAGCTTTTGCAACACTGCTCGATACACTGTCCCGTGAACTTTCAGGTGAGAATGGAGACGCGTCGCAAGAGGCTAAGAGGCTGGTGCAGCCTTATTTGCCCCTATCAATAATGGAAAAGAAAAAAGAATTGAGGGGTTGTTTATATCATTACAAACTATTATCACCACAGATCCGATCAATCGACATGAACGACGGGCCTTTCATCTCCAAAGCTCCACTGTTCCTCTAATATGTCCCTTGCAGAATCCACGACTCCCTCGTTGCAATATGTTAAAACAAATCGAATGTAGGGAGGACAATTCGCCGATTTCTCGAAGGATTGAATCTAGAGCTTCCATATACAAGAAGAAGAGACTCGAGAGGTGGAAAGTGAATCTCAGGACCGACAGACCAGTGAACGAGGATCTAACCACGCGAGTTCCAAGCATCTCAAACTAACAAATTCTCCTTCATTGGGATTATTCCACTCCTCTTCTACAACAGAGTCGTCCAACAATTTGAGCACTTGAGGTTAAGGCGACGAACCGACGATTGACAGATCGTCCCATGCGATCCTTTTAGAATTTCAGGCTCAGTCTCTTCAACGGCTGCAGAAATGCAATGACAATGAAATCCTTAGAAGCATTACTAGTCCAAGATTAACAAAACATTCCAAACTTCAACCTCAAGAAATCAATCGATTCACAAAACGTCATTATTTTCCCCAAACCTAATCGTCATCGTCACCCACCAAAACAAAACAAACCAAGCTCAATGCCTGAAATGAAAATTCGGCTCTAGCGCATTTCAACAAACAGTTATTAGCGCTTATCGTACACATCGAATATCTATTATATATATATATATATATATATATATATATATATATAATATATATGCGCACACACAACATACGTGCTTACAACTTGCGTAGCTACTTGAAGAGTTGAACTCGCCACAAGCCTCTTTTTTTAACCGAAAAAGTGACGTAAACAAAAAATGAGATGAGTTGAAGTAATAGGGGAAAACTTAAATTTGAAATAGCGCCATAGAGGAGAGAAAGAGAAATGAAGCTATCGGTGTACAGAGCAATAGCCTCCTCGGAATATAAATTACCCGTTAATTTCTACTGTTCTGTTAGAAGTCTGAGCACCGCAGCTGAAAGATCAGATGCATACGGCAGTTTTGACGGGAATTTGGGAGGAAATCGATCTGATAGTGTAAGTTTCAGTCCGAATGACGGGTTTTATGGTAGAAATTTAGGTGGGGCTGAGTTTGGGCAAAACCCTACTATGGTTTATGGTCAATCCGGCGATTTCGGAGGCGACCCATCGCAATTTCGCAGTAAGATTGATGCAAATAGTGTTGAGAATCGGTTAGGATAGGGGTCGGGGGACCCGAATGGCGGGATTTAATGGTGGTATTGAGCCCCTTATGTTTGTTTTGTAATGGGCCCTTATTTAGTGCTCTTGGATCTGAAACTTACACGTGCAAGCATGTGGGTGAGGATTTTAAACTGGCCGGATCGATTTCCAGAGCTAATATTTTTTTTTTTTCAGATTTTAAAACTTTCGAAATGGGTGCAAATCTGTTCTTTAGGCTACTTCGATAGTTTTTTCTGGGTCAATCGAACGCTTACAGGGTTATTTATCGTCTCTGAACAATACCCAGCCGCTTTGTCAAATTTGAGTGAGATTTTATGGAAAAACAACTTATAGACCAATAAGAAAAACAACTGAAATAGCACTCTTAAATTGAAAGCTACGGTGGCTGATATTGAATCTGTGTATTCTTCAAATCGCGAGCAAGCAAGCATGCATTCGGCTTGCGAAACGCTCGGCGCCGATTGGAGTGGATTGCAGTTGAAGCAGCGACAGCTATATGCACAAGTTCAGGCTCTATGAGACGCGCTCGGTACAAAAAGATTTGTTCTTTTTCCCTTTCCTTTCAGCGTGGCTTGTAAGTGCTCGTTTGGTTGATAAGTTTATATTTACGAGGGTTTATTTAAGTAAGGGTTTATATAAAATAAATTAATGGGTATAAATAAAATGCGTGTTTGATTAGTGGGTTTAAATAAACACATTTGAGGGGGTGTGTTTATTTAAACCCGACTACTTGGGTTTAGAGTAGTTTTATATAAACCAATAGATTAAATAAACCGACGAACCAAACACACTAACATATTTTAAACCCACGTTTAAAATGACTAAACTTCTCATCCAAACTACCACTAAGGGATTTACTTGTCTGAACGTGAATTTCTTGCGCGTCAAGTTGTCTGGAATATGTTTGTTGTGTTTTCAGAAACAGATATTCGTTTAGGTTTCTGTTGTCTGAATTCTGCAAGCTCTGGAAGTATTTGAAATATAAACATTTTGTCTCAGATTATGCTCCTAATGCTGCTCTCATTGCCTTCATAGTCGAAAATGTGCAGTTTATGAGCCTTTATCGAACCCTTGTAATCGAGTTTCGATCTGTTACTTGATCGCATTGTTCTGTATTGTTTCGACGCATTTGCATAGTCTACGCGCTCGTTTTGAACCATTATTCACTTTTTTTTATGTTTGCTGTCCAAACGACTAATTATGTTTCTGACATAGAACTTCTACATGATTGGTGGGGACGAAAGCGCAGAACTTAATGAAAAGTGCTGAAGATCGACAAACTCGACTTGAGCAGTCCGAACAGAGCATAACTGAAGATGCTGCTACGTATTCAGACGTCGAATGTTATGACCTTCTGAAGCGAGTTCATGAAGGAAACAAGTCGACTGGCGGACTGAAGCTCGGCACCACTTGCTACGGCATAGTCGGTGCGCTTCTTTTTTTCTTTCTTTCGATTGATTCGTAGTAGGTGAACGTATCATTTGTTGTTTTAGTTATATCTCTGTAGGCGATTACGTAGGATTCGTCAACTTCTTGGGGCCTTATTACATGCTGATCATTTACTAAGAGGAAGAAGATTGGCGCCATATGTGGTCATGAAGCGTATTCTGTCGCCAAGAGAGGGATGATTCAGTCTTATTATGCGCTACATTGCGTTTTCTTTTTCTTCTCCTTTTCTGCGACGCCTCTAGCTAGCATATTTAGTCAAAAGTGGCGTCTTTGGATTTGTCAGGATTCTTTTTCTTTCCTTCCTTACGGTAAGGAACTTGGCGATGCGCAATAATTTATTCGGGTTGATGATCTGAGAATCTAATCAAATTCATCTTTTTTTAGGAAAAAAAAAAACCCCAACTCCCTTGCCGCGAGGACAATATGCGAAAAAGGCATCTTGAGGACGAAATTGCATCTACTGCTTGGATCGTACAAACGTAGCGCAATGAAGAGATCAGATCAGCACTTTACAAAGGATATTGCTAGGTAATAATTTCATGAGAAGGAAGGAAACTGAAAAGAAGTATACCATTTTCGATGATCAGTTATTACACTCTCTCCTTCCATTTTAGGGCGCAATGAAGAGATCACTGTCCGATGGAAGCATACTGTGTAGTAGAGTAGCCATTGAAAAGCCTTTAACAGTGAAAGCAATCCATCATTTACCAGACAAGTTTACATTACTCGATATTTTAACCACGCAGGAATGACTCTTCTGTATTTTTCCAATTTAAAAGATCGCATTTTTGGAACGGTGGCTTCTCGAATCTCTTTACAACTTTACAGACGGAAAGAAAGAAAGATCAACATAGAAAGAAACTCAAAAGGGTAACTCTTTGTGCTTCTCTCTCAGCCTCACAGCTCTGCAGTTTTAGCCTCTGAAGCTTGGTGACTTCCACTACATTAATGTCATGGATGTTTAGAATCATATGAAAATCGGACAAATGAAAGAAAGATTTGCCTGTAACAGCTCTGCTCTAGCTAATGATTAAGGTAGCTAATTGATACATTCAAAGACTAACGAAATTACACAGCGACCACTCAGAAACTAGACCTAAACAGAGAGATTTCTATCTTCACACGCTATCCCAAAACAGAATTTCTTTTCAAGAAATTGAAACCTCTACGGTCTTGGGCTTGGGCGGCGGCGGAAGCTTCGCAACAACCACCGTGAGAACGCCGCTCTCGCACTTGGCGGTGATGGCCGACGTGTCACAGTCCGGCGGCAGCTTAAACTTCCTCACAAGCTTCTGCGGCGGCCTCCGCTCGAGCCTTATGTACTTGCATCCACGTTCTTCCTCTTCTTCCCTTTTCCTCTTACCGTTGCTCTTTATTACCAAGTGGTTGTCTTCTTCAACCGTAACCTACGGCGAAATCCACAAAATTATCCCAATTTTTGTCCGAACATTACAGAAAGCACACCAACAAACGAGTGAGAGCAGGGGAAGGTATATAGCTACCTGAATATCCGACTTGGATAGGCCAGGGACGTCCACGTGGAAGACGTACTCTTTCGGCGTTTCAAGTATGTCGACGGCGAACGACGTCGTTCCAAAGCGATGGCTGCTGCTATGATGATCGAGGGGTCGTTGTGAAGAAGTAGGAGAAGCCATCGTCATCATCTTTTCGAGGGTTTCTGGGAAATGTAAGAGCTCATTCATTGCCTCAACCACGGCGCTCATCTTCTCCAAAGAACTTCAAGCTTCTCAGTGATTTGCAACTGTTGGTGAGAGAGGATCTTGCTGAGAAGCATATATAGGGAAAACTTTAACAATAGGGAAAGAAAGTTCGAGAGGTTTTTCTTTTATGTTCGTTTGAGAAAAGTCTAGAAAGATGACGTGTGTCCTAGAAAATCGACACTTGGCTACACTACGTTACTTTCGCATAATATGCAGATTTTGGAATTGGATCATTGATAATGAAACTTTGTAGGATCGGCAGTGGGGGATTCCCTTCCCGCGGGGATCTGCCACGAACGGCGCCGAGAACTCCCGAGATTTTATCCCCACGGGCAGAGAAGGGGAATGATTTTTTCCCGCGGGGACAATTTCGTCTCCGAATGCATCGCGGGGACAGGAACGGGGATTAGATCTGCCCCGGCCCCGCTCAGTTGCCATCACTAGAAACTTGGCTTGACAAAGAGGCGGGGCGGATAGGGCGAAGCGGGGCGGGTCGAGAAGTTGTTGATGGGATTTAGGTATAATTATAAAACTTTAGATATATACTACTTAACACAGTCCATGCGAAAAGAAAATCATATCTATATCATCCGTATAGGTGGTGGATGGTTGATATTCACATATGAAAAATCTCGGATATCCAGTAAATATTTGTAGGGTTCATCGAAAAAATCAAGCCTTGAAAATCGTAAAGCCATTCAAGAGAAACAGATCAAACACGTTTCATTATCTATAAAGATCCTTCCTTCCTCTCCGCGATTACAGTTTACTCATGACATAATTAAGAAGAAAGTTTACATTATTTTGTAATAAATTATCTAATCTCCTTTGTAGCAGTCGTACGTAAGGTGGTGTACTTTCCTTTCATTCTTAAAATCTGTCCGTAAACATCGTATTGAAAAAAAAAAAAGCATTACAAGGCCAGGCCATCACCTGTTTTCCCGGTTGTTGCAAAAGAAACAAAAGAAAAAGATTAAAAAATTTTCTAGAAAAAGAAAAAAAATATGGGATTTCTCCACAAGCTTTGGGACGAAACTCTCGCCGGGCCAGCACCAGAAAATGGGCTCGGCCGACTTCGTAAGTACAACTCTTTCTCCGCTTCCAGGTCGGCGGTGGATTCGCCGGTGGGCGCGGCGGCGCCGGCGGACGACCATTTTAGCCACATTAGTAGAAGCATCACTATATTGAAAACCGATCCACGGCGCAATTTGAATGTATCAGTTGGCTCTCCTTCGACTCCTTCTTCTCCGACTAGTGCTCCTTGCTCCCCATTTTCGCGTAAGAAATGAACTTAGATTATCTTTCTTTTTTTTTTTTGGAATTTTTTTGTTTATTTCTCTTTGGAATTTTCTTCAGCGAGTACACCTGGTGGAAATGTTAAAAAATTCACGAGGAGGAATTTTCCAAATAATAAAGCATCGCATAATCAAGATTTCGAGAGTAAGAACGATTGTGATTGGTTCGTTCTTGACTTTTTATATTTTTAATTTATTTTACTTTTTTTAAACCATACGAATTTTAGATAATGTTCTCATGGCAGGATACTGATGCTGACTGCTTTGGATCGCTGAGAGGAATATGTTTCCATTTTGTAAATAAGGTGTATATATATATTAGATAGGTGAATATGAAGCTTGTAAATATATCGTTCTCGTCTAGTATTTCAAAAAATAAAATGTATTATATAATATAGCAAGAGCTACTGCGTAATATGGATTTCGCAGTGATTAGGTCAGACTCAGATGTACAGAGTTTCCATGGAAGCAAAAATGCCTTCCGAGAAATTAATTAAAAGATATATTTTTTTTATCGAGTCATGTCTATTTGCATCTTATTTGATTCGGTAATAATCATAAGACTCAACAAGTTGAATTACATCAACATTTGTTGCAAGAATGGATGATGCGAAGCTTTTTACTTAAGCTGAAACTTTGTCCAACTCATTACAATATGCAACATACCCTTTATCGCAGAAATAATTAACGGGAGAGGAGAAGTTTCACCGAGGTAAGTCATAGTTGATGGGCAATGAAAGAAAGAAATGTGTTCTCCGCGAACGATTTTATCTGGCCTTCGATTCGCTTCCCTTACTCATGAATGAGAATAAAGATCTCGAACCTGTAATAATTTCTGTTTATGAACATCTGCATATTTTTTTTTTTTGCATTGAGATGCTTATACGATCGAGGTTTAAGATTCCGAGTTACCTTTCGTGGAGTTTCCAGACATGTGATCATCCCGAGATTTGAATTTGACTGAAGGAGCTGGGCTTGAACTCAATGAAGAAGATTGTGCTGTAAGAAGAAAAGGTCATAGATGAGTCGACGAGGATTATCATCAACGGAAGGAAACGTTAAACATGAAATGTCAATCAATACTTAGTTCGCTAAAGATTTCGTCTCCATTGAAATTATCATCAGAAGGGCGACCATGGGAAAATCCCATCCTTGATTTCCTCAAATCTTCAGTATCATTATCATCATCCCCTTCAGATGTCGTAACCGAGACCCAATCAGCTAAAGTCTCCGAACCATAATTTTTCCTTCCAAATTTCAGTAGCCTTTTGAATCCACTCGCCCTGTCCTTACGAGGTGAGCTATTTAAAGGCATTAGTTTCGGGGATGTCCCCCATTTTTTCCTCACTCGAGCTAAAGAATCGTTTTCCATCGTAGGATGATAATTCCAAGAAACGGGACTTCACATTGGAGATTCGACAGATGCATCGACATCTGGCGTGTAAGAAAATGGGTTTTGGTGAGCATGTCCATTCCATGGCATGGGACTCCCTAAAGGCCAATCTTGCAAAGCATTCATTGGGAGGAAGCTTCATCGCTAGTGCATTTACCACGAGAGGAGCTTCTAGCTTGTTTGGGCGTTATTCTGATGCCTCCGTAAGGCTTAGTATTCTCTTTTTTCATGTCGGAAAAGTTGGGAACAGATTGTGCAAGTGGATTCTCAGAATGTGATCTTCTCTTCCCAGAAATAACGGTACAAGTTTTGGGTAAATACTTCTTTCCATGTGGTGCCCTAGACGCACTATTTACAAGAGAAGTGTTTTTCACGGGACTATCCTCACAGGCAAGAAGAGCCTGCTCTGTATGATCCGATGCTTGGCGATCATCCTCGCCACTATCACCAAAATCTAAACTTAGCTGTCAAAAAGGAAAATTTCACAAGGTTGGTCGAATAAAATGCAAAGGCAAATCCCGTCCCCAAAGTCTTAAAACGAAAAAACGCATGAGCAGAATATATCTACTGAGGTTAAAACTACTCTTACTATACCTTCTCCGTTCTTGAAATCGACCTGCTACTATGCGATCTGAGTCTCTCGACGCGCATACGAGCAATGGATACTGAATCTCGTCTTTCCGCAGATTGGGAAAATTTGGCCTTCATCTCAATTTACTTTGCTCGAGACTTTGCTGCAGACACTTTAATCTCAATTCTCTCTCTGCTCTATTGGAACCCCAATCTGCGTATAGTTTTGCATCTCTCTTTTGCATGTATCTATCGTAAAGTTTCCCTCGAGAACCATCTGAAACACTCAGCTCGGCGAACTTCTTGTTGAATTGACGATCAGAGTTTTTGCCATCACTTATCATCATGGGAGATTCGGCCCTAAAGTTGGCACTGTTGTTCGCGCTCCGAGTGCGCCCAGACAACTGAATACTAACAGACAATTGACCATCTGCTACTGGCGTGGAATACTGCAGACTACTAATAGCGGGCTTGCCTTTATGAACAGAGGAGGACTGCTCTGAAGGCCCTTGCAATTTATTCTCTGCAAAAAGCTTTTCAAGTTCATCAGCCTTCATCTTTAGCTCTTCGTTAAGCTCATGATTGCCCCTGAATTGTTTCGCTCGTCGAGCTTGCTGTGTTGATGGTGGCGGTGTTGAAAAGGAATCTGAGACTTCACTAGCTTCTTTTGTGACTTGACCAGGAAATGTCGACCTTCTGTTTGCACTCGAGAAGCCATTGTCGCGGTGAACTTGTCTTCTTGCTCAATTTGTCTACAGTACCTTTTCCACCGAGCTTTTTCTTCATAACGATGGAGTCTTCAGAGGTTGAAATAGAACCAATGGATGCCTTGTCAGAGGTTTGCAACCCAGTTTTGACGACTTCAATATCTTGAACTGATCCTTTCTGGGAAGATGAGAAATCGCCTTTCAATCCTTTCCTATGAGCAGCAAAGGCCTCTCGAATTCTCGATCCTGAAACACTTTCAGAAATCCCAAATTCTTCAGTACTTTCCTGCATAGGCATAGAATTTGGCGGCATAAAAGACTCGGTGTTATCTGGCCTTTGATTTGCCATCCCAAACTTCCCATTCTCTCTTGTTTGAAATTGCAGATTTTCTATCAGCAAGGAACCACGATCCTTGACTCTGTCCACGTGACTTGGATACAAAGATCCTATCAGAACTAGGTATGACTCCAATCTCTGAGTTAAACGTAGAAGTTGTTTTTACAGCAGCATTGTTCGAATTTGACGAAACTTCAGTATCTTGGGAAACCAAAGCTGACGATGGAGTGCATAAGGGGCTTTCATCATCCTTCTTCTCAGTACTCAAATCAATGCTCATATCACTTGCTCCGCTCCACCGTCTTAAAACTGCCTTCTCTGCACCTGCCACTGAGACATCAGAAGACAACCTCCGTAGCTCGACTGACTTCACCGTGGCAGGTTTTTTCCCCGAATTTTCCTTTTGCTTGTTCTCGAAGATGTTTATTCTGTCCTGAACACTGAGCCTTCTTACATGCCCACTCTTCTGATTAGGTTCTTGTCCAGGAATTGGGACATCATCGATATTATCCTTTTCTTGGACTTTTTCATGTGTCTTATGTGCATCATCATCATCCCTCTCAATATTGGATTCTCTGCCTGAAAAGCAATACGAGGGGAAAGTAGTCGTAACAGAGGGGTTGGGTTGCTGAAGACATTCTAAGTGCGGTAAGGAAGGTGAGCCATCATCTATGGACATGTCCGACCCATAGGAGGATCGGACGAGCCGATCATCTTGTCCAAACTTCCTTGAGCTGATGAGGCTGGGTCGCCTATCCCATAATGAAACGAACTTGCTACATGCTTCACTGAAAAAACGGAGACAAATTTGTAAGAAATTCAAGAAATTGAGAACAGAGTCGTTAACTTAGAAGCCTGCTCTAAATATAACCATGCATATAAGGGGCTGCGCAACAGAAGTGTAAAATTCTTGTGTAAATACTTCTATCCAAAAAACCTTTCGAACTTCAATTAGTAACTCCATGATTATAACAAGATAAGAGTCCTTACTTCAGGCGGTGAGCACCAAACTCATCAGAAAATATTTGAAGCTCTGAGACTGTGTCAATATTGAAACCAGCAGCAGAGGCACGGCCAAAGGCAGAAGACAGGTTCTGCTGCAAAGCTACGAGCCTCACATCGATGGCTCTCAAAAGCTCTTTTCTGTATTATTGAATGAAGCAGAGAAGTCAAAAAGGTAAGCTTAGGATGCATATGTGAGGTTATCATTTCATACTTTGTGCCATCATCTGAAGCTCTCACTGTAGACCCATCTCCTCCCTTAAAATTGATCGTGTGGATCGTCAGATTGCAGATTCACACCATTACCTTTTACAATAAATAGCTAATGAACAAGTATATACCTGTGAGTATATCATTCGAGCAGCTTCCAATTGTGACATCTCAGCATCATAGATATTGACTAGTTCCAAAACCTCAGGCGTGCTAATAAACTGAACAAACCTGAATTTGATAACATTTGTGAAGTATTCATATTGGATTCATTACGTTGGGCATGATTCCAATGGAAGTCAGTGGAACTCCTAACCTCTCAAGTGTTCCTCTGGTAAACCATGATTCAGAATTTTTATGTCGTCGAACTTCAAGCTTAACTACTGATGAAGCAGAGGCAATGTGTTCTTCCACAATCTTCAGATGAGCAGCGAAATGTTTAACTAATCCAGAAGCGATCTTCTCCTCGTTCCCGTCAAAAGAAACGAACAAATCACAACTGTCCAGAAATGTCTTAAGTCAGAACACAAATAATTTCACCGAGAATAACATGCAAAACAAAGACAAGAAAAAAATCATTTCTAACCTTGTACGCTTTGGTGACAGCTGAAACACAGCATAATCTAGAGGTGCATTGGGCTTCATCATCGTTCTCTGGGTAAGGGCAATCTAAGCTCGGTCTACTTTCATAAATCAAATCTCAAACACCCTATGAACAAGAAAATATGCATCGATATAAACATAGCATGTAAACCCAAATCAATCTGCATTGCAACTCTAGAAATTAGACACCACCTATCTGAAAAAAGAAATGGTCAGATCATAGTTAAGGCAATTTCCTATAATGGTTAATCAGAACCAACCAAAAAGCTTCAGATTTAGCAACATCACCATGAAAAACAAAGAATCATTAAACAAGGAATGAGAAATATCAGATCGATACAAAGAAAACGTAACAATACTAAAGCTAAACGACTACTTCACCTCTATATTCTCACACATCAGCTACTACCCAGGAAGTAGCAGCAGCTAAATTGATCGCTACAACTAAACACCGAATCTAAAATAGCTTAGCCGAAAAAGAATAAGAAAAAACCTACCCAAAAAACTTAAAGTTGAGATCTCTTACTCGCAAACACGATCGCAGTTCAGACCAAATTACTGATAAAACATCACCAAAACAGAAGGTTTTTGGAAAGGTTCTACAAAAGGTTCACCCGAGAAAGGGAAACCCAAGAGAAATGAAATATCAGTACAATGCAACGTATACCTTCATTACAGAAACGATATATATATCCAAAAGTGTATGTATTATGTACAGAGAAAGTGAAGTAAGGATGATGGCAAGTGTCGATTTGATGCCGTTATGTTATTGAAGACGAGAAAAGGAAATATGATTTCTATAATTTCTTTATTTGAAAAATCTCTCGTTTAAATGAAGTTACTTTTTAGAATTCCAATCTACGTAACATTCTGCAATCTGCATCATACTTGACGTTTGTTGTTGGCTTCAAATGACATATATGCCCTTAATTAAAATATAGATATACCTTATGCACTGCATCATAATTCATACTTCACTCGATTTTGATTTTTTTTTTTCAATTTTCCTTTTTAAATGAAACTAACTAATGTAATAACAGAATAAATCCAGAAAAGCGTCAAATATTAGTAGAACCCCAATTATAATTTATTCGATTTTTCTATTCCTTGATTAAATTTTGTTTAATTCATATAAATAATAATTCAGATCGTTCCCGGTTTTGAGCTGAGAATTCAATCAGTTGGCCCGCCCAGTGAAATCAGCTGATCCAATTGGGGATCGGATATTTTCTTCCGAGGTGCTCGCACGCGAATGCCGTTGGTATGTGGCTACGCTGTTTATGGATGATCCTTTTTCTTCTTTTTGTTTCTGAAAATTGCTTTTCTATCGAAGAAACGTGTTTGTTTGTCACTTCTATTTCTGTTTTTGAGGAGATACTATGATCCATGGCTGCTATTTGCGTATGCATATCGGTGGAATTTACCTAATTGTTGTGCATATGGTCGTTGATTGTTCTCGAAATTTTTGGTCAGTTAATTTTCCTATTTTCAGTTTACTGACTGCCAAGACCACTGTTAAACCCTGAATCGTCCTCTAGTTTTGCTTACTGACTCCAATTTCTGGCCGAAGAATGTGGACGGGGAGTAGAATAGTTCTTATTTTCCAGATGGCATTGGATTGAGGCTTTGATATTTCGTGTGAATCCATCCCTCGTTACTGGCCTATGTGGCGTGTTGATACGAGGCATTTTATTCATGATTCATAATTTTAGTAACTGTGCATCGAGTTCTATATGAGCTAAAGAAGTGAATATACTACCAGAATATACCTTATAGGTGTGAGCTTGTGGAAGAAGATGGTGAAGTTGACTATGATTGCTCGTGTTACCGATGGTCTTCCTCTCGCGGAGGGACTGGATGATGTTCGTGATGTGTCAGATGCAGACTTTTACAAACAGCAAAGCTAAATCTTTGTTTAAAAATCTCTCTCTGGGCCAGAATGAGCCTTCAAGAATGTCAGTCGAAACAGGGCCATATATATTCCAGTATCCTTTTTTTTTTATGTGTTTTTACGCTGTTTTACTCTACTTTACGAGCCTGTGATAATGAGCTCCACTACATGGCTCTGCATCTTTATCAGATGTCTCTTAGCCATGAACTTCTTTTTTTCCATTTATTATGGTTCTAACTCTTTCTCTAATCTTTATCAAGCCTCAAACAGTAGTCCTTAACTTGTAAATATAGTTATATTATTGAAGGGCGTGTCTGCTTTCTGACAATGTTTGACCGTGCTTATCTAAGAAACTTGCCTTCCAGTATCTGGAAGACCTCAAGAATGAATTTGAGCGTGCATATGGGAATCAAATTGAAACTGATGCTAGACCCTATGCGTTCATTAAATTTGGTAATTTTTTTCATCCTCTCATCGTCTTTCAGTATGTGTAGGTTTAGCAGTCATGCTTTTTATAATAAAAGATCTAGATTTGCATTGACCTGTCATCAATGATTTGTCTCTTATTTTACTAGATACATGAAGTGGTCCCGTTCGATATGGATGTAAAACACTAAGTATAGACTAGATGTTGAGTAAAATGTCGGGGTAACACTCTACCTAACATTCAGGTGCACAGCGGAATATAATTAATTGGTGACGAAACTTAAATGAACACGAGATGTAAATCTGTGCAGCAAGTCAAATAACTTGCTGCGTACCTCAATGCGCAAAACTCCACTATAAAGATGGATTACAAACTATCAAAAAGGATAGTCAAAAACACGTCTAGCAAAACCTACGAATCAGAAAGGATTCTGCAAACTACAAGATCTTTCGATCTTTGAAATACTGGACTAAAAGACAACTCTCGCAATATATAAAACTCGTTCAAACTCGATATGTGTTTCGCTCATCGTTTCGCTCAATATGTCGCTCAAAGTTACTCCTTGAAAGCTCTCACGAAAGTCGTACTTTGCAGCTCGAAATAACTCTTATTTAAAGGTCTTGGCTCCATCTTGAATTGGTAAAAAGATCCCTTGAATATCTCTTCAAATATCTCTTCGAAGATCTCCCTAAATATAGTATATATTTAGTTCGATCTTCTCATCTCATTGGTCGATATCTTATCTTCTATTTATGGTAAACTGATTGATTGATTCTCCTTGATATTCAGATCTTCTAATTATGGTAATTGCTTGACCTGATCTCATTTGATCTTCAAATCTTTTATTTATAGTAATTGCACTTCCTAAATTCGTTCAAGCAACTCCACACGCTTTCCACACGGTTTGGACCCATTTCAGCACTTTACCACGTCCTGCATATCAGTAAATAAAGCTACAAAAAAGGTTAAACGGTTTTGAACATGAAAGATAAAATCGAATGTTGACAGACAACAATGTTGGCTGAAATGTTAGCCCAACATTGTCAAAGCTGAGCTAGTCAACATTAACAATATATTCATTCAAAAGACAAAGAAATTGTACCAAGATACAAGAACCCAGCGTAACATTTCAAAGTTGAATGATGAGCTGTACGAAGTTCACCAGATAATGACTCGCAATGTTCAAGAAGTTCTCGGTGTTGGTGAAAAGTTGGACCGTAAGTCATCTTTTTCCTTTTTTATAACGTGACAAAAGATGGCAGCATTAATGCGACTCCTTCTCAATGTCATGATATCGCAACTTCTGTGAAAATTTCTTCAACTATTTTGTATATTGCCACGTGTGAGTCTTTACTCTTCATATCCATTATGACATTACTTCAAATTCCTCTTTATCGTTTGTTTTTTGGCAGATGTGAGTGAGATGTCCAGTCGCTTGACATCTGAATCCCGCATATATGCAGATAAGGCAAAAGATTTGAATCGCCAGGTTAGATTGTCATTGGCCTTACATTCTTATCGTCGACGGTCTTAAATTCTTCAGACACATATTTTCATATTCTGTTTCTTACAGTTTACGTGAGAAAACGAAATATTTTTGCGTTGCCAGACAAATAAATTTTTTTTTGTCCTCTAGGCCCTCATATGGAAATGGGCACCTGTCGCCGTGGTTCTAGGAGTCGTTTTCCTACTCTTTTGGGTGAAAAACAAACTTTGGTGATGGAATCTTGCATTGAAAAATCGACAAATTTCGCTTCTATCATCACCACATCGGAGCTGGCCGGTTCAAAACTTACAATGGAAAAATCGTCGATTTAATTCGACTTGGTTCGAACCATGTTTTAGAGACTAACCCGCGTCACATGACTGCAAACCTATGGTTTGGTTCCTTTATTAATCTTAATATCCATTTTGTCTACTATTTATCTTTGGTGTGTAAGATTAAGAATAAGGAATATAAAATATCAGGTCATCTTTAACCCACAAGACTAAAATTATTTCAATTTTTCTCCCTTAGAAAAATTTCATGTTACCATTTTTAGAGTTTAGCTGCAGTTTAACACCAAAATGGCGTGTTACATACCATTCATCAACACCAGAAACAGAAAAATAGAGTTGGGTTGGACATGCTCCTTCAGAAATGGAGAGGAGATTAACAAATAGGACTAAATTGTTCAAAGACGAATTTAAATGGGCCAATTTGTTATCGCCTACTTTCGTTGGGGCCCCAGTAGTTTATTTTGCAACCTAATAAATAGTCGGCGAAAACCTAGTTTGAAATTCGAATTGTCTGGATCAGTCTCTTCACCTGAATGGAGTCGTCTGAGGAAGATCATCACGATGGATTTGACAGCGATGAAGATTACACGGATGGTTCATCCAGGGAAGACTCTGATTATGAGGTGTTGCGGGAATTTTCCTCCACGTTTTTGAATCTGCAGATCAAGGGAAAAGCCAAGTCCCGGTGAATTAACTTTCTTTTGTTTTGTTTTGGCGATGATCATGTATTTTTGGGAGCTTAGAGAGAGCTCGTCTTCATCTGTATCTCTTTGACTCTTTTAGGCGTGGGTGCGTGTGAGCACATTGGTCTTTTGAATAAACTAATTGAATGCTTAGGTGCTTGTTTTATGGTCAGAGGTGTGTATATGTATGCGTGCGCGTTGATGATTGTGGTCGAATGGCGTTTTTTTTTTTCGTTCTAGTAT
Source organism: Craterostigma plantagineum (assembly GCA_027422505.1). Classification (NCBI taxonomy): domain Eukaryota; kingdom Viridiplantae; phylum Streptophyta; class Magnoliopsida; order Lamiales; family Linderniaceae; genus Craterostigma; species Craterostigma plantagineum. Next base: position 34,359,895 of record JAPQWV010000002.1, on the reverse strand, counting down.
TGTGAAGAGTACGAAGGACAACTTGGAGGAGGACGTGGAAGTTGAGAAGACTGGTGGTCCAGAGCTGAGCAAGGAGGACCAAAAATGTTATGAAACCATTCTGACAATGGTTGAAGGTCGATAGAGCCTCATGATGTGTTTTTGTGTATAGTTTGTTGTTTCTGTGCATTGATTATATGATGGATTTTTAGCAGGTGGTCAGGTGGAGAGCTTAAAAGTCGATCAATGCAAAATATATCTTAGGAAACACAAGTTGAGATTGACTGGAAACAAAGCCACACTTATTCAGCGAATTAAGGAGCATACATGGTAATGCCTTCTAGTTTTGCTAGTAACAAAAAGACGGTGTGTTAGTTTCACTGATTGCTGATACTTCATTGATATCATTTTCAGCATTGTCAATGGTGGCGGGGAAAAGAAGTATCCAGTGTCTAGTTTTGTGCTGAATTGCAGAGGTTAGTGTATATATGTTATTGAACATGATTTGTTAAAAAATTCAATTGTTGGTTCGTTATGGCCTTTGTTTGTGTAAAGCGAGAACGATTCTGAAACAACCAGGTCATTTGTTTGAAAGATTCTGCCCTGAAATCAAATCATGCAGGTGATGCATGCCTGGGGGATGTAGTCATGTTCGAACAAAACGTATATGAAATGTAAGCCTTTGTCGTCCCCTGTAAAGATCATTGTTTTCTTTTCAGTTTTCACCAATCAGTTATGTTTAGCATTTCACTGTGAGCACTTGATCGTAGTCTACCATGATAAAAATTTAACAGTTGTTATGTATATGTATCGAACTTGCTTCAAGCTCGAGCACTATATTCCGTTAGTCTCTATTCCTTAGAGAGATGACTTACACAAACTCTTCAATGCTTCCAGGTATAATTTGGCATCTCGTAGTGCTACTGGTCCCCCTTGTGGCAAAAGGCTTGTTGCAGGCCGTATCATCAAGGAAAGCTATGGAGCAGCCAAGCAACAACATACATTTACGGTGAGATGAACGTAACCACATGCTCAGATTGACCTTTCAACATGAATAATGAACATCAAATTAATCGAGAAAACGCCAGTTTCTATAAAGTAGTCTAACATTTGTTTGAAATGACTTGTTGTATGTTTCTATTTATGGGCTTGTTGTCTCATGCAGATTGAAGTTCTATGGAGCAAAGGTGAGAAGCCATTGCCTCCGCTTCACCCGTTGCTTATTAAAGGCAGGAATCTATACAAGTTAAAGACATTGAGGCAGGTGTGTCCTTGTCTGATCTTTCTTCATTTCACCAGCTATATATGTATATAAATCTTCGTCTTCTTGCCAATCATTCAGAAATGGGAAGATGAAGGCGAAAGGGAGAAGATTTTATTAGAAAAGCATTCTAGAGGCGACCTCGCACGTTGTCACAGGGAAGCACGCATAGAGCGAAGGGAAATGCGGAAGGCGATAAATGCAGAAGCAAATAGGTAAAGAAAAGCAACTCACTTCACATTCACAGTTTTCTGCCAAGCTACAAAGATATTTGCTGCTCAACATATTTCAGGGGAACTAGGAAACAAAACAACGGGCCCATTCATTCCACAAATCATGAGAAGCGAATTAGCGGATCTGTAAAGCAGAAGGATCTCATAACTGACTTGGATGATACAAGTTTTCGCCACGAGAAACAGAACTATCACGAAGCTAGTGGATCGAACTCGGGAAATCAGGGAAACCATTATAGACCGCCACCCATTGGTATCTCAAGCACCATTTTGCCTAGGATGAATTACCGTGGCTTTGACCGTAGCTTCCAGCCAACTAGTTTGAGCAACATCAATATGAGTAGGACGAACTTTTTACATCATGGTGTTCATCCCAGAGATCAGAGACAACATGTTCAATCCCGGGACTACATGCGAAATCAGATTTGCAGGTATTATGCTCGAGGACGGTGTCATTTCGGAGACAGGTGCAAGTATTTGCATGAACTTCCTGTAAATTATGATTAATCGCATCTTACCCAATTCCGCTCCTTTAGCAATACCCGTATACTTACTACTGAATATTTATGTAATTTGATATCTGTTTTCAAAATTTTTTAGCTTGTCTTACATCCATCACAGCCATAACTAGGTTAAATTTCAGAGAGAAAGAGCGATGAAAGTCTATGAACTTTTGACAAGTAAAAACTCGATGGCTTTTCCATTTAAGGCGTGTGTAAAGAGTCGAACGTTTTCTAGGCTCGACCTCGACCTCGAAGCTTGAAGTTGAATAATGCTACTAACTCAACGAACTTTATGTTATATTGTTAAGCTCGAAATATACATAATAAAATCAAATAAAAAATAATCTCGATCAATTTTCTGATGAAGCTCGATTAAATTAAAAAGATTTATTCCTACACGCTGTAATAATAATAATAATGAAATCGTTCTGTAATTTTGACGAACCGCTCCGACAACAATTTAGGTTTTTCTTACTATCATTCTTCGTAGTAATATTTTCTTTTCGTATCCTAAATTCAATTCCTTCGACCTCCTCTCTTCGTCGACCTTCACATCTTAATTGATGGAAGGTTAGCATAAATCTTAAAACCTTTTTATGCGTGTTCTGTTGCCACGGATTTCCAGATGCTTTGTTCGTGAATCGTAAGACGAGTTTTTCATGGTTTATCTCTTGCGTATGGTGACGATAGCTGGATACATATGATTATCTGCATCAATTAAGAAGGAGAAGTGATACGAATGGATTGGGTTTTCAGAAAGCGAAGCCCTCGAATTCGAGGGATGTTTAACGGATTATGCGCTGTAGTATTGATCTTCATGTTCTACAATCACGGAGATTTTCCTTCAAATAACCCCAAATTCAAGGAATCGGGATCAAGCCCTAATTTGAGCTCCGAAAGGGGATTTTCTGCGACGAGGAGGGAAATGATCGAATCAAGCGCAGACCCTCTTCTTAAATTAAACGCCTCTGATCTCAACTACGTGGACATCACAAAGGCCCAATCTTGCTCAGGCGTGTACGATCACATGGGTTACAGTAGCAGCTGTGAATTCTTGAAATCAAACACTCAATGCGAATCTGGCGGATTTTTCAATTACCTAAAGTTCTACTTCTGCGCTTGCAACGGTAGCTCGTGGGCGTTTATGGTACTTGGCGTTTGGCTCGCTGCGCTTTTCTATCTATTGGGCAACACAGCAGCAGATTACTTCTGTTGTTCACTGTCGAAGCTATCGTCTCTGTTAAAGCTCTCCCCATCTGTGGCTGGAGTTGCCTTGCTTCCTCTAGGAAACGGTGCGCCGGACGTTTTTGCTAGCATCGCTGCTTTCGTAGGCACAGGCGCCGGCGAAGTGGGGCTCAACAGCGTCCTCGGCGGTGCAGTTTTTGTCACTTGCATAGTCGTTGGAGCTGTTTCTCTAACCGTGGCTGATCAAGACGTTAAAATCGATAAGAAGTGCTTCGTAAGGGATATCTTTTTCTTCATCCTAACTCTTACAGCCCTGTTGGTGATTCTATCCGTAGGTAAAGTGAGCGTCTTTGGGGCAATGGCATTCGTGTCTATATACGTAATCTACGCATCTTCGGTGGCTGCTAACGAGTTTCTTAGGAAGCAAGCTCATCGTCTGAAGCTGGACAGCGTCACCCCTCTGATTCCCGTCAAGGGAAGCGTGTTCGCTCATGGAACGACGCAAGACAGCGAAGAATCAGTGCTCACCTCTTTGCTCGAAGTTGAAACTGCTAGCGAAGGCTCGCAGTCTCACGCCTCCTTGCCTCAGTGGATGTGGGCTTCGAATGTGGCTATATACTCTAACCAAGCCCTGAGAATCCCAGAACCAGACAAGGATATATGGGGATGGAACGACGAGGACTATGCAATCGACCAACAATCTTTCTCATGTTCGAAGCTCTTTTCCCTTTTGGAGCTTCCCTTGATAGTCCCACGACGCATGACAATTCCCTTGGTCGAGGAGGAAAACTGGTCCAAATTATATACCGTTGGCAGTGCCTTGTTCGCCCCGATTCTCCTAGCTTGCCTATGGAGCTCTCAAGAGAACTTAAGCTCTAAAAGTAGAACAATTGCCTTTGTCCTCGGAGTTGTAGTGGGGTCGATCCTTTCATTTTCTGCGTACAAACACACTAGGCAAGAACACGCACCTCAGAGATTCTTGTTCCCGTACGTCGTGGGTGGATTTGTGATGAGCATCGTATGGTTTTACATGATTGCGAACGAGCTCGTGGCTTTGCTCGTTGGCTTGGGCGTTATCTTGGGAGTGAACCCTTCGATTCTTGGGCTGACCGTTTTGGCTTGGGGAAACTCGATGGGAGATCTTTTCTCAAACGTGGCCTTGTCCATGAACGGTGGAGATGGCGTGCAGATAGCAATGTCGGGATCCTACGCGGGGCCCATGTTCAATACGCTTATTGGGTTGGGCGTGTCGATGCTCTTGGGAGCTTGGAAGGAGAAGCCAGGCTCGTTCTTGGTCCCGAGGGACCCGAGCTTGTACTTTACGTTGGCCGTTTTGTTGGCTGGACTTATTTGGGCTCTCATTGTTTTGCCTCGTAATGGTATGCGTCCTAACAGATTGCTTGGCTCGGGTCTTATTACCATATATTTGGTGTTTCTCTTTGTAAGAGTTGGATTTGCAATGGGTATTGTCTCGCTTTCTGTGTAGACAGAGTGTAATATATTATATATATATATATATATATATATATATATATTCATTTTCTGAAATGAAAAAGATTGTTTAGTATTTAGTCCATTGATCACTTGGGAATATTCAGTCCATTGATCACTTGGGAATTCAGTCCATTGATCACTGAGAAACGATGGTATCCGAAGCCAAACGCGGCCTTAGAGATCCTCATAAACCGAAATTTTCAACATTGGGCAGCTTTTTCATCAAACCGAATATCACAAGAATGAAAATTAGGATATAAAAGCGTAATATAAAAATGAACTAAATAAAGTCTTAACATGATGAGGGAAAGAGCAAACTATAACAATTTCACAAGGATGTCTCTGATGATCCCATGAAGCTTTCTTCCACTCCAACAAGCTCACCTCGAGCAACTACTTGAAACCCTGCAAGTTTTCTCGAGAAATAAGCATAAATGCCGTAAGCCATTCGCGAAAGAATTGAATTTCGGGTAAAACGAACAAAGGTTTACACAGTCACAGGAAAAACCAGAATCGACTGGTCATATATTGCGGTGGTTAATAGAACAGAACTATGGGCGAAAGATAATACCTATCAGATCAGAATTTATTGGCATGCTGCATAAGGTGGGGCAAGGAAGATTGTGAAGCCAACTGGTCTGAACTTAGGGACGGCCTTACACTTTGGTGGTTTGAACCAACGGAGTTGTTAGATCCTTGCATGACCATCTGATTTGCACTCCTAGTCTCGGGGCGTGAGGACTCCATTAGATTACGTATCTAGAAAATCTCAGCCTTTAAATAAGTCACAAACAGAGAATTTAGGGCCCAACTCAAGAATAGGAAAGGGATCATTACCGTGTCAAGGCGCTTTTTGTGGATATCACTTGGTATCTGCAAGTAAATGGAATTGACATCAATAATGATGCACAAGTGATAGTTCATGGCTTAGGCTTCCTCAGGTAAACTACAATCAATTGCTTAGGACATTACTTAAAAGGCTTGAAATCAGTGTTATGAGAGGTAGCTTTGGACTTTTAAAAGAACCAAACATGAAATAGCGGAGATTCTATACTACGACTTCAATAAGTGAAGCAAGCATATACACCACCAACCTAGAAGACAAAAAAGGGAAGGAAACAAAATGAAAAAAAGGTAAAGCTTACTCGATCCGGGATTTGTTTCTTTTCTTCACTCGAATACCCAGGAATAACCAGGTTCCAGTTCTTCTCTGCAATGATTCAATGTTTATTGACTATGAAATGCATAAAAGATAGCCAACCTCATTGTTGAGAGTGACTGCGCAGGACATCATTATTAAGTATGTGATATTTCTCAATTTCGATATTTATTGGATATTGAAGAATAACAATTCTGGAGCTGGATAGACTATAAGCAAACTAAAAATGCAATTTAAATTTCCAGTATGCAATGAGAATCTCTGCAGAAAGCAAATAATGGAGCACAAACCTAGATGTAGCAACACATCTTTTGCTTCCAGAGTTGGCGAGTTACGATGCTTAGCCAGAGAGCATGAAAAGGAAGTAACCTATACAATATATCCCAAGTTTGTTATCAAAGAGGAGCATGAAGAATGAAATGGTTGCTTGCAAATGCATACATGAAGTAATATTGCAGACAACTATACCACCAAAAATTGCATAGAGAAAAGGATAAAATGATCCAAAGCCAACAGGATGCATAAAAGCAAAAATGACTGAAGGCAAAAATTCAACACGAGATAGAAAATAAAGGACAACACTCATGAGAACTGAGTGTGAAACCAAAACAAACAACCATGAGTAAATTGATAGAGACGATGTCAATGATTAATGCAAGCTCACCGAATCAATAAAGTTATCCGCAAGTTCTAAGATGATGTCTTCAACTTCAGGATCCAGTCTTCCATTAGGATCCACCTGCAAGAGAAAAAACAAGAACAATATGAGCACAAGGTCTCCATAAATCAATCAAATGCCATGTGGATAAACAGTTTGACATTTTCTAAGTCCCTTAAATAGTTAAACAACAAAACACGGCTTGACGTTACAAATATAGTTTACACTATTTCTAGATCACATCATGGTGGCACAACCTGAGAAATTAAATCTTGTATCTTTCTCTTTCCAATAAAATTATTGCTCGCTTCTGTCCCATGACTTGAACTACCACCTGGTGTGGTGGTTCCAGATGCAGTCGCATCAGGTTGTGACCCGGTCAAACTCACAGATCTCTGCCCTCCGTGAGCTATCATTCTCGGAGATGGCTGCTGATGGAAGTTCTGTTGAAGTGTTTGTTGCTGAAGGATCTGCTGTTGTTGATGTTGTTGCTGCTGGAAAGCCTGTTGTTGCTGTTGCTGTGATTGTTGTTTCTGCTGTTGCATCTGTGGGAGAACCATTTGTGATTGTTGCTGTACCATTTGAGACAACTGTTGTGAGTTTAGCCCCATGGAGTTTTGCTGCAGCTGAGAAGAAGCCAGCTGTTGCTGTAAAAGTAGCTGCTGCCGTTGTTGAAGACGGATGGACGAGTTAGGGGATGATATACCGGGCATTTGCTTTAACCACTGTTGCGCATTTTGCATCATCCCAGATTGTCCATTCTGAGCCATCGCGGAGATTTGAGCATTCATAAATGATGATCTCGAGATATTCTGGCCCTGTTTTCATGGAAACCTTAAACATTAGATGCAGCTGATGGCAGAAAATGGGAGTGCAAATCCTCGTGTGACGCAACATAATCCTTGTAAACATAAACACCAAAATCAAACACTTGCGCTCCCTCAATCAGAAATAGAGTATACTGTTTATATATCTCTAAAGAGCAAGTAAAATTATTACGTGTCGTAAATATTCTATACCTGACCAGCAGCGAGTTGCTGCCTTAGTTGTGCTGGGGTCAGCCTCTGCTGAGCATAAGGAAGTGTCCCATTTGCTCTTAGCTGAGAACTCAAGTTGATAGACCCCATCATTCCCATTCCGGGCATTCCCTGCAAGGACGGCCCGGGGGAATTGCCCGGATGGAACTGAGACCCTTGCATGAATGCTCCTTTTTGCCGCGGCTACACCAAAACAGCATAATATATTAGTCACAAATGTATATAGACACACTCCTTTCGTTCATGCATAATTTCAAACTCCATCAAATTCATGAGCTCTCAACAAACAATGAAATCTTTGTTAAACAAAAACAATAACATATACTAAATCAGCTATCATTTAAACGCATATGTCAGGATCATACACCAAGCGAAAGATTGACTACCAAACTCCCAAGACATAAAACAAGTGTAAAACAACCCGTCAGCCACATATCACATTAGCACTATATTTGACATCAAACTTAGAAAAGTCACACTTGCCACAAAATTTCTGAAAAAACATAAACCACTTAACCATCGCCAGTTCATACCGAGGTCAAAAACTGATTTTGCAAGTTAAACTGAGCTGCAGCTGCAGCTGCTTGACCAGACAACATTGGCAATTGACTTGTCTGCCCCATCAATTGTGATCTCGACAGATTCCCACTACCTATCTGTCCCATTTGATTCTGCTGCATTCCCATCTGATTCTGATGTTGGCCCATTTGATTAGGCTGCTGCCCTCCCATCTGATTCTGCTGCTGTCCTGATTGATTTTGCTGCTGTACCACAGTCTGATTCAGCTGCTGCCCTGGTAGATTCTGTTGCTGCTGAACTCCTATTTGACTCTGCTGCTGCCCTAATTGATTTTGCTGCTGCATCCCCATCTGATTCTGCTGCTGCCCTAACCGACTTTGTTGCTGCATCCCCATCTGATTCTGTTGCTGACCTATTTGACTTTGTTGCTGCATTCCAGCTTGATTCTGCTCCTGCGCTGATTGATTTTGCTGCTGTAGTCCAGTCTGATTCAGCTGCTGCCCTGATAGATTATGTTGCTGCTGAACTCCCATTTGATTCTGCTGCTGCCCTAATTGATTTTGTTGTTGCACTCCCATTTGATTCTGCTGCTGCCCTAATTGATTTTGTTGTTGCCCTCCCATTTGATTCTGATGCTGCCCTAATTGGTTTTGTTGTTGCGCCCCCATTTGATTCTGCTGTTGCCCTCCCATTTGATTCTGCTGTTGCCCCGATTGATTTTGTTGCTGCAATCTCATTTGATTCTGCTGCTGCCCCAATTGATTTTGTTGTTCCTGTACTCCCATTTGATTACGTCGCTGCCCTAATTGACTCTGTTGCTGCATGCCCAATTGATTCCGCTGGATCCCCATTTGATTCTGCTGTTGTCCCCCTAATTGATTTTGCGGCAGCATCCCCATTTGGTTCTGCTGCTGAGTACCCAATTGATTGGCCTGCTGTTGCCCCAATTGACTCTGCTGCTGTAGCCCTAATTGATTATTCTGCTGGCTATTACCATTGCCAACGGCATTATTATTGACAGCAACAACGTTCCTGCTGTTCTGCTGTCGTATCGCATTATTCATAGCACCAAGGCTCATCTGCCCAGAAATCCCTGAACTTTGCTTCTGCTGTCTAACTAACCCTACTTGATTGCTCATACTGTTATTCTGCATCTGATTAAGCCTAGAAACCGAAGGGTTCCTCTGTAAACCCTGAAAATTCGAACCCCCAGCCCCAATCAAATGATTATAATTAATAACGCCGCCATTCGCAAGCCCGGCGTCGCTACTGTTATTCTGCTGCTGTAGTTGCTGCTGAAGCTGCTGCAATTGTTGATGCTGCGGGGGTTGTTGCTGCTGCTGTGGCTGTGCCGATTGTTGCTGATTCTGCTGTTGCTGGTCGATCGACGGCGAGGGGGAACCTAATTGTTGCGAATTTGAAGGTTCGATGGGCTGATGTGACGATTGTAAGGGTTTTGGCGAGGATGATGACTGGGTCGAATTCTCCGCCATTTTTCCGAGTTTTGGGTTTTGCAATATTTGAATTGAATCGACGATTCACGTTTCAATTCATTGTTTTTTGATTCACATGAACCGTCTTGTCGATCGTGACCACGAGCTGTAAAAACGCCGGTCCAACCGGTAATTTTTTAATTAAAAATAAATAAAGAAATTCTCCTTATCAGTCAATTCTTTGGCTTTGATTACATAAGCAAGCTCCAAACTCTCTGTTAACAGGGTTGGAAATTCTCTTTCGACATGAAGGAACGAACGTTGGATTCAAACACTTCTTTTTTCTTGGCGCAATAAAAATGCAATCTTTTCTAACATCTGGGCTTTACTTGCAGTGATTTCTAACATACTCGAATACGTGGCCATTAAACGGTCAACAATGGTTCATATATATTCGAACACGTGGCCATCTTCTCTGGCACAAGTCCATCATACATACATATATGATATATGCAAGAACCTGACAACTCAATAGCAGTTACGCCAAAGAATAAACCAATAATGCTGTGCTACTATGCCATGGTATCTCAATATTCAACCTTCAACCTTGTCTTATTAAGAACATCAACGAAGAGCCCAGCTAATGACGCCAAAAGAAGCTTTCTTCCTCACGCATTTGCTCGAAGCTCCGTAAGAAAAGGAACCCTAAAACCAATCCACGGCTCATCAACAAATTCACCACTGCAAACCCCAAAATCCCCCATTTCTAACCAAGACGAGAAAGATCCATCTTCCCACGAATCCAAGGTCTTGCCTTTCACAAAGGGGAAGCCATTGGTCGGCTACAAAGCCGATGGCCCCAGTCCTAAAAAGTGGCACTTGGGCTGGTTGAGTCTGAGTGACTGCAAGCCTCTAATGGAGAATTCTGAACTGGGCGGAGCTTTAAATGAGGAATCTTTAGTTTACTTGGGTTGCGAAAACGATGACAGCGAAGGTAAACTGTACTGGGCAATCAACGTATCCCAAGAGGGCGACTTAACTTACCAGCTAAGAGCCAAAAACCTCAGCTTCGTAGAGCTGAAGACGTTAATGGTGGCCACAGATTTCTCAGGAAAAAGCGCCAACACTGACCTGGCCATCGCCGGGCGCGGCCGAGCACTGTTAGAATGGCAAAAGACAGCACAGTTCTGCGGACACTGCGGCGCTAAAACAGCTTCCATAGATCATGGCAGGCGCAGACAGTGCACGGACAAATCATGCAATAAGAAAACCTACCCGCGCGTCGACCCAGTGGTAATCATGCTTGTAATAGACCAACAAAACGACAGAGTGTTACTAAGCAGACACTCAAGGTACGCCCCGCGCAAGTGGACTTGCCTCGCCGGCTTCATCGAGCCCGGCGAGAGCTTAGAAGAGGCCGTGAGGCGAGAGACGCGCGAGGAGACGGGCGTCGAAGTGGGCCGCGTCGCGTACCACAGCTCTCAGCCGTGGCCCGTCGGCCGCGGCGCCATGCCGTGTCAGCTGATGGTTGGGTTCTTTGCGTACGCCGAGACTTTACAGATCGATTTGGATGGGGACGAGCTGGAGAGTGCACAGTGGCATAGCAGAGACGATGTGAGGAAAGCGCTTGCAATGGACGAGTACGATAAGGCGAGGGAGAACGCCGCCGAGGAGATTGGGAGGACGTGCGGCGGCGTTGAGAGGGGAGAGAATTCTCAGAGCGGCGGCGGCGAATCGGCGCCTATGTTTGTGCCTGGGCCGCATGCTATTGCGCATCATCTCATATCTTGTTGGGCTAATGGGGAAGAGATTATCTGAATAAAATTTACTACCTCCTAACTTTTCTACATTTTACCAAATCGGGCGTCCCACTATCTTTATGCATTTTCATATTTAATAAAAAATATCACACACAATCAATATAATAACATTAAATATTCTTAAAATACGTGCCACACCCATACACTTTTCTTCCTCTATACTATTAAAATATTATTTCTTAAAACCGAACTCAATCCCAAATGTCCAAAAGATACGGGACGGAGGGAGTATTTATTTTAACCTGCTTTTTAAGCAAAGCCAAATTGGGCCGTCCGATTAGCCCAACCCATATCAACGGCTAAACGTAGATTATAAACCCAGCCTTTTAATAGATCGTCGTTTTGCCAACGTTTTCTAAGCTACTCGCGCACACCTGAACCCCATCCATGATTGATTAAAAGACCTACACAAGCTTCGGTTTTTCGTCGTCCTCTTCTGGCGAAGTGACGTTGAGCTGTGGTACGAAGATCTGGTAAAATCTTGATTGCTACATCAGTTGTTGATGCGTACTTTTGTGTATTCATGGGATGGTTTGGTTGGGCTTTAATCATCTCTAGCTTGGCTGGTTTGTTAAGTGAATTGTTGGTTTTTGAGAATTTTTTTGTTCGCCTACTGGTTTGGGAGGTCGGAATTTTGATACATCCGATCATAAGTGTACCATTTAATTTGTTTTTTTGTTTAGTTTTTTTTTTGATTGGGACAGTAGATATGATTTTCGGTTTTACTTGGTGGATGGCTTCAGGTAATTACTCTATTGAAGATGGGGATCATCGAAAGGATTAAGGAAATCGAAGCCGAGATGGCTCGTACGCAGAAGAATAAAGCTACAGGTGATTTTTTTTTATACGTTTCCTTAGGATTGCTCATGCTCTATCTTATGGGCTGAAGTTCTGATTTTGAATTTTGAATTGGATGACGATGCATAGAGTATCATTTGGGTCAGCTCAAGGCGAAGATAGCGAAATTGAGGACACAATTATTGGAGCCACCAAAAGTACGTTACTCTCTTATTACAAGCTGGGGATTTTCTGCTATTTGGAAGTTGTTTAGTGATGACGCTCTTTATGTTTTAGGGATCTAGTGGAGCTGGGGAAGGTTTTGAGGTTACGAAGTTTGGTCATGGACGTGTGGCACTCATAGGTTTCCCCAGGTTAGCCATCTTTCTTGGGTTGTAGAGTATATTTTTGGAAAAGAAATATAAATGCAAGAACAGAAACACTATCCGTTGTCCATTGCTTTGAATATTTTCCAATTATTATCGTGGTTCCACTTTATATTGAAGTAGATTAAAGTTCTAATGTAAAGCAAATATTCTTGCAGTTTAATTAGGTAAGTTTGTACTTACCGTTGGATTTTCTTTCAAATTATTTCTAGTGTTGGAAAATCGACTCTTTTGACATTGTTGACGGGGACACGTTCAGAATCAGCTGCATATGAGTTCACTACACTTACTTGTATCCCTGGCATTATTCACTACAAAGATACCAAGATACAGCTTCTTGATCTTCCTGGAATTATCGAAGGTGCAGCTGAAGGAAAAGGTCGTGGGAGACAGGTAACTTCGAACTTCTTGAGTATAATTAAGGATTCTAACATGAATAACTGAGGAGGAAATTAAGATGATGCAGACCATAATAGAAGCTTTCGATTTCAGGTCATCGCTGTTGCCAAATCGTCTGATATTGTCTTGATGGTTCTTGATGCGTCAAAAGTGAGTAGTAGTATTTATGTTATTGTTGACTTCAATCAGGCTATTTTATTTCCAAGTGTAATTCGCTGATGTATTGGATGGCTTACATGAACTGCATACATTTTAGAGTGAAGGTCATCGACAGATCTTAACAAGGGAGTTGGAAGCTGTAGGCTTGCGTCTGAATAAAAGACCACCTCAAGTACGTGTGTTTGAATTTATGTCCTTGTTTCGGTTTGATTTGCAAAATAGTGGTGTACCTGTTCACCATTTATCTAATGGAGGCTCGTCTTTCTGCTTGGCTAACAGATATACTTCAAAAAGAAGAAAACAGGAGGAATTTCATTCAATAGCACGTTACCATTGACTCATGTGGATGAGAAGCTCTGCTATCAAATTCTGCATGAATATAAGATTCACAATGCAGAGGTGAGCAGACTCTTACTCAATGAAGTGCTGATTTCCCTAATTGGTTGCATTGCCAAGTTTCTTCCTACAGTTCTGTTTTTTTCCGCATTGTTTTCTGCAGATCCTATTTCGTGAAGATGCCACGGTGGACGATCTCATCGATGTTATTGAAGGGAATCGCAAGTACATGAAGTGCGTATACGTATACAACAAGATCGACGTTGTTGGTATTGACGATGTTGACCGATTAGCGCGACAGCCAAACTCTATTGTGATCAGCTGCAATTTACGGGTAATATCCTTTCTAGAACATTACCTTATACATATAACCAATTGCCGTATCGTGTGATTATCATTAGTGTAACATATCACGCGCACATCAGATGCTTGCAATTAAATTAACGGATAAGGTAATAAGTAACGTTAGATTATCTCAAATATTAAAATCCCACTTGTATCTATTGTATCAACAGCTAAATCTAGACAGACTGCTTGCGAAAATGTGGGAAGAAATGGGACTTGTCAGAATATATACAAAACCTCAGGGCCAGCAACCAGATTTTGCCGAGCCAGTTGTCCTTTCTGCTGTACGTCTCTTTATTATGATCTATCATACAGATGATCACTTGTGAACATGCCTAACTCTTGAGTTTGACAATGCGATAATCGAAGACAACTGATCGATATATTTTTTTTTATTTTAATAATAATTGTAGGGCCGTGGTGGGTGCACAGTCGAAGACTTCTGTAACCACATTCATCGAACCCTTGTGAAGGATATGAAGTACTGCTTGGTTTGGGGCACAAGCGCAAGGCATTACCCTCAGCACTGTGGTCTCAGTCATATTCTTCAGGACGAAGATGTAGTGCAAGTAGTGAAGAAAAAGGTAAGAGAAGAAAAAAAAAATCATTCGATTCGATTCGTAATACCCCAATGAGTTTCGTTATGGCTTTTCCTTGCCTGTTCGCCATCTATACGCATTTTCGTATTCTAAAATATATTTAAGAGATTTGAACATTTGGGATGTCTTTTGTTTGACGCAGGAGAGAGAAGACGGTGGTAGGGGACGGTTCAAATCGCACTCTAACGCTCCCGCTAGAATCTCAGACAGAGAGAAAAAGGCTCCGTTGAAGACTTGATTGAAAAAAAAAAGGAATCATTTTTCCTTCATTACTATCATATGGTGAAAGACTTGTGATGGGGAATTTCTTGCTGTTCTTCCATTGTTGTCATGTTAGTTTCGATTACGTCGAAGCCCGAAGAACTCAATTCTTGCGGGTTTCGTTTAATTTATACGTTCGAGGAGTTTTGAGTTTGAATCACTATTATCTATCATCTTCTTTAATAACTGCTAATTGATCTGTCAATTTAAACTCAATTGATACATGTACTAGTATTTTTGGCACCCTATGTGTGTGCAATAAAAAAATTATTAAATAATTTTAATAATTATTATGATGGTATGGAAGGTACGTGGTTAATAAGTCTTTTTTATTTTTGTAATAGGTAGTCTGTCAATTGAAACAAGCCCATCGACGGTTGATCCTAGTGCATCACCCTTGGTACAATAGAATAGAAATGCAATTAAAAGCACATACATATGTGAGTAAATTGCTAAACAAAAAAAAATTGGTTGTAAGGTTGATATATTAATGGGTTAGCCCACCAACAAAACTCTAAAAGCCCAACTGTTGATAGATCTGATCGGCCCAATAAGCATAATAGAAAAAAAGAATAGCGGCTAATCGAAATTGAAGGCTCGCAAAAATTTCGAGCCTTTATTCAAACCCGCGCGCGCGCTCAAGCAAATTGATGGGCGCTCTTTTCTCTAATGGCGCCAACTTTCCCGCCTTAAGCCTCAGCACGGCTACAAAAGCTCGCTAAACAACAGCACAACTGCTCATCGCCGAGGTCGAAATCAAGAAAATCAACACAGTAGAAGGGCGAGAGGGAAAGGTTTCTTCGATCGGGAATCTAGCGATGGTTGTAGCGTTAGGACCAGGGAAATTCTACGGTAGCAGCCTGCCGCGACCTAGGTTTTACACCGACGTGAAATTCAACGAGACTCGGGTCGATCCGCCGGTTTCTGTGATGGATCCGCTGATGAATTGGGCGGAATCGGCGCACTGGTCCATGGGTGGGCTCAGCATGACCAGGCACAGGCTCCAGGGTCGAATCGAGGGGAAGGTCGAAAACCTACGGAGGCAGAAGGAGAAGGAAGAGGTCGCAAGGTGTTCGACGAAACGTCAGAGGGATGTAAATGGTGAATCCAAGACTAGGAACAGCAAGGGGAAGGGTAAGGGTAAGGGCGAGGGAAAGAGTAAGAGTCCCTCATCTCCACCTCCGGCGCCGAGGGTGGTGAAGCGGCGGCGTGTGGTGGGCTTGGTGGATGAGGACTCTGAGGATGGAAGCGAGGAGAGGTCTGTGGTTAGGAAATTGAGCGATGAGTTTGAGAAGATTGCTAGAGAATCTGGGATGGTCACGAGAAGCAGCAGTACTAAGAAGAACGGCGGCGCAGCTAAGGTAGGTGATGAGAATGGCGATGGCTGTGGTGATCTTGAGAAGAATGGGAAGAAAACGCCGGTCAAGGGAAGAAGCATTAGGACTTCCCCACGGTTGGCTAAGAAAAGTGGTAATTGAGGGTTAGTGATTTGTAGATTAAGAACAGTTTCTTTCTGGTTTTAGTTGAATTTCTTCTCTCCTGTTGAATCTCTTTTAAGACTTTGATTTCTTGAGTTTCCTGCTTCTGTAATTGGGATTCTGATGTAGCTCGTGAATGATGGGATTAGTGAATCGATGACTGTAAACTTGTGTTGCTTCAAGGCTTCTGTTTCTTTACTGAATAAGCAATCGTTAGCATAAACGTTAAATTCTTTTTTGCCTTTGCTCTCTTTCAATCCATTCTGAATTTTGATTATTAGTTCAAAGCAAGATTTCACTTTTTGCCTTTGCTTTTTCCGTCGTGATAGACAGTTCAGACACCCATCATCTCCCATGATCATGTTTTTTTTGCACCTTATATTAAACACACGATTAAGATGTTAACCATACACACAACTAGAAATGATTTACAGTTCAACCCACAAAGCTAATATAAACTCCCTAATCATAAAAATCAAAGATAAAAAGCACAATTATTATTAATGTTTTTCCCTCACAATACCATATTCATGTTCATCTCATACACAAATAACTCCATATGATGATTCTGGGCAAGTAGTTTCATAAACTGGCAATTCATCTCCATAACTACCCTCCATTAATCCAATGGACCAAAGATTATCCAACTCAAACAAATCCGAACTCGCATAACTCTCAGCATCATCTTCCTCATCTTCCTCCACGCTGGAATTTCCATCAAAGGCACGATTTTTTCCCTCCATAACACACGCCATAATAAGCTCCTCGTGAAGATTGATGCTTTCTTTCGACGTTTTCTCACCTTTCTGCACTTCTCTGTTCGGCCCATACGATTTAGAGTCTTCGTCGAACCTCACCGACCTTTTAATGCCATCGACGACTTTGCCGCCCGAAGTTTTAAGGGACGGCGGCGAATCGTCATAATTAGCTACGACTTTAGCCGTCTTCTTCTTCAGATTATTCCCTTCGCCGCCGCCGAAAAGAAAAGAGTTCAAGAAAGCGGCGAGTTTCCCCCCGACGGGCGAAATTGGCTCCTTAAAATCTCCATAGATCTTCAAAGCCCTAGATTTCGCCTTCGAAAACCGCCCCCCTTCTTTCTTCGGGCCTTGACTAATGTTATCATTGGTCGAGCCAAGCTCGCTGAAGCTATTAGCCCGCCTTTCCACTCGGCTCTTGACGACGAGCCTCGCAGTACAGCCGGTTCGAACCGGCTTAGGCTGGGGGACGGGCAACGGCTCGGCGTTGGGGGACGAGTGGTTCGACGATGGGCTCGAGCTCGAGTTTGAGGTTGAATTGAGTCTTGGGTTGAGGTAATAATCAGAAGAGGGTTTCTTCTTCGATTTGTTATGATGATGATGGGTAATAGTAGTCTTCTTCTCCATCCACTTGTCGATCATGCAAGCTCGTCGGTAATTTGCTACTTCTTCGTCGCTTTTGAAGGCACGGCGGTCGTTTCTTACACTGTTGTGCTTCATTGTCGTGTAATGAGTATTGGATGGCGTGGTTTGAGTTTGAACGGAAGAGAAGGAAGAAGGGCTGTTATGGTTGGAAGAGTAGCTGCTATAATACTTTGTCAACTACCATGGCTTTATAATGTCGGAGAAAGGTAAGAGATTTTGTAAATGATATCAAAGAAGTAAGCTTCTTACTGTCTGCTGAGGGATTATCAAAAGCTGCAAAAGAGAACGAAGGAAACGAATTAGGGTAGCTCTCTCTCTCTCTCTCTCTCTCGACAATTACTGACAATGAGAATTACTACGTGTTGTGTTTATATATATACGTGCGTGTGTGTATGTGTATCAAGAATTCAGACAAACGCACGCAGGCATGAAAGAATTAGTAATGAGCAAGTGTTGGAGTGCTGCAAACAGTTGAGCGGACAAGGGCTATCATTTTGGATGATGGTAATGAGGCACGCTTGAGAGAGAGAGAGAGAGAGAGAGAGAGAGATTTGCCTGTGCTGTACTCTAGTGATTGCTTTTATATTGGAGTGCAAGCCAGCGATTATTTCATTAAACGCACGAGCTGTATCATTTAATAGATTAAAGTACCTAGTTATGTAATGAGATGTTTGCTATGTAGTAAAGTAGAGAAAGATCTGTTTCTGTTTATGCGTGCTTGATATCAACTTAAACAGAGAAGTTATGCATACCATGATTGAACTCGTGGGCTCTACTCTATCTTTCCTTCACTATTTTCTCATTATATTTTCTTTCTCATGCTACAATAGTAAGTCGTACCCCGTCAAATTTCGAAGTTACTCTCTCCGTTTAGCAATTAATAAAAATCCTATTTGTTGGTATTCGAATTACTTCAACGTAATAATGCAATCAAATCTTGGCAAAATATTTTCTTAATATGGAAATCCAAAGACCACTATGGATATACTTACACATACATATTCTTTTGAAAAAGACTTGAGTCTTACCACCAAGACGCCCTACTAGAAGAGATTCCATTCTAATCCAAACCAATTAAGTCAACTAAGCAGTAGAGGGGCATCTTCCTAACAACATGATGATAGACAAGGCATTAACAAATATCAAGGTGCCATATCGCACTTTCTAGAAAAATAATGGCAGGCAGAGATAAATTGGTAGACCCTTGGCAAAAATCATCAACTCTGTTCATAAATCATCAATGGAATGATTCGATATCTATCTGTCATTGTCTCTGTAAACAACTAGACGTAACTCATTAGCAACAAAGGCATAACCGTGTTATCATTTCAAAATGCACACAATGATAGGCGACTGGCTTTTGTAACAAAGGGTTAAAATCACAGATACGAGGTGTGTTTTGGCAATCCCAAGGCAAAACAGACACCCATCACATGAAACAATGATAAAGCACATATATATGAAAGAATTATCCATCCAATTCAGTACATCAAAGATATGAGCAAACATCTCTTGCTTTAGCTTGCTTTACTTCTCCGACAAAAGGGAAAACTACAGAAAACTATTCTATCTGTCCACACACAAAGCAAGGGCCTTTCCCCAGCAGAAACGAAGTAAAGAGAAAACATAATGAAATTGGTAAAAGAAGAGTCCAATTTTCAAAATGAATTTAACCAGGTGCTAGTGATCCGAGATCCAACAAGTTTGCACCTTTATTTTGGTGAAAAAAAGAAAAACAAAACACAAGCACAAGTCTCCTCCCATTGACAACCCACTCATATATTTAGCACAGCCTTTTGTGATGTTTTAAGAGCGGCTAAGACGTACGGAAAATTTTCAAGTATGGAATACAGATAAAGGAACAAATAGTCATAGCTTCCTAACTTAAAGAGGGCTTCACTTCCAACATCATCAAAGAACGACTACTTAATTTTGCTTTTTTCAAGATGGAAGCAGTAAAAGAAAGAAACACGCAGACTGCAAAATTTGCATGACATTCATTGGTATAAAAGTTGAAGCATCCTTGACATTTATAAAAGGCAAAAACTTAAGGGTACCTACATCTAATGCCACACCCCTCGAAGCCACAGTCTCCGTTTCTTTCTGATTAGAAGTTTGCGGTCCAATTCATATGACCCATTTGTGGTTGCTGATAGGCACCAGCATGGGCAGCAGCAGCATTCGCGGGTATGGTGGGGCCCAAAGGATGAGGACTTGCAATAGGACTTGGCTGTGGTGGATGATGGTACATTCCTTGGAATTGCATGTTAGATGATTGAGCAGCCGCAGCAGCTGGGTTGAACGATACTTGGCCATTGTGTGATGCTAAATATGCCGCATGAGGTGTTTGTCCACTAATGTTGTAATAAGATGCTGACTGAAGACTTGGCATGTCCCTCAGATTCAACCAAATTTCAGATGTCTCTGCCTGCAACAACAGAAAATAACAGAGTTCCGAATAAATCCTAGATCAATAAGGAGACACTGTGCTTTTACCTGCTGAGCGTTTGGAACAACGTAAGGACTATCTTTGTACTTGAGCCTAGAGGCATCTTCAAGGCTTCCCACGAGCCCAGGCGTACTAATAGCATAACCAGCCGGACTGGTATAATTTTCAAACCCAGTAGGAAAATTAGCGGAGGGCACAGGCTTGAATTGCTGCATCCCATACTTGACACCGCTCTGACTCAGATGGGAGCTATTTCCTGGCATGAGCATGTAACTGCTTCCATTTGAAGGATGGGGATAGGCAGGATTGTTTGAATAAGAAGACATCGGAGGAACATAGACGGGAGGTAGAAACGGACGATATGGCATGAGATTAGCAAACTGCGAAGCAGGCATTTGGGGATATATTTGAGCCATATGCTGCTGTTGTTGTACCATCGAAATGGTGGATGCAGGAACAGAATTTGTATACATGACCTGAACAATCATTCAACAAAGAGTTGAGAGAAAACAATCAAACCTAATTTATCAATCAATTTAATAAGCTAATTGGAGTTTGATTTCATCTGAAAACTGATTGATGTTATGTAGAGTAACCACATTACATGACAAAAATGATAATTACAAAGGAAGACAATGGCATTTAAGTATTCCATGCTAACCTCTTTCGGTGATGGCAGACCAGGTCCTGTAATGGTTTCATCAACTGGGTGGAAGTATGACATATCCATCTGAGGTTCATAACCCTGTTATCGAACACGACATAAAATAAAGTACCTCAGCATATGGACGTTAAATAATCTCTATAGTCTAGTGGAGCTAACATTTTCAGACTAGTGAATGGAAGGTAGCAGCTATCAGAAAGAGAACTGAGATGCTCTCTCTGCCAACAAACCTGTCACACGTAAGTAATTGATGCTAGACTTACCGAGAAGCTAGGCAATTCTGAAGGTCCTTGCTGCTTCTGTGAGTCTGAATTGTAAGATGGACTGCTGTCCCGTACCAATCCAACGATGGCATTATTTTCAGGACGTTGCGGACTTAAAGAATCTTTTTTCTCAATCAGTTGCCGGTCAGACTCGACAACCGAAGCAGGAGAACTGGATCCTAAGCGTTGGACTGAAGCGTCCGCCATCGTCAACTGTCTATTACTGGAAGGATCATTTTCTGAAGATTCTGGTGCTGACATTGGGACACTGCAAATCATACACAAAGGGGATTAAAGGAAACTTAACAATACTCAATTCTTGGTAGACGTAACACTCAAACAAATTAGGCATGCAATTATCAACTGTTGAAAGATGTTCCATTGAGGAAAGACATTTCAATAACATTGCGGCGTCAGAAATCCAATTAGCAATGTGAACGAAATTTAATTAAACACACCTCTCAGAAGGTTCAGTAGATAGTTCTTCCGGCCCATTTGAAACAACGAAGTCCGAATTCATTGAAGAGCCTAATTGAGTCCCCAGGCTGCCAAAGGTTAGCCGGCTTCTGTCCGACTCCGAGACATGGATATGAGCAGCTATAATAACATTTTGATTCTCAGACAGGTTTAATCTAGACATGTTCTCTTGCATCTGAACGGCATCTGTCTTCAAGTCCTCTGGATTGGCTGCTGGAGGAGAGGCGGATTGTGCAGGGGCTTTTATCACACCAGGACAATTGATACTTGGTTTGACAATTGATTTTGGTTTCCACTCCTTGTTAGGCTGAGCAGCTGGACATAAGAAAGAATCAGTGATGCCTTCACTCCTTAAAAGTGAAGTAATCTGGAAAAATAATGATGTAGGAACATAAAAGAAAAAACAAGAACTCAAAAACATCACCCTCCTATCATCTGTTAAAACAAAACATGTTGTCCTCTACGTGATTCATCAATACTCAATAGCTAGATTTGCTATAGGGACATCAACACAGAGTCTCAAATAAAAGTAACAGTGTTCGAGGACATATACCTCTATGGCGGCTCAAATTTTGGTGAGATCTACCATTATGTTGATAATTTGAAACGGGTCTGCCAGCAGAACGAATGGGTACAGATTCAGGTGCTTTATGTCGACTGGATTTGTCACTTTTAGATACCACGGTCAATGGTCTCGATGAGTTCAAGTCGTCGTCTTGTGCTAATTGTGCATGAGGCAAAGGAGATCGCTGAGATGATGCACTTTTAGTAGGATGTTCAGATGATAAACGTCGAGGCCCCACCTCACGCTTAATGGCTCCATAACTGGCATCTGGTCTTGCGTTAGAGGATGGCACATGAAAAGGATCAGAAGAGGATGAATAAACTCCCAATACAGAACTGCTAGGGGAATCTGACGAATGATTCTGGGACTCATTTGCCTTCTTTTGAACTTGCGACGAATCAGAAACTGGAAGCCGCTTCTCACTGAGCTCCTTCCCTTCAGAACTATCTGATTTGGGGTTGTTAATCTTCCCAGGTTGCGGTTCAGTAGGAACATTTAAAGCCTGAGAAGAAAGCTGACCCATTCGACGAGTTTGGTGCCCGGGACTGCTATTCAATAGTTTTCATGAAAATAAGCAACTAATATGACCCAGTAAAAAATTCACATATTACTTACTGTTGGCGGTCTAAAGAAAAGAAAATATGTAACATTCTAAATACCTGAAAAGGTTCATTAATATTCATGAGATGATAAATGTAACATTACCTCTTCAAAGACTTGTCAGAAACAATCATCTTGCTAGTAGCAGTTGAACTTTGAGCAAGCTTTGAATCTCTTCTGGAATTTTGAGCAATTCTATTGTCTTGAACAGCACGAAACTCTATGCTGGCTCCTGCATCACGTCTAACTGTATCAATTCTATTGACTACAAAGCACAATAGCTCATAGGCGACAAGGTTTAACCAATGGGGTGTGATTAACTCCTTCAATTAAAATTTTCATCTTGAACCCAGAGAAGACCCAATATCACATGTAAATATAAATAAAACTACGTCCGAAAGATATGATATTACCAGATGAAACATTTCGACCAGCTCCAACTCTCTGAGAATCATGGTCGACATATGAATTATTTTTAACTGGCACGCGAACAGTCTCAACTTCGCTAGTTTTCCTTGCTTCCTCGGAAGCAGAACTCTTGGACCCTTTACTCTGAGATAGTAGGTACCATAGATAACGGATGCTATTATAGGCATCTTCAAATAATACAAAGCTGAAAGATAAAAGGACTGACATAAACAGCACAATTTTAAACCTCAAAGATTTCAACATCCATATTAACCCCAAAAGAGATAGACGATAAATTTTAACCAATACCAATAAATTGTAAGGATCAGATATCAAATTTCTCAAGTTTTCACTTGGGTTCTCAAGAATTTTAACATGCTTAACCCAAACACACAATCTGGCATATGGTAAAGAAGCGAATACCTAAAGTATATGGCTGTACGATATAACTAGAAATAATCTAGCATAAACAAAGCGCGCCCACTGCTGAACCTTCTTGTCAAACAAACTACGAAGTAAAGCAAATAAAGCAACTTAAATACACACCTCCTGTCTTCTGTCTCTTCTTCTCTTCACCAAATGAAATGGATCTACAAGAAAAGCGACAAGAAGGTAAAATACTGAAATGATACAAACACGAGAAGAGAACATAAAATATTCGACAAACACGAGAAGAACAAATCTTTCCAACAAAGAGAGCCCGACCTTGATTTAAAAGTCTTTGAATAGTTTCATAGGGATCCATGTCATTCTCCTTGAGCGCCACATAGATATCGGAATCAGAGTGATTCCTCACAACTTCTTTGATCGACTGTATCGTCCTACGCACACCAGCCGATAAAACCTGAACACCACCATCGGTCCTCGAACTCGACACCATCTCCAAAATTGAAATTCGTTTAGTACGCTTAAGAAAAAGCCCTAGCAACGAGTTAGGGTTTTCGGGGTTTATAAAATAAAATTGGGTGGGACAAAAGAAGACGATAACGGCTTAGAGATAAACAAGGCTAAATGAAAGGGTTTATGCAATCAAATAGAATTTATATTCCACTTAATTGTCGGAAAAGTAACAGCTCGAATGGCTACATCTCATTTTAAATCGTATATGAAATTCCAATTTCTATCTATTATTGTAAATTGTTATATTTTAGTCATAAACAATTTATCGACCAAGTGCCTATGCTTTAGAAAGCCTTGTATTCTAAATATACTTTGAATGGCTTAAATGGGCTTGATCTTGGGCTTGACAGCTATTCTATTAGTTGATTATTTTGGGCAGATTTGAATTGTCCAACAAATATAAATGAGATTGATATTTGAAATTCAGGCAATAAATCTTGAATAATAACACTTTAATGATACGGAAATTAAATCTACGTATATTTGGTGTGGGGCCCGCGGATTCGTCAACCATGTCTCAAATATAGTTAAACGAGTCCGAGATTCAAATCCGCCACGTCACTGCTCACTGCTACTGTGTGGGTTCTTTCTTTGAGCTGAAACCCCAACAACAACCATTTATTATTTGTTTCTCACTCTTCTGAAAAGTTGAGAGAGAGAGAGAGAGAGAGAGACAGAGAAGAGATAAGTTAATTTAGGGAGATGGACGCACATCCTCGTACCGTTGAACAGGTGTTCAAGGATTATAAGGGTCGTAGAGCTGGAATCGTCAAAGCCCTTACTACAGGTTTTTTAATCATGTTTTGTTTTGTTTTCTGCGTGGGTTTGGATAATCGCGTGTATGTTTTATGATGAATTTTCTGGCTTTTCTGCAGATGTTGAAGAGTTTTTCCAGCAGTGTGATCCTGGTAAGGCGTTTTTTTTTTCTTGTGATTGATTCTAGTTTGTTTCTGATCGCCCCCCTTTTTTGCTTTTGTCTGTTATGATCGTGGGATTTTTCGTTAGGTTAATGCTGTAAAATTGCATCGGTTCTATTGGTTTAGTTTGGGTAATCTTCATACCTGATAAGATTATTTGTTTTCTGTTTCTTATTTTCTTTTCTGGGTTTAATTCAGCAAGAGTGTGATTCTGCAGTCTTCAATTGTAGGCGTAGGTCTTTGGCTCTCAATTGTTTATTTTTCCTATGGACACCAATTCCTTGATTGACCTTTTCTTTAACTAGTCCATCACTGTTTGAAGCTTTGTCGTTTGACTAATCGCAGTTCCATCGTTAACTACAGCTCTTCCTTGTTTTGGGTTTTTGGCTTGCCAAAATTTTCCTGTCACAAAATGCTAAACATCGATCTGTATATGTTCGTCTTTGCAGAGAAGGAGAACTTGTGCTTGTATGCTCACCCTAATGAGCAGTGGGAGGTCAATTTACCTGCCGAAGAAGTCCCCCCCGAACTCCCTGAGCCTGCTATTGGTATCAACTTTGCGAGGGATGGAATGCAAGAAAAGGACTGGCTAACGCTGGTCGCTGTCCACAGTGATGCTTGGCTGCTTGGAGTTTCCTTCTATTTCGCAGCAAGATTTGGTCTTGATAAATCTGACAGGTATATCGTCATATCGTTATGAACTCAGTTTTTTTCCCGGAGAATTCTTTTTCTTTTTGCCTGCTTTTAATATGTTCTATTATGAATTTTCGGTCTTCATATACCCTTGCTCGTTTTATATTTTTCCTCAGGAATCGCCTTTTCAACATGATCAACAACCTCCCTACTGTTTTCGAAGTGGTGAGTGGTGCTGCCAAGAAACAACAGAAGGACAAGTCTTCACTCTCGAATCATAGTGGCAGCAAATCTAAGTCAAACTCCAAACCTGTAAGATATTGAGGGCTTTCCTAATTCTCGCGTTACCTTATAGAGCAATGTTTTCTTTCTCCAACCAGTTAGGCTACTCAATCGTGCCCGATAAGTGATAGTTTTTTGGTCATTAGTACTCATCTTCACAACAAGATTATGATTTTTTGTCTGTGTTCTTTTTGGTGAATTCATGAACATTTCAAAAATCAGGGAAGATCTTCGAAACCGCTGCCAAACGATGAAGAAGAAGATGGCTCGGACGAGGAAGACGATGAGGAGCATGGCGACACGCTGTGCGGCGCCTGTGGTGAGAACTACGCATCAGACGAGTTTTGGATTTGCTGTGACCTTTGCGAGACTTGGTTTCACGGTAAGTGCGTTAAGATCACTCCTGCCAAAGCCGAACATATCAAGCAGTACAAATGCCCATCGTGCAGCAGCAAGAAAGCTCGAACTTAGCCTGCAAGGTTCTAGCTTTCTGCCATTTCTGCAAGAAGACTCAGATTATTATTCCTTGGTTCTTAAATAGTATGTGTCTATTTCCGAAAATTAGCTGCAATTTCTGGTAACAACTTATCTGTGGTAGGATTTGAAATAGCTCCGTTGGTTCAAGTTCTTTAAGACATCAAGGATTTGTTCTAAATTGGCTTTTCTGTTAGTTTTATTATCTTCAAAGGGTATTTCTTAACAGATTCAATGACATTGTCTAGTCCATTAATGTAGTTCTCTCTCTCTCACACGCACACAAACACCATTTTGTTTATGTTTCGATGATCTCATCTAAGAACTCTATTCGTGCTGCAAACTCTGCTTCTTCGCCTCGGCCTTGTGAATATGCATTTGAGCAACTCTTTGGTATTCTCACTGAGGAACTGAGTCTGGTTTTTCTTGGAAGATGGTATTCTATTCTTTCCACTTACCAAGAAACTGTCATTCAATCTTCTATTACATCAGTCTAAATTTGAAACTAGAGAGGTTAAAAACGGAAATGATCGCCTTGAAACTGCGATTCTGCTCTGACACAGTGTGCAAGTATGCGCTTATTACAAAGAATGCAGAGGAATTCGTTCTTGGGTCCAGTCTATCTAAACATGGCATGGTACGCTGATTTTGACATGTTAGAATACTCAAGTCATTCAAGAATACACGTGTCGACGTCCCACTTGAGTTCCCCAAGAAGTCAACTCAAGCAGCCTACAGAAATAGATGGAATGAAAAACAAAACGACCCTTACTTCTTCACCTTCTGCTGATCACTCAATTAAAGAAAAAGGAAAAAAGGAAGCGTGAGAAAAATCTTCATGGAGCTCGAAGAACAACAGAAGCTCGATGGTTTCAAAGGCCAAGCGAGGCTACCCCAATTCGCAGTCCCCAAGCGATACGATCTCACCATAAAGCTCGATCTTTTTGAATGCAACTTTTCTGGGAAGGTATCAATCGATGTTACAGTTAAATCAGCCACGAAGTTCCTAGTCTTGAACTCAGTGGAACTCGACTTACATAGCGCGTCCTTCACCACGTCTAACGACAAGGTTTTTTTTTACCTCCTTTCCTCTTATTTTTAACTACTGCTTATATTACTATCTTGTCCGAATAAAGGTCTCTTTATCGCCCATCTTTTTTTCTCTCATTGCAGAAGTACGTTCCATCATATATGGCGGCCGACGCTGGCGATGAAATCCTTACGATTTTTTTCGAAGAGCCTTTGGAAGTTGGACATGGAGTTTTGGAGATTGCGTATTCTGGCGTTCTTAACGAACACTCGAGGGGCTTATACAAATGGTTTAGACGCGCGCATTTTCTTTACTTTTTAGTTTCTTTTTCCGAAGCTCGAAGTAATGGCTGCCTTAATAATCATCGCAGCACTTACTCGGACAAAGGAGAGAAGAAGAACGCCGCGGTGACTCAGTTCGAGGCCGTCGATGCGAGGAGATGCTTCCCTTGTTGGGACGAACCCGCTCTCAAGGTGTGTGCGCGTGCGCGATAGTAGCTTTGTGGGGTTCCACTTTAAAACCAATTAGCAATAGAGGGAGTAGCTAATTGCAGTAAAGAATGTGATTTCTTTTTCTTGATTAGCGCATGCATCTCTCGTTCTTGCAGGCCACGTTCAAGATAACCTTAGAAAACATCCCCTCGGAGCTAACTGCACTTTCCAACATGCCGTGCTCCGAGGAAGTAAGAATAGACGACGGAATCTTCAAGAATGTCCATTTTCAAGAATCCGTAATGATGTCTACTTACCTCGTGGCCTTCGCCGTCGGTCAATTCGACTACATCGAGGGCGTTACTAATGCCGGTGGGCCCCACACGCTTGCTGTTATTACGAGAGATTTCTCGGATCCATTCTTTCTTTTGTAGATTATCAAGCAACGACTGCTCCTAATAATGCAGGCGTTAGGGTTCGTGCGTACGGTCCCGCCGACAAGATCAAGAGCGGGAAGTTTGCGCTCGACATCGCAATGAGGGCGCTCGATTTTTTCTCCGAGTAATTCGTCTTCATCCTCTATCTTTCCCCTCTTTTGCGGCTGTATATATGGAAAAATACGACTCGAATTTTCGCAAAAACTTTCTTAAGGTACTTTTCGACGCCTTTCCCCTTCCTAAGCTGGACATGGTCGCGGTCCCCGTATTCTCGGGCGGAGCGATGGAAAATTACGGTTTGATCACATATAGAGAGTCGGAGCTATTCCTAGACGAGTCGCACTCCGCGTCCAACGTTCAGAGAGTACGCCTCGGCTTCTTTTTTTTTTATCCATTTCGCTTTTTTATATCTCATATTTTTCGTGACAGCTTACTATAGTCGTGGCTCACGAAGTGGCTCACCACTGGTTCGGGAACTTAGTCACGATGGAGTGGTGGACTCACCTATGGCTCAACGAGGGATTCGCCACATGGGTTCAGTTTTCTTTTCTTTTCTTCTTCTGTGAAGGCGTTCTTCGACGCTTTTTCTCGGCCTTAAGATTCTGCTATATCTGTGGTGATAACAGGTCAGCTATTTAGTAACCGATATATTCTTCCCCGAGTGGAAGATATGGAATCGTTTTCTTCAAGAGACGAAGGAAGGCCTGCAAATGGACGCGTTAGAGAAGTCCCATCCCATAGAGGTATACTATACTCGACGACAATCACATACCACTGATACTTTACGTATAACACCGTGTACTTGTGGGCAGGTCGAAATTCCCGAGGCTCGTTCGGTCCTCGAATATTTCGATGCAATAAGCTACAATAAGGGTTCCGCAGTTATTCGTATGCTTCAGAGTTATCTCGGGGGCGAAGTCTTTCAGGTAAAAACCTCTTACGTAAAACCGAAGATATTCTCATTTTTCGAACTATTTACGACACTGCTCGTGCTTTTGGCCGAGTTTTTTAGGAGTCGTTGGGTTCTTACATGAAGAGGTACGCCTTTCGAAATGCCAAGACGGAAGATTTATGGAGCGTTCTTTCTGAAACGTCGGGAGTTGGGGTCAACGAGATGATGAACACGTGGACGAAGCAAAAGGGTTTCCCAGTTATATCGGTGGGAATCGCCGCTGACGGCTATTGCTTGGAATTCGGACAGGTAATCTGCTATTTGAACTTTAGAGTATCTTCGAAAAAAAGAGAAAAAAACAAAAGAAATCGTTAGTCGACAAGAGACAACCCGAGATGTCAGCAGTGTCTACCCTAATGACCAATTTAGTCTCCGATATTGTCGATTTTGGACCAATTTAGCCCTTCGTCACTGAATCATGTGAAAATTAGGGCACGAAGCTGAAAAGTTTTTCCTCCGAAAATTCGAACGAGCACTCTGCTTCGTCGAGTTCCACTAACAGTAAAAGAAAATGATATCATCATGCGAACGTTCTGAATACGATACTTCTCCTCACTCAACTCGTTCGCGCTTACTCGCTTGTTTTCAGAGGCAATTCACTTATTCTTCTGCTGATTCCGAGTATCGATGGATCGTCCCCTTAACGTTGGCCCTCGGTTCGTACGACGAGCAAAAGACATTCCTACTCGAATCGAAAATCGGGAAACTGGCGATCGACGGCAGAGATTCGCCGAGCGACGTTTGGATTAAGTTAAACGTCGACCAAGCAGGGTTTTATAGGGTGAAGTACGACGGTCGCCTCGCTGCTCGACTGATGAAAGCTATCGCCGATGGTAGCTTATCGGCAGCAGATGAATTCGGTGAAAATTCCCATCTATTTTTTTACTCTTGATAATCGACTTCGACTACGTACGTATATATTCTCTCGCGTTTTTTTCAAGGAATATTGGACGACATGGCGGCCCTTTGCGAGGCTTGTTTGGTGCCGTTTTCGTCTCTTCTTCGCCTGATCGATACGTACAAGAAGGATCGTCTGGAACACGTGGTTTTATCGACGCTCATCGACGTAACTCTACGGCGCCTTTTTTCTTCTTTTTTTTTCGAGCGCCGTTTAGTTTCGTGAGAATTCCGAAATTTTCATCTGTGTTTCTTACAGGTATGCCACGGTGCTTTGGACGTCTTTAACGAAGCCTTACCTGAATCTTTTTCTCGTCTGAAGCAGTTCTTTGTCGGCGTCCTCCAAGTACATGCAGAGTGAGAATTGTTCGGGTTATTTGTCCCACATCGAAAAACTAACTTCACCCAATGCAAATCAAAGGGATTTTTCCTCCTATCACTAATTGGTTTTAAGATGAAACTATCAATTAACAAGAACGTTAGAGAAAACTGAGGTTTTTTATTTTATTTTTTTGTAATAAAACACAACCCAAGGGTGCAAAACATCTTATGCAGAAAGCTAGGTTGGGATCCAAAGGACGGCGAGAGCCAACTAGATGGGCTAACGAGGGGCGAAGTGTTGTTGGCTTTGTCCAAATTCGACCATCCTTGTACCGCCGAGGAAGCAATAAATCGCTTCGAAGCGTACTCAAAGGATCACAACAGCTCTTTGCTTCCAGTCGATTCGAGAAGAGTAAGATCGATATTTTTATTTATTTATTTAAGTCGTCTCCTCGTAACGGTAGGCTGTCGTTCTATTTGCAGGCCATTTACACGGCTGTAATGAGGAAGACGACTAGTTCGGATAGAAGCGGTCTGCAACGCCTTCTTAACATCTATAAAGGCGCCGACGCCGAGCACGAGAAGACTAGGATTCTGCGTAAGAACTCTATTCGACGTGTAAATAATAACGTATCACGCTCGAATTCGAATTCTCATCTGACTTAATGAGTTTTTTTCCACCTTTTGCAAAAGGATGCATAGCAGCGTCTCCCGACCCTATCGTAGTCAAGGATGTTCTCGACTTTATGCTAACCGACAAGGTACTCTGCAGAAAACTACGAATGTTTTTTTTCTTCATATTTCATCTGATAAAACCTTTCTTTTTCTTTCTTTGCAGTTCCCAAATCAAGACATAGTTTATGTGCTTCCAAATATCAGTCGAGAAGGCCGAGCCACTGCGTGGACATGGCTGAAGGTACGAAAATTCTCAGACGATTCGAAGGAAGGGAATAATCGCTGTTAATTCGGTCATAAATGAACGTTTTTTTTTTCCTCGCAGGCTAACTGGGACTTCATACTGAAGAAATGGGGAACAGAGATGCTCCTTTCGCGTTTCATACGCGACATCATTACGCCCGTAAGCCCTTTAACAACCTAAGATGCCCTCCAAAGGCGAACGCTGGTCGAGAAAATTTTAACCAAGGTTTGCTTTTTATCGCAGCTATGCAGCTATGAATTCGCAGATGAGATCGAGGGCTTCTTCGCCGGACGTTCAATTCCTTCCATTGCAATGGTTCTGAACCAAAGCCTCGAATCTGTGAGGATAAAAGCTAAGTGGATAGAGCACATCAAGAAAGAGGAAGAATTCATCCAAGACTTGCTAATGGAATTAGCTTCCAAATGACATTCATACAAACGCTACTAAGATAATACTTTCCCTTCTTATGTACTTTGCTATGATAGCATACTATCTATGGCATGGATC
Source organism: Craterostigma plantagineum (assembly GCA_027422505.1). Lineage (NCBI taxonomy): Eukaryota > Viridiplantae > Streptophyta > Magnoliopsida > Lamiales > Linderniaceae > Craterostigma > Craterostigma plantagineum. The sequence goes on along the minus strand of JAPQWV010000002.1, from coordinate 34,328,348 downwards.
ATCTATGTTGGCTTCTTACACATCTACCTTAAAATCTTCCCAGAAAAAGACATAAAAGTTCAGATCAACATTGCCTCAGCATATCATATATACTTCCTCCAAGTCCTCGCCCCCGCCCGCCCACACACACAAACCGAACGACGCTTTTAAAAGCCCATTTGGAAAAACGAATGGACCGAGCTAAACGCTTTAATCCATGCTTCTGCTATATATATCATAACTGAGAAACTATTTCACAGAAGAAGAAAAAGAGAGAAGTGAAAATCAAGATTTGGTCTTAAACTTCCTTTGAGCCTTCAAGTCAACTACGACGATCGATATGTTATCTTTGCTGCCCCTTTGGAGAGCAAAGTTCGATAGGTACTCCGCAGCGGATTGTGAGGCCTGGTCAACTCCTTGTCCTCGGTCGGTCAAAGGGCTCGCCCCGTTTTTCTTGTGCCATATTAGGATACGTTTCCTCGCAATTTCGCACGCTTCCTCGTTCGTCATTACATCCCACAAACCGTCAGTTGCAAGAATAAGGCATTCGTCTTCCCTTGCTCGCGGCACGAACATCACTTCAGGCTCGGGTATGATCCATGGCTTCAGGTATCTGTCGCCTGATAAAGCAGAGTGAGAGAGAGATAGAGAGGGATAGAGAGATTGAGAGAGAGTTTAGCAGCACAATGCTATCCATGTCGATGAAATTAAGGTTACATAGATGATAAAGCTAACGCGAATCTGCAGGAGACTCCTCATTGAAAAGATGAGCCCATAAGAAACTCAAAGTGCAAGTATATACACAATCATTGTAAGAAGATCAAGAAAGCTGAACGAATGGTTATTGCTAATGCGTTGATTCACATACCGATAGCCCTCGACATGGCAAGAACGCCGAAGACTCGGTGACCATTCCACTGTATGACTTTGCCATCAGAAGCCAGGATTCTTGCATATTCATCCTCTCGATCAGGCTAGTTAGAGCCATTACAGCTTCTTATTAAATCCACGATAAAATCAAGGAAATTTGGAATGAAAGCTAACAAATTTGTCGAAATCAGCCTTAAGAGAGACTTACTTTATGATCCACGGACAAGGGCATGGCTTCTTTACCACGATAGAGCACAGCCCTCGAATCTCCACAGTTGGCAACTATGATGTGAGACGAACAGACAACAGCGACCACAGCCGTCGATCCTACGGTTTCTGGGATGACGGGTTCGACGGTGCAGATCTTCTCATCCAACGGTCTACTCGCTTTCCCGCTAACCTCATCGTCCACTTTTGAAAAGCAAGAACGAAAGACTCTCTCCCATTGGGCCTGCCTAGTCTCGGCGGTAATACCGTTTAACGGAGCCTTTTCTTTGTCGTTTTTCAGCTCCTCGAGCAAAGCTAGGTGGACTCGATCACGACAATAGTTTGCTACCTAGAAAGTACGCTTCATAAGCTACTTGTTTGTCCGACAATGTTATTACACGTTAGGAAACTAAAATCTCAAACCGTAGAGCGATAAAAAGTTCGATAAGCATGCTATTGGGCATTCTTTAATTACAACACAGTAGCAAGGATCAACGATTTGACTTTACACCATTCAGAAAACAAGGTCACGTATTAAGAAATTAATGGCTCGGGTAATAAGACGGGGTTTCTCCTCCTATACTCGAATCCCGACAAAAAAATTCTAATTCTGGTAAAAAATAAACCATTTCTGAATACCATTTATCAGAAAATATATGTATTGATATATAAGGAGGTAGAGGCCCGTAAATTCAGTCTCATCAACAGTTTAATTACCGTCCACAGATCAGCATGGACTTATCTGCAATAACAGAATAAGAACTAATCAGACAAAGATCGAATAAGACAAGCCAGACGTCACCTGAGATCCACCATGCCCATCGTAAACTCCGAAGAAATGGGAAGTCAGGTGAGTCAACGTTTGACTAATGCCAGCAGTACCATGATCGCCGATGAACATCTTGATTGGAATCTTCGCAAAATGAGGGGCGGCCACCACGGCGTCTTCCATCTCGGGTCTGTGCCCGATAACAGATTTCGAACCCCAAAGGGGAAGGCAGTCTAACTCAAACACGCTCTTAACGCTCCCTTTGGCCCCGCTGACATCGCTCTTTTCGCCCGGCAACTGAACAGAGACGACAGAAGCCTTAATCTTAGGCTCGGTCGAAATTTCTTCGTTAGTGTCTGAAGCTAAAACCTTCCCATCTGCATAAGATTTCGTCTTGATGGTTCTTTCCTCTAAGCTGATCACCTTCGCTACTATCTGACCATTTTCTGTGCCTTCGATTTCAACGGCTATGGGCAAGCTTGTCTCGGGGGTAGCATCAATAGGCAAACATAATAAATCTGAGATGGGATCTAAGGGTAATAACTCCACGCCGCCGAGCAAGCAAGTATCTTCGCTAAGTGAGAGAACGTCGTCTTCTTCGCTGCCCTCGAGCACTAGTGAGGTGGCAACTTCGGCGATACTAGGATTCATGAGGTTATTACAGGTGTCATGGCTCATGCTAGCAATGCTATCTAGTACTAATGTGGGGGCTGATACTGCGATTGCAGATTCTGGGTCTAGTTTGAGTCGAGTGACGTCATTATGGCTCGAAATCGGAGGATTTTCGGGGATGGGATTGACTAAATTAAGCGCGACCGAGATTGGAGGAGACAGTTCTTCCATTGTTGGCCCTTTTTTCGGTCGATTGAAGCAGAGTCTTGGACAGAATAATTAGTGCAGCTAATGAAGGGATTCGAATTCATGAGGTAATAATAAGCTGCGGCCCAGCTCAGGTCCCACTTGAGAACTGCAAAGAATGCTCGAAATTAAGGTTTCTAACAAGAAACAAGAAAGCAGTTACTGAAACTGAGAATCAGATCTGAGCACGGGCGTACGTAACACAGTATTTCACAAACAAATTCAACACAATCTTTTAGGGATCTCAACGTAACTCTTTATCCAGTCCAGAACCAATCAAGATTAGCTCTCGAAAAACAGTAATCTGGCCAAATAAGAACAATAGAAAAAGAAAAGGCAGAAATCCATCAATCATTACACAAACCAAACAAAAGAATCGATTTTTACACAGGCATGAGATCGGACAAGTGAGAAGCTCATACCAAGAACATGCTTGAAACTCCATAAAGAATCCAAAAACCGACCAGGGCTCGCCTTAGTAATAATAAAGATTCTGCCTTTCCTATAGATTTTCCTTTCCTTTACCCTTTGTCGCTCCTGCGGCTTGTGTGTGTGTGTGTGTGTGTGTGTGTGTGTGCGTGAGAGAGATGGACAGAGAAGTCTGTGGAAAAGCTTTTACTAATCCAAGTACTGGTTTAAGAGGACACGTGTACCTTCAATTATCTTAGCAATTTAATGCTTTCTGAGCTGCAGAAACAAAAATAGGCTTAGGATTGTGCTTACAAGACATGTGAGATTGACTTCAATAAGAGCACGTGGCATAAAGCAACAGGGCCACGCTTTCCAAGGCTTGAAGAAGGAAATACTTGTATCCAATAGTACATATTTAATCATTGTTCTGCCTTTTTTCTATATAATATTTTATTTTTTTTACTTGTGGTTGTGGTTGGATTGGTTTGTACTCTTTTTATAGTAATGGGCTTCATGAGATAAGAATAAGAATGGGATCAAAAGGGCAAATAAAGAGCAGAAAGGGGAAAAGAATGGATTTGAAAACAACCACGTGTTCTTCCTAGAATGGGCAGGTCGATTTCGTATTGTAAAATATTGGTTCTCTTTTGTAAATATAAGCTATAATATGTCGTCTCCATAAAGGGACCGCATGATAAATTTTATTATTTGGGATCGAGAGAGAGAACCCTAGTCTTCAAATAAAAACCCGAGTAACATACTAAAAAATATTAAACATTAAAAATAATTCTAACATATGTATGAGCCCAATATAGTCGTCAAACTCAAAACTAAAATATTATCCCTTCCATTTATGAGGAAAACAACAATTAGGGTCTTTGACAGAATCCAAATTTAGCAGATTCCAATAATTTTGATATTGAAGAATAACATAAATAAATTAGATATTTTACATAATGTCAAGTTAGAGGTCATATTATGCAATCATATCCACCAATATTTGATCTATAAATACACGCGACCATAGCCAAGATATTTCAAAGTAAATGCAAAGAGTGGGTACAAAGACACCCATCAAACGGCCACACATTAAAATCATTCATTTGGAAAAATGCGCGAGAATCGCTTCATCTTTGGGTACACGAAATTACAAAACTTTATCCCATCAAAAGTCAATTACAGACACATGCGTTATTTGATTGTAACTTGCATATCAAATCAAATGCTTTTAAGGATATTAATACTTTTTAATACGCTATGTTTATAATTAAAATATAATTACTTAAGATTATATTTTTGAGATTTATAACTATTTACTATGAAATATAATTATTAAATATAAAATGTGCAAAGCCCTAAGTACAATAAATACAAAAAACCAGAAGTGATATGAAATTACTCAATTAATTAAATTATAAATAAAGGAGCTAAATTACAAACAAACCAAATATGGTACATTATATAGCCACTCAACATCAATTATATAAGTGTATAAATAAATAGTGTACATCCACAAAATATCAGCATGGCTTGTTAGTGGGGCGGTTATTCGAATCTTATGGGGAATCTCCCAAGTATGAGGATTAGTATGAGGATTATACTCTTCGCCCCAAATCAAGCCTAATTGCACAATGTATTATCATTCAATACTTTCTTCATTAAATGAGAGTATGGAGTTATATTTGACGACGTAGTCCAACCAACGCCTTCCTAACTTCTAGGATGAGATAAAAAATAACAAAATAAAGGAGATATAAACATAACATATGACTAGACGAAATAAGACCTAACAAATTCTAGCCATTAAATTTTTTAAATACATTTGCCAATAACTGAATAGTCAACGCAACAATTACCTACCTACCCTACACCACCAATAACAAATCTTCAAACTTTGAGAAGACGATTGGGGAGACAGGAGAGGAAAAACCAATAATAATAATACTAACATACGTGATAAAACTCTCATCTCCCCTTGGCAAATTTTATAATAGACAACTTTGCATGCATGGTTTAATAGAAGAGATCGTACCTCCGACGAGTTTGAGCCACCTTTGTTTCCATATATTGCGTTGTGTTGTGTTGTCTCTAATAGGAGATCATGGGCAGCCAAGGCGAGTCGAATTCATCCGCGGGTATCATTTCGACTATAGTCGCCGTCGACGACGACAAGAATAGCCAACACGCATTGAGATGGGCCGTCGACAATTTAAATCTGAGAGATGGTAAACTCGTTATCGTGCATGTCACGCTCGATCACGGAAGGAGTATGTTTTTTTTTTTTCAAAATTTCTCTCTTTTCCAATAATTTATGAAATAAAGAGGCTAACTTTTAGAGAATGGATCAATGGTGGAAATATTTCTTCAGCGAATATCCTGACGGAAGGCCGTGAACCTACGCAAGTTGAAAAGGAACTATTCAAGCCATTTCGTATCTATTGTGCGAGAAAAGGGGTAAATTTTCTGGAAAATATTTTACAGGTTAATACGGATATGCTTATAGATATATAATGCATACCTGCGTATAATCTGCGTTGGTTTGCCATGAACGTTTTGCCTTTATTGGGACAGGGAAATGTCTGATCTTTGATGATTGTTTTAAAAAAAACTCAGGTCCGCGTAAGGGAGTTGGTTCTTCAAGGCATTGACGTTGCAAATACGCTTATCGAGTATATCAAAGCGAACTCCGTGAGCATGGTGGTACTTGGTGCTTCGGATAGAGGTGCCATAGCTAGGTAACTGTTAAGAATTCAAAATTCTAATATGATACTTTACGTGCATTTACCGTTTACCGACGTAGAGAATGGTCATCAGAATTTTGCCAAAACCTGATTTTAGAAATGTTCAAAATTTCCATTTCTTTTTTCAGGGCATTTAAAACTGCAGATGTACCGACCGTCGTAGCAAAATACACACCTGATTATTGTACGGTTTATGCGGCAACAAAGGGGAAAGTTCTCAAACTCAGAACCTCCGATGAATCTCAAGCTCCTTCAAGAGAATCTAGTTCGAAATCCCAAAGCTTATTCCCAGAAGAAAGTCCAACAAGCGCAAAAGGCACAAGGTAATCCAACAATTTTATTTCATGCCTCGGAGTTGTGATGACAAGATCTGCAAAAACATAGGATTTTCCTTTCACATGTTATCCACGACCCTGTAATACATCTAGTTAATTTCTTGAATTATAAATGTCTCAACAGTCAAAGGAGTAGGAGAAGCGAGAAAACTGGCCCTACTACGAGAGGACCTGGAAACCCATTAAGAGTATTATTAGAGGATGGCCAAGACGTGGGCTCTCATGAATCAGAATGCAGCAGTAGTGAATCATTTGCTTATGACATCAGCAACTACTCGAACACTCATTTTGGGAAAGGAGAATATGAACTCGGAAACATGACCCCAACGAGGGAACAAGACATTAGCAAGATTTCACCATCGAAGCAGTTGATGAACAGTGTGAATATTCGAGATCATACCAAACAGAGCTCGTTTAATTATACTTCTGGATCGAGTGATCTCTCTGATGCAATGAGTTTCCAGTCTGATGTATCTTTGGAGATTCTGGACCAGCTTCGGGTGTCAAATTCCCCAAGAAGCTCTCCAAATTCAAGAAAAACTGTACGTATGGAAGAGTTACATAATTGGCTATGTGTCAAAGGCTTGTAAATAATGAAACAATAGCAAACTATTTCTTTAATAATCATAGCTTACCAAAAACTGCCGATCCCAGGACACGGAGGATGAACTGAGGAGACTGAAGGTAGAGTTGAAGCATATCCAAGAGATGTACCTGGGAGCTTGTCAAGAAGCTGTAACTGGAAGAGGACAGGTACATTAGTCTCATGTTTATCAGAGTAATTCCTTCATTTGACATCTAAAGTGATGATTGTATTCTTACAGGTGAGAGACATCCTTCAGTGGAAGCATGACGGAAACAAACTCGAAGATGCTACCAACGCCAAAGAGAGTGCAATGGCCATCTTGGACAGAGAGAAGCAAAGGTGCAAAGCTGCCGTCGAAGCAGCACAAATGGCACAGCGTATAGCTCAGCTCGAAACAGAGAAGAGAAAACGAGCAGAGATGAGGTTCAAATTCGAGTCTGAAGAGAAGAACAAGGCAATCAGAGCGCTAGCAGAAAGTGAGATTAGGTATAGAAAATACACGGTCAGTGAAATCGAAGTTGCAACTGATTACTACAGTAATTCTAAGAAGATTGGAGAAGGTGGGTATGGACCCGTCTTCCATGCTACTCTCGATCACACTGATGTTGCCATTAAGGTCCTCAACTCCAGCATGTCCCAAGGAGAAAAACAGTTCCACAAAGAGGTTAGTCTTTATCACTGTGATTTACAATATGCAGTACTACGGATCCCTGCAATAAAGATTCAATGATTAAAAAGAACAGAAATATAGCTTAACGGGTTCCTATATTTCCTTGAACCAACTCGAATTTGCCGTAATTTACGAGTTACAAACAGATCGAGGTATTGAGCCGAATGAGACATCCCCACATGGTCATTCTTTTGGGTGCCTGCCCCGAGAATGGTTGCCTAGTTTACGAGTTCATGGATAATGGAAGTTTAGAGGACAGGCTTTACCTGAAAGATGCAACACCACCACTGTCATGGACCATGCGCTTTCGAATAGCCGCAGAAATCGGAACAGCCCTGAACTTTCTCCATCGGACGAGGCCCGAGCCTCTTGTTCATCGTGACCTTAAACCTGCCAACATTCTCTTAGACAAGAACTACGTCAGCAAAATAGGCGATGTGGGCTTGTCTCGTCTCATCCCATCTCAGTCCAACAGCTTCAATCAGTACTGCATGACAGCAGCTGCAGGAACTTTTTGTTACATTGATCCTGAATACCAACAGACAGGAATGCTGGGAACAAAATCAGATATCTACTCTTTGGGCGTGATATTATTACAGCTGATTACAGCAAAGCCACCAATGGGTTTGACCCATTTAGTAGAGAGCGCCATCGAGATGGGCCGATTCGAAGGCGTGCTCGATCCAACGGTGAATGATTGGCCAGTTTTGGAGGCATTGTCTTTGGCCAAATTGGCCTTACAATGTTGCGAGCTGAGGAGAAGGGACCGACCAGATCTTGAAGAAGTGATCTTACCTGAACTGCTAAGGCTTAGAGACATCGGATGTTTTCAAGGGAACACATATTTGGGTCAGGTTAGAGAGTAGTTTTACTTTCAGACATTAAAAGTAAACGGTGTCTATGTATAATATGGAACTAATAGAGTTTAAATTGATCAGAAAACCAGGAATGGGAATGCAGAATCACAGATTGAAATTCAAAGCAGATATGCATATGGGAGCAGCAGCACGATGACGGCATCAGACATGACTGAGTAATTCTTTTAAGCAACGGATAAAGGACGTCTCAGAGTCAAAATGAAAGTGTTTTTAGAGATGAAAACCATTCCAGAATAAACTAATAAATCCGTTGTACATATTCCTCTCCACTAATTTGCAAAAATAACTGAAATTTTTTTTTTCCAGTTGTACAATGGACATACCTTTCAATATATGCTCTAGTTTCGCCATAAAATGATATTAATATGTATATATGATATGGTGAAGCTATATGAATCTGTTAAATTGGTGAAAGACTTAGATTGGCACAGAAACTAATGTATATAGAGAGACTACCCTCTTGCTTTCTGTCTTCGTTCAGTGGCAAGGAGATAACAGACAGTTTGTAAAAGTTGATTTTGTCAATCGAAAGTGTGAAAAAGGAGAAAGCATAGGATGCATTGCATATTTTTCTGCAACCAACATCATATTGAAATAAAATTGATCAGAAAATGTCAACTCGTGGATTGCTTGCTACTTTCAGCAGACAATTCCACTCATCTAGTCACAGAGATTTCATCAGAGAATGTACATAAGCAAAAGACATATATTTCGATTATCTTTTACATGGAGTAACGAAATCAAACTTCATAAAATAGCAATAAAATTGACCTAAGGTGGTCATACCTTAGACGAAGTTGGCCAACAGCACCTCAGTTCAACGCTTGCTGAAACTGGCATGTATCCAGCGCCTAACCATGGTGTCAGAGCGAAATCAGGAAGATGTGAAAAATAAAATTAAACAATTGTAATAAAAGAAGAATGGTGGTAAGCACATGAGACTTAGCCTGTTGAAGGACCTTGGTTGATATAAAGAAACATCTACATCTAGCATTCTATGGAAAAAGTGATTCGTGTGCCTTTTGGAAGATCTTTTTCAGTTATCTCTTTATCTTTATTTTAATTTATTTCTCCAACATTGAAAAAACATTCTACATATATAAGTAAATTTCCGAGCAAAAAGAACGAGGATGTTGGACTAAACCTCTGAAATTTCATATTCCGAGAACGGTTCTCCATTTGTCTGCAATATGTATTCATTTCCACCGAGTTCAAACCAGCATTTGTAAACAAACCTGATAGGAAATCCTCAGAGAAATAGAATGAGCACTGCAATTTTGAACAGAAACTAAAGTTTAAAGCGAAATTAGCTCGAATGAAAACAAAATACGCATTTCCTGAACTTACAGTGCCATCTCCTCTAAAACAAAAATTATCACTGATGATTTGGCTTTTGTTTTCCAGCTTAACCTGAAAACTTGTAACTCTCCATATGCAGCTGCAGCCAACAATCGAAAAACATATCTTTCTACCATCAAATTCAACAGATATGCAAATTCCGAATGTGTATATTGGCTAATAAAAGGAGTCTGACCTGTGCATAATCTCCCACAGCATAATCTCTGAGTAGAATTTGACCATTGGGCTGCAAAATGGAATGACATCTAAAAGTGAAAATGATGGGAACCATGACTAGATATATAGTTCCGACAATATACTCGACCTTTAAAACTTTCTTAAGGTTTTGTAACACAAAAGGCATCTTATCTGGAGAAACTGCAGATAGCATGAAAATCTGCAATATTGAAGGCAGGAAGCTCACAAGAGAGCAATAACATTTTGAAAGTGATGAAAGAAACTGTGTTATCATTTTAGAAATACCAAGTTGAGCGGAATAATTCTCCGAACTTATCTGTGCATGTCACTTACCAAGGTGACAACATCGACAGAAGATGGTTGAATATAATCACATAGCTCTTGACTTGCAACATCACACACAAATACATTTATCCAATCCGCACAAAACTTCGGATGAGACTGCACCATTGCAAAGACAGAAGTCATTAAGTACTCATCTTCGAGCTTGACAACCCCAAAAGTTTAGTTTCAGATGACTTGCACATAGTCGAGCAACCGAATCGAATTCTTTCTAGGATAGTGGAAGAAGGTATTAAAAACTTCATCTCTAGTAAAGCTAAGGTAAAAAGAACGAAAAGCTTTTTAGCACTTTCACCTTAACAAGATCAATAGCCAACTGTGAAAAATCGCAAGCATGAACAAAGAGATTTGGATATGCAGCAATAAGAGGAAATATAGTATTCCCAGCTCCACAACCAATCTGCAATGCAATCACCAACAGAATCCCACATTAGAATCAACAGTCATCTCACTGATAACAAATAGCTCAATAACGAGCATTAAACATCTACACAAGCCAAATCAAGTGTTTACACTGCATTTCCAGTGAAACACGCGTATTAACATAAACAAAGAAAAATCGCATGTTTGCCTGTCAAATAACAAACTACGCGTGGATCAGACAGTACTGGCTTCCATTGGTATTCCAAATGAACACACAGATGGTAATGCACCAATTTTTCATCAGAACGCTGATAATAATAATAATAAGAACGGCAGTCAACACCTCTAAAAGCACTTTTCCATTCGCGGAAGCTGCACAATCATCGCTAGCAGCAAAATAATGGCCCCAGTCCTTCTCCAAATAATGCCTATCCTTGAAAAACTGCAACACAAAGAAGAAAAACGAACACAGCGCGAATGACGAATGTCGAAAAACGACAGCAATTAACGACGACAACAAATGACAACTTAATAATAAAAATGTCAGAATTATCGGCTAAAGAAATGGAAAATGGTTTTTTCTTCTTGGGAGCCGTAATCAAAAGAAGAACAAAATGTGTTTCTCTCTTCCCGTGGGCAATACTTTTCAAAGATGTGCCTATTTTTTTCTTTTTGTTCAGACTATGATCAAGGCATCTCAATGCCTATAAATAGACCTCAAATCATCGAAGGAAAAGGCATCCCAAAACAGATAGAAAAGAGAAAGTGAGAGGTAGAGAGAAAATTAATAGAGAGTTTGTCGGTATTTTCTCCGACTATAAAGAGAGAGGTTGAGGGTTTTCTCCTTTGTAGTACGAGAGGTTGTAACTCCTATATTTCTCCTATAGTGGATTCTTCTTCCTTGCCCGTGGTTTTTTACCCCGATTTGTTTGGGGGTTTTCCACGTTAAATCTCGGTGTCCACTTTTATCTTTAATTGTTCAAATACTAGCCGCAATATTATTCGATCGGGTCCGCTGCCACGCCAACAATTGGTATCAGAGCCTAGCTTGGGTTTTATATATCTAGTTATCGTATGCTCTGTGGTTGCCACTAACGTGGATCTTCCACATCAGAAAATAATAGATATTATACTGCCCTTGTTACGGTGACGAAAAAGCCGGTACGAGTCCAATAATTATCTGTTGTAACCCCGTCGGAATTATCGTTCACGACTGAGCAGAAATTATGGCGGCGAAATTCGATATTGAAAAGTTCAACGGGAGAAATTTCTCACTGTGGAAATTAAAGATAAAGGCGATCTTACGCAAAGACGGCTGTCTGGAGGCTATCGATGGAAAACCAGCCACCGAGACAGACGACAAGAAATGGAACGAGATGGACGGGAGCGCCGTCGCAAATCTCCATCTGGCACTAGCAGATGAGATATTGTCTAGCGTCGAAGAAAAGAAAACGGCAAAGGAGATTTGGGACCACCTAACCAATCTGTACGAGCCGACGTCGTTACACAACAAAATTTTCTTAAAGAGAAAATTGTTCACCCTGAGAATGTCTGAATCTACTTCAGTGACGGAGCATCTCAACGTCTTGAATACTCTGTTTTCCCAGCTAACATCGTTGGGGTATAAAACGGAGGATAAAGAACGTGCGGAAATTCTACTTCAAAGTCTGCCTGATTCGTATGATCAACTCATCATCAACTTGACGAACAACGCGAAGGTTCTGGTTTTCAATAGCATCGCAGCTGCTATCCTCGAAGAAGAAAATCGGCGAAAGAACAAGGAGGACCAGCAAGCAAGCTCTCAACAGATCGAAGCTTTGACGGTGATGAGAGGGAGATCAACGGAACGTGGTTCAAGTGGGAGTCACACTCAAGGCAGGGGAAAATCAAGAAGTAAGAAGAAGGATATGAAATGCTACCACTGTGGAAAGAAGGGTCACCTGAAGAAGGATTGTTGGAGTCTGAAGAATTCCAATCCTCAAGGAAATCTGGCAAACGCGCCAGGTGGAGACGTATTGTGTAGCGAAGCAGCTATCTCAACGGAGAGCAGGAAGTCGTACGATGAAATATGGCTTCTTGACTCGGGCGCAACTTATCATATGACCTCTCGAAGAGACTGGTTCAATCACTACGAACCTATCTTAGGAGGATCTGTGTATAGTTGTGAAGATAATGCCTTAAAAATCGTAGGCGTTGGAACCGTGAGGTTGAAGTTGCACGACGGTACAGTTCGCACTATTCAGGGAGTGCGACACGTGGAAGGTCTCAAGAAGAATTTATTATCTGTGGGACAGCTCGATGATCTTGGTTGTGAAATCAAAGTTCGGGAAGGAATAATGAAGATATTCCGGGGAGCACTTGTAGTAATGAAAGGTGAAAAGGTTGCTGCAAATTTGTATACGCTGTTGGGAGAGACGGTGCAAGACGGGGAAGCATCTGTGGCTTCAGGAGGTTCAAGCGAAAGATCTACTATGCTGTGGCATCAGAAGCTTGGCCATATGTCAGAACAAGGCATGAAAATTCTTGCGGGCCAGAATCTACTTCCTGGTCTCACGAAGGTGTCACTACCGTTCTGTGAGCATTGCGTAGCAAACAAGCAGCATAGGCTACAATTCAACACATCGAATTCTAGAAGCAACAATATTCTAGAATTGGTTCACTCTGATGTATGGCAGTCACCAGTTTCATCCCGAGGAGGAGGGAAGTACTTCGTATCTTTCATCGACGATTACTCCAGGAGATGTTGGGTGTATATCATCAAAAGTAAGGGAGATGTGTTTGCAACCTTCAAGAATTTCAAGGCTCGAGTCGAACTTGATACAGGAAAGAAGATCAAGTGTTTGAGGACGGATAATGGAGGTGAATATACTGGCAGGGAATTTGATAGCTTTTGCAAAAGAGAAGGCATCAAAAGGCATTTCACTACGGCGTATACTCCACAACAAAATGGAGTGGCGGAGCGGATGAACAGGACTCTGTTGGAAAGAACAAGAGCCATGTTGGGAGCTGCATGTCTGGATAAATCATACTGGGCAGAAGCAGTCAACACCGCCTGCTACGTGATCAATCGATCGCCTTCAACGGCAATTGATCAGAAGACGCCGATGGAGATGTGGACCGGAAAGCCAGCGGATTATTCCAAACTTCATGTATTTGGAAGTCTTGTGTACGTGATGTACAATGCCCAAGAAACTACGAAGTTGAATCCGAAGTCCAGGAAGTGTTTGTTCTTGGGGTATGCTGATGGTGTGAAGGGGTATCGCCTGTGGGATCCCACTGCCCACAAGGTTGTCATCAGCAGGGAGGTTATCTTCTTAGAAGATAAACTAATCAGAGAAAATGATAGCACTACGAAGGAAAGCTCAGAGACTGCGACGATTCAGGTGAAAGGGAAGTCTATCGAACAAGATTCTTCTGAAGCAGCACCGGAGCACGAGGAAGGGCCAAGCGAATCTTCAGAGCCAGAACCTAGAAGGGGCACACGCAAAAGAGCCGCACCATCCTGGCATGAAGATTACGACATGGACAGCAACGTTGCATACTGTCTTCTAACTGATGACGGAGAGCCATCAACTCTTCAAGAAGCACTGAACAGTTCAGATGCAGATCAGTGGTTGGCGGCAATGCAAGAAGAAATGGAAGCTCTACGGAAAAATAAGACTTGGGAGTTGGTGCCACTACCTCAGGGAAGAAAGGCAATCGGCAATAAGTGGGTCTTTAAGATCAAGCAGAACAGCGATGATCAAGTGGAGCGGTTTCGTGCACGACTGGTGGTTAAAGGCTATGCTCAGAAAGAAGGCATCGACTTCAACGAGATATTCTCACCTGTGGTTCGACTGACGACAGTTCGGGTACTCCTGGCGATGTGTGCTACATTCGACCTACATCTAGAGCAACTAGATGTGAAGACGGCTTTTCTTCATGGAGATCTTGAAGAAGAGATTTATATGCTCCAGCCGGAAGGTTTTGAAGACAAAGAAAAACGGAACTTGGTTTGCAGGTTGAACAAATCTCTATACGGTCTCAAACAGGCGCCGAGGTGTTGGTATAAGAGATTTGATTCCTTCATCATGAGCCTTGGATACAACAGATTAAATGCAGACCCTTGTGCATATTTCAAGAGGTTTGGTGAAAATGATTTTATCATATTACTGTTGTATGTTGACGACATGTTGGTAGCAGGCCCCAACAAAGATCGTGTTGAAGAACTCAAGGCACAGTTGGCTAGGGAATTTGAAATGAAGGACTTGGGACCAGCAAACAAGATTCTAGGGATGCAAATTTACCGAGACAGAAATAACAAGAAGATTTGGCTTTCGCAGAAGAATTATCTGATGAAGGTCTTGCGACGCTTCAATATGCAAGATTGTAAGCCAATTTCTACCCCACTTCTTGTTAATTTCAAATTATCCTCAAGTATGAGTCCTAGCAGTGAAGAAGGGAGGATGGAGATGTCTCGAGTACCGTATGCATCAGCAGTGGGAAGTCTTATGTTCGCGATGATTTGTACACGGCCAGACATTGCCCATGCAGTGGGAGTAGTAAGTCGATACATGGCGAATCCGGGCAAAGAGCATTGGAGCGCGGTGAAGAGGATCCTACGATATATAAGAGGAACCTCAGATGTTGCATTATGTTACGGAGGAGCAGACTTTACTGTCAGAGGGTACGTTGACTCTGATTATGCAGGTGATCTTGACAAGAGCAAATCTACCACGGGATATGTGTTCACTCTTACTGGTGGAGCCGTAAGCTGGGTATCAAAACTCCAGTCCGTTGTCGCAACGTCAACAACTGAAGCTGAATATGTTGCAGCTACGCAGGCAAGTAAAGAGGCGGTATGGTTGAAAATGATCATGGAGGAACTCGGGCACGAACAGAAGAATATTCTTCTGTTCTGTGACAGTCAGAGTGCCTTGCATCTTGCAAGGAATCCAGCTTTTCATTCCAGGTCAAAACATATACGAGTCCAGTATCACTTCGTTCGTGAGAAAGTGGAAGAGGGCACGGTAGATATGCAGAAGATACATACGAAAGATAACCTAGCAGATTTCTTGACGAAGGCGGTCAATACTGACAAGTTCGTTTGGTGTCGTTCCTCGAGTGGTCTAGCGGAGACGTAAGCAACATGAATGGCAAGTGAGAAAGAATGGTGTGAAGATCCGATTGATACTCAATCAAATCTTCAAGTGGGAGATTGTCAGAATTATCGGCTAAAGAAATGGAAAATGGTTTTTTCTTCTTGGGAGCCGTAATCAAAAGAAGAACAAAATGTGTTTCTCTCTTCCCGTGGGCAATACTTTTCAAAGATGTGCCTATTTTTTTCTTTTTGTTCAGACTATGATCAAGGCATCTCAATGCCTATAAATAGACCTCAAATCATCGAAGGAAAGGGCATCCCAAAACAGATAGAAAAGAGAAAGTGAGAGGTAGAGAGAAAATTAATAGAGAGTTTGTCGGTATTTTCTCCGACTATAAAGAGAGAGGTTGAGGGTTTTCTCCTTTGTAGTACGAGAGGTTGTAACTCCTATATTTCTCCTATAGTGGATTCTTCTTCCTTGCCCGTGGTTTTTTACCCCGATTTGTTTGGGGGTTTTCCACGTTAAATCTCGGTGTCCACTTTTATCTTTAATTGTTCAAATACTAGCCGCAATATTATTCGATCGGGTCCGCTGCCACGCCAACAAAAAAACCTTATGTTGATGGCGTTCGTAGAACTTATCCCAGTACTTGAGTGACTTCCTAACAAAGTAATGGTCATTGGTTTCCCCAACGGCGAGTCTTCGGCAGCTTACAACAGAGGACCGAACGTGGGGCTATCAAAGAGCGTCGGCGAGCTGACAGCTGGCGGTGATTTGCCGGCAATTATCATATCTTCCTTGGCCGAAGGTGGTTAATCGACTTGATAGTGTACAACGTGCAACTCCGACTCAGCTGCAAACGATTAAAAAAAGACGAAATAAAACACGAGAATTTTATTTGTATGAGATAACATCGCCATACTGAACTCGTATTTCCCTATTTTTTTTTAAAAATAATCAAGATAATAAATTTTCAAAAACTATGAAAAATATAACCCAGGAAAGCCTTGTTTAAGAAGATTTGTTTAGCTTCCAATATATGACGTTATTGGTTGGACCAAGACATTTCTAATTTTGAGGTCTCAGATTCAAATTGAAACCTTTATTATCTAATTTTCTTGAATACTTGATCCTTGATTATCATTATTGAGTATTATTTTGACTAGTGAGATCGTAAGGGTTTGCTTAGTTGGTGGTAGATTTACGTGATTTTAGCTAATAATACAAAAAACAAAAGATATCCCTTGTTCGCGAAACCTAATCCCAAGTTAAAAAATAATGTGTTTTTCAAGTTTATGGCCTCAATGAAAAAGGCCTCTCCATTATTCAAAAAACTATTGCAAGCTAAGGTTGACCAGGCATTGCAAAAGAAAACAAGCATGTGTGTAGTGCAATAACACAAAGAACCCAACATTCAAAATAACGGGTCGGGTCGGGTCGGACCGAACCTTCATGAAAACTCCAAGCACGAGAATTTCGAGTGAAAGCTAAGAACTGATTTACAGCAGCATTGTCTCTGGGTTCTCAATATAGCCTTTGAAGGCCTTGAGCCATTCTGCACCAATGGCGCCTGAATATATAGCCATCGAAGAAAGTGGTTAATAACGAACGAACCACTTATTCGACTCTCTAAATGACGCTATTTGGAGATGGTAGATAGAATATAATTTCACGTATTGTGTTAGAAAAACGAAGGCCACTCACCATCGATGACACGATGGTCACAGCTTAGAGTCACGGACATGAACGAAGCGAACTTGTATTCGTCGGGACCAGAGCCAGGTATAACCCTCTTTTCAGCTGTCATAGAAGTTTCATAAGATGCGAAGTGAAATGGAAAAGATATTTTTTTTTACGAAAATTTCGATCCTAAAATCTGATATTGGATTATAGAGCTTTGACTTACCAGAGCCCACGGCTAAAATGCCAGATTGCGGTGGATTGATTATTGCACAGAATTGTTTGATTCCAAAAGGTCCTCCCAAGTTGGATACCGTGAATGTACCCCCCTAAAGAAATAAAGTTCATATTTATCAACAGTTTTTCTACATACTAGGTATAGAGAGGCTTATCGATTTAACTTATGACGTAAAAGATGCCCACCTCATACTCAGAGGGTTTCAAGCTGTTCTCTTTGGCTTTCTGAGCTAAAAGTTTTACTTCATCAGCTATTGTAGATAAACCTTTCTTGTCGGCATCCTGCAAATTCAATATCATAGGCAGCGTTGAGCCAAGGGCATACATATGAGGGGAAATAAGCACAAAATATGATTGGATTTTGACAAGGATGATAATGTACCTTAATTACGGGCACAAATAATCCATGTTCTGTTTGCACAGCCACATTGACGTTCACGTTGTGATACCTGTGTCATAGGATAAGAAGACCATTGAGTTCCGACGACAATGTGAAACTAAAAAGAAAGGCGGCTTAGATGAGGATACATACTGGCGGATATAGTTATCTGTCCACGAGCTATTACATTGAGGGACTTTTCTCAAAGCCAAGGCAGCAGCCTGCAATTAAGCATTTACAGACACTGAGGCGCTATAATTATAGGAAAAGAAACTGAAATATTTAATCAAATGAAACCCTCGTAGATGGTCACTCGTGACATAAAGATACGAAACAGAGAAATTATTTCACATTATATTCCCCACATGACAGACCCTCTCACCACAAACTCAAACCTCTAAGAAGATGAAAACATTCAACAGACCAGAAACAGTAAGGTATGAGAAGATACCTTAATCACAAGATCGTTGATTGATATTCTTTTACCGCCGGAAGCTTCTTGCAAAGAGTTCAGCTTGCTTCGCAATCTGCAGATAAGAAGCAAGAATTAGGACAGTTCAGAATTTTTCTATGGTCGGTGACATTCATTTGAGAAGAACTTGACGCTCACTCCATAAGCTTGTCGACGCATGTATCCACAGTCAGGTAATAGTGTGGGATGGTTTGTTTTGATTGCAGCAAGCGAGCTGCTGTGATCTGCCACAAACATCGAACAGGCATTACCCACAAAAAAAAGTTTCAAAGCCCAGACAAAGTGACGAAGATTTGAAATGTAGAAACTAGAAAGCTCATCAACTTGTTTTATGAAGTGAACTGCAACATTGAACCGGAGTATTACCTTTCTAATTTGCGAAATTGGGATGTCTGTGTAATCAAGAGCAGCCGAGGCTCCCAGGTCAGCCTTGGGGGCCTGTGAGGCTTCCTTTCCATGAGAAGCTACAAGAGAAAGAAGGAAAATAAAAAATCAAGCAGCGAATCATTGAGTAATGTAAATGATAGTAATTGAATGCCAATCCCTTTTAAAAGCTTGTGCCTCGAGAGGTATATTATTTTGTAGTTAGAAAGGTGTATCATATGGTCTCAATGGTTCAGACGTATCTTGACATGAAATGATTGTGATATCCTAAGCAAAATACATGGAAAACAGGAAAAACAAATAGATACCAAGATAATCTTCAATGTCAGCCTTCACTATTCGTCCATCAGGACCAGTTCCTTTGATGTTCGAAAGAGGTATCTATATCAATGAATTCAAGATTAGAGCGTGGGACATGTTGCTTTAAAATATTTAAACGTATGTCCTATTAAATGAAAATCGATAATCTGACGTCTTACATTACTATCTTCTGCAAGTTTCCGTGCAAGAGGACTAGCAAAAATCCGATCTCCAGTCGAAGGTGCACTGGGCTTAGGATCTTTTGGTTCCTGTCCGCTGCTAACTGGTGGCGTTTTGGGAACTTCTTGTTTGGGTGGAGGTGGTGAAGATGGTGCTTCAGATTTAGGTGTCGGTGCAGCATCTGATGCAGAAGGAGTATAGTCACTGAACTTTCCGACGTCCTCCTCCTCTTCAACAGTAATGGCAATTATCTGGAAGTAATAATTTAAGTAGTAGAACCATGACGATGTAATAAGCAACATTTCAATCACTTTGCTAACCGACAATGTCGAAAAGAACAACGCATATCGTTCCGTAGATATATTGACCCCCAATACAACTTACAATCCAAATCCATTTCGTTAAGCACAACAAGGAATGACTACTCAGGGTAAAATGAACCAAAATCCTACTTTTGATCTATCAAATGAAAAACTAGATTCGAATAATCCAAACCATCAGATGAAGACCTCAAAAAACCAATGTCATACATAGTAGACAAATCATGCATAGCTGAAAGGTGAGATTGAAAAAAGGTCTTATAAATTTTAAAATCTTTATTGTTAAGCTTTTTTAAAATTCACTGTTCTAAGAAACAATACCTCTCCAACTTTAATGGCACTAGATCCGTCCCCGCGAACAATTTTTGCTAGATATCCTTCCTCCATGCACTCCATCTCTACGGTTGCCTTGTCCTAAGAAAAACAAGAAGATGTGATAAGTAAAATTCAACTTTAGAAGAGAAAACAATGAAAAATGGGGGAAATGTATATAGACAAATGAGAGGACACACAGTTTCCACTTCGCAAAGTACTTCCCCTGGGGAAACTTTGTCACCCTCTTTCTTCAACCATTTAGCAATATTACCCTGCATAAATAAAATAAAAAAGAATAAAAGTTTAAGTGTAAAATAAGTAGATGATGAAAATGGAGATGACGAGAAACTCTTTGAGGAAATGCATGCCTCTGTCATTGTCGGTGACAAAGAAGGCATTCCGATCTCTTGGTGCGGTGGCAAACCTATAAAACACAAAATGTCAAGTCTCGGATGGCAATAAAAATGCTTGCAGGAAGCTTCAGAATATCTGTACAAAAAGATAAGGATGGTTACTAATAGCTTTTATCATTTGAAGAGTAGCTCAAAACTACTATTATGGAAGATGACAGTCAACTAAACAGATCTTCAACACTGCATCAAATGTGACAATCGTTCATAATGCCGCGTCAAACATTACAGCACAGGGTCATCAGATTCTTCTAGCATGATTTATAGACAACAAACTAACCTGAATCTGTCGCAAAGCTTCTGACCAAACTTTGTTGCCGACTGAAAGAAGACAATGTTCCTAAACCAGTTAGTAATAGTACAATTACAGAATATCCTAATATCAAATGTACATCGGTGACAGTAATGAACCTGTTGTAGAACATGCCAAGTGATTGTGCATGAACATTATGTCCTGGTGATAGATCATGCAACCTGCTCCCACCCACAGTTGGTGCCTGTACTATATAAATCAGTTCTTGCCTTTATCAAAGCTTTACAAACAAAAAAATCACACAAAGCAAGAGAAACCAGAATTAACAATAATTCAACAGATAACCATCCTGTCACTCACTGATTGGTAACCGGGGTTGAGACGGTGTCTCTTGGACATTTTGGAAACGCCATGAAGGTTTTCAGGTTTCGTACCAAGTGAGCTAGATCTTGAGAGATCTGTATCAAAGATAGGAATTCAATTGAACAAAGATGTAACCACAACTCTAACAAGTTGCAGAGCGTGCAACTTACCGTCTATATTATCAACCAGTTGCCTTGAGTCATTTGAAAACCACCGTATAGAAATGGCACGATCTCGTAAAACATTATTGGTGCGTCTCAGCTGTAAGCACAACCACATAATGCCGTCAAAAGTTCAGCATTAAAAGTTCAAATTAGACAGAAGACCGTTTAAATTTTAAACGCAAGAAGAACTCGTCACTGGTCCAAATCGAATCATACAGGTCCATATTCATAGACTCTATTCCTCATCAAAATACACCAAAATTAATCACGCATCATACGATATCAAACTAAAATTACGGTCAATGCTCGAACATAGTTCACGGACACCCGGCATAGCTTTTCTTATATAACAGAAATCACCCCATTAACAGGAAAAAACGAAGCTCAAATCAAGCACAACAGAATAAACAAAAATTCACAACAGCCAACATAGGAGCAAATCAGTCGAGATTGATAAACGAATCTCATATCGGCGCATTCATAAATCGAATCTCTTAATTAAAAGTAAGAACAATCCGTCACAGATCGTAATCGCCGTAGTAAGCATCCATCACAAGAAAAATGACCCACCGCTTTGGATTGACTGAACAACCGTGCAGCGTAGCTCATCTCGAAACGCCGTGATATCTATCAGATCGATGTTTGGCTCGATTACCGATGATGGCTTTGGATTGGAACAATCCTAGAAGAAGGTCGAGGTACAAGACATATTCATTTTTGCTATGTGTGCTGTGTCGTCGAATAAAAACATTAGCATGTGGGCCCGAAAATAGAAAGTCAGCTACATTACACTACACGTATTACATTTCCCACACAGCTTTAATTCGTGATTTCATTTTTAACAGTTTTTAGTTAGTGGGCTTCAATATCAGGCCCATTGATTTTATTGCAGGCCCTATCCCAATTGAATCACACATTAAAAAATACAAGCAAGCTCAATGGAAGAAACAAACAAAAAGAAAAACGGTTTTTATTACAAGCTTCAAAAGATCGAGGAAAACACAAACGCATTGTGTTAGAAATACTATTTCAACTAGTACGTTTAGCACATGATACATACTAGTATGTTTAGCACACCCAATGTGTGTGAAAATGTGTTAAATTTTTTTATACTTCGTCATTTCATTAAGAAAATAATTTAAATAATAAAATGACTTAGGGAAAATTTGTAATAAATGAAAATATCAAAGATAAAGTTGTAACTTAACGATTAATGGTAAAATTGTAAATAATCATTATTAAATTGACAGACCAAATTGGACAGTTTATAGCCACCCTAGACTCTTTATATAATATATATCAAATTATTTTGTATTTTAAACGTTTATATTACTAATTAAGTTATTTAAACATTTTAAAGGTAAAACTGTAATTATGCAACTAATGGTAAACTTGAATTTAAGCAATTAAGGGTACAATCGTAAATAAATATTTATTGATGGCCATTGTTATTCACCTTAAGCTCTTTATATAAAAAAAAGTATATATATCAAATTATTTGTATTTTAAACATTTATATTACTAATTAAGTTATTTAAATATTTTAAGGGTAAAATTGTAATTAAGCAACTAATGTAAACTTGTAATTAAGCAATTAAGGGAACAATCGTAAATAAATATTTACTAAATTGACAGACCAATCTAGCCATTGTTATCCACCTTGCTCTTTACATAAAAGTATAGATATGTTACAAAGGAGACTTCCCTTCCCATAATTTCATTGATCTCTGATAAAAAAATTTACAGGCGAGACGAACATGAAAGGCGGCAGTGATCGGCTGTCATTTGAAGCTTAAGCTTTCGTTGCCCGTAGATTCAAAGTTCTTCCGCCGATAATCTCTCTGCACTATCCTCGATCCTCTCGCCATGGTCGTTGAGTCCCCGCCATTGCGCTTGGAAAAGCTCACAGAATTTACAAAGCTTTTCCCACGAGTTGCGTTTTCAGACCGATCTTGCCCCTTACCGTCTTCGCCACCTAAAAAAATTGCGCATGAAAACATATATGTTATACACGGAAAAATCTATACTCTTATATAAAGGGCTTAGGTTGAATAGAAACTGTGAAACTGGTCCGTCGACTTGATAAATGGTTATTCACATTACCCTTAATTGCTTAATTACAATGTTACCATTACAAGTTTATCCTAAAATATAAAATAATTTGATATATTTTTACACACATTGAATGTGATAAGCATACTGGTATTAAGAAATAAAGGCCCGAGAGTATAACGTGATTGCAAATCGACATTTGCACGGGGAATCTCAGAACTCGTTTCAGCGCCGCCAATTCTCTGGTCTTTTTTAACGTTTAATCAGACGAATTGTCGCTAACAAAAAAGGCGAAAGGTACTCGAAAAAACCAATCTTTGCAGTTAAACTTATTACAAGTGAACGGGACGGCGGTCCCGCAAGATGCGCATGCTGTAGCTTCAAAATCGTCCAGTCGAAAACATGGTCGACTTGAAAACCTTAAAAAAAAAAGCGCAAAATTTAACGGAGTAAAAAAAATGAGAGTATTTAATGGGGAATTGAGTGAAGTTCCAAAAAAGACCTTCGTTAAAGAAAAGATCGCGGAAAAATCTCTTTAAATAAGCGTAATCTGGCTTGTCCTCAAACTTCAGGGAACGACAGTAGTGAATGTAGGAAGCAAATTCCGAAGGGAAGCCTTGACACAAAACCTACGGAGCAAATCGAAGAAGGTTTCAAGCATGCAATTTTTTTTACAAGCCATCGTAAAAGGGGGAATTATTATTACATCGATTGAGGTTGAAACTTTCTTTCGCTAATTCTTTCGTACTTCTGCTTCTTGTTTCCAGCTCTAAGGCCCTGCCCTGGAAGGCTGTGCGATCAAAATTACGAGGAGTTAATATCGCCAAGGAGAAAATCATGCAATAACATGAATGTATAACCTATATGTATATATTTGCATGCCTTCCTCTCAAGAAATACATGAGAACATATCCAAGCGATTCTAAATCATCCCTGCGACTTTGTTCTGCGAATTTCCAAATGAACAGAAGAAAAAGAACAGTCATTACTCAAATATGCCTTCTTCATAAACGTTACGAGAAAAAAAAATTATGCTTACCGATGCCTAAATGTGTATTCGTGCTTGCATATCTCGCCGTCCCAGTTAAATTCTTATTTTCTCTGAAGCATCAGACAATATTGTAACTTCTTGTCTATGTTATTGGGACAAATAAAAATGAGAAAAATGAGCAATGTAATAGACTCAATTCACCTATATGGAATGTGTTGATGGTTTGAATCACGGTACTTCTTGGCTGGCCCGAAATCGATGGCATAAACCTGAAAGAAATAAAAAATAGCACGAGATAGTCGTGAAATTCCATACTCATGTCGACCATAATAGAACGATAATAAATAATCTCAAGAAAAGGAAGTAATGTCCCGCCTGATTAGTGACCCAATCCCATGAGAAAGTTGTCGGGCTTGATAAATGATATCTCGATGAAGGAAAGACTTTGAGTGAATAAACTCAAACTCTGTTAATCTGAAAAAACAAAGAAAGAACGAATTTTTATGCCCTAAACCGTAAACTCGACCAAAATCTTGACCAGGACAGAAGATAGAACATGGGATTCTCTAACCATATGGTCGGCAAGCATTAGGACTGTTTTCAGAGACGACCTTCGACTGCAAAAGTTGAACAAATCTTCAGGCTCGGCCCCAATAAGTCCATCACAAGTACATTATAGTCCCC
This sequence comes from Craterostigma plantagineum, assembly GCA_027422505.1. Taxonomy (NCBI): domain Eukaryota; kingdom Viridiplantae; phylum Streptophyta; class Magnoliopsida; order Lamiales; family Linderniaceae; genus Craterostigma; species Craterostigma plantagineum. The sequence goes on along the minus strand of JAPQWV010000002.1, from coordinate 34,303,538 downwards.
TTCGACGCGGAACCATTTCAAGTTTGGAATTCCATCTGATACAATGAGAAGATTACTATATTACAGAGGGTGAATTACGAGCTACATCGATGAAATCGAACTATAGAAGAACAGCAAGGCAGATCATTACGCCCTCCTTGTAGTAGTTTGTACAACTTGGATTCATACAGCAATTGTTGATGCTTTGTCTTGACGTTTTCCTGGATAACCAACGATGGTAAGAAAAAGATGAAGCCATGGACAAAACAGCCAAGAATTTACTTACAAGTTTGATAGCAACTTCCTCGTTCGTCTGAAGATTAGTGCCTGCAATACGTGCCACAATTATGGCGATTCGAAAATTCAGTAGAAGCAACGTGAGAAATTAAACAAAAGGGAGATCAAAATAGCACCAAAGAAGAGGGAAGAAACCTAAATAGATTTCCCGCTCCCAATTTTCTTCCCCAATCGATACTTATTCCCAACGCGTGGCTCTCATGTCCGAATCCACCAAATACACAGAAAAAATACGAACTATTTTTTGGTTTTGAGTTACGATGCAAAAAATATATCACATCAATCCCACTTATTTCCCATATTTCTATTTCAGCGTCCCACATAATTCTTCCCATTGCGATTATAAAAAAAAAGTGGGTAATGCCCCACATCGGATAATTCAAACTCTTCGACCAGTATATATATAAGAGGCTTTCTCCTCCTATTACCGATTGGTTTTAGGAAGGACCCCTCGATTTCTAATATGGTAGAAGAGCGAGCTTCCACTCACCATCACCCGATTCATATGTCCACGTGTTAGGCCAGTCATGCCGCACGTGAGGGGCGTGTTGAGATTATAAAAAAATGGGTGTTGTTCCACATCGGATAATTCAAGCTCTTCGAGCCAGTATATATAAGAGGTTTTATCCTCCTATTACTGATTGATTTTATGAAGGACCCTCGATTTCTAATACAGTTCTTTTTTGGTAAATATTATTTCAATAATTAAACAAATTACAATAAAAAGGCTTCTTAATTTGCGTGTCCACTAATAAGTTTTCTCTCTATTCCTAAAAGTGTACTATAATATTAAAAAAAATGCGGTTTCTTAATCTCCGTGCCAACTAATCCACTAATCTTTTAGAAGTATTAACTAGGACAGAGGAAGTATTATTTTTTGGAACATAATTGCTATATATTTATTTACTTTGAAAAAATAACCCAACAAAATATCATGTATACGTAATACGACGATACAGCCGACCAAGAACACATTTGGCGAGAATCATTATCGTCATTTGAGTGGGATTTTTTTCTTGCTAGATAGAGTGTTCTTTGGTCATGTTTAACTATTCGATTACGTCCTATTAATCATGGACCGAAACCAAGAAACGCGTCAGTTCCAATTAATATCGAATTTTTATAAATCTAAATCCATTTAAAAAATATTTTTACAAATTAGTCCACGGAATAGTTGCCTTTACACATGACATGACAATGACTGGACATACTTTGAAGCCCAAGCATGAATATTAAACCATATTATTTCTACATTGACAAATTAAATAGTAATTGCCAACTCTCTTCCCAATTCACATTTTAGTTTTCTAGCCCTCAGTTTTGATTTATGGTGAATCTATAGAAAAATACCCAATAGGATAAAATTTTTACACAAAACTACCCATGTCAAAAAATTTTACAAATAGATACCCGATTTAATTTTACCTTTATAGCAACGTCGTACCATTTTCTGTTATAGGGTACCCAAATGTGTTGATATAGGGTATCTAAATATAGCATACGTCGTACCTACGGGAATACCTGTGTGTTACATAGGGCGTACTTAAAAATAGCATACGTTGTACCATTTTCTGTTATTTAGGGTACTAAATGTATTGATATAGGGTACCCAAATGTGTTGTATGGTGTACTTTCGGGGATCGGGTACCTATGTGCAAAAAAATTATTCTGTTAGGTACCTACATATAAAAAATCCTAACTGGGTACTAAATTATTTTTTTCCAAATAGGTATTTATATGTAAAAACCCCTTGATTTATTCAGCCATATAAAGTCAGATGTATTTAAAGTCTATAACCATATATTACCCAGAACTATACATAGTCGTAGCTCGTTCTAATTATTTAAACTGCCACGAAGTTGCATCATTTACTGTCAACAAAGACTTTCATAATTTGACCTTTTAAGCATTGAATTTTCCATCCTCAGGCATATTATATATGTCCTCTGATGATCATATAATAATACCATCAATCCCATTTCTATATCTCCGTGTCAATCAAACACTTTCTTCTGCGATAATCATGTCGAGCCAAAAGCAGGCAGCAATAAGCCTCAAGACAATATTGTCCGAAGCCTATCATGTAATAACTTCAAACCCTCGCCACTTCGCAATCCTATCTCTCATGTTTCTCTTCCCACTCTCGTTCTCCTTACTAATTCTCAACGCCCTTCAAATCTCCGCTTCGCCTGAAAACCCTAACTCCCAGTCACTCGTCGTCCCCATCCTCGCTCTCATCACCATTCTCTTGTCTGCTTTCGCCGGGCCAGCGATCATCTACAGCGCTTTCCATGCTTACTACGATGTACCCCTCAATATCGCTACATCCTTAAAAGCCATCCTAGACTCGTTCTTCCCTATTCTTGGAACCTTGATCGTTCCAGGGGCGATTTTGATCTTGGTTTCCTTGGCGTACGGTGGGCTAGTTTTTGTGGTGTATTGTATCCTCTTCTTATTCGGATTCAGCATGGATGGCTCAAAATTGTTAACCTTTGCAATTGCTTTGTGGATCATCTCGTACGCCTACATGGGACTAATTTGGTGCTTAACGGGCGTAGTCGTTGTAATAGAATCTAAATGGGGTTTTGCGCCTTTGGAGAGGAGCTCTCATCTGATCAAGGGCATGAGATGGAAAATGCTCTTTCTTATGATTCTGTCCTTTACGTTCTCGTTTGTTCTGTGGTCTCTCGGCAATCGTGTGGCAGTAAACGCGGTTGGAAGATTCACGAGCTTGGAATTTTTACTTCAGATGATTGTTCTTGCAGTTTTGCTGACGCTCGCAACACTCTATGGCATGGCTGTTAATGTTGTTGTGTACATCCGTTGCAAGGAATTTCACAGCGAGTTCGAGCGCTTCGATTCCAAGAACACTTTTGGATCGTCTGGCGGTAAGTACGAGCGTGTCTATTCTGGCGTTGTCGAAGCGGTTTAGCTTTGTTTGCTTCCGGAGAATGATAAGTCTATGTGTGTATTATGTGTTCCTTTAACTTCTCTTTGAGCTTGTGATGTAAAACCTAGCTAATTACTCTCTCTCTCTCTCCTTTTAATTCCAAGGCTGGTTTGTAATAAATAGACTTGCCAACGGGGCGGGTTCGGGGCGGGGATCTAGTCCCCGTCCCCGCGAGGTAAACGGGGACAAAATCGTCCTCGCCCCGTCACTATTTTACAAAAAAAATTCAATTTAAATTATTTTAATATTATTTAACATATATCTTAATATTATTTATATTATTTCAACTACATTTTAATATTATTTATATTATTTAAACTATATTTTATTTTAATCATGTTTATATTATATTAATATTTTGAAAGTATATTTTAATATTGTTTATCTTATAATAATATTAATTGAATATAATATATATTATTTTTATTATCGGGGACGGGGCGGGGAACGGAAAGGGGATATCCGCGGGGAAAAATGTTCCCCCCTCCCACCCCGTGGGGCAAGAATAGCGGGGATTCCCCGTCCTATTCGAGGCGGATCCCCGCGGGGACGGGAAATCCCCGCCCCATTGACAACTCTAGTAATAAATGATATCTGAGACCTGATTTGTTTCATAAATAAGTCGTAATGTTGTAAATCATATGTTAAAAAACGTTTACACTCAGACATGGAGAGAATAAAATGAATATGTTATTTTGAATAGTATTACAAAAGTAGATAACTTTCTAACACTATTACAAAACTAATCAACTTTTCAATAATATTATTTTCAGTTTACACCACAAAATTTTAAATTACAATGATCTCTATTATTACTTCAAATAGGTAAAGCAATTGCTCTTAATTATATTTTAATCTCAAAATATTTTATACTCGTTATTTTTTCACATTCTCGCAAATTACAATCGGAAATCAGTCAGCATATATGTTATGCAAGGCAATAACAAACAAAAAAACTCAAGAAAAATATAATAGTTCATAGAATATTCAAATAAGTATTCTTTAACAAAACTTTCTAAATTTTTTAATTACAACTTATCATAGTTTTTCTGGCGTTTTTCTTGTGAGGCATTCGATCCATCTCACATGGATATCTTAGTGATCGTTTACGCCCGACCATTCTCTCCGGACATAAATAAGGATTATTTACCAGATGAAAAGGAGCAACACGACTCATCTAATGGACACTCAAACTGATAAGAATATGTTGTCTCCAATATCTCAATAATCATCGTAACATATTCATATGGATCAACACATGCTTGCAAATTTGAACGCGGAAAGACTAAAAGAAATTCAACAATATAACAATAATAATAATAATAACAACGACATATTTATTACAATATAAAAATGGAATATATTTCTTATTACCAACTAATGATTTGGATTATGTTTTATTTGATGTTATTTTCTTAGTAATATCTTCGAAATTTAATCAATAGTATTGAATTACTAAGATCGAAATATGAGATTTCTTAGTAAGGAGGGTGTTGGAGCTCATGAGCTTGGGCCTTGGCAAAGTCAACTCGTATTAGAGTATTTACTTTGAGTTATAGATGGGAGAAATGCTGGGATTATATTACGGACAATAGATACAAATACCCCTCTTAATATATTTTTAATTAGAGCTACAATAGCTCCTAATAAAAGTGTGGTTACACCTTTCAACGAGATAAAATTCATTATATAAGGTGAATTATATGGTCTTAAATTGAATCGGTAGGTTGTAGAGTTGTCAATGAGCCCGGGATTCTCTAACCCCATTGGGCGCGCCTCGTTTCCCACGGGGATCCACTATTTTAAATAATTAAAATACATCATTTATTATTGTAAGGTAAAACTTCACTTAAATTCCTATTTGGCAAACTATCTATCACATAACTCCCCTGCCAGGAAAAGATATCACTTAACTCCCCATTTCACTTAACTATTCAGAAAAAAAATAGAATGATCAAGTTCCTAAAAAACCCAGGAATGAAGTTTCCGCTGCTTCTCACGCGTCTCTCTGTGTTTTAGTGATTCGTGATATTTGTTTCGACATTAATGGAATAAATATTTTAGTAATTTATAGTTCTGAATATTCATTGATGCAAAGGATTTTTCACTTCATGGACCAATATTGTTCACGAAAAAGTACAATCATTAAGTCATTCCCCGAAAATAAAAAAGAAAGAAGAAGAAAAACGACTCAGCCGAGTTCTCAGCGAAAACTTAACTAGATTTACTTCTATTTATGCTGTGATTCTGGACCGACCTTTGGCGATTCTCCGAGCAATGACTCTTCGGCCACCCTTAGTTGCTTTCCTGTTTTAGAGCCCAAAAACAACAGATAGATTTATAAGAGACTGAATCTTCGTATATACGCAGAGTACAGCAGATCACAATTCTGTGGGCTCTTAACGAAAAAAGTTCCATGTCAATGCATATATTTTCTTGTATCTCTAATGAATAGAGACAGACCGGGCAAAGAAGCCATGATTCCTTTTGCGCCTGATGTTGCTCGGTTGATAGGTACGCTTTGGAAGTAATAGCATTGTCTCACTCGATGAAGAATCGTCAGCTGTGACAAGTAAAAACAACATGAATGTACCAGAACATATTCCCTCAACAGGTGATGAAGCCAAAAAAATACAGTACTAACGACAAACTTAAGAGCTTTTAAGGCACTCATATTGAATAACAAATCATTTGAACTTGCATCATTAGACATTTGGTAGCATCCAACCAACGTTTGGTGTGTAACTTCATATAAGCTCTGTAAGCATGCTAATTCTGCTAAAAATTCTGTTCACCAGGATCATGAATACCCGAAAAACTCCATATGTATCAAACTTGAATTGAGCATCCAAATGGAACCTTTCAGAAATCAACAATGAGCTTACGATGTGATGTTTAACATCCACTACTGATGTGTTCCCTAGAACAGAGGCCCACAAGCAAACATGCCTTTGTGAAAAACTTGCCCTGATTTCAGTGTGACCATTGGCTGGTCCATATTTGCAACCCACATCCATAGAACATCAAAGAATCAATTTTTCCGAAAGCACCCACATTATACAACTGCCAACTAATGCATTGACCAAAACATCAAGCGACAAAGGGATCAGATAAAACGAACTAAAAAATGGATATAAAATCAGCATATCAGCTCAATCCATCACAGTCCCAATTTCATCCAAACTAGTACAGAAAAGTCACAAACTTTTACCGTCGGGCAAGAAGAACGGCAGAGAAGGAATGCCTGAGGGGTAGAACACGGACAGATTTCTCAGGGAAAAGTCTTCACTTGGATGCAACTGGAAATGAAGCGGCGGCGTCTGAGCGAGGACAGATTTTAGCGGTGGAGCAATAAGCTTGGAGCTCTCGGTAACGATTTGCTGATTGGAAACCGAATTTCGGTTGAGGAATCGGCTCATGAACGATATTCCAGTATGAACTAGGGTTTTCGAGGTCGCCATTTTTTTCTTCTTTTCTTTCTTCGAATCGAATCCTTTGGATGAAGCAACTCCGTCGCACCGTAAACCCTACTCAACAGAGGTAGAACAGAGTGGACGAATGAATTTTGTCCTGGTTATAGCTAGTTTCTCATTTTATAAGGGGAATTTATTGTTTCGACAAAGTTACGGGGCTATTTTATAATTAATCAAACTTAAGAGCTAAAAATGCGATTGTTTAGTTCGTCCACTCACTCGTACAGTACAAATTACAATAAGCTGAGCTCCTCTCCCCTCACCTCTGTATCCAAGGAATAGGAAAATTTCGAGAAAAAAAATGGTTGCAGCATTCGCCGTTGGTGTTGTACGCCCAGTTCCACGTTCGTTGGCCCGTTTCGCGCGATCAAGGAACCCTTTCCACCTTCCTAAGCTGTGCTCGTTTTCGTTTACGAGAAACGGCTCGAGCCGGCGGTTTGACCGTGTTTTTCATGCCTCTCTTCATTCGAGTCGGTGATCTTTCTCTCTTCCATCTTAGATAATGTTTGCGCACTATGCCGATTTTTCGAATCGTGTGAAATGCGTGATGTTTTGGAATTTGTGGTTGCGTTTTTTTACTGTTTTAGTTTGTTGGAAGTTCAATTCCTGTAGAATTTGGAGTTTTGGAGCTCTGATTCGTTAGGTTGATTTATAGCCCGAAAGAGGAATTTGCTTTTGGTGTTCTTCAATTTTTTTAAACATTCGTTGTGTTTAGAATTTTTCAGTTGCCATTCCTTGCTTGCACGTTGTGTTAGCATAGCAGTTACCCTCGTGATTGGCTAAAAACATGAAGATGATTGTATGCTGATTTTGTTCTCAATCTAAGAGCAATGAATTTGGGTGGCCAGTTATAATCGATCTGTGTTTTTCTTTCAATCTAGTGACCGAGAAAGTTTATAATCCATTCGAGCGCTGACCCGTAATTTTCATTCATTATCTTTTTCTTATCATGTGTTGTGCAGATTCTGTTTCTGATACGAATAATGCGCGAATTTCTGATGGCAAATCCGAAATAATTTTCGTGGGCACTGGTACCAGTGAGGGGATTCCACGTGTGAGCTGTCTCACTAATCTTACCAAGACTTGCCCTGTGAGCCAGTTGTAGAACTTCTTAGTTAGTTTTCTGATCGTAAGCATTGACAAGATTTCACTCGTTTTATTGCATCAGGTTTGTTCCAAGGCCACAGAACCTGGTAACAAAAATAGGAGACTTAACACAAGCCTTCTTGTTCGATTTCCAAAGCAATCTGAGCAGTGTAACATCCTCATTGATGCTGGAAAGTATGTTCAAATTTATTGCTCTTTGACCTATGGACGCTTATTTGGTGAACCCTATAGTTTATAGTACATACACGATCTCGGATTAAGCGGGAAGTTGCTTCTAACATTCCCGATTATTGATGAAAAGAAGAAGAAAATGCTATAATTTTTCCACTGAAGCATATCTTGTATTCAAATTTATTTTGTGCTTGCGCGTGCAGGTTCTTCTATCACAGTGCATTGAAATGGTTCCCGAGTTATGGGTAAGATATCATACATACTGCTAGTATGAGAGTTTGGACATCTACATAAATGTGTGATATCCGTCATAATTTTGTTGATTATTACACTCTTAAGACCCTGAATTTTGTAGAGTTTCTCAATGCTAAGGGGATTCGTTTTTCAACATGCTTTAACATTCAGACTCTATATCTTCAATTTGTATTTCTTACTAATTATTTGTCCCATGCTTTTTTCCCCTGTTTCTAAAGTGATGTTCCTCTGCATCTGCTAACGGCAGAATTTTTTTTTATCATCATATATGGGTACGTCAGAGAGATTCGTCTAGTGACATATTGAATTTCTGTCAGGATAAGAACAATTGATGCGGTTATTATTACTCATTCACATGCTGATGCAATTGGAGGTCTCTGTCGTAATTGCTCTAATTGTACAATTCGAAACTCATTGAACCTTATTATAGTTTTTGATCAATGTTGAGATTTACTTGTTTTAAGGTTTGGATGATCTGCGTGATTGGACAAACAATGTTCAACCTTCAGTTCCAATTTATACAGCAGAACGAGATTTTGAGGTTTATGCACTATTTCTGATGTACATTTCATGCTCTTGTTTTTACCTAATACCATTGTTGATGTTTAAATATTCAGGTAATGAAGAAAACTCATTATTATTTGATTGATAAAAGCGGAATCACACCTGGAGCTGCAGTTTCGGCACTGCAGTTCAACATAATTAAAGAAGAACCCTTCATAGTTCATGATCTTCTGGTGAGAGTTACTGAATCTTTTCTTCATTACACACACACGCGCACGTTGCGGTTTCAAAAAAAAAGTGACTTGATAATTTGGGTCCAACACATGAGAAAGTTAGATAAAATCTTACAGAGTAAATAATTATGAAATTAGTATGATAAGAAACTTGTTTGCATCACGCAGTTTACTCCCTTACCTGTCTGGCATGGTCGAGGTTATCGTTCTTTAGGATTTCGTTTTGGTAATATCTGTTATATTAGGTAAGCATTCTAGAATCTCTGAGTAGTTAGCTTTGATTTAATTGAACCCTTCAAATATTGCTTGATGCCATTTTTTATCTCCCAGTGATGCCAGTGAAATACCAGAGGAGACGTACCCTCTTATGGAGAACTGTGACATCCTCATTCTGGTCTCTCTCTCTCTCTACTATATATATATATATATACATATATATATATACTGCACAGAGCACTTTTATCTACGACGTTTAAGTGGACCTTTCTTAACAATTTAGGACGCCCTAAGACCAGACCGATCTTCGTCAACTCATTTTGGACTTCCAAGAGTATGTTAACGTTTAGAATACACTGCATCATCTTGGTTTTTGTATATATGCAATAATCATATTTGGGTGCCCTATTCGTATTGTTTGATTACACTCCCTAAGACCATACCGATCTTTCCAGGCTATTGAAGAAGTTAGAAAAATCAAACCGAAAAGAACACTCTTCACCGGTATGTACTCTTTCTGGTTCTGAACATATATTTCTGTTCGTTCTTTAACCTTCTTGCTTAGCTGTTACGAACTCATGTCGCAATTCTATGATGTATATATATCGGGACATAAAGATTAAACCTTGTTCTATTTCAAGATCTTGATTATGCTTATTTTGAAGGTATGATGCACTTGATGGACCATGAAAAGGTAAATGAAGACCTATCGAAGTTGAAGGAAACCGAAGGACTCGATATTCAACTTAGCTTCGACGGGCTTCGAGTTCCTATTACTCTTAGCGCCTCGGATTCACATCTTCAAGTAACTAAAGTCTCAATTTGATCCCTATTTTCTACATTCTTATAACACAGATACCATTGTTTTAGAGTGGCATTTACACATATTTAGTGTTTTCATTTGATTTATGTCTGAGAATGAATGAGATTAAACACACACAGGACACACACACGTGAGTTGCTGGAATTATTGCAAGCACATGTGCATGTATTTTTCATGCATGTGGGATTCATTTTCTTGCTTTCTGTGTTTTTTTGTCTTGAGCAAATTTGAAAGAAACTTTTTGCAGATATGAGTCTCATGCTAATAATCTTCTAATGGAATTTTGTAAAATTTCTTTTCTTCTTTTTGTTTTCTTGTCAATCAGTTATGGGCCTTACACGGCCTCCATTGCTAGCTGTAGCCTTTTGGTACCACTCGTGACTAATATTAATTATGTTAGTTTGTTTATTATGTGAAATAAAAAATATTTTCAAATTTGACGGACTTTGATAGGCTTTTTAAATCATAAGCTTAGTCAGCATAGACAGACTTGCCTCACTAGTTTAATTTTTAATTGAAGGCGGTTTAATATTATAAACGTCCGCAATACATATATAATAATCAACCCCTCTTAATTAATTAATCTTCATAAGGAAACATATCGACATCTTATTGGGGCAGATGAGTTGGAACAGATGCTTTGTTTCTGCAAGAAACCATTAAACACAAAGATTAAATGATCAGCAGAATAAAACAGGATAATGACAAACGAAGACCTATGTAATATTATATTTTATGTATAATTATTAAATTTCTTTTGGTAGATTAGATACACATTTATTTAAAATTACCAAGAAGTTGAGTGACGTCGAGCAAGATAACATATATGCTTCGAATTCACTTGAATTTATAACCAATCGTAATTTGAGTAAGCTTATGATTAGTCTCGTTGAAAGCTCGTTATATAGTTAAAATTATGATGCGTTGTGACAATAAAAAATTGATATAATTTACCTTTAGAAAATTAGTATGAGTTTATGTCTATATAGAAGTAATTATAGCGGTAATAACAATGATGTATCACCATGCAATCATGCAGCATATGTAAGAAATATATAATTGCAACTTTTTCGTCCACACTCTTAATCAATGACTCAATCATGCTCATTGTGAAAACCCATCACGAAAGCTAAAAAGGAATCTACTGCCTGTGAATTATTTTTTTTTAAGGAGGAGATTAATATAAATATAGATATATGCATATCAAAGTCCCTTTCCATATGTCTATACAAATCATATACAAATCGAACTATCTTTTGAACATTATTTGCTCTTTTTAAGTTACTTTAGTAAGATAAGGGAAAGCTGGGTAGTGTTGTGCAGCGGTGCAAAAAAGTGTCCTGAGCATACACATAATTTTCTTCTTTTTTTTTTAATTTGTAATTGAGAAAAAAAAAATCTTGGGTAAAGCTGTTTCTATAAAGAAAGATGGGTTTTTTTTTCAAATTTTTTATTTCTGGGATTTTGGAGAAGAAAACAAAAGTAAAGACAGAAAGTGCAGGTCAGAGTTAGCCATAGGGTTTATTTTTTCTTTTATTTATATCTTAAATTTATTGATATTTTTTCTTTTTTGAGTTTGACGATATAGCAGTATTATAGAGGGTCTTCTTCCCGTCCACACCCCATACCTCCTTCTCACAAGATTAGAGAGAGAGACAGAGAGAGAGAGAGAGAGAGAGAGAGAGAGAGAGAGAGAGATGAAGTCGTTGTGTTGAAGGTAGGCTTGTTTTTTTTGCTTTGTTCTTCTCCTACATGCATGTCTGCTATTGGATTTTCTCGGTTTTAGCAAGAAAACATAGACCATTGGAACATGAATAAGAAAGTGTAGTAATGACACTCACGCACTGCTTCAAGTTTTGTGTTTTTTTTTTCAAAGAACATTAAAAGTTGTCTCTTGCGGTGAAGCCAAAACCAAAGGGAGGAAGAAGCCATCATCAAGTGAAGGTTTTTGTTTGAGAGTTAAAACAAGAAATAATTTTTTCTATTAGTCCATCTCACCTTCTATAACACACTTCATCTTAGTTTTTTCACCTACTTTTCTTACAAGAAGACCCTAGTCAGTATATTTTGTCTCTTAGATCTCAGATGCCGTCTCCTAGCTAGAAAAAAGTTAAGATCTTTGTCATCACCTCATCATAATATAACATATATATGCAGACATACATCAAAGACAAGGAAATTGTAGTAAGAAGATGATGAAGAGCACTTCTCCAACAAATCAGCAAACTCCCCTCGAAGAAAACATGTCCAATTTGACCTCAGCTTCTGGCGAAGCAAGTGTTTCTAATGACAACAACATGAATCCTGGGAATAATTTCCCACCTCACTATAATCTTCCTCCTTCAAATCATCAGCCCACCAAGAAAAAAAGAAGTCAACCAGGCCATCCAGGTAATAAAACTAGCATATCACCATTTTTCTCACTGTGTGTGTGTGTTTGTGATTTTCACCACATGGAGGTTTTCATCTGTATGAAATCAGATCCTGAAGCTGAAGTAATAGCTCTATCTCCAAGAACGCTCATGGCTACGAACAGATTCGTCTGCGATGTCTGCAATAAAGGGTTTCAAAGAGATCAGAATCTTCAGCTTCACAGAAGAGGACACAACCTTCCATGGAAGCTCAAGCAGAGAGCAAACAAGGATGTAATAAAGAAGAAAGTTTACGTCTGCCCAGAGACGAGCTGCGTCCACCATGATCCTTCGAGGGCTTTGGGTGACCTCACTGGGATAAAGAAGCATTTTTCCAGGAAACACGGTGAGAAGAAGTGGAAATGCGACAAGTGTTCCAAGAAATACGCAGTTCAATCAGATTGGAAAGCTCATTCGAAGATCTGTGGTACCAAGGAGTATAGATGTGATTGTGGAACACTTTTCTCAAGGTAAATGACTTCAGTAATCGATTCGTTAATTGTGATTTAGAAAGACAGCCCACCAAGAAAAATATCCAGATATTGATAGGCATGGAGTGAGATTTATTAGTGGCATTACGGGTTTTATTTTGCATTTTCTTGAAATTTTCCTCCTTTTTCTACTTTCTTGGTCTGATAATTCATGAAAAATAGGACTTTATGTCATTACAAAGATATGAAATGAGTGTCCATCACCGAGCAGAAGAGACATTTTCTTGATTTTCTCAATTTTTTTTCTTTCTTGTTTTACTTTCTCTCTGCCATTTGCCTTTTTAGGGTCTAACCTATAAGAACTGTTTCAAATTTCAAACGAGAGAGAGCGAGAGAGAGAGATGGGAAGGGAAAGCTTTGTCTCTTCAGATAAATTTTTTATTACAAAATAATTAAGAATACAATACATTACATCAATGTCGAAATCAACAGGCTCCTCCAATCACCATAAACTAACATTATTATGTTGTTTGTCTTCTCTCGATTATTGCAAGTGTTGCCTTCGTTAGTTCAATAATCTGTCATCTTCTTTACTGTCTGATTCTTGCAGAAGGGATAGCTTCATAACACACAGAGCTTTCTGCGATGCTTTAGCTGAAGAAAGTGCGAGGGGAGGAACAACAACGACGACGACGACAATACCTAACAACAAAACCCCACCAGTAATAATCCCACATCAGCAAAACATCATAAACCTTCAACAACATCAGCTACAATCCCAATTCAACAACAATCAAGAACTCACTTTTCAAATCAAGAAAGAAGAACACGAACGCAGCAGTTTCCCACCATGGCTGACTTTCCAACCACCGCCGCCGCAACAACACATTGACCTCGCCGCCACGTCATCGCTGATCTTCCAAGATTTTCAACAGCAAAGCAATTCCTCCCATCATCATCGTCTTGGCTCAAACTCAAACCCTAACCCTAGCACCACCACCTCCCTTCTTCTTCCCCACTTCCCCCAAATCCCAACCCCACATATCTCAGCAACTGCGCTGTTGCAGAAAGCAGCTCAGTTAGGCGCGAAGAGCAGTACTGCTACAACTTCTGCTTCAGAAAAGAACCAATCTTTACTGCCATTGTCGTCGTCATCGCATTGTGGTGGTGGTGGGGTTTTTATTACAGCAACATCACAACCCCACCAAAATGAGGTGTCTGCCTCTGATAATTCTGGGAAATTTGGTCTGAATCTTTCTTCGTTTGACCAGCTTGTCAACGGTGTGACCTCATATGGAAATAAAGCTGCTGCTGCTTCTACTGTTTCACCTAATACGTGTGAGATCACTACCAGCAATTCTCTGTTGCTCCATGATATGATGATGAACAGTGGCATCGATGATTATGGGCTGAGTTCGACTGCTTTAGAGGATGTTGCCTTTGGTGGGATATTGATTAATAATAATAGAAGCAGCAGCAATAATCACAACCACCATGGAGGAAACGATAAGAATAATGGTGATGATGGAATGATGACGAGGGATTTCCTGGGATTAAGGCCTTTGTCTGAGAGTGATATGCTTAGCATAACTGGTCTGAGCAACGAACATATCAGCCAAGTACACAAGTCTTGGCAAGGTAATAATTAGTTAGGTGAATCTTTTTCTTTAGAGAAAGAACCTTATTCGAATTACAAATAAGTGCTGAGATTACTTCTTCCATTTTTCGATCTTCTGTTGTATTCAAAGTAGAAAACCCTACTGCTGTGAGTTCTTGTTCATATTTATGATATATATCTGAGTTTAATGATGAGATATTTATTGGAGCCTTGGAGAAAATTGAGTATTTAATGAAGTATTCTTGTCTTAAATATTCCCAATGATTGATATTCAGTGTGCTTTGAGAACCAAGCATTTAAGTCTACGTTTCTCATCGCTGATATATGGAAATCTTAAATCGTTACGTCTCTGAAAGAGAAAGATAAGTAATATCCTATTATAGGAAGGTGACATCGAAAGTCCACTTTGATCCAACCAACGCATTATGGAAAACAAATGATATTACATAATATTTAAATTATAAAAAGTGAGACATACTGAAATAAAAAGGTACCCTTTTTTTCTGAATTTTAATATGATTGAACCGATGCTATGTAGGTTTCAAGTGGGATAGAATCCCGAGGATGAATCATAATGTGCTAGTAAGGCTGGCAAATCTCCATAAGAATATACATATAAAATATATATGAGCTTTTTAATAAATACGTTGTGGTACATGGGAAAATGAGGATATCATGCTTTCTTTGTCTTTATATGATTGTGTTATCTAAAATTTAATACTAATTTTTTTAAACTGTTAGAAAATCAGTCTCCAATTATGTTTAAACCGAGTCAAATTTAAATCTTATTGTCGAATATTTTCTCGCTAATATAATAACCACCACGTACCATTCTAAATTCCACATATAAGATATTTATAAAACTCGGCCTTCGGCCACTTCACGTGGGGACCAAAATACAGAATATTGTAAACCGATGTATTTTGCATAAAAGTCACATCACATATGCCAAATATAATATCTATATTGTGTGTGCCCCTTTTATATTTTGGTAATAGTTTATTATCCTTGTTTTAGTTCAAAAAGTTGAACTCGATTGATTTTTATTTGAAATTGATATTTCTTTTTGTATTTCCGTGATTAAAAAGACTTACTTGACATCTTATGCCGGCATGAATTGAAATTATGTATTAAAGAAAAGGCCGTCGCAAGATATTTTTTTATATTTGAAGTATGATAGTATTGCATGTGTGGTCAAGATGAATCCAATTTTAACTAAAGTGTCGCATGCAAATTTAAAGATGAGGTAGGTGGGAACATGCTAGAGCATATATAAGCTAAGAACGAAATTGACCTTACTGACGAGGCACATTGTATTGTCACTGTAATAGAGCAGCCCTAGCTAATCGTGGACTTTTTTTTTTGTTTACAAGAAAATAATAATTATTTTTATTATTACTCATAACAGCTATGCCATTGCTAGTATTTTTTTCACGCTCATATGCGGGTGCTATCGTACTAAAGTAGAAGAGTAAATCTGACATATACTATGAAAAATGTAGATGCGATTTTCTTTTAATTTTAATATTGTTAGTTTTAATTAACTTAAATTGACAGGCCAATTTGACCATTTATCCCAAGCATTGAGGCTTAATGAAATATATACTAGTATCACTGGAAATACGGTATATGTGTGCACAACATTACTTATTTTGGGTAGTGGGTAGTTATTTTTTAAAATAACTAAATAAATACTATATTTTTATTTTAATTAAGATCTTGGGTAGTGGGTAGTCATTTTTTAAAATAATTAAATAAATAATATAGTTTATTCTAATTAATTTAATTGCCCGATTAATACACCAAATTGAGCTATGTTTAACTCTTTAAGAGTATGGACAGTATAGATATTTGAAAAAAGAAAAGAAAAGAAAATAATTCTAATTAATCCTAAAATCTAAAGTGAATCTATTACATGACGGACCGTGGGCCACGAAATAGAATAGCCCAACGAACAACAACTGGGTTAGCCCATAAGCCCATAAATTAAGACAATAAAAGGCATTTTACAACAATCAAGAAATCTTACTTTGGTTCAGCCTACCAAGCTTTTTATGGCGAGCATTTCTTCTTACACAATAATCAGAAAAATAAAACAAAGAGAAAGAGAGACAAACAGATAGAGAGCAATCTTGACCATAAAAATTAATTTTTCACATCTGTAATAAAACTTTTTTTTTTATTCCAACTATAACTTCTCTCCCTTCCTTAACCTCTCCCATTAATCATCCATCCATTTCGAAAATAAGGGACAAACACCCAAAAAAGAATTCCCCCAAAAACAAAGCCTTAATTCAATCAAGAAACATTAAAAAAAGAAAAGCATTCATCGCCCACCTCCTTCCCCGGCGGAGACGCAAACCAAACGTATAAAACAAACAAGCCGTGCACCACAATCACAACATGTTCATTCAAGAAAACCATAACATCACCGCCGTCAGAACCAAGGCCGCCGCCGCCCCATCATCCACGCGCCACCACGGCCCCACCACCACCCAAGCCTGCGCCGCCTGCAAATACCAGCGCCGGAAGTGCGCCTCCGACTGCATATTAGCCCCTTATTTCCCCCACGAAAGGCAGCAGCAATTCCTCAACGCCCACCGCCTATTTGGGGTCAGCAACATCGTTAAAATCGTCAAGAACCTCGACGCTTATTCCAAAGATAAGGCGATGCGCACCATTATTTTCCAGTCCGACGCCAGGGCCATGGACCCCGTCGGCGGCTGCCACCGCATCATAAGGGAACTCGAGCATCAGATCAGCCTCGCCAGGGCGGAGCTCGACTACGTACTCTACCACCTTGAGATGTTCCGTGCCTCAGCCGCCGCCGCCGCCCAGGCCCACCACCTTGTCGACGGGGTGGTCGTCGTTCCTCCTCCGACGGAGATGGTGGGGGAAGTTGTCGACGGGATATCTTGCTGGGGTAATGATAACGACGACTGCTGCGTTATTCAAGATCTGCTTCAGCACGCGGAGTCTACGTCGTCTTCGTTTTTCCCTAGGGATCTTCCGGCGACGGCTTCGGCGGAGGAAGGCGGTGGTGGTGACGATTTCAGGCCCATTCTTGATCAGCTTGGGCGCGGCGGCGATGGTGATGATTGTGGCGATGGCTTGAGGGAAGATTGTGAGGTGATTGGGACGTTTGTGACGAGGTTTGTTTTATTACAATATTTATTGTGTTTACTGTGTATGCATGTGTGTGGTTCTGTAATAAATGTGATTTTTGATTGATTTGACGCAGCAATAATGAAAATAGCGGCGGCGTTATCTCGCCGGAGGAAAGCAAAGTGACGTTCAAGGAAGACGGCGACGGCGACGGCTGCTTTCACTATGTCGAAGACGACAATGATCTGAAGGCTGCAGTTAGTTTCTTCAGCCTCACAAACTGTGATGACATATGATTAATGATATTAATATCGTTTTCCATGCACTACAATTGGTGGTGTTTGAGAAGAAAAGTTTCACAATATTATATAATATAATACAATCTCTTCTGTTTTTCGAAGTTGAGTTATTGGGGAAGAGAAGATATATTATTGTTATTTTACGGCTATTAGCTAGAATTGATGTAGCTGCAAAGTGCAATTGCAGTGGTAGTACATTTTTTCAATCTCCCAAAATCTTAACGTTTGGGCCCCACACGTTCAATGGCGTGTGTTAGACAGACACATTGTTGTCGAGATTTTTTTTAGGGTTAATTCCGTATCATTACCTTTTGAGTTTTCAAATTTCTATTAAATACCCCTCGAATTATTTCTTCCTTATAAGTACCCATTTGAAAATTTCTTCATATTCAGTACCTAAAAAGGTCTTTTCAGGGTTAAAAAGTCAAAAATATCCCTGTCTCACACTTTAAATTGGAGATTTATACCAACTTATTTCGAAATTATACCAGAAATTATAAAAATTATACCATCTGTTTTGGTTATCGTATCAGTAAATAACGTTATTATAATTTTATACAGCGAAAATTGAATATTTATACCAACTGATTTTGAAATTATACCAGAAATTGTACAAATTATACCATCTGTTTTGGTTATCGTACAAGTAACTAATGTTTTATAATTTTATACAGCGAAATGGACATTTATACCAACTGATTTTGAAATTATACTAGAAATTGTAGAAATCATACCATATATTTGCGTTATTATACCATATATTTAAATTTTATACAGTGAAATTGGACATTATACCAACTGATTTTGAAATTATACCAGAAATTGTAAAAATTATACTATCCGTTTGTGTTATTGTACCAGTTATTTTAATTTTACAGTGAAATTGGACGTCATACCAACTGATTTGAAATTATACCAGAAATTGTTGAAAATATACCATCTCTTTTCGTTATTATACCAGTTAATTTAATTTTATATAGTGAAATTGGACGTTATACCAACTGATTTTGAAATTATACCACAAATTGTAGAAATTATACCATCTATTTTCGTTATTATACCAATTATTTTAATTTTATACAGTGAAATTGGTGTTTTACCTACTGATTTTACTATTGTACCAGAAATTGTAGAAATTATACCAACTGTTGTCGTAATTATACCAACAGAAATTGTACACTATATCAATTGGTATAATAATGATAACAGTTGGTATAATTAGAATAACAGTTGGTATAATAATCAAAACAGTTAGTATGATGTCTAGTTTAATTTCAGAAAAGGGTATTTCGTCCGTTACTGTTTGGGTATTAAACACACAACTTTTTGCAGATGGGTACTGATAAGGAAGAAATTTTGTCAGGGATACTGATAAGGAAGTTTAGTTTCTGACAGGGCCTGATAAGGAATTTATCCTTTTTTTTAATTACTGAAATTTCGGTTAACTGTTTACCGAAATAAACCGTTAAAAAGACATGGAGAAAAAAATGGTCCTCTAGTCCATTAGTTCTGGACCTCTGGTCTGATCTCACTTTTGCTTGAAAAAGAAAATTAGAAATAAGATTAGAGAGAAAAGAAGTACATTTATATATACATATAGACGTTGCTTTGTTTCGTCAATAAATAAGTGGGTGAGAAGCTAATATCTCTTTTAGGTCCAAAATCATTCTCTAAGACAACTATACACGCAATAGTATTTTCAATCATCGTGATCCTTGTTTCTCACATCATTAGCTTTTTTCTATTTCCTTTTTTAATTTGAAGTTCGATAGCTGTGTGTATATGTACATATTAAATTGGATTTACGAGTCAAATAAGATCCGTTTATGAGCTAACAGTGTGCAATAAAACCTAACGTTTATATGCCATAAACCTAATTCTGGCATATTACAGTCAACACGAGGATGTCAGAAAAGAAAGCATTCATTAAACTTAATAAATAGAATTATTAAGCAGTTAGCCTGTACCTGTCAGTTGCTCTATATATATAGATAGAGAGAGATACACAAATACATACAGTTCACATAAATTTATATAAATCATCGAAAGCCAAAAACACGCCACGATGAACGGCGCAGAAAAAGATCGCGGCCGCAGTTGCTGCTGCATCTGGGCGACGATTCTCATCCTCGTCGCCGTCGCCGTCGCCGGAACGGCGTTCTACGCCCTTTACCGTCCCCACCGTCCTTCCTTCACCGTCGACTCGCTTCAGCTCTCTCAGTTCAAACGCACAGACACCGTCCTGAAATCGGCGTTCGCCGTCTCCATCGGCGCGCGCAACCCTAACACGAAGGTATCCTTCCTCTACGACGACGTCTCCGTGACGATATTCTCCGGCGGAGTCGTCATCGGAGAGGGGAAATTTCCGGCGTTCTCCCAGGGTAAGAAAAACGTCACTACACTGAAAACCGTGGCCACGAAGTCGACGATTCCGGCGAGCGACGGCGCCGACGTGGCGGCACTGAGGTCGAGCGCGAAGGGGAAAAGCTTGACGGTGGAGGTCCGACTGGAGACTAAGGTTAGGGTGAAAGCTGGGAAAATAAAGGCGAAGAAGATCGGAATTAGGGCCGTCTGCGGCGGAATTAGGGTTTCACTTCCCGCCGGCAAAACTGCGTCGCCTGCTACGACGGCGAACGTCAAGTGTAAGGTCAATCCGAGGATTAAGATCATTAAGTGGCACGTCACTCTCTGAGATATGATCAGAGATTTTCTCGAGTTCAATTATCATAGGTGGTGTCGTAGTTTTTCTTTTTTCCTTTTATTTGGATGAGAATTTTTTTGGTTTTTTGTTTTTTTTTTTCCCTTGGTTTTTTATTTTTATGTATAATATGCTTGTAGTCCGTTTGAACTCGAATCTTGGCTTGATTAAGAGGTTAATGTGATTTGTTACATAATAATTAGATGTTTGATTGTCTGGTATAAACCACCACGTTCGCTTTAGTTGAAAAATGTGATAATAGTGGTTTGACTAACCGAGGATGCATTGATTATAAACATTTGAGATTGACGATATTAGTTAGTAAACTGCCCCTCTTATTGAAGTTTTTGTGCCTTTTTAATCACTCAAACTAGCTAGTTGAACACTTATATAATATTTTCTAGAATTATATCTTTATTTTCTTGGAATAGTTGAATTATCGGTAGGGACTAGTGGACATCCGAATTAGACCTGCTTTTTATGATCAAAATGGCATAATTATAACATCTTACAAACACATGCATGTATGAAGGGAAACGTGCAACGAATTAGACCTAGACATAAAAAAATAATACTTAGGGGAAAAAGCGCAAATCTTATGCGTAAATTAATTATGGCACCACATACATAGGAACAAACATAGGTTCTTCCACAATCTACATAGCAATCACTTAGTTAACGTAATAACAATTCCAAAAGAATTATTAGTACACACATATATATATTCTCCCTACTAAGACAAAACCCTTGCCCTGCCCTTCACACGCCAGCTTCCTTCTTACCCAACCTCTCCCTCAAAATCTTCACACCCACATACCTTCCCATCATCATCACCGTCGCCTGAGGATTAGTCCCCGGCGACTCCTCGAAGGTCGACCCGTCGACCACACGGAGACCGCCCACGCCCACGACCCGATAATCCCGATCCACGACCCGACCCACGTGGCACCCGCCGTGGTAGTGCCATATGGTAATCACGGTATCCTTGCAGAACTGCTCCAGCGACTTGGTGTCGTTGGTGTGTCTGGGAATCAGGTTCACGTTCGCCCCGATGCTCGCATTCAGGAGCCTCTCGACGACCCCTCGGTCGTAGTGGGTGTACTCGGCAAAGCGCTTCGACTTTAGCATCTTCTCGATGATCCGCACGCCGTCGACGCACCTAGCAACGTCGGCGGGGTGGCTGAAGTAGTTGAACGTGATGAGGGGGTTCTCGTCGATGTTTCTGTTCCCGAGCCTTATGTGGCCCTTGGAGAGCGGCCTGGCGATTTTCTCGAGGATGAATCCGCCCATGAAGGCTTCTCGGGGGAGGTCTTTCTTGCGACGTCGAAAGGCGTGTATCTTCTCGTGGGTCCTCTGCTTCGGGGGGATCGTCGAGAGTTGCCCGATCTGTGTTCGTGTGAGGAATTAGAAATTGAGGGTTTTTCAGCCCGAATCAAAGTGGTGACAGGTGAAGCTGCCTCTTTGGTATATTAACTATGAGGCTGGTCTGGTGATTGAATTATCAGAAATTAGATATAATATTAGAAATCTCAACACGCACGCTTCTTCAATATTTGAAACTGAGAGCTTCGTTCTAAAACCATTTTTTTTACAACCTTGGACTATCCCTACTCCACCAGCTAAGAGCCTTACGCCCCACGTTCCGTAGATGAGACTAAATCTTTAGGAGCTATGTAAGCACGTCCTAAATTTACCCAACACATTAGTGAGCCAGGAAGCTAAATAAGTGGCTCCAAGTATAATTGGACCACATACCCTATATTTTAAAAAAAAAATTCAGTGGAGTACTAAAAGTGTAAGTTTTTTCAATTTTAGACCTATTATTAAAAAATCATAATTATTTTATTAATAAATCTTTTTCTTCCAGTGGGGTCCAGTGACCCCATTGGACCTAATGTGGCTCCGCTACTGGTCATGTGACAATACTCATGTGGACTACGCAAGAAGAAATTGTGCGAGGGAGTATGATTTGATTCTACGACCTAACCCACAAATTCTTAAGGCCTCATCCTTGACCACGAGACCAAGGCGTCATTGGCGTTCTAAAACCAGTTGGTGATAGACGAAATTGCCTCTTTGACACATTAATTGAGTCGGGCCACTTAATTATCTCGTACGAGATATATATTTCAAGAAAGAGTTATGTCCGATCTTATTGCATGCAGCGGAGCGGAAAATAACTGCTCGACGCTCGTAGTTATTATATCAATTACTACCTCGGCGGAAGCGATTCCGTGGTCGCAATGGATGCTGTCCCCCGACTGTCCGAATCCACTGCTCGCCTCGATGTAAACCCCGAGCTTGGTAATTCCCACCGTCTGAATCAACGACTGCTTCACGGGCTTATCGCTCGGGACGAATATCGTGTTCAACGGATTGTCCGCCATTCCCTTCCCCACGAACTCGTTTTCCCGCACCAAAGGCACGCCGAACTTCTCGAGCTCCTCCTTAGGGCCGATCCCGCTCAGAAGCAGCAAGTGAGGGCTCCCTACGGCGCCCGAAGACACAATGACTTCGCTCTTCGTCCCTCTCGACAGAACGGCCCTGTGAAAATTCCCCTTTTCGTCCCTGAACAAGACTCCGGTTGCCCTCGGAATTTTCGATCCCGAGGCTTTTTCGAACTCGATTTTCTCGACGGTCGCGTGGATTAGGACGCGGAGGTTTTCGGGGTCGGCCGAGGAGAGGAGCTCCGCCGCCGTGTGGCGGCGGCCGGCCTTGTCGAAGATCGTCCCGCCGACCTTCGTGCCGTATAAATGGTCGTATGTGAAGCCGTTGAACGGCGAAATTCCGATCTCTAACAAGCTGTCCCTTACGGCCCTCTGCCATGGGATGAAGTCGGGTCGGTGGACAATTTGTTTTTCGACCCATGGGTACGATTCGTTTACCAGCTTTTCGTCCCACCCTACGCTCTTGATGAAACTGTAGCAGTGTATGTAAGGCAGAGATTAAATTACTGTAGTAAATTGAAATTGGGAGAAATTGGGGATGACAGGGACGACCTTGAGCTGGCGCGCGTGTAGAAGCCGGCGTTGATGGCGGTTCCGCCGCCTAAAACCCTAGCGCGCGAATTGAAGACGCCGTCGGTGGAGACGAACATCTGAGAGGCCGACGACGGCGACAGATCGGCGAGGGTGAGGTGGAAATTGGCCATGAACGAGACGTTAGGGTTTGCGAAGGGGGCGCCGCCTCTCTCCAGGAGCAAAACGGTGTAGTTTCGAGAGAGCGTGGCGGCGAGGGGGCATCCCGCCGTGCCGCCTCCGACGATTATGTAGTCGTAGGCGGCTTGGGCGCCGTGAAGTGCGGCGGACGACGGCGGTCCTGAGAAGGAGCTCGCCGGGTGGATGAACGGATACCGATACTCTTTCTGCAGGCCTGTTTATACGTCGTCATTTCATTACGACATTATCGAAACAAAGACGTCGACAAACGGTGGTCTGATAGGACATTAATGGAAGAGGACAAACAGAAACAGAAACAATGACGACGATGATGTGATGAAGAAGAAGAAGAAGACGAGGACGACTAAGTGAAAGGGCTTACCTTGACAGAGATTGGTGAGCATAATCCAAAACAATATCAATAATTGAACAAATTTCGCTGATGCACAGAAACCGCCACCAACCAAAGCCATTTGGAGGCAGCCAACACACAGAAAAAAACACACAGAGTGAAATATAAATTCTTATTCTCTCTCTATCACTCCGCGTTGGCTTTCTTCAGTTGGCCTTGTTATTCGTGTATAAGCTTCACAGCACTCCTCTATCATAATCTATATATATTTACTACACACACATAAATGCATACACTGATCCAAACAGTATACGTAAATGTTCCAAAAAAAAAAGAAAGCAGAGATAGTGGCGGCCATGCATGCATTTATTATCTGCAAGTTGGTGTCATCTAAATATAAATTAAAATTGTAAACAAGGACATAATAATTCTCATCTAATGTGGTATAATGGACGAATTATGATGCATTCTATTTTTTGCCATTTTTCTTGCGTAGGTAGTATTAGTTAATGCTACGGTTGGTGAGGTCATCAATTCATGCACGCTGGGTTGTTCTGAAATATTGATATGTGTGTCAAAATTTACAATATTATCTTGTTTTAATTTGATTTCTACTACTTTTGTATGTGGATATTAGTTTGTACGTATTGACCAGCTGATGTAAGTCAGAAACAACTCACAAATTTTTTTATGTAAGAAATGATCTCAGTACACAGTGTAAATACGCCACCAAACATATTGTAAATGTAAATGCATGTAATTTAATAACCATGTGATGGTACCATATAGTATTAGCTTTCTTCCTTTTTCTAGTTATTATTAGATACTTTTATTTACTTTTATGCATGTGAATAGAATTCTGGGGCATATATGCTGAGGACGAGGCGGAACCAATATATATTTCTGGTCACAAATGGTTTGCGAAACTGTATTTTAGTTTTAACTTGTGGATATGAATGAATGATGTTTGCCATAAATGTGTGTGTATAAATATATTACTTAATTTTTAAAATTATATTCCTGGTCACATTTAGTGGGAAAAAAACAAAACGAGTTACAACGTTCGTAATTATATGTAAATTTTTTATAAACAGTTAGACGATACAAAATATATAGATACATTTTTGCCCCATTGAAAATGGTAAAACAAACTTGTAATACACGACCTAAGCAATTATCAGTCACTAGATTATTATTATTATTCAATTATTTACCTGCTTAAAACTTAGACAGTAGATAGAGGTGTAGTGTAGATGTGCTTAAATTGTTATAACTAAATTAAAATGAAATTTACGTTATAAATACTGACTGGTATATAACATTACATTGTAATAAGAGGAAATTGAATGCGTGCTCATTGATACGTAACTTCGATGTCCAAACCTACCACATTCACTATATGCATACAAATGCACACGAGAACTTTTTACCAAAACAGCTGGAAATAAAATGTATATATATTATTATCTTGCAGAAATGTTGTTGAATTATTAATTACTGCCGAACTAGAAACATATGCATTAACTATGATGAAAAATTTTCAGTCTAAATTAAATCGTACACATGACATTTCAATGTTACTACATCTTACTCAGAAGAGTGAAAGTATTGTGGATTTAATCTCATAATCGATGGAAGTGTCATATTTCTTTCTAGAGTGTCTTAATATAAACATTGTCTCATGAAAAATAATGGCGTGGTCGAAAACGTACCAAAAATAAATGTTCTCATAATGCTTAAGGAAAATGATGTTTTAAGAATGTTGGTCTATTAATTCTTTGATCTTGTCACATTCATATTTTTATATATATAAATTAAGTACACGAATGTCATTATCATCTTCAATTAAGAACACCCGTTGAATTTGATGATATACCGTATTTGGTATTTTATCTTTATATTTCTTTTAAGCATGAAAATAATTAATTTCCGTTTATTATTTTATCTAATTTCTCAATTTGATAGTGTGACAGTTCACCACCTACTAAATCATCGTATAGGCACCTACCACATTCATTTATTAAGATTTATATGTCCCACACTAGACAAAACTAATTGAGTTTGCAAAAACAATAATCCGACATTATAAATATATACAATCTATTTTGTTATTTAAAAAGGGCTGGGTGGCTAAAAACTACAAATTTGGTCTGTATTTGTATTTGCAATTTAGTCATTCTATTTGTAATTTAATTCATTTAATCGATTATCAGTTCACTTCTAAATTTTTTAGTTATTATACCCAACATATTAGTTTTCATTTTAATTTAAAAACTATATTTCATTATTAAATATTAAATGTTATGAATATTAAAATTGAAATAACATAAATATACTATATTTTTAACCACACTCTATGAGTGTGTGGAAAGTACTAGTAAGGATAATTGGAGTTTCTATAAAAGATTCGAGCTGTAATTTAATAATTTTTTTAAATCTTTAATCAATCGTAATTTTTAGGGCTGGGGAAATATACCGAAATACCGATATACCGTCCTTATCGTATCGTAACGTACCGAAAATATCGAAAATTTTGGTATACCGATGTTTTTGGTAAGGTATGATACCGTACCAAAAATGGTATGAAAAATTTTAAAATTAGGTATACCGATTATACCAAAATACCGAAATACTAAACCTTTTAATATTACATATATATATACACACCTACATATATTATATTATTTCAAATAAATATAAAATGGATAAACTATTATAAGGATCTTCATAAATTTATTTAGCCCAAAACTATACGCAACTTTCTAAGATTATTGTGGCCCGCCATATTTTACTTATATTAAAAAAAAAAGAAATACAAAATATGTGTTTGTTTCTCTTTGCTACAAACTTAATTATAACGATAACTTATGTAACTCAAGTTACGTTTAATTTTTTGCCTTTTTAATGTTTTTCTTCAGGATTTTGAAGCGTGAAAATGCAATGCAATTACTTTTTGTTAGTCTTCACTAGGTTTTTTAACTATGCATTTCGTTTTATTTAATCTGTATATAAAGTTATATTTTGTAGTAATGTAAAGTTCTTTGTCTTACTAAGGAGACTGACTAAAATATGTAAATTATTTAAGGTTATTTTATGAATTCAAAATCTTTTAATTTTGGAAAATTTAGTATTAGTAAGTAGTCCATTTTATTGGGGCCTAAGGAGTTTGAATTGACTAAAAATTTGAAAACAACGAGTTAACGAGTTACGAGACACGCATGGTAAAAACTCCTCCGTGTGAATGGTATAGAAGGTATGATACCGATACCATTCCGAAATTTCGGTATGATACCGTATCGAAATTTAAGGTATACCGAAATTTTGGTATGGTATTGATATAAATTTTTTCGATACCGAAATTTTGGTACGGTATACGGTATCACAGTTTTGGTACGGTATACCGTACCGAACCACCCCTAGTAATTTTTTTCTTTTATTTATTTCAATTTTAAGTAAGTGGGCTGGGCTGATAATTGGGCTTTTCTTAAAATAGATGGATGATATCAAATTCCTATTATGCTTTATTGTGGAAAAATGGACGGAACGACGTCGTTTGGTTTTCTAAAAGAAATACATTGCAGTGCACATTGATCGATCTGTATTCGATAGAGGTGCGCATGTTCCCTCAGCGTGATTCCTTCGGATTTGAGCTGATTTGAACTGGATTTGGAACTGGATTTGGAAAAGGGTACGTAAGATCAGTGTGCACTGCAATGTAGTTCTTTTAGAGGCGTGCTATGATGCTGATTTGGAACATGCGCACTACAATCGGACAATGTAGTTCTTTTAGAGGTTCTTTTTTGGAACATGGTATGATGCTGATTTGAACTGGATTTGGAAAAGGGTACGTAAGATCGCTATCTAATGTATGCCATCATCGATTTTGAACCTGGAAACTGTAAACTTGCGCAAGGAATTGTCAAGTTTGATAACCAATTTCCGATTTGGTCGTTCTGTTAGCATTTATTTCCGATTTTTTTTTTAATCTGGGATTATCTTCCACCAGCTGTATGACTGAGCTTTCGTTTTTTTTGAGCTTTGGATGAATGTTGAAGTTATAAGGTTATTAAACAACCATTTAAAATGTTAGAGGCGTGCTTTGAAGTGGCTATTGTCTTACTAGGTCTGCTACATCTTGTTAAACTTCGAAATTGGACGTGAACACGACGAACGATAAGTATGATCATTTTGTCTTTTCTTTTTTCAGTCGAAAGTGGAAATGGGGGAAGAAATCAAGTCCATTATGAACCTTTTGAGCATCGCCGTGCTTTTCCTGCCGAGGAGCGCGTCATTAGAGGTCCTTTCGATCGACCGCTTCCTCCTCACCCTGCTTTATTACAAGAAGAATACGAAATTCGTCATATTGAGCTTCGTAGACGTGTGAAAGAAAACCACGGAGTCGATGATCGAGTTGCCTTGGACAAGAACTGATCACAGTAAAAGAAGGGCTTCGAAGGATGGATCTTCACATTCATGACATGCGGGCTGATCATGTAGGGAGCTTATCGAACGAGGAATGAAGCTTGAGACTGAGCTTCGTGCCCTTGAGCCATAAAGAATGAGGCAGCTAAACTTCGATCTGAGGTTAAGAGACTGAATACTATTAGACTTGATCTGTCAGGGCAGGTCAAAGCACTTCCGAAAGATCTTGGCAAGTTAGAAGCTGACAATCAGCAATACCTGTTTTAAAGACTGATATTGATGGTCTTCGAATGATCCGCTCTAGGTTTCTGTTTTGGATTAATCTTTCATAATGCTTCGTGATATGCTATGTTTTGTCCGATTGCTTAATCTACTTTTTTTCAGCAGATCTGCCGTTGAATATGAGAAGAAAGCAAATATTGAGCTGCTAGGACAGAGACAAGCAATGGAGAACAATATGGTCACCAACTTGAAAGGCTTCGATCGGAGCTTGCTAGTTCAGGTTCGTGATTCGTTGTTTTTGTGAAGTCATTTCGATTCTTTATCAACTGCAAATGAAATTGTAGCTGACCAATATATTTAGCGTATCATTGATGAAGGATGGTTATACATCCATTTAATCCTTAACCACAGATAACCTCTTCAACTAGGTGGATCTTATGGTTTGAATCTCAGTTATTCAGATGCAAACCTTTCTGCTCCATATGGAGATAGAGGGATATGGGCTTCATCTTGTATGTAGTGCTAATAAGACATTTCAATGAAAATCATTGTTACCATTATCTTAGAAGTTGTATTTGATTAACATTTTCTGCTCTTTTTTCCAGGGTGCTACAGAAAAAGGGCTATTCGTATGGTTCGGTTTCTACTGCTCAAGATAATTATGGAAAACTACGAATGGGTTGCCATTTAGATTAAGGTATGGTTATACTTCGACTGAGCTGAAGTGACATAGTCAACATACATATCAAACTCTGAATGGCTTTAAAATATTCAACAATGCATTGATCGATTAGTAGAAGATTGTGGATAACGACACCTACAATGGACAGTGACAAATCGAGACAAATAGGTTTGTCCAAAAGTCAACTTTTGCATGTTATGAGTTTGGGCCAGTTTAAGTCAAACCCATAAATAGATGTAAATTCATAGTGCTTTTCCAAGACTTTCACTATCGGTTGTTTCATTTGTTTCTTCTTTCTGACCCCTACCACCGATCACTACATTCAATTCAATATATGATAAATATAAATTTGATATGGAGGCACTTAAGATAGCTATACGTTTTTCCAATTTCATCAAGTAAATGAACCATCCAAATGGATAAGTTTTCGAACTCATATTTAGGGTACCTCACTATTATTTAATGTTGTAATCATAGGAAAGAATGGTGACGGTAATCTTATCTGACTGTTATGATTGTTATTAGTTGATCTTCTTGGGGTATATACAGCAATCCAAAATGATATTCAAGAATTTGAAGTTTATATGTGATGGCAATTAACATAATTTAGATGTCTTACCTTTTCGTTTCAACGTACAGATTAAAAAATTTTTGAATCTTAGTAATACATAAGTTATTACATATAGAAGCCATTTGCTTTGTTACGAGTCATTACTTTCAACCTCAAATATTCATGAAATACTTCATCACACACATCCAAAGATACATAGCATAGATAGACAAGTAAAAGTATCCAGCACTGTTATATATAAATATGTTGATTATCGTGTCTTTTTCACGAGTACTACAATTAGACTCCTTGACACTAAATATTAAAATAAACTTCCGATCAAGAAGTGGAGAGAAGTAAACACCCAATTTAAGACACCATTTGACCTTCTTCTTCCTTTTTTGTTTTTTATTTTTATATTTTTACCCTGATGAAGAATTAGTGATGCTGATGAAACATCGAGTCTGGGGTGTACATAGCAAGACCAGACCACCCATCACTATTACCACTCCACCTCTCATCTCCCCCACCGCCGCCGCCATCCATGTTCAAGAATTCAGCACCGTCGTTATTGCTATTGCCACTCTCCAAGATCAAAGGCTCATCCGCAAAATAACCAAGCCCATCCGCGTAATTCCCAAAATGCCCTCCGCTCGGAGATCCCAGCAAAGGACTGAGCCCAACGTCCATCAAACCACCGAAATTCGCCGCAGCGTTCGCCTCGCCCTCTCCCTTCTTCAACACCGACGAAGACGGCGCCTCAGCTTCGCTCAGCTCGTTCTTGCTCCCAGCCTCCGCCGCCGCGGCAGAGGCCTGACGCTTGGCGGAGGGCTCCGCCGCTTCTCCTCCTTCGCCGGAGTCCCTTGAGCTGCGCTTCGTGCTCTTCCTAGAGCCTCCGCCGACGGGGACGTTGCGCAGAACGCCTCCCTTCGTCCAGTACCTTCTGCAGCTCTTGCAGTAGTGGCGAGGCTGAGAGAGGTTGTAGTTGTTGTAGTAGCAGAACTTTGTGTTCGTTGAGTCGCACCTCGGACATTTCAATTGTTGATGATGTTCAGGAAATTGTGGGTCTGTCGGGATTATATGCTGCGCCTGGGATTTGATCTGAGGGTAAAAGGTTGACGATGGGTCTTGCATGTTGGGCAAAAAAGATCGAATCTTTGCGATCAAATGGTGCTAGTTTATCTTCTGTGGAATAGGGTTTTGTGCTGAGATTGGGAATTTTGAGATGGGTTGTGAATGATGTGATTGAAAGATCGGAGATCTTATTGAGGTTATTCTCTTCTTTGCTTTGGTTTACGGAAGCAAAAATCCAATCTTTTTGCCTTCTGCTTCAGATGATGGATTTTTTTTCTCTCTTTATTTTTCTGATTGGGTTACCATCTGATCTCACTGAAGTTATATGTGTAAGAAAGAGCTTCGCTTAGTTAGACACAAAGAGATCAGAACATCTGAATTTCGAGAGTTCGCACAAGAAATTTATAGTCTATAGGGAGAGAGATCACAGTAGAGCCATTTTTTTCTCTCAACATACCCTCACTGAAAAGACTCAGCCACTTGACTTCCAATTGCAAATCACTATAAATCTTGGAAGGAGAGATGATGATGTGATGCGCCAAGTTTCAATAAATGTTTTATAATAATAGAGTAGTTCGTTCGCGAATAGAATGGGTTGATTGGATTATTGATTTAATAATTTAAAATACTGTTTAATAACAGTTATTAGATTCTGTAATTCTTGGCTGCTACTGTGACAAGTACAGGATTAAGACTATTATAACGTAGTAATTGGGTCCAATTTTTTTTTTTTTTTCGAAATTGGGTCCAATTTATATTACAAAACAATAGCAATAACCATTAACCTTAAAAAGTTGATCTCAAGTCATAGCAACGCAAGATATTCTTTCCTCATTCTTTTCATACAACAGTCATGGATCTGTATAAAATAATAATAAAACATTCCCTTCCCGAATCTCCAACCACCGTTACATACAAATAAAATCATACCATTTATCAGCAATGGAAAAAATAATAAAATAAATATAACTGGCGAAGCCTGCCAGGAAAAAAAAAAATTAAAAATACAAATTGCTTCTCGGCGGAGGAGGCTTTGCCTTTGAGATATTTTATCAGTGTATTAGTTATGCATAATACATGTATAAGCTACTCCCTCCGTCCCGGTAATATATGAACATTGGGATTGAGTTCGGTTTTACGAAATAATTTAATAGTATAGAGGAAGAAAAGTGTATGTGTGTGGCACGTCTTTTAAGAATATTTAATGTTATTATATTGATTGTGTGTGATAGTTTTTTACTAAATATGGAAATGTATAAAAGATAGTGGGACGCCCGATTTGGTAAAATGTACAAAAGTTACCGGGACGGATGTAGTATTTGCAGCAGCGCATGCGATGGAGTTTTCCGATGGATGCCAAGCCAAGTGAAGCAGCTTGGTCGTGGAATCGAATGGATTCCCATTTGCATCAGCTCGAGGACTTTCAGGGCCTGAAAATGTCGCCAAATGTTCGTTTTGGGACGGGAGATAACAAGCGAAAGAAGGTTAACGAAAACTGTTATACGATGATTCTATTTCATCGTCTGAAACAAAACATTTACCTCTTCGAACGGCGCGAGTGATGCTTCTTCCTAACGACCTCGTGGGAGTCCTTGTAGGAGTTTGGATTTGCCTACTGAGAAAAAGCAAAGCGATTGTTTATAGCAATAAGCGTATACGTGTGAGAACTGGACAAAGTATAGCGTTGTCCTAATTTCGAAATTTGAGAGATACTTCATTGGGTTTCTGCTTGCTTCGACGGTAGTCGCCTCAGTACTGCCCGCTGAGCAACCAAACACGCGGAAAAGGTTGCTGAAAATAATATAAATCGGTGGCTTTTTTTTTTTTGTTTTGCGAGGAACGAAGGAGGGGAAGAAATGGCAAGAACGAGATGGAATATGAGGATCGATACCTGTAAGAATTCACAGAAAAAAATCGAGAAAACCTTGATTGAAGTTGTGAAGAAATCGAGAAAACTCTACTCAAAAAGCATTTCATGAAAAACAGAACTGATTGCACATACAGCTGGTAACCGTAATGAAGAAACACCTCCGGCTGGAAATGAAAAGTCTTTGTTCAAAATGTTATAAGATTGCTGCGGGTTGCCACCGTTCATAAGGAGCCTGGGACTCGAAGACACACTACTATTCAAACATAAAATCAAAAAAAAACAAATAGAAAGACAGACCCTTAACACTTCCTGACAGTAAATCAATGACTGTGTATTAATTAATGAATTAAACCTAGGTGCAATAGTTAATGCTGACATGCTGGGCTAACAATGATATGAGTCAAGGTAAATAGGAAAGCACCTAGAACGAAGACCCCAAGCATGGTAATAGGTTTTAAGAATGAAAAATGCAAGGTAACATTCCCTAGAGCAGAGTAAGAGCTCAAACCTAATAAACAGTGCAGTGTTTTTCTTCTTTTGTCGATCGTATATGCGAAACTCAAATCTTACCTTCCAATATTTGATAGTCTTGTCATTCGTAGATAGAAGAAACAGGGCACCATTTGCTCCTTGGCACCATCTGATCTTGTTAAGTTTTTCTTCAATCTCCAAACTCTTGAGATAATCAAACTGTAGAGAAAAAAAGATGCAGCGTCATTCTAAACTAAAAGCTGGACGTACCTGCTTTTTTTCAGCAGCAAAATGAAATATGAATCTACCTCAGGTTCATGGCTCTGAAATTCACTTTTGTAACGAAATTCTGGGTGACGAGTTATAGGACGGTCGGTCCTCTCTAAATCTCTTCTCTTTCCATCACCATACTACAATGTATTTAATGCTAAAATGAGTAGCAAATGAAATTGCCATGAAATGGAATCTCGTGATAAAGGTTAAAAAAACCTAACCTCTTTCGTATCAGTTCTTTCAAATAAGACCACCCTTCCACCACGATCACCCGTCGCTAGGTGACTGCCACTTTTATCAAACTCAATTGCAGAGATGATATCAACTGCATTAAGGTGGATCGACAGATAAAAATCATGTTTGGGCGTATCCATTAAAGCATTGGTAGGATATCAACTGCCACTTCTATCAAACTCAAACTGAGTTAGGCTACAGCCTAAAACCCAATTGACACTCGCATAAGTCATCCAAGGAAATGGCTTGACACAGTAATACAGTAACAATGCATTTCAATATCCTGGTAATTAACTTTTTCCCTGCCCCACCTTATTAGAACGAGAAATCAGTCCACAATCCACAGCAAAGGTGTAAATCTATTCCAACGACAAATTTGTCCACTAATCCTAGTTGACTCAAAACCAATCAATGGTAAATGGAACAAGTACTTACAAAACGGGTGTTTACCGTTTCTTGCTACCAGGCTCAAGGCCAAGTTTTTCTAATTTCTTTTATGTTTATTTTCAGCAGAATATTTCAGTGAATGCATGACAGAGACTCCACAAAAAGATCTCACTACCCATAATGAAACTCCACAACCCAATACTGAGAAAAAAGACAAGTCGAACACAACATCATCAAAACACAATCGCCAAACATGCATGCTGAACTTAATGCATTCCTTCCACGTCATTCCCCATGAAAACCCATGACAATTACCGCGAAATCATCAAGTTAAACATCTAAAAGACACCAGATCATGAACAATCAGCACAAACCATATCCTCAAATGGAAGATCTCGGAGGAGAAATCATCAAATCACTAATTTTCTATTACCTTTTTGCACTTCTTCACCTGCCGTCCTCTCACCAAACACCTGGGAGAACTTCCACTCTAGAGGTTCAGCTGAACCAGGAGCAGCTGATTGCGCCTCCCCACCATCAACAACGTTCATTCTTCTAATTACAGAACAACAAAACAAAAGCAATCGGCAAAAAACTTGATACTTCGGCTATAATTTCATGAGGGTACACTTCGTTAGTTTCCTCATCTCATCAGCTCTTCGAAAGGACAACGCGGGTTTAGGAGATCGGAATGTCTTGGATTCAGATTCAACCATTGTTAACACAGTGCGTGTTTCTGTGTGTGGAGTGGACTCATACATCGAATAATACAACAATAATAATAAATTATAGACGAAAACGATGATTTAGATTTCTCTCTCTACGGTGAGTAGGGTTGTCAATGGAGCGGGGATTCCCCGTCCCCGCGGGGATCCGCCCCGAATAGGACGGGGAATCCCCGCTATTCTATCCCCGCGGGGCGGGGACGGGGGACTATTTTTCCCCGCGGATATCCCCGCCCCGTTCCCCGCCCCGTCCCCGAAATTAAAATAATAATTATTATATTTAATTAATATTATTATAAGATAAATAATATGAAAATATACTTCGAATAATATTAAAATAATATAAATATGATTAAAATATAATTTAAATAATTTAATTAATATTAAATATAGTTTAAATAATTTATTTAATATTAAAATATAGTTTAAATAATATTAAATTAATAAAAATTGAATTTTTTTTAAAATATTGACGGGGCGGGGATCCCCGCGGGGACGGGGACGGGGACGATTTCGTCCCCATTTGCCTCGCGGGGCGGGGACGGGGATTAGATCCCCGCCCCGAACCCGCCCCGTTGACAACCCTAACGGTGAGCGAGATCTCATGTAAATTACGATGTTCATTTGGTAAAGGATGGATAAATTATAGATTATTTTGATTTCTTTTCATCTCCCTAAGTCACCGATTTCTCCTTTTTTCTTTATGATCCTTTCCAATTGTGTGCATGCGATTGTGTTTTTATATATGTAATCCAATTTATTATATTTTCGGGTAGGATCTATTTTGCCGGATATGTTTTGCGTCACGCAAAGGCCCAAATAAGGACCATATCTAAAATGGGCCTAGGCCCAAATCTCTTTCATCGTCTTTTTCTAAAACGATGACAAGAACGCCGAAGGGTTTTCGCCTGAACAAGAGAAAAATGGGAAGAAGGATACTGAACGATGCGCTGAGAACGATCGTCAATGCGGAGAAGAGAGGTTTTGCTTCGACTGAGCTGAAGCCCATATCCAACGTTGTTTCTTCCTTCTTGCAGATCATGAAATACAGAGGTATTGTGTTGATTGCTTGCAACCTAGTTTGACTCGGGGAATGGAGCTACATCATTAAGTATTAGCTTTCCCTTTTATGCAATCGAGTGAATTAGGTCGTGTTGAGGTCCGTCTTGTTGGAGATGTTCCCATGGCAGAATGCTTTAGATGAACGATTTTGCATAGGGTTTAAGAGATGAGAATTTGGATTGAAAGGTTTTTTCGATGGCAGGTTATATAAAGGATTTTCAAGTTCACGATCCACATAGAGTGGGGAGGATAACTGTGCAGCTGCTTGGTAGGGTTAAAGATTGCCGTGCTATCACTTACAGGCAAGACATCAAGGCTCAGTATATCGAGCATTACAAAACTCGTACGCTTCCGACGCATCAGGTTCTTCGCTTTCTTCATTTCTTTTGCCTCATTTTTATGGCGATCGAACTACGTTCGAACAAACTACGTGCGATATTTCGATGAGTAGTCTCTGCACGGTCCCACGCTCTGCTTATGACAATGGAGACTGCTTCTAGTTGCATCACTTGAACGAAAATTCTAATCTTGTCGTACTTGAACTGTTTCGTATTCACGTGTTTACTTATTACACCGTAGGGTATAATCATCTCTAGATAATTCACACTTAATCAGAATTCACAAGCTTTTATGACGACTGCATTAGAACATCGACTGCCTTTCGTTGTAGAAGTAAGAATCGCGTTCGGCCTTTAGCTGCTATATTACTGAAACTTCTTACATGGGCTCTTTGGAAATCGAACTGCCTTTAGGATTCACTTTGATTGAAGATATCCCGGTGTATAATAGTCCAATGTTCTGCTATTTCATTGCTAACATTTTTCAAACAATACCAGGTTAATTACATCTTCGTCTTACTATTCCACTTGTGCGTTTTCCTCCTTCTGCAGTGGGGTTACGTCGTTATTACAACACCCAATGGAGTGCTCGACCACGAGGAAGCCATTCGACAAAACACCGGCGGCCAAGTTCTTGGGTATTTTTATTGAAGCATTTGATGGTCCTCGAGTGTTATTATAGCGCACTAGTTTATTGACATCTTAATGTATCTTTTTTTCCCGCACAATTATCCAGCTACAACGAATGTGTTTTAATTTTAGGTTTTGCTGGAAAGTTGCATTAAAAATGCTGTCTTTCATTCACTTTCAAGTCTATTTATGGGGTCTGATTTGAGAAAAATCACGCAGCTCAAGTAGATCGAATCAAGATGAGCTGAAGACTTGTGTAGGAAACAACAGCAACATGGAAGAGTTAACACCATAAAAGTAATAAGGAAAAAAACAAGATCTTTGATGTCCGAACGGTTGAAAACACCATATTCAATCTCATAGATAAGGCAGTGAAGGAAATAAAACAGATCAATAGAAGGAAACCATACAAAGCCTAAGCTTGTCTGGTCTTCTTCTTCACACCAGACTTTGAAACCTTGAGGCTTCGGTTCACCACGCTCAACCTAGCAAGGGCCGCCTTCTTCAGATCAGGCCTGTAATAGTTGTCGGAGACCTGTAATGGAGAACGAAAGTGATGATAAGGGCACCCGAAGAATCAACAATTTAGGATTAAGAGGTGTACTTATGTAATAAAATTCCCTGTATAAAACTGGGAAAAACATCTTATGTATCGTCTGCCAATGTACTTGACCAATGGTGAAGAGATTTATATAAAAGGAGTCTTTTCGTGGCGAAATGTATTGGATAACTTTGATCAGAACTGTTGGCAAAGGTAAGAACACAAGCCAGGACTAACGTAACAAAATCTGTGTAGTACCTGGTTGACAACAGCCTTGGCCATGCTGTTGAATTCTTTCTTCATGACAGACTTGTGAAGAAGGCTAGACGGCTTGTTCTGCTTCTTCGTCTTTGTCGTAGCTAGCACAACTGACTGATCTTTGCCGGGCTGAATGGTTACTGTTTTCTTGTTCGCCAAACCTAACGATAAGGAGTACATAGAGAAAAGAGTAAAGACAAACTCACGCCTATGAGATTCAACTATTCAGGCTGATCAAACAAAGACTTAATCGGCCCAATTTGAAGGGAAAATTTCATCTCCGAAAACATATCGAAATCAAATCCCACAGATCATCACGCATTCTGACGAAAAAAAAATGATGTACTGAAACAAGGGGAAAGACAATAACCAGAGTGCTTGTAGGAATGTCGATTGTAAAGATTGTTAGGCTCTTTGCTGAACTTAACGCTCTGAGTTCCATTACCAAACTCCTTCACCAAGAAAGAGTTGTTCTTCTTCACGATCTCCCATATCAGCTGACCTGGAACTGTCGCCATTTCTCCTCTATTTTCCACCGACAAAAAAGTTACAAAAAATAGCTGATTAGTAACAGAAAGAAAAGGTCAAAATAAGCTGGAAGTAAGTATCATACGCTGATTCATAGATGTTACCTTCAGCAAGTTTTGATGCTAGACGGCGATGAGCTGTGTTTGAATTGCTATGGCGATGCTGCGATGGAGGAGAAGGGACTACTCGTATTAAACCCTAACTAGCTGTAGAGGACGAGTTGTGGGCCGACATGTGGGCCGATGAACCCATTATAAGAGCCTAATAAGGAAAATAAGCAAATATAAAGTATAAATATATATTGACGACAAGATGGCCCGATAGGCTCATTATAAGAGCATGAAAATCTAAATTTGCTGATCAAGTAGACTCTTTTCTAAATCAGCAAATTTTTTTATCTCATTACTCTCGCCATTTTGGAAAAGAAAAAGGATTTTCATGGTAGTCCTTTAAAGCTCCTCCTTCTCTCTCTAGCGAAAGAGCTCCTCCTTTTCTCATAAAGCAAAAACCCAAAACACCAAAATCCTTCTCCCATTAATGAAAGTTGGGTGAGGAAGCTCATCGTTGCCTTTGTTGTTTTATGTGCTTTTGTTTTGTTTTTATTTAGTCTCCCAATCTGGGAGTTTTATTCTCCTCATGTATGACATATTTTCTCCCCTTGTGAGAGTGCCATTGCCGAAGAAGATAAGATACGAAGACGAAGATCAAAGAAAGTGAAGAGTATTGTAACTCTGACTTAATAGTCACTTTTGTGGTATGTTCTTTAAGTTCTTTGCGTTAAGGTTTCCCTTCTTTTGTTTTTGGGTTTTCTAGTCTCTTTTTATCTTTTATTTGGTTGTCTTTGGTCTCCACTGGATCAAAATGTTAGCGGAGTTCCCTTGGACTATTTAGGCTATGTAACTTTGTCTATGCAACAAAATCGTACAACTTAAGTTTAGTTTACTGTTTTGTTCCTCACCTATTCTCTAATCAATGAAAAAAAAAATTACTTTTCCTATTTCATTCAATTCCCTTTAATAAATTCCTTAAACCAAACACACCGTGATAGAATAGACTAGTTTGCATTAATTGTATTTTTTGGTCTTGCTGATCCCACCTTTCTTACGGTATAATTCTCTAATGAAATGATTTTGAAAAATAAAAAACTCATTACATATGTGGAATTGAAGAAGATATGCTCGACACTAATGGCAGATAAGAGGAAACTAAAAGCTACAATAAAAAAAAAACCTCCTAAAGTAAAATCGCCTTGATTATCAACCCGTTTTATGTTTTTTAAAAAAAGGTTATGAACTGATTTTATCATCTGTATAAAAAAAAATACATGCAACGCATAGCTGCCTTCCCCATCACGGATTTAATATCACATACTTATATTTTAGTCCCCTAATAACTTCAATAAATCAAAGTCATCAACTACCGCTACGGTATGATCATACCAATAATACGGTTTATATATGTGATAAAAATAGTGATAATAAAGTCAAGGGATAATTGCAAATTTGGTCCCTCAATTATATGCCTATATCAGTTTCAGTCCCTTCAAAACACACGTCATCAATATATGTCCCTATTTTTAACCGTTAATCAACTTCAATCTTTTCTGTCAAGTTTGACCGGGTTGACCATCAAAACTAACGGAATTGACCGTTAGTGCCGTTAAATATTTAAAAAAATTGCTTAAATATTAAAAAATGAAAATAAACTTTAAAGAAAATGATCAAAGAGACTAAAATTAAAAATTAAAATATAATTTAAGTAAAATTAAAATAAGAAACAAAATATAAATTTTAAAAAATAAAAGATATAATTAAAATAAAACGAAACTAAAATTCTAAAAAATAGAGATATATTTAAAATAAACAAATCAAAAATAAAATTTAATTTAAATAAAAAATTAATTTAGAAACACCGTAAATATAATTTTTTTAATGATTGAAAAAATTTCGGATAATAAATATTGATCGTGGAAGAAGCGGATCTTAAACATTTTTTAAATTAAATTTATTTTTCATCGTTTTTTTATTTTAGTTATATTTCTGTTTTTCTAAATTAATTTTTATTTTAGTTAAAATTTTTAATTTTATTTTTAGTTTCTTTTTTAATTTATATATGTCTCCATTTTCTAGGATTTTAGTTTCTTTTTTTTAGTTTTATTTTTTGTTAAATTTATAATTTGGTTCTTATTTTATTTTTATTTATTATATTCACAAATTTAAATTTTAGTCTCTTTTTTATTTTACTTTTATTATATTTTTAAAATTTTATTTTCATTATTTTAATTATCAATTTCTTTTTTTTCTTAAATATTTAACGGCTCTAACGGTCAATTCCGTTAGTTTTGACGGTCAACCCGGTCAAACTTGACGCAAAGGACTGAAGCTGATTAACGGTTAAAAACTGAGGAACATATATTGATGTCGTGTTTTTTCGAGGGACTGAAACTGATGTAGGCCTATACTGAGGACCAAATTTGCAATTATCCTGTAAAGTCAACGTAATTACATCATCAACTAGCTAGTGCGTGTACATTAAGAAAGACCAGCTTAATTGATGATCTCTCTCTCTCTCTCTCTCTCGATCAACTTCATGGCAGCCCAAGCAGGGCACTGTTATAGAGACATAAATGCGGTCGACGAGTGCATCAACAGGTTCCTTAGTGGTCGAGTTACACGCGAAGACCTGGAGACATTATTGGTTGAGTTTGCCGAACTGAGAAGCAAACTGCAGTCGGTCAGACGAATCAACAAACGCGTGGAGAACATCGTTAGCGAGACACGCCTGAGAATCAGATGCCAGTACTTGGCCGTTTTCTTGTTCGGTTTCTTTCTCGCGACAGCCCTCGTTTCCTTTGCGATGAACATAATATTCATTCGTAAAGCTAAGCTACTTGGCAGTATTTTTTTAGATTGAATCCTCTATTCCAGATTGGTGTTCCAATTTG
This sequence comes from Craterostigma plantagineum, assembly GCA_027422505.1. Classification (NCBI taxonomy): domain Eukaryota; kingdom Viridiplantae; phylum Streptophyta; class Magnoliopsida; order Lamiales; family Linderniaceae; genus Craterostigma; species Craterostigma plantagineum. Next base: position 34,262,247 of record JAPQWV010000002.1, on the reverse strand, counting down.
GTGTTCCACCAAGCAAATTGCGACAAGTGTACAGTTGGTCAACTCAGTTTAACACTTGTCGGGAAATAGTTGGTGGAACACAAAGATGGAACAATATTGTGGGACAGACGATCCGAAACCGTATTTTTTTTTATGTTATGTTTTTGTAGTGTGATTTATTTTCATGTTTATTGTAGTATGATTGCTTGCTATTCCAATGTATACATAGTCAACATATTAAGCATGTTTTGTTTGCGGTTACTGTTTTCTTGTTCGCCAACCCTAACGATGAGGAGAAAAGATAAAGTTACGCCTAAGCAATATGCGATTCAACTATTCAAGTTGATCTTGACTAAATAAAGGAACTACGGATTGATCGGCCTGATTTGAAGGGAAAACACACATCTCGAAAACTGTAACATATCGGAATCAAAACCGCACAGATCATCACGTATTACATTACATCTGACGGAAAAAAAATGCCGTATTGAAACAAGGGGAAAGACAATAACCAAAGTGCTTGTAGGAATGTCGATTGTAAAGATTGTTAGGCTCTTTGCTTAACTTAACGCTCTGAGTTCCATTGCCAAACTCCTTCACCAGAAAGAGTTGTTCTTCTTCACGATCTCCCATATCAGCTGGCCTGGAACTGTCGCCATTTCTCCTCTTTTTTCCACCAACAAAAAAGTTAAATATCAGGTAGCTGATGATCACAAAAAAAAAGCTCAAACTAAGCTGATATTAAGTATCATATGCTGATCCGTAGATGTTACCTTCTGATTCTGATGCTAGACGGCGATGAGCTATGGTGTTGAATTGTTTATGCGTTATGGCAGGCAGTGCTGCGACGGAGGAGAGGTACTATATGCCTATAAAACCCTAACGAGCTGTAGAAGACGATTCCTGGGCCTGTTTATGGGCCTATAGGCCCATTGTAAAAGTCCAATAAGCAGATAAGCAAACATTATAAAAATATTACTTCCTCTGTCCCGGCTATTTTTCCCAAAGATTAGCGGATACGGAGATTAAGAAATCACATTATTTTAATATTATAGTACACTTTTTGAAGTATAGAGAGAGAAAAGTTATTAGTAGACACATAAATCAAGAAGACTTTTTTAATATTAATGGTGTTAGTTCAGTTAGTGGGATAAATTTTTACCAAAAATGAAAATGAGAAGAATCATGTGGGACGCCCGAAAAAGAAGAATGAGAAGAAATAAATGGGACGGAGGTAGTAATATATATTGACGAGGATGACATTGAAAGAGAGGGTAATACATGGAGGACCTAAATGTAATTCCAGAAAATCATGAATAATGACGCAGCTTTGAGCTTACAACAGCTCAGCTCCAATTGCCTTTCAATTTGTAGCTGAGTCCTGAAAGTAGAAGTGCCGCTCTCTGCCAAAATTGAATGGCGACGACGCCGATGGTTCCGCCGCCGCCAGCAGACGGCGGAGCTCAACTGCTTCCACCGCCTCCCGGAACAGACATGACGGGGATCTGCTTCAGAGATCAGTTGTGGCTCAACACCTATCCGCTCGATCGGAACCTAGTTTTCGATTACTTCGCGCTGTCGCCGTTCTACGACTACTCCTGCAACAACGAGCAGCTTCGTCTCCGCGCGATTCACCCGCTCGACGTCTCTCACCTCTCGTTAGTAGCGTTGAATTGATTGGTGACGCCTATTTTATATCTTTTATGGATGACTGGATTGTCTTATCGATCTGTTGCATCGAAGTGAACTGTTGTTCTCGATTTGTATGCATAAGCACGCTAACGCATTCGTAAAATTTGTCAAATAATTGCTATTTACTCCTCGTGAAGGAAGATGACCGGAACGGAGTTCATGCTGAGTGAAGTGTTGGAGCCTCATTTGTTTGTCTTTAGGAAGCAAAAGAGGGAAAGCCCCGAGAAAGTGACGCCTATGCTGACTTACTACATATTGGATGGATCAATTTACCAAGCACCTCAGCTCTGCAATGTCTTTGCTTCTCGAGTTGTTAGTATTTCCTAACTATTGTGTTTTTCTTATTCTTACGCACTTTAAGATAGTATATCATAGCTTTGAATATTGGAGTTAGTTATGCCATGCTTGATAGATGTCTGATTCCTTGAACTTTCTTAGACGTAAATTTACAAGCGCAGATGAGTTCTTAACAGCAAGGGGCATAGATCGATCCATATTTACTATCATGACTGGTGTTATTCATCATTAAAATGTTGATAGTTTGAATCACTGGTTACAAAAAAATGCCATCTTTTGTGTATTCTTAGTTTGCCTTTGAGCAACTGATTATGTAGCAGGCTTTAGTCTTTCCCTTTGCCATTTATCCTATTTGTTTATCAAATTGAGAACATTTGATTTCGCGTATTCATATATTGACTTCACCCTTGTCTCTTTTTTCTTGGCAGGGGCGTGCATTGCATTACATTTCAAAAGCCTTCAACACTGTGCAATCCAAATTGGAGAAAATTGGATACGGTATCTATCTTTTCTTACATTTTTACTCAATCGTTTTGTGATTCATGTTACTCCAGCTTTAAAGAAACGTGGACATTTTCCTGCCTGTGCTCGCAATTGACTTATAATGTTTCTTCTAGCAGTCGATGAGAAGGAGACTTCCTCTGAACCGAAAGCTGCTAAAGAGACTATTGACGTGAAAGAACTTTTGCGCGTGGACCAGATTCTTACAAGACTGCACAGCAAGGTAGATATTCCAATACTTTTGCCTTGCATGAATCTGAAGCTAATCAACTGGGAAAACAAAACAGATCTCAAGTTCTAATGATTTAAACTGATGTTCATACTAATTTATACTTGATAACTCATAATCTCATAAATTTTCACAGCTACCACCTGCTCCACCTCCACCTCCATTTCCAGAAGGCTACACCCCTCCAAGCACCGAGGGAGATAAAATCTCCGAAACCCAACAATCAGATCAACAAACGACTGTCGATCCGATCATCGATCAAGGACCGTCGAAAAGAATAAAACTCTGAAATCATATGTAATTTTTTCGACAATGTAGAGAGCAATATTCTAGTTCTTGGAGAAGTGATCGCATGAGGGGTTTGTAGCGAAGGTCAGTCTATTGTTTTCTGCGGAATGCCGTTGATATTGAGATGACCTATTGCAACTGTTTGATTTGACACAGAAATAGAAGCTGAGGAGATTAGTTTATTGTGTATATCATTTGGCGTTGGTTTTTAGCTCAGTGGCGAAGGTACTTCAGTTCAGACTAATTCAGAAAACCTTTTCTTGCCTAATCTCAAGGCACACAAAAAACTGTGCAGATAGCCCCATTGACTGCATGTGCTTTTCAGCAGTTATTACATTAACTCGAAAGGTTATAAAACGATGAGCCCTCTTAATTCCCAAACAACCTAAAATAATTCATAGTACATTATTACAGAATTTCGTCACGCCCAATTCTACTTAAGCATTAGGCAAAAACATAGCACTCAACGCCATACCTAAAGATTAGGAAGACTTTAATGCATAGGTGTAGCAATAACTACATGGATTGCAACTTATACCATTTATGCCCATTTAGTTATTGGAATTTTTTGATATGAATAATCTATATATTACTGTTAAGTGCCACTTAATGGTCAAGTTGAACGTCAACTTCTTGACCGTGCAGCAGAGTGATAATATCTAACATATATTACAAGACGGAGAGCAGTGGGATTATTTGTCTCTCTCAGTCAACTGTAATGCTGTCAACGTATTAACTATGATCACATGGCACAGTTAAGTTACTACTACACTAATATCACACACAGCTGTAATGCTGTCAACTCGTTATCTTCACTTTGATCCATATTAAGATTGATCTCATCTTGCATAATGCAGGGATACAATTTTGTTTATTTGTTTTTTGTGTCCCACGGATCATATAGTATCAAGATTCAAAGACCCTTTAAGTCTTTGCTCTTCTTGATTATTTAAATGAAGACATTCATATGATAGAGGTCGCGTATTTAATGAGCTGCTGCAATGCAGTGCAATGCAATGCGAAGAGAAAGCAGCTTTTAATGCCGCAAAACTAACTTTTTATCAAATCATTAATGGCGATCCCAACGCTCATCCTCCCCTCGTTGGACTTGGCACCAAACTCAGCTAATAGAACCACAGCCCATCTACACGTATTATATATAAATCAATTATATATAGATCGCCTGAAATCCCATTGAAGCACAAAACGATACACTGAAAGAAAACATGAGGGTTTTCATGGTATGTGCGTTGGCATTTTTGGCCCTTTCTTGCATTACCGTTAGCTCTCAATCAGTCACACTAGTCCCAGCAATCATCACTTTCGGAGATTCCGTAGTTGATGTAGGAAACAATGACTACGTAGCAACGATATTCAAGGCCAACTATCCACCTTATGGGAGGGATTTCAAGAACAAAGAAGCCACTGGGAGGTTCTGTAATGGAAGGCTAGCCACTGATATTACAGGTATAGCAGTTAAAGATTCAGTCTTTATTACATGCCAAGTACGTATACGAGCGTAATTAATCAAACTAGTTTATTCTTCTCCAATAATAATGCAGCTGAGACTCTTGGATTCACTAGCTATGCGCCAGCTTACCTTAGCCCACAAGCCTCAGGGAAGAACCTTCTCTTGGGAGCCAACTTTGCTTCAGCTGGCGCTGGTTATGATGACCACACATCTTATCTAAGTGTAATGCAAACAGAACAAAAAAAATTAGGGATCAGAAATCCTTTCAACGTTTAAGGAAATCTGAGGATAATATACTGTTTGTTTCTGTTTCATGCAGCATGTGATTCCATTGTCTCAACAGCTACAGTACTTCAAGGAGTACCAAGGGAAGCTGGCGAAGGTCGCCGGCAGCAAACAAGCTTCTTCGATCATAAAAGACGCACTGTACATAGTCTCCGCCGGCAGCAGCGACTTCATACAGAATTACTACGTCAACCCTTTGCTCAACAAGGCTTTCACCCCCGACCAATACTCATCGTACCTTGTCGGAATCTTCACTAGCTTCATCAAGGTATATATGTGTCTGCCGTGCGTTTTTCTGCCATTTTTAGCCCCAGCCCAGACAAGAATGGTGTAATGAGGAGCTGATTTGTGTATAAAAATAGGACCTTTATGCCTCGGGCGCTAGGAGAATCGGCGCGACTTCGCTGCCGCCGCTGGGCTGCATACCGGCGGCGCGAACCCTCTTCGGATTCCACGAGCGTGGGTGCGTTTCGAGGCTCAACACCGACTCGCAGCAGTTCAACAAGAAGATCGGCGCGGCGGCGACGCAGCTGCAGAAGGAGCTGCCTGGGCTGAAGCTCGTCATCTTCGACGTTTTCAAGCCGCTCTACGACATTGTAGCAGATCCCAAGAAGAACGGTAAGAATAAGATCCATCCCACGACTTTTTTGTGGGCTCTCTTTCGACTTCGTTCTTTCTTTCTACGCCGACGATTGAGTTCACTTTTCCGGCAGGTTTTACGGAGGCGACGAGGGGATGCTGTGGGACGGGGAGGGTCGAAACGACGACGTTGCTGTGCAATCCCAAGTCGATAGGCACTTGTCCGAATGCGACGGAGTATGTGTTTTGGGACAGCGTTCATCCTTCCGAGGCAGCGAATCAGATTCTTGCCGACAGTTTGATCCTTCAAGGCATTGCACTGATTGGCTGACTGCAATAATTTTATTTTATTTTTTGTCGTCGACTGCTGTGTTGTGCTGCTCTATATAAGGATGTTTTGCTTTCTCTGTGACACTTTTCTTCTTCTCTTCGTCTTCTTTGTTTTTGTTTTCTGCTACTATACGAATCTGTGTATTATCTGTTTATCTGTTAGTACATCTGTTTTGTCGGAATAAAGGCATACATACATACCTATTGCTGGAGGTCGAACTCACTGTAAAAGTTAAAAATTCATTTCTTTACAAGATGATTTTCAAAGCACCAATCTTGCAATAATTTCCGACGAGTTGGAGAGTCTCATTTCCGTTGCGTTTTCTTTTACATCTACGTTGTTTGAGAGGATGAAGAAAGAATCTAATGTAGAATTCAATTGCCTAATTGAATTCTCCGTTAGATTCTTTAGGCTAGGGTTTGAAGCCTAAATTTCTTATCAGATAACCCAATTGAATTATATATATATATATATATATATATATATATTATATATATATATAGATTATAGAGTAATTTTATGGTGCTCACCTTATGTGAGCACTTGTGGGCACCTGTTGATGTGACACCGATTCATGTCATTTCAATATCCCACAACGACATCTAAGGTTAGACCGTCTTAATTGATATTTTTTAGGTGTCATTAATATACATTTCGGAGGTTGATGTTAAATATTGATTTGACACTTAGATGTTGTTGTGGGATGTTGAAATGGTACGAATCGATGTCACACAACAGATGCCAATTATATATATATATATATATATATATGTATATAAACCTCAATTGTTTGCATGGCATAAATGCATCATTTCCAACGAGTCTTATAACATTGCCCAAATGGAAAAAAGGCACGACCAAATAAAAATTCAACAACCATAGTTAAAAAAGCATCCTCAATCACACGAAAACCCTAAAAGACAATCCTTTTATTTTTTTTCCCATTCCATCACTTCAAAACCTGCCCGAACTCGAGGACAACAGCACTTCCCCGTTCTTCGAACCAAATCCCACCTTAGAACCCGGGCCGGGCCTTTGCTTGGGCGCGCTTTTACACCTAAGCTTCTCTCTGAACGACTTTGTAGTCGCCATGTAAGAAGGCCCCTCGAAATAATAGCTAGGGTTTGCGCCCGAGCAATCATCGCAAATCAGCTTCTTACTATTAGTCGAAAAAAACATAGGATTACTTTCTTCCGTAGCTTCTATGAGACGCCAGTCGTAATCATCGCAATAAGGGTTTTCTTGATATGATGTTGATCTTCTGCTTCTATAGATGTCCTGTTCCTGAAATTATTCCATCGTTAATATCGAAAATACATAATGGGATTTTCTCGACGTGTAATAACATATATGAAACGTAATAATAATACATATATCCTTACAATGGGATTTCTCGATCTTCTTATCATGCGATCTTCGCGAGAATTTTGGACCATTTGCCACAAAAAGGGGACTTGGGCTCGAGAGAGAGCATTCACATTGTGGAGAGTACATGCGAGGCTTTTTCGTACAAGGTGGCCTCTTACGATGGCTTGTAGCTTCACGACTCCTCTCAGAGCGCTTAACGCTTTTCGAGCCTATATTTGAATCATTTATGCATTGGTGGGACAAAGGCACAAAAAAGGAAACGATGAGCGTTTACGGAGATTATTTTTTTTCCCGAGACCACATAATTATTGCGCCCTTATCGCCCGAATAGCGACAAATTTTGAAAATATTCCTTTGAGGATTCAAAATTCAAATGGCGTAATCCGTAAAAGAAGGGGCATAAAAAAAGACGTAATGATGTCACATTTTACAGATGATCACACACAACACATAGTTATACACATACAGAAAAACTTCACAAGGTGTGGGTTGCTCATGGAATTCAAATTGGAAGTTCTGAGAAATCATGAAGTATTGTTGTTGTTACATATAAAGACGACTATCAAGAACACAAACAGCTTCAATAAAGAATAAAATCATAAAAGCGTAAATAATCAAGCTTAATCGACGTACCAAAAATCCTCTAAACATAGCTTGAATCTTCGCAGCTGCAGCAGCACTTTTCTGAACTCTTACTACTGCTCGAGGAGGCATAGCTTCGTCGTTGTAACCTTTACGTTTTCGAACATTCGTAAGGACATCTTCGTAGTTGAGCCCATTTGGCTCTTTTGCTGCCTTGAAACGATTCGTTTCGACAGAAATTGGAGGAGTGCTATTATTCTTCTCGACTTTTTCTCCGCCTTTCTTCTTCATACATTTTAGGAGATTTTTCAGCCACCTTCCAAGTTTTCCCATAGCAGCATTAAACTGAGAAATAAGAATATGATCTAATAAGGTATACAATAAATTTATATTTCTATCTTGTTCTTGACAACGCTGGAATTGGAAAACAATGAGTTGATAGAAAATGTTTCCACAAACCTTAGAAGAAAGGACTTGAGTGGGGCTATCGTTCTGTAATTATTTCTTTATTTCTATGTAAGATTTTTCCTTTTCCAAATTCAACCCCGTTATTTAGTAGGACAGAAAAAAGTGCATGGGAGTTGAGGCAAGATTTAATTTTTAAATAAAAGGCACAAGAATCTAATAAGGAGAACTGAATATATGTACTATGTAACGAGAGAGTGAGAGGGTGAGATATTTGTAATGTCTGATATATATATGAGAGAGGGAGAGAGGGAGAGAGAGGGAGGGAGAGAGGAGAGGGAGAGAGAGGGAGAGAGAGGGAGGGAGAGGGAGGGAGGGAGGAGGGAGGAGAGAGAGAGAGAGAGAGAGAGAGAGAGAGAGAGAGAGAGAGAAAACATAAGAGTAATAATAAAGCTAACATCAAGCCAAAAGTATCATTCCACCATCTCTTGGAAGACTGAAGAGTAGCAAGTAAACACACATTTTGAGGGTAATATTAAAAACATGAAACAAGACTTTCTCTTCCTAAATCCAAACCAAGACATCATTCAATGACATGGTGTTTGAACTAAGAGACCGTACGGCCGTAACAAACCGAAGCAATATACAGATTCTTGGCCCATTTCTCCTGCAAATACACAGATGAAATTCACCACATCGTCAGTAACTTCTCCATTTTCGGAAGAATAAAAAACTCAAAGTAAGAGCAAAGAAAACCTGACCTTTACATGCACGCTCGGGAAAACAGAAGTTCGCAGAGTCTCCTGCGTTTCGTCTGCAGGCTTTCTCCTCGGTATGCTTAGAATCAGAGCACACTGATCAGCCGTAGCAGCAGTAGCAGTTATACGGTAACCATTTTCCCACCTACGATGTATCCCTTCGCTAGGGTACAAGAAATCCAATTCCACCACCTATTTCAGCAACCCAAATGATTAATCGTCGTAAAGAAGAACTAAAATAAACAATTAGGGTTTAATTCTTCTTATTCTGAAGCAATCGCCGACCTGGTCTGAAAATCCAGCGCCTCGGGACATAACTACAGCCCACCTAGTCCCAGACGTGGCCATGGAGGTGACGTAGAAGCCTTCTTTCCACTTTTTGTTTATCCATTTGTATGGGAATGATTCGCTCACTTTATATGATTGCTGCAAGTATTGAGTGCCTGAAAAATTTACATATTTGAGTGAGACATAGGCAAGAGCGCGCATGGATTGATCGATCGATCGATGGATAAATAATAGCTACCTTTTGACATTACGACAAGCGAACTACCGTTTGTAGCTCCAGCGACTGCGCTGATGTAATAGTTCTTTTCCCATTGCTCCATTATCCAATCCTATTAAGCATTGGAATTAAGTGAAATAAACAGCAGTTCTCAACCTCAACAAAATGAGAAAAACGAACCGATCGATATATATATATATATATATATATATATATATATATATATATATATGTATGTACCTTGTGAAGAAAGAATGGAGATAGCTCGTATATTTGGGAAGTGAAGCTAGTGCCTACGTCCAATATCAGGGCCCAAAGATTTTGACAAGATGAGACGCAACTTATGAATAGCCCATCCTCTGCTCCTTTATCGATGTGTTGGGATAGCCTCGAGTCCATCACATTATAGTGGTATCTTCAACACAACAAAGTCGAAGAAATCAATATTCAACAGCTATGTTATATGACTGCCTACCAGAAAAAAAAAGAGAAAAAAAAAACGGCGTAACTTTGGGAAATTTGCACCTTTGTTTCATGGGTTTATGAGCATTGTAGACACTGATCCACTGTGTAGCAGGCGCTCCCATGCGGATTTTCTTTTTAGGCTGTTCATCTTCCTCGCCTTCGAAAGTCAGCCGTCCTCTTTTGTGACCAACCGTGAAGATGAGCTTCATTTTCCAAAACCCGAGAGGTTAATGAGTAAAAAGGCCAAAAATGAAGGCACTACTTAGACCAATCAAAATAATCACCTTTTGGGCACCCTCGGTGTTAATAGGCCTAATGTCTGGATTCGGTCCCACAATCCTATCGAAAAAGGAGATGCATTTGGCGTAATTAGGTTCCTCGTCAAACTTCAAATTGACCACGTAATCCACAAAATGCTTGAATGGCTGGGGACACAAGCCGCAAAGTGCCTCAGGCGATGTTGCCATTTTCTTTTTGCAGACAAGGAAACCTTTGTTTTCGCCCTACAAAACAACGACGAAATAGATGGGAAATATCAATGGCCAAGTCAGAACCATTTTTCAGCAATTCTGAAAATTTTAGACATTTTTAAGGATTTTTTTTCTGTTTTCTCCCTCGCTTGTATACAGTTTTCCAGCCAAGTACAATAGATGTGAGTCGAAAGGTACAAACCTGGTATCCTTGCCAAGGCAAGCGTCCACGAAGAAGGAAAATGAGAGTATAAGCAAGAGATTCTAAATCATCTCTCCTTGTTGCTGTTCTACCTAAATGAGCATGAACGCTAGCATAGCGAACAGTTCCCCTGAATAAAAAAAATAAATCGCCTTTATCAGCAAGAATATTTCATGAATAAGAACAAAAGTGAGACAACAAAAAAGTGACATTTGTACCTGAAAACATCTGGCCGTTGGTCATACTCAACATGCAGACCAGTGTGGCCATCTCTCCATCTAGTTGCTGATTATGCATATAGTTTCAGAAAAAAAATATAGGGGTGCAACAATAGAAACTCTCTGATAACCAAGGTCAACCAGGAATAACTTTTTCTCATCAGGAGTTCCCGGTGCGCCAAGCAAGAAATTCTCAGGTTTCACATCCCCGTGGACATACCTAAGTTTTTTTGTTGGGAGAATTGGGGTAGATGAAACAGATGAAGGATGTTCTTAAGCAACTTTTGAAATGAAAAATCTCAAGATTAGCATTAAGGAACAGAGAAAATGGCGTCAGTTGCTTTGGCATCCCAAAAATAGGCTCTGCATAAAAAAATATAGGAAAAAAAAAGAAAAAGAAATTTCACCCTCTTGCGTGCAACTTCTCTAATATGGATATTGCTTCAATAGCAATGCATGCCACCATTTCAACAGACATTCTGCATTTACTTTCACAAATTGAGTTTAAAATTGCAAAAGCGGGAATTTGAAGCTGATTGATAAGGATTACTAAACTCACGTTTGATTACTGTTATTCCAAAAGTCCCACAAACTCGGACCCAGCATATCCATCACCTGGAAAATTCAATTTATAATTCAGATGTAGAACTATATGCGAGTGAAGACATAACAAAATCCATAGATAATCAGTTTTTTCTAGTACCATCACATAATAGTCATCTTGCTGCCCCTTGTAATGCACTCGTGGTACACCATGGCTTCCCCCAAGCGTACTGTTTCGATTGACAAGAGAATAGAATGAGTTAGCCTCCACCTTTGTGTAACATCAAATCAAATGACCAGTGTACTTACTTGTAAACTACCCACTCATACGGTGGACCGTGATTACATCCTTTGCTATTAACATGTTCGAGTTTGAGGGCCACCTATTACAAAAGGGTAACATGTTGATTTTACACAAGGTTACGTGCACAACTCACATATTCAGCATAAAGAGAAATCACAGAAGTACCTCTATGGCGCCAGGGCCTGTCCTTTCATTAGTATTGCCAGATATACGGCGACCAACATATACTTGTCCAAAACCACCTTTACCAAGCTTCTTTTCGACTCTGTACATCGGTGAACCACCAACTTGCACCTGTAACACGATCATTAGAAATTTCACGTGTCTCGAAAACAAAAACAAAACAAGCTTAAAAGTCCCGCATCACCCTCATCTCAAGTTGAATGTTTTTTGGTATATGAGGAACAAGCCAGATTGCAATATCATCCAAAATGCAGTTTTTTGGTGACAGTAATGAGTGTATCAAATCAAAAAGGGTATAGATATAGGGAACTACAAGGATCAATGTGAGAAATACATGGGTAAGACGATGAAACAAAGAAATGAAAATATGGATTCCAACTTCGCTGGAAGAATTGAAAAACGGAACTTCATAATTACAGGAATTACACAACGAATAATTAGGAAAGGAGAAAATAAAGAGAAGTATAGACCTCATAGGGAAACCACATGTTCTCTGCAAGAACCGTTCGAATCAACTACGATTCGAGCAATCCAAGAAAATCAAGTGCGGAGCAAATGATATGGATAAAAATTTTCATAAACGTATACACATTCAATTATCTCTATCTGAAGGAACTGCGTCTAACTCAGTTAGAAAACTCAGCAAACAGGAAAGTGTCATAAAAGAGCATTAACACGTCACAGACGCTGAGTTGGCCAAAAAGAGACCATCGTATGTTACGGGCATTAAATATGTAAAGACGGAATCATAAGCGGACATGCTTGCGCATATAAGTCAGCCCATAAATTGGCAAGCTAGCCCACTATTTAAATTTCTGGACACGTATACATCAATGGGCGACTTACCAGGCCCTACTAAGACCACTTAGAGGGAACAAAGGAACGTTTCACATAGCACTAAGTCAATAAAATAGGGATCAGCAAAACAATAGACAGAATCCAGTATTTATGACTCTTTAGTATCATTTAAACTTCTTTTGCCAACATCCGTCAAACACAGAAGAAGAATACAGTCGAATACAATGATTCACTAGTCATTTTATTATCAAGTAGGAGGAGCGTAAAACAACAAAAGGAGGTTACTAAACTTAGTTCAACTTCAACAGTAACATTTACAGAATACTCCCATTTCCCAGTATACCACGCAAAGCCAATAAAGGACAAAATATTATCTCCAGACAACCATAAGATCAGAATAATGCCATTAACAGATCATGTATTAATACTCACTCATATGTACAACATAGTTGTGACGTACGTCAACACTCTCCAACTCTTCAACACGCAACTTTCCCACACATTAAGCACATGTTTCAATAAAGTACCCAAAAGATACCTTAACATTCTCAAACGTCAAGACCTAGATAAAGACAACCTTTAACTTCCAAAACACAATCACAACGACCGAACATGTGCAATCTCCTCATTTCAACCCATAAACAACAATACAAAAACTCAAAATAAAAATGCTAATCTTCGAGGACTGTCAAAATGCTTGAACCTACATAACAGAAGCAAAACAATAAAGCTCTCACCTTCTCAGGGATAGGTGAGGAGGCCAACTCGTCATCAGCAGCATTTGCTTTATCAGCACTTCTCCCACCATTGTTGAAACGATCCATCGGCTTCTCTCCCACAGCCTCTCTCAGAAGCACCTTCTCTTCAACTACCGCTGGTGGTGGCAACGGCTGAGCTATATTGTCATCAACAGGCACTTCCACCGCCGCCACAGCTCTCCTCCTTCGAGTTCTTGTCGCGATAGCAGCGTTCTCCTCAGGTCTCAGATTATTATTATTGGTAGCGATATTACCTCTTTGATTCTGAGTACTGACGTTATTTCTAGTATTATTGTTGTTACGTCCTCGGCCTCTGCGTCCTCCACCACGCACCACAGGCATCGTTCATCCGCCAATTCTCATCCCCACTCCACTCTTAATTCCTCACTAAAACAGATGGCATGAATCAAAAGTTAAGTAGAATCATGTAAATTTAATCAATGAACTAACTCACTATTGAACTAGTTATTTTCTACTACACCATATAGACGAATCATAACACCATAAACAGCCCATATGACAGCAAAGAACATATTCTCCACCTAAAACAAATCAAAACGAAGAAACGTCTTGAGAATTTTATGACACATCCCAAGAGAGGCATATGAAGCCGCCCCAATATATCTACACATAGAAAAAAAGGCGACTCCATCACAATATCACATACTTTATCCATCACAAATATCACATATTATAATCAGGAGGGATACTCAAATTCAACATACAATCACATAAATACATACACTATTTCTCAATCAATATACTTAGTACATAAATTTGCTAAATGAATCAGCGAAACACCTACCGATAATTTTCTTCAAACCCAGGAAAAAGGTAGCGATGGTATTTGCCGCAGATAGATGATGAAAAACAGAGCAGACCAGACGATTAAGGACGCCGATCGTCAAAGTTTTTGTTAGAAAACAGTAACATGAGCAGCTACATATGGAGAGACCAAGAATTCTAGGGATCTACAAGATATCAAAGCAAAGACACGATTTTTAGCAAATTGATATGAGACGAATGCCCAACTTCGTATCTATAGCTGTAAGTCTTATAATTAATTGGTCCTCTATTTTCTAGTTATTTAACATCGACGAACGAATAAAAGCAAATTTTACTATTTACGTCCGATTTGTGACTTCGCAGATCCGACGTACATCCGCGCGACTGAAATGACGAAAGCACCCTTACACTTGTGATTGAAAAATTGCCGACGTGTTGGTATAGAGAGCGTCCACGTGGATTAAATGTGGAATACAGAGATTTTGTAACGCATTCATGTTTGGATTTTTTTATTTATTTTGATGCCTTGATTTTCTGCAACATAGGAAAGTTTATATTTATATTCCTTTTTGCTGCTTTTTTATCATAGGAAAGTGAACAGAAAATCTTGATTTATTTTTATTAGGAAAAATTAGCAAATTCGTAATGAGGACTAAACGGACAATGCTTATTTTTTTGATTATTACTATGTTTTTTCATTTAATATTGTATAACTTACAAATACTTAGACTATAATGTCAAGGCAATAAAAATATCGAAAAAACAATACCCAAATTTGCTATTTTCTGTTGTGGAATGATTTGCAAATCGAATTTGTGGTAATATTTTTTTTAAAAAAAAATGATATAACCAAGAATAAATGGGCCATTATGTTGGGCCTCCTAAAATTTTATCGTATTGATGAAAACCGTTTTAACTTTTAGTAGGCCCAATTATTCGGCCCAAATCGCACTTGAACCTCTGATATACGGCTGTCTCTCATTCGATCAAATTCTCAAATCCGACAACTTTTTTCGAGCTTCGACGAGATCGATCTTCTACATATCAGGTCAGCTTCACTTTTCTCATGGACGAATTTGACAGTAGTTTTTTAGCTGAATAGACGAGAGTTGATGGCTGATTCTTATGCTTGTTTGACGTCAACGTGTTGCTGATTAGGTTTTAGATGTGGACTGTATTAGTAATTGGCTTGGTGTTTGTAATTGAATTGGAAGGATGTACGTGTTTCTTTGAATCGTTTGCGATTTCTTATGGCATGATCTTCGTCTTTTTCGTCTCGTCTGGCCCGATTCGCTCCCGGGCGAGTGATCTTTGTCCCTATGTAAAACCTCATTGACAGTGATAGGGTTCAGCTTTCGCGTGGAAAGTCATCTCAGCTAGAGTAAAATTTGGTAATTGTAGGAACCGATTGCAGATAGTTTTATATAAGTCTGTTGGGTGTTTTGCATATTGTATGCATTGAACGGGATACTGCAGTTAACTTTGTGTGTTTCGTGGATGCTGATATATTTCAGCATCGTCGGTGTCTTTTGGGTGCGGTCTTCCATCCGAATAATCTCTCAGTGATGCTTATTTTTGGTTTATTATGTCAATCTGATTATTTCTTTTGAGTGCACTAACGAAAAGGTTAGCTTATGGTTGCATTTTATCAAACACATCAACTTTTTTCCGGATCTCTCTGTTTGTTTTAGAGGCAGGTAGTTCATCCTCTGGTTTACAGATGGGGGCACGTATCCTGATATGTGTTCGTTTTGCCATTGTTTAGGGCAAATTCTGTTGATTTCTTTTGGGTACAGATGGTTCTTTTATATAGGGAAGGTGTGTGCGTGCTAGGCTCCGGTTTATTTGAAGGGACAACATCATAATCTGAAATCAACTTAATAAACCAAAGATGGGGATGGCCAAAGCAATGGATAGAATTTTTTAACTCACAACATGACTACAAGTGATCCTTTTGCCTATACCATCACAAATAAAACCATTCTATGATATTTTGTAGTTAGTCCATTGATTTTGCTCTAACGCAGATTTCACCCTCTCATGTTTCCTCTCCAGCCTCGTGAATTACAAAATTTCCCAGCCATCTCGGACCCGAAAAATGCCGGGACAAAAGATCGAGTCGGGCCACCAAGACGTCGTCCACGACGTGCAAATGGACTTCTACGGCAAACGCCTCGCCACAGCATCCTCCGACACCACCATCAAGATCATAGGCGTAACCAACTCAAGCTCCCAGCACCTAGCAACCCTAACGGGCCACGCTGGGCCCGTGTGGCAGGTCTCGTGGGCCCACCCCAAGTTTGGGTCCCTACTCGCCTCGTGCTCCTACGACGGGAAGGTCATAATCTGGAAAGAAGGCAACCAAAACGAGTGGATCCAAACCCAAGTCTTCGACGACCACAAATCCTCCGTCAACTCCATCTCGTGGGCCCCGCACGAGATAGGCCTCTCCTTGGCCGTCGGATCGTCAGATGGAAACATCTCAGTCTTCACAGAAAGATCCGACGGCGGATGGGACAGGTCTAGGATCGACCAGGCCCACCCTCTGGGAGTCACCTCAGTCTCGTGGGCCCCGTCGACCGCCCCGGGCGCCCTCGTGGGTCTGGGCGGGCTCGACCCGGTCCAGAAGCTGGCCTCGGGCGGGTGCGACAACACTGTGAAGGTGTGGAAGTTTGAGAACGGCAATTGGAGGATGGACTGCTTCCCCGCCCTTAGCAAGCACACAGATTGGGTCAGGGACGTTGCCTGGGCGCCCAACTTGGGCCTTCCCAAGTCGACCATTGCGAGCGCTTCTCAGGACGGGCGGGTCATGATATGGAGCTCTCTTAAGGAGGGCGATCAGTGGGAGGGTCGGGTTTTGAAGGACTTTGGCGGGCCCGTTTGGAGGGTTTCTTGGTCGCTGACGGGGAATATACTCGCCGTGGCCGATGGGAATAATAGCGTGACGCTTTGGAAGGAAGCTGTCGATGGAGAGTGGCAGCAAGTGACTAACGTTGAAGCCTAAGGTGATACAATGTTTCGTTTTTTACCATGAGTTTGGATGGTCTTATGTTGAGAGTTTGTTTGTGCTTATTGACTACCTATGAATCTCATACAGCTATTTCCTTCCTGCTATTGTTATGATTATGAATGACGCCTTGCTTGCTATGCTAGACAATTTGTTTTGGGATATTTGCTTCGTTTAGATAGCTTAATGCATAGATTTTCCTTGCGATTTAAGTGAAGGGGAGAACTATGCGCACGTGCAGCCACGTCGGGTGTGGAGGAAGGAAGGGGGAAGCTCGAAATATATATGAATTAGCATATCTACCACCATAGGAAACGGAAGCAATTATTTAATTTTGTAGTCCAAAGCGTGGATTTACTACAAAATTATGAAAATGAAGTCTTTGAAGATAAATAAATATATGATAGTAAGACTAAAATATCGGAGAAACAGGGTGGATTCCCTACAGCTAATTGAATTTTGACCACCGCCAAGGTCGGCTATGAAGGAACATGAAGTGGCGTACCACACCACTCAATAAGAACGTTACATAACGAAGCGAATTAAATTCACATGAGGTGAAATATGGCGGATTTATTGATTGAAATTGAACATGAAAATGTATATATAAAAAAATTAGTCTCGTCACATGAGTGCTGACAACACTCCATCACCTTTGTCACGTGCTTAGTCGGACCCCATGAACATGAAAATAAAACAATAATTGAAAGATGACGATTAAGAAATTAACAAAAAGATAAAAAAAAAAAAAAGGCAAAGACGAAAAATGAAGGTGTTTTCTCTGGCAAAATAAAAATTGCATGTGATTTATAGATATATATGCTGATTTTACGCAACTAAACACTGTCCTGCAGTAGTAATAAACCTAGTCCGAGCTGTAACCGTCGTGCTTTAACGTGGGTGAAGGAATATTATAACATGTGTAGTTAATTAACTAATATCGGTTTACAAAGTACTAACGATATATTATTATATTAAGAGCGTAGAAAAACAATAAATTAAATTAGAACGCAGTTCCCGAGAGAAAATAATTAGTGAGAGAGAGTTTGGACACTAACTAAACTATGATAACAGTCACTGGTAAATCGTTTCTTAAGGATAATATTAAGAGGTGAACTTAATTAGGTTAAACTATATGCGTTGCTTTATAGTCTTACCCATTGGAATTAACACTTACCCCAAGCATAAGCCTACTACATAATAATAATTCAGCTTTATATTTTTTTAGGGTTGAGGTGTATATCTATTAACAATTGTATTTTGCTGAGAATCCAAATGCTGAGAAAAGAAAAAGAAAAAAAAGATTGTGAGCAATATCCGTGGATGTTAGTGGCTTTATCATGTGAATTGTGAAGGGTCCTTCACATTTTGGTGATAATTATTATTACAACGTTTGCTCTCACATTATTTATCAGGAAAATACAAGAAGGGGTTAGACTAGTTAAGTACATTGCAACTTGCAATTGTCCGAAAATAAAAATGAAAATAATAAAAAATGTTGGACATAGAAAAATTTACCGAGGAACTTCTATTTTTAGCCCAAGACAAGTAACTAACTTTGACAGAAGCAAGCAAGTGAAATCACAAATATAATACATTGCATACACCCAACCCAATTGCTTTCACATGAAAAGGAAAAAAGAAAATACTAATCTTATTTTTAAACTGACCGCTTTATTTCTAATATTTCCATTTTGACCCCCTCATCCCACCCATAAAAAAGCCACCCTCATCACTCTCACTTTCACTTTCAACACACCAAAGGAAAAGCAACTTCCAAAAGATAAAGAAAACTCATCTCTTAAACGTTACTCTCCCTTCTTCATTACATTGAAGTCTGAGCTCTTTGAACATCATGGATTATTTCCTCGAAAACTACTCAGAATTTCCATCTGCAGATCATACTGCTAACAACAATGTTCATTTCACCGTTGATGATCTCCTGGATTTTTCTAACAACGATGAGAAGTTGACGGACTCATTTCACGACGGCTATGGAGGCAATTCCGGCCACTCCTCCGCCGTTACCGCCGGCGACAGCTGCAACTCCTCGGCCTCCGGCGGGGGAGACGCCGGACAGTGTAACGGCGACGTCAGCTGTCGTAGCTTCAACGAGTCTTCTCTCTTCGCCGGCGGCGAGCTCTGCGTCCCTGTAAGAAAAATATTCTTGTTTCAGCATTGTCTGAATTTCGTTTTTATCTTTTCCATCATTTGTTTAGTTATTTATTATATCAATTTACTACATAGGTTATGAAAATTTAATAAATATCACCGACAGTTTTTCTAGCAATTTCTAATTCTTTTTCTATATAAAATTTGTCTTAAATTTTTACCCTTTAGTAAGTTGCATTGCAAGTGCAACTAACCAGACTACAGCTTACAATAGTACAAACATATCATATTTATCATGTGATGACGTAGATCCTCTAAATAAGGAAAATATCACATTTAATAATCTGTGCCTTAAATTTAGACATTGCTATATATAAATATATATTATTTATATCTTTCCTTTTCGATACAATAACAGCACGACGACTTGGCCGAGCTAGAATGGCTATCAACCTTCGTCGAAGAATCATTCTCCACCACCACCGCCGCCGCCGCCGCCGTGTACCCACAACCGCCCCCGTCGCTAAGGATCCCCTCTGAAGTCTCAGTCCCAGGAAAAGCACGCAGCAGGCGCCCACGCGCCGCCCCCTGCGACTGGTCTTCCCGGCTACTTACCGTCGCCCCAAAGCCCGACACCGCCGCCGCGGCGGCCAAAAAGAGGGCCCACTCCGTCGAGACTTCGGGCCGGAAATGCCTCCACTGCGCGTCGGAGAAGACACCTCAGTGGCGAACTGGGCCCATGGGCCCGAAGACGCTGTGCAACGCCTGTGGGGTAAGGTACAAGTCGGGCCGCCTGGTGCCGGAGTATCGACCGGCGGCGAGCCCGACGTTCGTGTCGGCGCGTCACTCTAACTCGCACCGTAAGGTTATGGAGCTTCGCCGGCAAAAGGAACAGCAGCAGCAACAGATGTCGGCGGGGCGTGGGTCGATCTTCGACGGTGGAGATGAGTTCCTCATTCATCATCACCGTTGTTATCCAAGCGAAATCAACGGTCCAGATTTGAGGGAGATGATCTAGCTATATTTAGAAAGACGAGCGAAGAAGTAGCTTAATCATGTGACTAGTTAATTTGAATTTAGTTCTTTTTTTGGGCGATGAGTTGACTCCTAATTAAAATTTTCTTGTTGACTATGGTTTTTGAGTGTTTGAATTTCGAATCAAAGGTGGTGGGAGAAACTAAAAATATTTAGATAGATTAAATGTCATGTTAATGAATATTTTCAATATTTAGTTTTCTTCATGGTAATTAATCGTTATAAATATATATTATATATCGTTATACAAGAGGGGTTATATTTATTAGTAATTAGTGCATTAGGAACAAAAGTGGCCAGCAAGCACGTGATGTCAATTATGGCGATGTTGATGGTGGGGCGTGATTTATGTATAAAGCTAAAGACCTTGAACGAATCATGTAATTATATAAATATATTATCGAAAATTAGTAGATTAAATAATGGCATGGCTTTCAGTGAACAATCGACATGATTAATAAAAAATATTAGATTTTGTAGGAGAATCGAAGAACAAAGTTTTTGCGTACTACGAAGAAATTCTATCGTATCGAAGAAATGAATTATAAATTACTTTTATAATTAACCAACGTAACTTGAATGCGCCCCCACATATAACAATTAATAATAATAAACGTCTATCATTTCAATAACGAATTATTATTGTATGCCGACATAATGTGTAAATATGTATCACCTAAAGAAATTCATATGTCCAATATTTTTAAGGCATTCTGTTTGTTATTCGTGCACTTAGTATTGAATTAAATTATTAGATTAGCTGTGAAGTAACGTTGGGGGCGATATAGATGTCTGCCCCATGCTAGACATCTTACCCAAGAAGGTCCACTTCTTACAAGATGAAATTTAAAAATGAATTTTGTAACATCTACACATAAATACATAATTGAATAAATTTTTACAGATAGGTACATATGTCAGAAAGTTTTGCAGATAGATACCCGATTTAATATTTACCAGTTTCTTCAGTCACGTCGTACCTTCATATGTGTGTATGCGTGCTATAACACGGTGATATATGGTACCTAAATATGTTTGTACGACGTACCTTATGTGTTATAGATGACGTATCTAAATGTGCTAATACGGCGTACCATTTTCTCAACGTATGACGTACCATAATACGTTGATATAGGGGACCTAAATGTGTTGTATGGCGTACCTGCGGCGGATCGGGTATTTATCGGAAAAAAATTATTCTACTAGGTACCTACATATAAAAAAATCTGACAGGGTACTAAATTACAAGTTTTTTCTTCCAAATGGGTATTTATGTGTAGTATAATGAACGAAATCTATCAAACTTCTATAACCATGTAGTATATGACTAACGATTCTAAAAATTGATCATCTCCAACATGGCTACTGTCACTTCATCTGAACACTTCGACGAAAACTATAGCGATGAAACTAATTGTACTTGCAAGTACATTGTATTTGCACGAATATATATATATATATATATATATACACACACATATGTGTAAGTCTTGATATTTACGTATAGGATGCATGTGAAGTGGGGGAGAGAGGCACATGGAAGGTTATTCGTTTGAAAAAGTGGTGCGTGTGTGTGTGGTAACAGATATTTATATATAAATATATATATATATATATATTAATTTTGATGAGTAGTTGTTATAGATAACTTGTAATTAAAATAAGATAAGAGATGTGTATGGCAGATGTTTGTCGATGTCCATAGGGATCTTTCCATGTTATTAGGCAACGGGCTGCAATTATTCTTGTCTCTACCATACCTACTATGTAATTTTGTTTCAATTTTTCTAACATTATATTTTAATTTTTACGTAAATTATATCGTACTATTAATATGTATTTCGATTACAATAAGGGTGAGGAGCTAGAATAAATAAACCGTTAATTGAGATTAAAAAACTTAATTAATAAAATTAAGAAAATCACTAATTACCTTTAATTACTATATTTAGTTTAGCACTATTTTAGTAAATTAACATTTTTAGTTTATTATTATCTTACTTTACAATTTATAATAACTCAATGTTTCCTTTTTACGTATATAAACATACAAATTAAATTTAAATTATGATTTCTATGAAATATTTCAAACTAAATTAAATTCAATAAAAATATTATATACATAGCACACGCATTTAAGTGTGCTTAAGTTACTAGTTAAAGCAGCTGCCGCTGTCCGACCATGTCTTTTGAGTTCGATTTAAACAGTTTTCGGGCCCAATACTATGGCCCGAGCCCATGATCACAAGCCTTTTCCCACTGGATATTATATGTAATAATATAGCTCGTTATATCCCTGTTTTATTTATATTTCTAATGTTAAGAATCTATTGATTGTGAAGTTTATAATTAATTATAGTTTTGTTAGTTGGCAATTACTTTTCTTAATAAATATCATTACCGATTCGCTTGGTATATTAGTTCTTGGTCAATAGCAAAACGACGGTTTTCTACATATAATTAATTATTCACATAAAGAATTGTCATTTTCTCACGTCTAGTAAAGTAGTGCCAGCAATTATGAAAACGACTTACACAAAATTTATAAAATGTGCACAAGAAAGAGAGCCTCTCACATACTTTTCACTATTTAATATGAAAGCCCATTTCTAATGTCTTTATATTTTTTACAAGGGTTACCAGGGAGGGTATAAAATATCATATTTTTAAAATTAGATACTGATATCTTACAAACCATTAATTATGTAGGAAGATATACCTCAATATAATCTAAACCATTAGAGGGAAATGAACACATAGGGACACCAAAAAGGTTATCCAAATATTACAAGCTTTGGCTACCTTAATGACATCTAGCTGTCAGTGTTGAGAAAGAGATTAGCACAACGCATTTTTTATATTGAGTATTTTATTTATTCAAATGAAATGTAACTTTTATGACGAAGGTATTGCATCATCATGATCTTATTTCGATAGTGAGGCATATATACAATTAGAAAACTATATAAGGTAAAATTAAATTGGTCCTGCCTTGCTTTGCCACTTGCACCATGAAGCCAAAACTCATGTGAAATGGTCTTAGCTAAAGTTTAGTCTACTTTATATGTAAGAAAAGAAATATATATGACAGGACAAAATATCAAGATAATTTTAAACTTATTAATAATGGCCTTTTCTATTTGAGTAAAGAAATGGATCCCAGGATAGGGTCATCGTAGTCTCGAAAGAAACCTTAACCTACATTGCATGACAAAGGTACAAATGTATAATGTAATAACAAATTAAAAAAGAAAATGCTTTGATAATTTTCACATGTGTTGCCATTTCGTTAGATAGAAATAACTAAAAAGATCGTGAAAACTGCAAAGACATAAAAGGAGATATCTAAAAGCGTAATATGTGTGAAATAGTATTTACAATATTGAAAAACAAGAACTACTATGTTATTAACATGGCAATGCACAGCTCATTATTCAGTATTCACAATCACCCAATTAATTAACTCAATGAAATTATTACGTTATTGGTCGAAATTCTTTTCTTTCCTAAACAAACATTACGTGTGAAATAATTACATCTATAACAATTATTACATCACTCATCCCATATTTACACGGCAAGACAAAACCCAATCTATGCCAGAAAAAAAAAGTTCTATCACGTCCAACCCATCACTGTCTCGCAGCCTGAAAACTCCCGCCGCCACAAGCGCCGCCGCACGCCGCCGCCTCATCCAAGAAAAACCCAGAGAAACCCTCGTCTTCCACCGCCCACAACGACTGCTGTAGCCACCCTTCCCCCGCCGCCACAATCTCACTCCCCGCCGGCAACTCGCAATCGCTCATCCCTTCTAAACTTGGCAGCTCAACGATCTCCTCCAGCGACTGCTCATCTCCACCGTAATCACTATCACAGACTTGCTGCTCCGGCGAGGACTGGTTGAGCTCCACCGCCATCGCCGCTGCTTCGGCCGCCGCGGCCTGAACGTCGCGCGGCGAGGACGATTCCGGCCTGGGCAGGGAGTCACTCAGATGAGGGAAGTTGAGCACCGCTGAGCCCCCTTTGATGCACAGAGCCGCCACGTCGTGGGCCCGAGCCGCCATCTCCGCCGTGGGATAAGTTCCTAACCATATCCTCGATTTCTTCCGAGGTTGTCTGATCTCTGACACCCATTTCCCCCAACTCCTCATTCGAACGCCTCTGTATATTGGATGCTTGACGCCACTACTATTATTATTATTATTGCTGCTTTTCTTGGTATTATTACTATTACTATTATCATTATTTTTCTCATCGGTGTTGCTTGAATGATGACGATCATCGTTGGGCATTTCGGTCATGATGAATTTTGAATGTATCTTATAATTAAAATGGTGGTAATGAAATGAGCAGCATGGTAGCACGTATAAATATAGGCAAAATTATAAAATTAGGTCACTAAGTATACAAGTTTTCGTTTTTGGATCACTATATTTGATAATTGCAAAAGTAGGTCATTAACTTTTCATGTGAAAACAATTCGGGGTCATGTTTTCAATTTTAGGTCACTAAGAATATATTTTCGATTTTGGGTCCCTAAGTTTATATTTTTTCAATTTTGGGTCACAATGTTTATAACAGTACCAAAGGAGTGACCCAAAATTGAAAAAATGTAAACTTAGTAATTAAATAAGATATATTTATATCAAATAATGACATTTATAAATAAATTATATTGATTTTTATGGATTTTGAGATATGATTTGTACTTAACATAAATTAATAGAAGTTACATATATTTTTTATTATTTCTTTTCTTATTTTTATTATACCCTCATAAGGTCAGGCCTGCATCAATGGAAGCAGCCAAAGCAAGTTGCCCACTCCACTAATTGAGAGTGGCTAGCTTAACTGAAGAAGTATCCTTGTTTTTATTTTTTAATAAAATGGGGGGCTTGCCCGCGCCAGCCCGACAGGCCTAGAAATATTATATTACATGGATATTTGACAAATGAAGTGTTCCATGAAAGGATATTCAAGGTATCCAACCCAATAACTAAAACAAAAATTATTGTTTTGTTCCTCGCAAGTCCCAATTGGCAATGTAACACTCATAAAATCAGTACATTTAAATTTCATATAGCACGCAAGAGGAATACATGCTATATGATTGTCTCCCTTCAATTTAACATTTCAAAAGCCAAAAAATTTAATTTCTGAACTTAGAAGTCACTAGTGAGTGGCTCATGGTCATGCTCCATGAACACATTCCCATAGACCAGCCCGGCGAGCCCGCCCCCGATCAAAGGGCCGACCCAATAGACCCAAATCCCCGAGAAATCCCCTCTAACAAAAGCCGGCCCGAACGACCTCGCCGGATTCATCGACCCGCCCGAGAACGGGCCCGCAGCTAAGATATTGGCGCAGACGATGAGCCCAATGGCCATCGGCGCCACCGTGCCGATCGCGCCCCTATTCGGGTCGACCGCAGTGGCATAGACTGTGTAGACCAACGCAAATGTGATGACTATCTCCATGACAACTCCCTGGGCCGACCCGACCCCCGACCCCAACCCGTGGGTCGGGATAGCCTGCATGCGTATGTACACATATAGTAAATGCACAACTTTTGATTAGTTGTACAATAACACGTTCTGCATAATAAATAAAACACTTCTTTATGTTCTCTCGCAATAAAAGATTAAAAAACCTCGTAACACATGCAACAACATTAATAACGATTGCAGACTTAATTAACGCAATTGGTAACCTAAAAAAATATTCGAAATAAAAACTTTTCGAACCCCGACATTATGGATCAGATTAGGTGAAAACGACCTCAATTTTCCGTTGGGCCTTAATTATGACGAGCGCGTTAACAGCAGAAACGACGATTTTAGTTCAAATTTCGAGCGAATTTTTACGACGTTATTGTCCGAAAAAAGGGTGAAAATAGACCAGAGTTGCTCTTGGGTCTCAGTGACCGAGGACAAACTGCGGCGAAAACTCAAATCAAAAGGCAATATCCTCTTATCACCAATTGATTTTAGGAAAGCCCACTTCATTTAAACAAAATGCAGCCCGATTTACTCGTAAATCAGTATTCGATCAGAACCCGTAAATTCTAGAAACACCTACCAACGAGCCGCCGGTGGCGGCCTTGAGGACGTAGCAAGCCACGGTGGCTCCGAGGAGCTGAGCCACGACGTAGAAGAGACCCGTGAGCACTGTGATCTGACCCCCGACGGCTAACCCGAAGGTGACCGCAGGGTTCACGTGTCCGCCGGAGATGTTGGCTCCGACCGCCACGGCCACGAATAGCGCGAACCCGTGGCTCAGGGCCACCGCCAATAATCCCGAGGGGTCGAGGTCGGCTCCGTCGGCGGTCAGCTTTGCGTAGGCCATTACCGAGCCGACGCCGGCAAAGACGAAGAGCATCGTTGAGATGAATTCTGCCACGTAAGCCTTTATTGAGCCCAAGCCCAGCGACTCGTCGCCGCGTCCAAATTCCATCATTGGAGGCATTTTCTTCTTTTATCCGAATTTTTTATGATAATTAATTAATTTCAAGGCTTGAGTGACTACAAAGGCATTTTTCTAGCAGCTTTGATGTTTCAATGTTGTGTATCGTTAACTTCGAGTGAGTACGTTTGTCTACTTGAATTTAAATATGAAGGCAAGAGAAATAAAATGGCAAATAAGCTTAGATATAGGATCAAGAAATAAAGTAGCATCTTTAACGTCTATATTTACATGTGATTAACCTTTAAAGAAGAAGACTTATTGCATGCTGATGCTGACACGTAGACACAAAATTCGCGTAAAAATTTTGTGAGTTCGTATGATTAAATCGAGATTAAGATTACATAATTAAGCACGCTGTTATAACTAAATCAGTTACATTACGGTAGCAGAAAAAAGCATCGATTCCATTTAACATGGTAAAAGCCATGAATACAATCACAGTACGGACTTACGGCACTCAATCTTACACTGAAAATTCGAGCAAATCATACAAACAAACGCAAAGATAAGGCGAAATCTACCGAGCTTTTGGAACCCTTTTAGTTCTGTACGAGGATTCACTTATTCGGCCTGCGTTTCATTTCGTCACGCCTTTAGTTCTTACCCTTGCTCTTCTCCATAGCCCTCGGAGCTGAAAACATAGGATGGCGAAAGAGATACATTATATAACACAGACGATTTTCATCTATTTACGAAGGTTAAACGTATAAACATAAAGACTCGCAAACCTAGCCCGATAGCCTCCGAGCCTTTCATGATCCTCAGCCTCTTGCAAGAATCAGCAAACATCCTAAGACAGACACAATCGAAGGTCACAGTCTCATTCACATCTTCGTGTAAGAAAAGAAAGACGGGAAATTTTAAGACATACTCCCAAGGAACATCGCCGACAAGCATCCAATCGCCGTCCTTGTCTTCATACGTCAGCACATATTCCGACCCGTGTAGAAGATCCATTAGACGACTTTCGCTCAAGCTTGTCCGCATTGCCCAGCTTTTCTACTCCCAAGGAACATCGCCGACAAGCATCCAATCGCCGTCCTTGTCTTCATACGTCAGCACATATTCCGACCCGTGTAGAAGATCCATTAGACGACTTTCGCTCAGCTTTTCTTTCCCCGCAAGCCCTTGTCCGCATTGCCCTGCAAATGGAGAAAAGAAGCATCGATTTTTAACCTCAATTGTGTGTGTGTGTGTGTGTGTAGATATAGGGAGAAGTAAGTAGCTACCTATGGTGAAGCAGCTAAACATCTTCTCTAAAGCAGAGGAGAGCTCCGCGTAAGTAGAATATGTCTTGAGATCGATCTTCCTCAAGTAAGGCGCGCCTTCCATGCTAACCTTAACGTAGAGACCTATAGATTTTGATGCTGTGTCATTGCAATCTTTCGACGTGTTAGAAGATAAGGCGTTCTTTCTGAAAGATCGAACTGGCGGCCAACCGACTACTTGAGCCCTGTTTCGAGGAAGAGTCTCTCTAACGTTAGAAGTTGAAAAGATTGAGTTTTTTCATGAGACGTAATTGAAGTTTCAAGAATCGGCTTATTACAGGTAATTTCTAGATAGGATCAAAAACATATCACCGACTAATATACGGACATTCTTGAGAATAACAATCGATAGAGGGGAAATAACGAAGATAAGAAAGAAAGGAACACCAACTTTGAAGCAGGGGCAGAGCTGCCATTTTCGTTCTTCTTCTTCTTCTCCTCCTCCTCCACAGTTTTAAGACAGCCTTTAGGAGTCACTTCTCTTGCCCTAAACAGAACCTCATTCGTCTCGGTTTTAACCTCAGATCCATCGCTCACAAACGAAGCCCACTTACTATTACCGTTAATAGCATCGTTAAAGCACCTTTTCCCACCTGAAACAAAGCCCACCGAAGGGGTCTGAAGAAACCCTTTATTATTACCGCCGTTCTCATACTTTAAATCCTTACCGAAGAGTGAAATCCCAGCCAGGGATTTCCTCTCTGGTGAATCTGAGCCAGGTAAACCGAGCCTGAGTTCAGTTTCTTTGAAGTTCAGCTCAGTTTTCGCCTGTTTCTCACAAGGCGGAGGCTGTAATAAGCCTTTGCAGTTACGTTCTTGAGGTGTAGACATCGAAAACCTTTCTTCAGTGAATTTTGAGGTAAAGATTGGAACTTGAAATAACTATTCAACGAACAAAGGAATAAAGTTGGAATCTTTGGTTGTGTTTGGATTAGTTCTTGGTTATGTGCTATGGCCGATGGGGTATAAGGTGCTGGCTTTTCGGTAGCATTTTTATCTTTACCCCTTTCTTTTTTTTCCAATTTTTACCTCGAAAATAAGTCATTTTAGATTAATGTTATATTTATTTAGTGGGACGGAAGAATTATTCCCGACGGCGACGCTCGATATGACTACACTAGAAGAAAAAATATAATTGAAACATATATAATATATTATGTCTATCGAATCATTATGCAAGCTTGGGGCCCCTTGAGGAGACAAAGCTTGTCTAATCCCCCTTTATTAGACCTACAAAGACATTTAAGTCCAATTCATTAGTGCCACCACACATATATCTTTTTTAATCATTTAAAAACTGATCTTATCTCTTACGCACGAGCTCGTTGGGAAATTTAATAGGGTCAAATATTACTTGTCCATGTAAGAAAAATACAAATCATTCTTACTAATAGAATCTCAGGTGAATGTACAGAAAAATACGAATATATATAAAAAAATTGCAAGTCAGTACCAATATCAGAAAATTTTCTATATAAGTACCCCGTTTGACTGTGTGTACTATCTTTTCAGTCTCGACGTACCTGTTTATCGACCAGATGAAATTCCTTTTTTGTTTTGCTCACAGGCCCTATCTCTATTTCTTCTCTACCTTGGGTACGTACCACGTCACGCGTTTATATGGTGCCTATATCGTTTCTATACGCCATCTTAATGTGTTATATGATGTATCATTTCTCACTGTATTATGTACCACAATACGTTTCTCTATGGTACCTAAATGTGTTATATAACGTACTGGGACGGGGACCAATATGCAAAAATTTATTCTAATAGGTAACTACATATAAAAATTTATTCCCCTAAAATCTCTCTCTCCCTCTCTCTCTCTCTCTCTCTCTCTCTCTCAAATTAAATAAAAATTTACAAATCAATACCTATGTCAGAAATTTACACATAAGTACCCGTTTTACTGTTTGTAGCATTGTACCTTTTTCTGTGTATTGCGTACCACGTCACGCGTTTATACGGTATCATATACGTTTTCTATATGGTACCTTAATGTGCTATATAACGTACCATTTTTAACTGTATTATGTACACAGTACGTTGCTGTATGATACCTAAATGTGTTATGTGGCGTACCATGTGGCAGATCGGGTACATATGTGTAAAAAATATATTCTAATAGGTACCTACATATAAAAAAATACTGACATAGTACTGAATTACAAATTTTTATGCAAATGGGTAGTTATCTGTAAAGACCCCTTTTCCTATTAATAATTCTTATATTATATGGAAGAGCTAGGGGCTAAAAACTAGGGTGGTAAACATGTCGGGATGTGTCACATTCGGGTTCAACCCGTTTAATAAACGGGTTGAGAACTTCAACCTAACCTGACCTCTTTACTTAAACGGTTTGAAATATCGAACCCTAACATGACTTGTTTTAACCAAACTATAACCCATTAACCCGCCAACCCGTTTAAAATTAAAAAAAAAAGAAAATAACTAAATAATCAGAATTATAAACCAAATTAAATAAAGCAATAAAAAAGCATAGCAATTGTTTTTTCTAATCCACAGTAATTAAATTCCAAATAATGCAAGTCATATAATTAACTTAAAGCAGTTTAGTTTATTTATATTAAGGATATTTTAATATTTTTTATTATTCGGGTTAAATGGATTGATAAACAGATTGATTTCGGGTTGATTCCATGTTGAAAACTCGAACCCTAACCTGAACCACTTAATATTCGAATTTGGTTCGGATTTACCCATTTACTTAGACATGTCACAATGCTATTCCAAACCAGCTAGTTTTTGGTGCGGTTCGTGTCGGGTTGGCGGGTCGGGTTGATTTTTAGCATCGCTACTAAAAACTGTCAATTTGATCTGTCACAATTTAGTCCTTCTATTTGTAATTTAATTAATATAATAAATTGTCATTTCATTTCTAAATTTTAGTTATTGTAATTATACTCAACACATTCGTTTTCAATTTATATATTTACAAACTACATTTCATTTATTAAATATTATAATATCATAATTAATAACATAAATATAATTATATTTAAGATGGAGTGTGCGGAAAGTAATAATATTAAGAATGTAATTGGACCCTATATGTATTGTTCAGTTAACATACAATACAACCTATCCCAAACCGCACGGTAAGAGGAACTGAAAAATATAATATTTTATTAGTAAGAGAATGATAATAGAAACTAATTTATACGGGGGATTTTTACAATAAATTCCCATTTGACAAAAAATTTGAAAATCAGTACCCTGTCGGCTTTTTTTTATATATAGGTACCTAACAGAATAAATTTTTGCAGATAGGTACCCGATCCGCAGTAGGTACGCCATACAACACATTTAGGTACCATATATCAACGTATTTTGGTACATCAATACAGGTAGAATTGGTACCCCGCTACAGCTTGCCGCAAGGTACCGTATGTAACGTATATAGGTACCATATATGGGTACCATATAGATGCGTAACATGGTACGCAATACACATATGAAAAGGTACGTTAACACCAGGAAAATGGTACCCCAATCGAACGGGTACTTAACTAAAAAAATTTCTGACATGGGTACCTATGTGTAAAAATTTTATTCAATTAAGTATTTTCTATAGATTACAATTTATAGGGAAACTAAATGGGCAGTATATATGTATGAAAAGCTAGCTGCTGATAAGATTTCGTGAGATTCTCGAATAGGCAGAGACAAACATCCCTGCGTAAAGTATCATGCAATATTCACATGATAATGATGGCTCTGTGATAAATTTTACAATCACCCAAAAATAAATCAAAACAAACTCAGGGAAGAAATTATAATCTTATTGATGATAACATCTTGTAATATGATCAAGTAAAAAACATATATAGATGTTTTTATTTGAGTTCTCAATGGCAACATATATCAAATACAAATTGCCACGTACAAAACCCTACCCCGAATAAATAGAGAGTTTTTTAAATAAATATTATAATCAGACAAGAGCAGAAGTACGAAATAGTCCACCACATAACTAACATCAAGACAAACACACTGTTGTACTTTTACTGTCTCTTCTTCCTTACATTTCTAAGTTTTGCTTTCACACACACACAAAAACACACACTGTTACTTTTCATCATTTAATCTGCTGTAATTATGGAACACAAGCGTGCGATTCTAATCAAACGGCAGTGATGAAAAGATCAATGGAGAGTCTTAGCTAGCTAGTTGTTGGTTGACCATGGTCAACCGCTATGATTAAACCTTAAGAAAGTAACATTTCTTTCTTTTTAATTTTTTTCCTAAAACAACGCATGTAAAAACAAAAGAAAAGGTCGTGGGATTACATGATTTGATGGCGAATTCTATAATGAGAGCTTACTGTGTTTGCACTTTGCACAATGAAGGAAAAGCCAAATTTGTATACTGAAAATTGGCAGTATTTATCTTATTATATCACTTGAAAGTTTTATTAATAGCAAGTATTTTAATCGTATATTGAAATCAACGCTTTATACGACATAGGCCCAAAGCTCAAGAAACCTTCAATATAGTGATTGGGCAGGACATGGCTCAGCCCAGAAGAGTTATTTTGGTTAATTTTTTTTGGTACGTTTTTAAATGCATTCACAATGTAATATACTTTCATATGCTTGGTAAGAGAATCCGTTAAATACGGTTATACTATGATACGAAACGTTGAACTTCCCCTACAACGACCTCAAAGTTACATCATTACTAAGTAATAATCGTTATTGTGAATTGTGATTTGTGGAGTATCATCGAGTATTATTATTATGTAAAAGACCCCCACGCTCCATTTTTTGATTTAGGGATTAGTGGAATGATTTTTCACAAGTTAGAGTTTGTCTTTTTCTAACATCAAACGTCGTGCTTAAAGCATTCCAAAAATAATTTATTTTTTCATTAAGGGAACGTTTGAAGTTATTAAGATGGTTATGTTGGTTCTTGATTAATTGATCTCAATTAAATAATTAATCATCACCCGAATTCAAGGAATTTTATGAGCTCCAAAAGGATATATATATATATATTCTCGATAATTAAGTTTCAGCCTGGAAACACACACCATCACAGCTTTTTTTCCCCCACTGTCCCACACTTTACAATAAAGCTAACTAAAGGCAAGAATAAAAGGAACAACTTGAAATAAATTAACCTTTTTATTGTTTAATAATCTAAAGATGGGAGGGAAAAAAAAACCAAAATATAAAGGCTTCAGATCACTTAGCCCACAAGCATAAAATACTCTCTAAATTTAACATACACACATCATACATGTGGTTTTCTACAATTCTGTACTTTTCTTTAATAAAGCAAAAAACTCAACAACAACTATAACCCTTATACAAACCCTTCGTAGGGCTCGGCTTTGCCTTGCTTGTTCTCATGCTCAAAGAAAGCAAAATCAATTTAAAAAGAAGGCAAATCAAAGTTGATCTCTCTCTCTCTGTGTGTGTGTGTGTTATATCTGAAGGGTCATCATATATTCTCTATCAACACAGTTGAAGTCTTCGATTTTTAGCCATAAACACACAGATGATGTCTGGAAACCCTAATTGGTGGAGCATCAATAGCATGTTTCCTCATCAGCTTTCTTCTTCACAGTTTGTGAATATCGGCGCCTCATCAAACCCTTCTCCCATCGATCATCAGCATCATCATAATCCTAACCAAGATTTCCCAGTTAGGTCTTGGAGCCAGCTTCTTCTGTAATCTCTCTCTCTCTCTCTCTCTCTCTCTCTCTCTCTCTAACTTTAGTTTCTCTACATATTTATATTGATTCGATGATGGAAAAATATCAGAGGCGGTGGTCGCGGAGGAGGTGGAGAAGGAGACGAAGGAGAAGGAGAAGAAAAGCTGATGGAAACATCATCGAGTCTTTTTCACCAGCTTGATAATAAGAAGATGAATAATAATAGTAATAATCCTTGCTGGGATCATCATGATCGCGTGAAGCAAGAAGGTCGTATAATTAATAACCAACTTCATTACAGCCACAACCATGCAGCAGAAGATCATTACAACAACAGATCATCATCTTCTTCTTCATCTGCTGCCTATTGCTGGCCTCCATTATTAGTTTCATCTCCATCGACATCTTGCATCACTAGCTTGAGCAATAACAGTAGCAGCGTATTGATGAGCTTCTCTGCTGGCGTTCAAAACAGCAACAGCAAGCAGCTAATACCTTGTAATAATAATCATGGAAGGAGAAGTAATAATAATAATAATCAAGATCGCTCATCTGCCGAGGTATGTCTATTCTATGTGTGTGTAAGGTTATTAATCATTACATGTTTAAGCTCTTTGTAGAACTAAATCTATATATGTGTGTTCGTCCTTTTAAAAGTGCAAAGACACGAGTGATAATAATGTTGGGGTTTCAAATAAGAAGGCTAGGGTTCAACAGTCTTCAGCACATCAGCCAGCTATGAAGGTCAGTGATGAATAATCTAATCATTTTTCGTCTCCTATATAAATGAGCATATATTATTTTTTGCATCCTCTTGAGAGATTCATACACGCTCACATGTATGTTAGTTTTTTTATTGTATGTTTTAGTTACATTTTTCACAACGCAGGTGAGAAAGGAAAAATTGGGGGATAGAATAACTGCTCTTCACCAGCTAGTTTCACCATTTGGAAAGGTAAGAATTCCTTCTACTTATTAATTCGCTACTTAAACGTTGATTTGAACCGTTGATAAAATTCTTTTTTATCTCGAGGTATTTGTTGTCGTGAAAAATAATAAGCAAAAAAAGAAAGAAATTTAGGTTTTATCATTCAGGTGTGTTATATGGAATAATTTCTCTTTTTGCAGACTGATACGGCCTCTGTATTGTCAGAAGCCATCGGCTACATTGGATTCCTTCAAGGTCAAATTGAGGTAATAATATACCTATATATTTTCGTTGTTTTTGAAGATGAATGAATGAATCATATGTTATAAGAATTTCTATTTATTTAGTAATTCAATGCAGCAGGCACTAAGTTCTCCTTACATGCGTAATGGATCCGCAGGACGCACAATCCATCGCCACCAACATTCTGTAAATAACAATAATATACATACATTACTCATATCTTAATATATATATATATATATATATATATATATATATATATATATATATGCCCTCGTATTTTCCCATGCAATATTACATTTAAAATGTATCACATCATATGCATCTTATAACTATGTAGCTATATTAACCAAGAGCGTATTTATAGGTTCAAGAAAGGAGTAGCATGTTTCACGAAGCACATAGCCAGGTAATAAAAGTATATTTATATATCATATATGCTTTATTGGATCTCTATTATCAGTCATTACTATTCGAGATAGGGTTTCGATTTCTATAAAGTATGTGCTAATAACGCATATTTAATTAGGACAAAAGTAGGTTTCCTTTTTTTTACGGGCATGGCATAACTTCAGCTTTATGAAAACCGCTAATTAAACAACTAAAGATTCTTACAAGATCAGATCGAATGATATGAGAATATAACTATGCTATGATTATTCGTTAATATATGTTCTTAAATATGTTTTTAATAATCAAGCAGGCGGAAAATTCGCACGAAAATGGCGTAATAGCGAAGGACCTAAGAAGTCGAGGGCTTTGCTTGGTTCCAATTTCGTGCACCCAAAACGTGGCGTCGAACGATAACGGGGCAGATTACTGGGCTCAGCCGGCCCTCGGCGGTGGCTTTTGATCTTAATAAATATATTAATATATATATTATGTGGATTAATTTGTATATATGCTTCTGCAACATCTGAAGCAGTCATTTTCCAGAACAAATTTGAAGGGTTGTGACTGATTCTGATGCAGCAAAATCATAGACAGTGTCACAACTTTCTAAACTATGAATTAGGGTTTATGCAATGATATCTATTAAAGAACTGACAAACGCATACATATCCTTCGAATGTATGGTGGTGTAATGTTATTTGAAAGAGTCGTGGTACCTTTTCTTTAATACGTTCAAGTGATTATAACCTAATTTCATCACTATATTCAGTAATTTAAATTAATGAATGAAAATGCATAGATGAGAATGACTTGTCACTTCATCGAATATATATTGATTAATAACGCCAGAGGAATATATATTAATTATAAAGTCGCCTACCCTAACCAACTACAAATGGACAGATAAAACGGATAAATAATAAAGAATTTCCATTAGTGGTAGGATCCCCTTTCGTTATCTTATACATATATTCATGTTTATGTTTAAGCGCACAAACATAGATGCGATTGTCTCATCAACTGATAGCTACCTACATGTTTTGTAATTTTATGGTCGACATAATATAATATAGTACGTCCTCATCAGAGTGATCGTACAAATTTAAATTAGAGGGACCCTTTTATTAGTGATGCTTTTATTTTTATTTTTTTCGGGGTTTTTTCTTTGCTTTACTAATCTACTTTATTGATAATTGATATAGATAGTCCACTTGTTTTCCACTCACAAAAGAAAGTTTTTATTTTTTTATTTCAAAATTTCTCCAAAGCTCATCCGAGGGTGGGAGTAGGTGTGAAATAGTGGGGTATGAAAGGTCAACAAAGTCATCAAATGGTCGATCCCAATTAAACAAGAAATATCTTGTCCTCATATTGCTTTTGAAAAGGGCTTTAACCTCTCGTTATTAATTGTCAGTATATGGTTAGTTAGTTGTCTATTTTGTCCATTCCATATCCCCTCTTGAATTAAAATCGCCATCTTCTAATATATTATTTATATCTTCTTGAAGTGGTTTTGAAAATATATTTCAATGCACTTGCACTACTTGCTAGTGACATAACCATAAAGGCCACATAAAAGTCGAAGTCGTCCAAAATTGACATCGAGATTCAAATTCACTTTGGTATTGAACTTAATTTGATACATTAACATTGTGTGAGGATGTTATATTGTCCGATAACAAATGAGTAAAATGCAATAATTGGCAAAAAATAAAATGAATCAAACGATGACCATGGCTTTCTTTCTTCTACTTCTTATTGAATGGTGAAAACATGGGATATATATTCGATCAGCTGGGAAGAAAAGCCATTTCTATCTCCTGCAAAGATTTTCCTTTGGTTTCGACGACGGTCTTCTGAACGAAGGCCACGGCCATCAAGCAGAATGAGCCGAACATTGCGTATACAACCTTTGGACCTACCAATTCGAGCAGCCGAAGAAACAACAGTCCCACGAAAAAGTTGATCACCTAATTATTGTAACAAACAGATCAAACACTCACTTTTATATGATGCCATTTTCAAGTTCTTCAAAATATAGTGAGCAAAGTAGAGGGAATTATACCCAGTGCACGGACAAGCAGAGAGCCATTGCCTTGGCTCGAATACGGCTTGGGAATATTTCGGACACAAGAAGACCAGGAACTGGCCCAGCACCCAATGAAAATGTTAAGACTACGCTGTAATAAAAAGGATCAATGATCGTTAATTATTATGAGGAGGAAGAAGATATTGTATCTTATGGATATTGTATCATAACATGCTTACTCACAGTAGCGTGCCACCGACAGAAAGATACAATTTTCCAGAACCCGTGATATATTCAGTAGCAGCTATCACTTGCATACCCATTGCCATTGCCTGGACGAGTATATCCGAGTCAAACGAAAACTTTATCGAAACTGTGAAATTTGGATAAGTGATCAATAAAAAAACGGTCATAATGCGGCCATGGACTTGCCATGCTGAAGAAACTCCAAGAAAGTAGCAGTTTTCTTCCAAGTCTATCCATTAGGATCGTAGCTATGATTGATCCTGGAAAAATATTTGAGGCCAAATAGGCAGAGTGAGTGGGAAGAACTATCGTGGTCGATGCAAAAACGTACGCATTTCAGTAACCTGATATGTTTACTAATCCCACACATATGTTTCCAATGTCTGAAGGTACTCCAGCTCCCTTGAACACGGCTGAAGAGAAATAAAAAACAGCATTGATGCCCGATAACTGCTGGAAAGCAAATAGGCCTGTCCCAGCGAAGACCACTGCCAAAAAATCCAGCAATAGATTAAGAAAAAAAAAATCAGCTATACGCCAGCCGAGTCGCGAATAATAATGACGATTATGGATATTCTGAAGCCCAAATTACGGATATCTACTTCTAAAATGACGCCCACAGAGCAATTCTGTAAGCTTAACAGCATCCATGTCATCCCCCTTATCAGATTTCGAATATTCTGCCATGGTTGGTTTGACGTGTGCTGTTCCGAAAAGCTTCTCAAGCACCCTTTCGGTTTCAGAAGTTCTTCCTCTCTGGTCAGTCAAATCGAAAGAAGTTCAATGATGTCAACACATACAGAATAAATGACGGGGTGAAATTAGTGATGAAGCAAAGTGATGCAGCACTTTGTAGAGCCACTGAGGAGACTCAGCAGAGAACTCCATAAAGAAAGCTAGTAATGCAGCAGGCATAGCAGCTACCCAAAAGCAAACTCTCCACCTGCAAAACCAGTGAATGTGAGTCCACCGAATTATCATATTTGCATGTAACTAATCCTCACCAGCCAACGGTTGTCTTGGCTGGGATCCCGATGAATAGAGCTACCATAAGTCCGAGGCAGGTTGCAATTTGGGTGAAGCTTCCATAAGTGCCCCTCACAAAAGCTGGTGAGACCTGAACAAAAGAGGGAAAAAAAATCCAAAGGTCTTAAACTGAATGCATAATGGAGCAGAGGAGCCAGGAGATCAAACCTCTGACACGTAAAGAGTAGCAACAGGCGGACCAAGACCCATTCCGGTTCCAACTAACAATCTTCCCAGAAGCATACCTTCCAGATTACTTGTCAAGGCACTACAAGTTAACGTTAAGAAACATACAATGAGAATATCGAACATACCGAAAAAAAGGTCATCCTTTCAGAAAAAAGAAAGCATAAGAAAGATCACCTCATCAAAGCACCAAAGAACATTGGCAAGGAACATAATTGGAGTGATCTCTTACGACCAAGCCCATCAGATATCCATCCACTGAACACGGAACCAATAAATGCACCTCCTAGACACATACTAACTACCAAACCTATGGTTCGAAGTGGAGGACTCTTCAGTATGAATGTCACTGAGTCAAAGGCAATCAAAAGCATTGAAAAATAATCAGAGCACCCACCTTCTGCTAGAGTATTACCGCTGAAGCCTAGATCAAGTGAAATACTTTCCAGTGAGTCGTTAACAACCCTGAACACATTCAGTTTTAACAGGTGCAAATGATAAATATATTCAACTTTTATGTCAAGCAAGAAGCTTTTTAAAGAGGTGGACCGAACCCCATATGATAACCAAACAAAAATGATGATAAGGTTGCCACCAGGACATGTGGTAACGGTCTCTTCCACGAAGGATTCCCGGTATCTCTATACGAAGAACGTACTGAAATTTATACAACAAAGGCATGTCAGAAATAATTCTAATCGTTTAAGTAGCTGGATCAATCGAGAAGCATTTTACCATGACTATCACGAGATAAGCCGGTAAAGTGACTACAACTACATGCTCAATAATTAAAACGGGATGTGGAATCTCCATCTACCTATATTTCCTTCTCTATCAAAGACATTTAGATACTCTTTAGACGAAGTACGCTTGTGCAGGGACGTCTCGGAATGTCGCCCTCGCATACTGTATACTGGTGCGGCGGACAGCAACTCAATTCTGCCACAATAAGTATTCAAATTGTCAGTTCTCAGCATATGATCCTTAAAATGTCAACAATTTGTAATAACTAAAGAAATTATATACAACTATACCAGAATCTTAAAAGACAGCTCAGAAACCAATGCATAGTTATCATTCGATCATCAATTTCTTTACCTACGCCGAAATGAAGAATCATGAATTTTCCCTAAGAACGGAGAAACAGAAATGAAATTTCCTAAAAAAACAAAATATCATCTAACGCATCAACACACACATTGATCTTGCGATCTACAA
Source organism: Craterostigma plantagineum (assembly GCA_027422505.1). Taxonomy (NCBI): domain Eukaryota; kingdom Viridiplantae; phylum Streptophyta; class Magnoliopsida; order Lamiales; family Linderniaceae; genus Craterostigma; species Craterostigma plantagineum. The sequence continues at coordinate 34,222,411 of JAPQWV010000002.1, read as the reverse complement.
CAAACATGCAATGTCGCGTACTTGCAATCGGCAGGTACAAAATAGATGTACGCCTACATGATTCATGATATAGCTCACACCAAGCTATTGCAGTTCAGATTTACCTCAACAATGCACGTGGATGCTCGCCGTGGGTGAATATTTTTTAGCCGAAATGAATCTCTGGGGAGTGAGGTTGGTCGTTAAGCAGGGAGCACAAGAAGAAGAAACTATGCTGCGCATGGAAAACGCTGCCACGTGTGCTACGTATCACCATGGGCCATAGAGTAGTAAATGTTATACGGCTATTCCCCGTTACCCTTATTATTTAATTATTTGAGTAAATTGCTCATTAGGTTAATTTAGAAATAAATGTTTCGATTTGGACATTGTCTTTTGTTTGGGACTTGGATATATCAACTCCTGTTAATGAACTCTTTGATTAAAAAAACATATAATGCGGTTCATTTTTTCTGAAATTTATCAAGTGCAGCAGCACTAAGCATATTTAGGGAAGTTGAAAAACATTCATAAACGACCTCTTACTCCCCAAGTTGCTACTCATTTTACTATACTTTCTACTCATAGCAGAATAGACAGCATCTCATAGTTCACTCACACTCATGTAATATACAACATAGCAATAAAAAACAAGAAGTTCATTTAGATGGCAAGAGAATGATTTGGATGAAATTAAGGATTCATCTTCTTTTTTTTTTCGGACCGAGCGATCAACGGACTACGAGGAGGATCCCATGGATGAGCTCATATTTTGGATCTGCGAAACGAATATATTTGAAAGTTTAACGACTAAATAAACGTAATAATAGGTAGGAATGAGAGAGAGAAGCAGACGGGCGGGGCGTACCTTGTTCACGAGTAAGTTTACTTGCTCTCTATACATATCTTTCATGTCAATTATATCTGCCCTGAGTTCTTCCAACTAAGGAAGTTTCAAGCAATGAGAGAGTTAGTTCTAGCATTTGTACAGGTAAAACATATCAAACAACAAAGGCCCAGGCCACGAGTACGACTAAGTAGTTTGATATGGATATCTTAGGTTCTCAAAATTACGGATTAATAATTATAGAGCTCGTCTCTCATTCAAAAAGTGCAAGAGAAATTCAGCAACTGAATAAAGATACCTCTTCATCACGTTCCCCCATCAGCTCTAGGGCTGCTGAGTGTCTCCGCCTAAGAGCTTCCAATTCCGCTCGTATTCCTGGAAGTGCACCAGCTTCTGCCCGTAATTTTTCACACTGAATCAAAAGGAATAATCAGATTAGGCCAAAGCTCACATACAAGAGTACCACTCTTTATTTTGGAATCAAACTAGCTAGAGAATTCTATTGCGCTTATGGAAAATGCAGCCTAGGCTAATCGTTGAAAATGGAAAAACAACAGCAACACATAATTCTAAGGAGTCTAGCTCTAACCTGTGCTGTCATTTTAACCAACTCCTCGGCAAGAGAGTCGCGAATAGATTCCATTGATGCCTAACGAAAATTGTAAGAGATGTTTAGAAAATATCTCCAATCTTCACAAAATAAACCTACTAGCATTTTTTCCATCATTTGTATGAGCTAAATTAAAAAAATGAAATATTCAATTTCATACCAATCTGGACATGTAAGATGCAAGTTCTCCCTCCTTTTGACGAAGGGCCGCTTCCAAAGTGTTTGATGTCATGCTCTTCATATAGTATGGACTCATAGTACTACCTTCCCCTACACTTCCACGCTCCGAGAAATTTTCAGATGAGTCCAAAGTTGTCTGCAGAAAATAGCTTTCTTCCACGCTCCTCAAGCTTCCAGCACTAGAAAGCTTACGAGCCAAGCCTGTTAAAAAGCACAGTCTAATAAAACAAGAAGATAAAAAAATTGATTATGCTAATGGGAAAAAAATTGATGCAAAGAACCATTCTCAAATGGAGCTGAATTATGTCTAGTGATGGTGCTTTGATCGATCATCTATCACAGGTATAGCAGGGGACTGGAGACTGGCTACCCTTTCCTGTTCCAAGCGAGCAGTTTTTTCACGGTCTAACTCCTGCTAACCGGAACTGAAGTCACTTACACTGAAATGCAAATGCAACTGTAATCAAAGTCGTATTAGATTATAACACATACGCTTACCTTTTGCAGAAGCTCCTGATGCATCACTGCTTCATGCAACTCCTCTTTATACTTCCTCTTGAGCTCACGAATTTCTTCTTCGAGCTGATTCACACGAACTTCTTTTGTATCGGCTTCCTCCTTTAGAGCAAGATATTCCTGCCTATTTTCAGCTGCTCTCTGCCTCTCTTTTTCAAGGGATCTAGCTAATTGGGTCTGCTCCGCTCTTAGGCAAGATATCTGCATCAATGTCGAAATATATGCCAAATCATTAACTAACCTGGGTTGATGGTAAAATACACTTTACCAGGGGGAAAAAATAAAACCTGAGCCTCAAGAACGTTGATCCGAGATAGAGTTTGTGTCAAACGCTCATTTATAGAACGCTCCTTTTCCTCTGCAGCTGCAGCTTTGGCCTCTGCTTCCTAAACAGTAAAACAAATGTATTTAAAATCTGTAAAATGTTACTCTGAAACTCCAAAGCAGGTATTGTAGATTATCCATGACACCTGAAGCCGCGAGTTAAAAGATTCTTCAACAGCAGCCCACACTGCAGCCTGTCTGGATGATGATTCCTATGAATGTTCAAAGCGAAGACACATTAAAGCTAGGCATACATGCATAATAATTTCATCTGTAAGTCAAGATCAACGTAAAACCTTCATAGCTTCGATCTGTCTTAAAAGGGGTCTCGTTGAATCGGGGACTTGGATAATTAACTCCTCGCAACGACGCTCACTTGCCTGGAGATATCATGTACCAGATGCTGAATATATCTATAAACCCTAAAGATGAATTACACCAAAAGTTACGTACTTGATACCGCTTTTGGAGATCCTCAATGTCCCTGCGGAGCATATCTTCTCTGAATACTGCCTGTAGCAGATTGACTGCGATCTCAATATATTAAATTAGATGCAGAATGTGTAATCGTGTTTAGTAATGACCTGCTGCTCCTTTCTGCTCAGTGTTTGCCTTAATTCCTCAAGCGTTTGAACAAGCATACTCTCACGATCCTCAGCCTCTCTAAGACGGACTTCAAGTTCAGTTCTTGCTTCGCTATTTGCAAGTGCCTGTGCTAATGCTTCAGCTTCCTTTGCTTGGTTCAGAGCATTGGTATAGTATTCCTTTTGACTAGAAAGTTCAACTTGGTGTTTTTCTACAGTCTCTTGGAGCAACTTCTCAGTTGCGGATTTATCTTTTTTGATGCTCTCCACTTTGTTCTCTTCAACCTGGTCAAGTTACAGAAAAATGTTACGTCCATTCAAATACTGACAAACTTTTCATATACGTCCATTCAAATACTGTGTAAATCGTAAAAAGGCGAGCAAATTGTGTAGCAAAAAATGCTGCTATTAGTGTGAAGCTCTTCATGCTCGAATGCCAAGATCTTACCGGAAGGACTAATGAAAGCTATTGATGATCTCGTGAAATAAAGTCAAAATATTGGGTGCTAGATAGAGAAGAAATATAGCAAATAGAACATGACTCAATTCACATAAACAGAAATTATCTAAAAGACTGACGTTTCTTGGATATGAGTAAAATCCTGAGGATAACCAACCTGTAGTTTTGTAATCAGTACTTTCTTCTCTTCCTCTAGTTCTCGGACCTAACTTTCAAGAAAGCAAATAGGAACACAAAGATGTCATGGTTGTGACAATTTTTCAACAGGAACAATAGGCATAGGAGACATTGATCCTAGTTACAGATACCTGTGCCCTTAATTTTCTAATTTGGCCTTCCTGAGCAGCTTGCTTTTTGGATAGCTCCTCACCTAGTGGTTGTCAAGATCAAGGTAAAATTGGACGAAAGTAATATTCCAAGGTAAAACTAAAAACGCAAACAACTGGGGGTCGCACGTTAATACATACAATTCATGAAGAGATAATCTGTGACTTGATAAAAAAGGCAATTATCATCATAGACAAACCACACGACAATTATCACCATAGACCATCCAACACATTACGTACACCCCCAGCCAAAGCAATTCGGTACCTTCGGCCATGACTTGATTAATTATTTCATCCTTTTCCTTCAAGAGAGCTGCAGCATCACTTTTCTTATTCTGCTCTCTACGCAACGTGTCCCTTTCCTTAGTTAGAGCATAGACCTGAAGGAATCCAAGTCAACCAACACATTAATCACTCAGCAAAACAGCAACAAGCATTTCATAAAGAGCTTGGCATTAAGACGCACATTTCACCTATCCTTTAATAAAGTAGGAAAACAAAATACCTTTCTCTCAAGTGCGGCAACCCTTTGATGATACTCTTCACGTAAAGATTCAATTTCAGCTTCGTTTGTTTTCCTCTGCAAATAAATTAAAACAGTTACTAGGCACACATTATTACGTATATATATACATGTCCTATAAGTTAAGTTTGGTGTTACACATCCCAAATACTGTCAGATTAAGAAGTTGGAGTCCTTCCTATAGAAAATGTTTTTCTGATTCTTTTGTTCGGTTTTGTACGAGAATGGGAAGTAGAGAACTCACCTTCAGATCATCTATCACAGCTTTTAGCTGTTCATTTTCATTCATTAATGTTGCAATTTCATCAGCCTTGGCCTGAAAGCATAAATTAAAAGCAAGGGTCAAGGCCACAGACAAAAAAATAGCCAAGTAGTAATATAACAAGCAACCTCGAAATGCGATAACCAGTCCAAAAGGGTGTGATAAAAACAATAATTTTATCCCAGTTTTACAACACAGGAACAAATATGCGGCGTACGTCAATTATATCATTAACAAACAAACAGTCAATAACATTCAACGTCATGTGATCATATAAACGTATGATAATCAAGAGCCAGCATGCTATGGGAGCAAGGAGTACCTGAGCTTGTCTAGCGGCTCCAAGCAATGCTGTCTCCATCATTTTCATTTCTTTCTTTACTTTCTCCAGCTCCTTCAAGGAATCAGCCGTGTCTGAGGAATTGCTTTCTGTACTCAAACGTTGTTCTTTTACATTACCATCATTGACAATGGAATGGTTTATATCAATTGATTTAGCAACTTGATCATTCTGAACTGTAACCAAATTAGAGACTGCTGCTTCTGGAGGCTCTACACTATTAAGTTGTGAAACAGACAAGTTCTCTACGAAAGCATCCTCGGACTTTTCTGCCGTATGATGAGAATTTGCCAAAATATCCACAATTTGAGCTTGGAGAACTTGTTTAATGTCTACATCTTCCTGTTCATCTTTGCTTTCTACCGCAGTAGAAGCATCATATACACTAGGTATAGATTCAGCAGCTTCAAGTTGACTCGCAGAACCGTCTATCTGTGTTTGTAACTGCCCAACGGGACTTGCTGATTCGGGGACGAATGAATCTGGTATTGACTCTTTCTCGTCATACTTCTCCTCTTCAATACTTTTTTCGGGTTTTTCTATTTCAGTTTGCAAAGGTTCATCTTGATATACCTCAGCAGGAGTTAAAGCTGAAATCACCTCAACTTCACCGTGTTCTTTATTTGAACTGTCGTTTTGCACCCTGCCGAAATCTTGTACATTCATGGACTGGCTCTCTACTTCTTCTTTCATATCTTCTTTTGTGTCCTCTCTGGGAAGAGCACTTTCACCCAAATGATCAGTAGAATCATCCTTCTCTACTTGTTTGTCCTTAATGGGAGATGTAGGTTGCGCAGCGTTGGGCTTACTCTCCTCACTCGAGCTTTCCTCATTCTTCTGCCCCATAAATCCCATGATAGGTTCGAACAGTGCCTTCCTGTCAGCAGGTAATGGCCATAATCCAGAATCTGCACAGATGAAACAATTGGTTCCACTTGTTAAAATAAACAATCAACCCATGTATGCATGCGTACAATGGGATACATAGTGTGAACAATTCAACTTTAATAGACGTTCACCGACACAATCATCAGACAAGGATATGCGGCTTAAGATTATTTAATGACAAAATTAAACAGTACGACTACAGCATGCAAATTAATACCCACAGATTTCTATAAGTTCATGTATGCAACAGTCACCAAATTTCTTAACAGGGCTATCAGAAAAAACATCTTGAGAAATTTAAAAAAAATGTCACGACCCGATCAAGATTCCCATTTGACAACAATCATAATAAACGCAGAAACCATTGCACTAGACATGACAAAAATTGAGGCATCCATCCAAGGACATGAGAATAATCCCTGTACAAAATAAAAGCAGAGCTACCCATACCTTCGTTACTGCTACCAGATGCATCTTTCTCCTGAAAACCAAGAGCAGTGTCAAAGTTTTTCTCGATGTTCTTAACACTTTCACTCAATTTATTCACCGCCCCAGCCAAATCAGGGAAGTTCCCCAACGAAACTTTCCCACTAAACCAAGCCATCTTATCCAATCATGCACGTTGATCCAATTGTCAGAACATCATATGGCCATCAACTGAACGTAAAAACCATAACAGATAAGCTAAACAGTCATAGCACATCAAATGCCAAATCAGGATAATTATGCATTAATCAAACGCAGCGATCAAGGAATATTGAACGCACTGCAAACCAGATGAGCCATTGCACCGTTAGTTCAATTAGCTGCATTAACAAATCTCCAAGAATCGAAAACAAAGATCTCAAACACCATCGATCTATGGCGATTTGTGTCATTGACTTGAAATACGTGTAGAATCTAACAACACAACGACACCAACAACCTCAGCATACTGCAAAAATGCATAGCGAACGAAATACAATACACTAAACTCAACTTGTTCTCGCCTCAGAGGAAACGAAAAATAAAAAACGCAACATTGGTACCTTGATCCTCCTACCGCAGTGCTTGCCAATCCTCCAAAAGTAAAATTCGAGAACTGAATCAAATCAATATCTTCTTAAATCGATATTAAAACCATGAGAATCGAGCTGATCGAATCGGAGGTGATCGATTGAGAAATGTGAACAAACAAGAGCAAGTGATTCCGAGATTGGGAATTAATACACAATAAAAAAAAAAAAATAGAAGAAAATTCTAATAAGAAAAACAAAATAAAATGAATATGACTAACGTCAACTAACGCAACAAATATTGGGCCTTTGGCCGCTATTATAATAAGACCACATGCGGCGTAAGACGGACATGAAAAATATAATTTAGCAATTAGTCGTGGTCTGAAATGTAATTAAAATCGTCTATTAACCCTCTAAGCTTTGGTCTTTGAAATTATGTCAATCAATAAAGTATTGAAAAGTATTTGGTGGTAAGGTAAAATGAATATTTGATCATATATTTTTTTTAATATTTTGATCCTATCTAACTATCGATATTTGTTAAATCAAATGTGAGACTTCAAGAGTAGTCCCGCCGTAAATAAGAGTCATCCCATAATTGCCGACGAGTTCATATTCAATTCAGACAGGAATTTAATCGGAGTGTGGGATCAAACTAAGAAGAGGTAGAAAATAGTTTTTAATATTTTTCAAATATTTGCTTGCTGTTATAGAGCAAATTGAGCCTATTTTATGAAGCATTGAACTGAAGCCGCTTCAGTTAACTACTCCTTTTCTTTGATTAGTTTATTAACGTTTTGATTAACAACCTTCATGGTTTACTTGACTTCACTTGATAAGAGTATTGAGAATGTCGCAGTTTCTTGAATATTTCGTATTATTTATGTATTAAAACTGAATAGTCATTTTAAACATTGTGTTACTACTATTTCATCATTTTGTTACCTGATTTATTATATAAACATGTGTTGGTTTGGTATATAATACCTCTAAACCCATTATATTACACACAAACTATAGATGCACATTATTTTATTATATACCTATTTATTAGTTTTATATAACCACCGACGACAAACAACACATTTTACAGATAAGAAAAAGCCATTAATGTTTTTCTGCAACTCTATCTATATTTCTGATCATCAGCCATCTGAAGCCGAGGGAGAAGGCGGCGGGGAAGAAGCACCTTTGAAAACAAGAAAGTTGAGCGTCTCCAAAGTGAAGTAGATGAAACTTCCCTTACTATGAGTGAAAAAGCAACCAAAGTTTGTCCCCACAACACAATGCCATCCATTCCCATATCTCCCATCAAACTCCTGCAATAACAAAGAAAGAAAGAAAGAATGCCCAAGAAATTTAAAGTCCATACTAATATCCCAAATGCTTAAAAATGGACACAGGATCCTTTTTTATATTAAAACCTTTTTTATGTGGCCTGCAATGGACTTGCAGTCTAAAACATCGTACAGATCCAAAGCTTGAGAAGCAGAAGCCATAGCTTGGACTTGCATCTTCAAAGGCATGTCCGTATCCTCTATTAAAGCTTTGCCTTCCAACATGGTGATTCGTACGACGACGTTTCAAGCTTCTTTTCTGTGATCTGTGGAAAGTGAGGGTTTTCTTCACAGAGGAGAAAAAGCTGTTGTAGTGTTATATATAATGCGATCGTTAATCCTCCATCTCCTTAAGACTATACCAATTATCAGTATATCACACTCTCTATTACAACTTACAAGGAAGGAGCTTTGTCTTATTGTAGAGATGCGATGAACATCGACGTGGATTCTTTATTGTGTTCATGCATCTCTCTACTTATTTCGTCTTTCTCCTCGTTGTATGGGATTTTTTTCTACTCAATTTATCGTATCACTTGTAATGAGAAATGGGGATGGAGTTAAAAGTACACGTCAGCTGACGTCATGCTTGAACGGATAGAGGAGATGGTGAGGCTGAGGTCCAAAATAATTCTGCGTCTTTTCCGAGGATAATTTTAAATCTTTTCTTATCGTTAGGAAAATAATCAAATAATAATTCTGGCAAATAAAGCTTGTGGAAATTTTATGCTGCTGACCGAACGTAATTAGTGGGGTCCGCGGATCCAATTTGAACTTTTTTAAATCATTTGTAGTAAAAAAATGTAATAATCTTACCTAATTTATCCACATTTTAAATGTTATATTTGAAATTGAACTAAGTAAATAATTTTTTTTGTATTTAGACTCCGCCCATTAGAACTTCTAGTTCGGCTACAATTATTCCTGAGCACCTCACACGCATCAATCAAATCACTTAATTAGTTATCATATATTAAATATCTTTCAATTTTATTAAGGGAGGAAGGCGTATATAGTAAATGGTCTCTCACATTTTAAAATTACATTTCTACCATTAATTTTAAATTTAATTATATCCTCTAAAATCATTTTTATACTTTTAAAAATCATAAAATCAAACTCTATATTATAATTTCACCTATTATAATTAACTTATTATATAAGTTTGTTTTATGTATTTATAGAGTCACACACATCGGTGTACAGAAATTACTACTAATAATAAGAGAACATATGGCCTTTAGATTTATCCCAATTATAATGTATGTTATAACTGAAACATATTTTTAAATTATGTTACAAATTGTTTTTCCTATATTTTTATCACACCATGTAACCGACAATCAAGTTCAATCTTTTTATGAATTTCACAGTCGGTATATCTATATACCATGAGAAAAATAGGGCTTATTTAATGGATTGCAAACGAAGGCGACCCATATTGGCCCATTAAAATATAAAATTAAACTAATATTTGTCTCTTCTCTGTCTATCTTCTCTCTCTCTCTCTCTCTCTCTCTCTCATTGGCGGTGGAATAATTTTGGGTATTTTTAGCCACAGCAGGCGGAGCTCAGCTCCTCTCATCTCACGCGCAGCGAAACTCAATGGCTTATCTCGCACTATCTGTATCTCCATCGACGTCAGCTCCGGCGACGGCGTGCTTCTTAGCTCCGTCTTCTAAATCGAACGCGAAGTCGTGCAAGTTACGTTCGCTGCAGCCTATGGATTGTTGTTTTAAGAGAACGTGGGGCGTGGAGTCCGCGCGGGGGAGAGGGAGGTCGCTCGTCGTTGGTATGGCGCCCGAAGAAGAGAAGATGACTCGACGCTCGCCTCTTGATTTTCCAATTGTACGTTTTTCGTCTTTAATTATGACCTTCTTATCACTATCCAGGGAATTGGTGTTGCCGTCTGTAGTTTATGAGCTTGATTGCGACTTATTTTGTGCGTCTAACTGTTTAAGGATTATGAGCTCGGTAATTGATAGTTGTATGCCGGTAATTGATGCGTGGGCGTAGCCTAGGTCTGGAGCTTAAGATAGATATGGAACAACAGTAAATAATGAAGTAAGAATTAAATTGAGACAAACACTATATTGAAGTATGATTGTAAAGTGATTGTCCCATACCAGTTGAGAAGATTGCTGTTTGTGATCAATTGGTGTTTGTGGAGCTGTGGATTATTGAGAACAAGCCTGCCATGGTGCAAACAACTTTCCAAAAACAGGCTATGAAGATAATTTTCCATATCATAGAGCTAAGAACTGCAGTGGTAACCATGGTTTATGGTGGAGGTCTGCTGCTAAACATAATAGGAATTCTTGCTGAACTTTTTGTTTTACTTACGATATTGTTAGCTTTATGGCACGGGAAGGTGCCAATCTTTATGTAGTTTATGAAATCACCGTGTCTAAGAATTCTGAAGCTCGACTAATCATTTTCAGGAGTGGGATAGGCCAAAACCCTCGAGACGACCCGATATCTTTCCCCAATTCAGTCCAATGAAAACTCCATTACCACCGCCGATGCCAGCTGATCCTCCCGAAGAAGACGAAGAGGAGGAAGAAGAGAAGAAAGAGGAAGAAGAAGAAGATCCCGATAAGGAGAACCCAGACAAGCCAGAATAGTGAAAGATACTGCTACGCTTTACACACTCATAGACATCTTTCTGGTGAGCAAGTTTTTTCCAATGTAGCATATGCTTTTCCTAGCTATAAGGTGGACACGATTACACTTGTACTTGGGGATACTTCATCAATCAAGTGTGTTCTTTTTGGGCATGTTTTGAGAGTCATGTTCGAGTATCTTTTTAGACTGCAGCTACGTTACTGCTTGAGATTTGTAATTCTGGGTACAATAATGTTGTGTTGGTTAAAAAACATCTTCAATTTTGGGAAGTTGGGTTTGGTGCTATAAAACAAATGCGGGACCAATTTACAATTTTGTCTATCGTATTCGTATTCTAACAAGCAAAAGCCGATAGTTTGGGTCCGACCCATTTAACTTACTCCCTCTGTCCCAGCAACTTTATCACATAAGTTGCTGGGCACACAATAAAGTGACACTATTATAATAATATACAGTAAAACCTCTATAAATTAATACTAATAACCTCTCTAAAATAATAAAAGCTTCCGGTTCCGACTTGGACATTTGTTAAAAAATTCGATAAGATAATGAGATAATAACTTTTTTTGTAAATTCTTTTGTAAATATTAGGTCCCGTTAAAACTATAAATTAATATTTCATATAAATTACAATTATAAATTATGGTAATTTGCTAAAATAAGAATCTAATTGTTACTAGATTTTCTTATTTTTTCCCTTTGGATTTCATCCCCAACTTTTTTAATTATAGTCAATAGTTCCTATGTCAAGTTCTCTAGGCAACGAAAAATTGTGGTTGTTGTCGCTTAGTATCCCCACCCTTCTGGAAGTTGGTTGAACGATGCTTCAATGATATTCAGAGCATTTGATTTTGTACCTTGACTAATTTTGAAACGATATTTTCATTAATTCACACTTGTAAATTGTTTTAAGTACATGAAATATAGTTAATGATCATATTTGAATTCATTTATCGTCAATACATTTTAAATATGTTGAATTTAAAGAGTCTCTCTTTTAATTAATAAAATATTAATTTATCGATATATTAATATCTCTCTAAATTAATAAAATGTCATGGTCTCAATGCTATTAATTTATAGAGGTTTTACTGTAGTACAATGGAAAGGTAAAAAAATGTATATTGAACACGTCTTTTAAGAATATTTAATATTACAATATTAATATTTTGATAGTTTTTTCGCTAAATAAGGAAATGTGATAAAATTATGATGCCCAAGTGGAAAAGTGTGATAAAATTAGCGGGACGGAGGGAGTATTTATTATAACTACTATTTTTAGCACACACAACGTGTGTGTAATAAAATTAATTATTATTGAATAGTGTTATAAATAATATAGAAAAAATAACATTTGGTAGTTATTATGAGGTTATGAAAGATACATGGTTCAATAAGTTTTATTTTGTTTTTGTATAGTAATCAATTTATAAAAATTTGATTGGTCAATTGAGAAAGACCAGTTTTTTATCCACCCAAAACTAGAGCTGTCAATTGGGCCCGTGGCCCGCGGGTCGGCCCGCTCCGCCCCCCAAAAAGGGCGGGCTGGGCTGGGCGGGCCTAAACGGGCCAGCCCGCCAGTTTAATAAAATTATATATATTTTATATTATATACTCCATCTGTCCCGTAACATTTTGTACATTTACTGTTTGGCACGGGTTTTAAGAAACTGAATATTTTAATAATATAGTGTGTTGGAAAGGTAAAAAAGTGTATATTTTGGCACGTCTTTTAAGAATATTTAATATTATTATATTGATTGTTTGTGATAGTTTTTTTGCTAATAAGGAAATGTACAAAAGAGGTGAGACGCCCGATTTAGTAAAATGTACAAAAACTTTTGGGACGGAGGGAGTATTATGTTTAAATATATTAATTTAATAGTTAATGATTTATTAATTATACCATAATTAATAACATATATATTTCTAAATATATTATTAATATGTTTTTTATCCATAATTAGTACTAAATATTTTAATTAACTAAAACTAATTAATAAATTAAATTATAAAAAAATATACATATATATATAGGCGGTCGGGCCAGCGGCCCGCCAAGTGGCGGGCTTTGGTGGGCGGCGGGCCAGCCCGGCCCGACATTTTGACAGCTCTATCCAAAACTCATTATAAAAGGTATAGATGATCGGTGATATTCTTACACTTGTTGAGACCCGACTCAAAATATAGTGCTATTAATCTTTATGAGACAAACGAGTCTAATCACTTTACCTTCACCCACCAACTTATTTTATTAACTAGCCTTTCTGCTAACAATTTAACTAAAATCACATGACTTATTGCAACTTTTATTAAAGCATAACTCGAAAAGAGAGAATTGTTCTATAAATCACGTGATCGTTCGTCAACGGGCTTAATAAAGGTCGAGCTTTTAGTTGGAAGAATATAGAAGACAGGCATTCATTAATTGCAAATTGAAATTAAACAGAAATGATGAATAATTCTTTTTCTACTTTCAAGTATAGCTATTTACTCTTTAGTAGAAATTTAACCGAATCGAATCATTAAAGTTCAGCTACTAAACCAACAAAGATGGGACCTACATCGAATTAGGTTTATCACTAACATATTAAGATTTATAAGCTGTATTCTCTCAAAAAATTATATAATCGATATTATTTGTGGGATCCCTAAACGCCAAAAAGGAAGCTTTTCGTGGAGCGAGAACTCAATAAATATTAAGAAAAATAAATACTTTTTTCATGGGATGTTGAGATATGCATTGCAATATATAGTAATTATCCGAAATTAAAGATGAAGCCTACGAACATGGGAAACGGCGAGAACACCTCCCGCGTACCAACCGTCTCATTAAATCTTCTGAAATCCCTGATTTGCCCTTCCCATGCTGAGGTTACGATAAAGAGCTAAAAACCCATTATCGTAAATTTCGTTCAGTTCGGTTATAAACCTCAGAAAAAGGTACGCGATAAACTAAAATAATATCGTACGTACTCGACCTTATGGGTTTGGTATGACGAAACCATTTACTCGTAATAGTTCGTATATATATCTATAGATGTCATAAATCAAGCCACTAAGTTATTGTTGATTCGAGTTTCATGAATTCTTGAATGGCCTTTTGAATGCTCATCATTTTCTTAATAATAAACCCGTTAATCTTCATCCACTTTATAAATTATTTTCCCATTCTGTGATCCATGCCATGGAAAACGGCGACTCTTCGATTCGTTTCTGAAAAAAAAAACGTTCCTTTTGAATCAACCTCATCAAGATACGCGCAACCCATTGAAGATAATATCAAGAAAAGGATAAAAGAATGTTTGACAGTCTCTTGAAAAGCAAGTTCTTCGCCAAATGGTACGCAGTTGAATTCGATTTCATATCATTTTTCGGGTCCATTTTCTTTAATTTCTCAGGTGATTTTACCCATTAAATTCTGGTGGGTTTTCTTGCAATAGTAAATCAGATATTAAGCTGACTCGAGCAAGGATAGAGATGATAATGAAGAAGAGAAACGCAATGCAAAAGTATCTGAGGAACGATGTCTCTGATCTTCTCAAGAATGGATTGGCCATGAACGCATATAACAGAGTACCCCTTGATTCTTGAACTTTTATTTGATCTTTAAGGTTTCATTTATGTTTTCAGGAACCTTTTACTTCAATGGTATTTTTCAGTCAGTGGGATATATTCTAAATCGACCAAATATATTCGATTCATTGCAAATTCGAGGGATTTTCGACGTTAAATCTGTTAATTTTTCGACAGGTCGAAGGGCTCTTAATCGAAAAAAACAAATCAGAATGCTACGAACTCATCGACCAAAGCTGTGAGCTTCTATCGAACTATCTTACTTCAATGGACAAACAGAGGTATATATTTATTACATCTTCTCATTATTGCAATATCCCAGAAACTGTCATATGTTTGCTATATTTTTCATTGCAGCGATTGTCCCGAAAACTGCATGGAATCCGTGTCTTCTCTGATGTTCGCAGCTGCGAGATTCGCCGACTTGCCAGAATTAAGGGAGCTGAGAAACGTTTTCGCCGAAAAATATGGCAAATCAATCGATTGCTTCGCTAACAAAGAGGTACGAATTTATATTCATTATTCCATTGACTTCTTATAACTTCTTATGGACGAGAAACAAATGTTGTCTATGTGCTTCGTTCTCAGCTCGTCGACAAGTTAAAGCCCGGCGTCCCTTCTCGGGAAATGAAGCTTCAGCTTTTGCAAGAGATAGCCTCAGAATCGGGCCTAGCGTTTAGCCCGAAAAGCTTCGATGTCAACTTTCCGATCGCAAGGTATATACGAACTGGAAAATTGCCCATCTTTTTTTTTAGGATTTTTCAATCTTCCCTAACAAATTTTCAGGATCTTGATGAAGAAACCGACGGCTGCGATTCAACAATCAAGAACGTAGAGCGAAATGTTAAGTCGTACGACGAAGAAGGGTCCGATATTCCCGAGCCAAATAGCGGCCCGTTTGCTTATAAGGTCAATATAAAAAGCCCAAGACAAATTGTTCATTATGCAGCCCAAGATAGTTTACCTCTGCCCTTTAGGGTACGTTTGGTATGCGAAATTCGATGCGAAAAAGGAAAAAAAAAATTATAGTGGTACACATCGAACCATTGCAATTTTCCTTTTCTTTTCTGTAGCGAATTCCACGTACCAAACGGAGCCTTAATGCAGTTTATTCATATTGGGCCTGTGATCTAATAGCAGGCTATAATTATGGAAACCAAACGCTATATTACCTAATACTGTTTATATTATGTGGGCTTATACTGGACAGCAACCGGGCCCTACAAGAACGCATCTCAAGCCCATCCACGAAATTCCCGAGGGCGAAAATTGGGCGGAGAGAGCGAAGGAGGCGAACAACAAGGAATTAGCCGCCGAGGCCCGACGGGTCTTGAGATTCTTGGACATTGGTAACAACGACGGGCCAGACGAGGAGGAACGGGCCATGGACAGGCTTTTGAGGCATTACAGTAGGAAAAAGGCTACTCATGCTAGGGTTAGGTCCGACTTCGGCGGGATTAAACTCCCCTTTGAGAAGAAGGACGGGCCCGCTAAGATGGACCCGAGCGGTTCGATGAAGGAGAGGAATGGGCCCGGCCCGAAGGGGGGCACGTCGAAGGGGCACATTCGGGCTTCTTCGTTTCAGCCCGAGATTTTGGGTCGGAATCATTACAATAATCATGTTCATCCTAAGTTGCCAGAATGGGATGAGTTTGAGGCAAGGTTGGCCGAACTTAGGAGGAAGTGATGAAGTTGAAGGTGATGTAATGAGATGGAAATCTTCTTTTTTACAAATATAGTGTGTGTGTATAATGATTTTAATTTGTCATTCGTTGTTCTATGATTATTGGTAGGGGACTGTTCTGAATTTTTTTTTTTTTCTATATTCATTGATTTGTAGACTGTGTTGAACAACAATGTTGTCCATGTATATTATGTTTGTATTTTCAGCTTGTGTGAAGCAAATGAATGGAAGGAGAAAAAAGCTTAAGGTAATTAGCGTATTGAAATTGTTTTATACCATAGGGAATTAAATATGATTATTATTGGCGAACAATGCAACAAAGGCAATCGTATAACCAGGAGCATCTTAGGTTTCTTTAGGCTCAAACAAGGTATCAACTATCAATTGTCCTTTTCCAATGTCGATATATGTATAAGTGAAAAAATTGAATTTTTTGTGAATATAATTAATATATGGCCAAACATATAAAGCGTAAAATTGGAATTTTCTTGTGAATATTAATATATATGACCACCATTTAAAAAAGTGAACAGTTGGAAATTTGTTCCGATTTTCTATAGAATAGGTGAATTAGTTGGTCTCTTTTGCTAGATTTCGACATGATTACGTAATTAATTATTTTTCCAAAACTATTTAAATATTCCGAAAAATATTCTTATAATCTTATTCTCGCCAACTTCAACTTCACTATTATGACTTTCGTTCTCCAACGATCACAACACACGCAACCACTGAAATCAATCGAAAAACCAGCTCACCGTCCACCGGCGTAAATTCGCCGTCGCCGCCGCCCATCTCGAGGCTTTGAACACACATCCAACCCCAGCCGCCGACCGCCGACCGCCGCAGCTGTCCAATTCGAAGCAAAAAAAAAGAGTTAGTAACAGAAGGTAAAGCTAAGATTCCTCAATCATGGGCTGTGCACAGTCGAAGATCGACAACGAAGAGAACGTCAACAGATGCAGAGAGCGCAAGCAAATCATGGAACGCGCCGTCACGGCGCGTAACAAGTTCGCCGCGGCCCATTCGGCCCACGCCGTCTCCCTCAAGAACACCGGCGCGGCCCTCCACGACTTCGCCCAGGGCGAAGCCTTCGTCTCCAGCGCCGCATCGGAACCCACCCCATCCGCCGCGGCCTCGTCCGTCGCCGGAATCCGACCACCCATCCCGCCCTACGACGGCTTTCTCGCACCTCCCCCGCCGCTACCCGCCTCGTTCGCGCCGCCGTCGCCGCCGCTCCAGCGCGCCTCCACCATGCCGGAAATCGCTATCCCTCGAGCCCATGACGCGCCTAAGCCGCCGGAGGCGCCGATTATCGAGGAGGACGAAGGGGAGGCCGACGACGAGAGTGCTTGCACACTGAAAAGACGCGATTTTGCTGGTCGGAGAACCTCAGCTAGCTCAAATCCAAAAAATTCGGGCAAAATCGACGGTAATAACCACAGAGAATCTCAAGAAGAAGATGACCCAAAAAAGGTATCTTTCCATCGGCGGAGAAATACCAACAATCGCCGCAACGACGAGAAAAAATCGCCTCCACCCATGCCTGAAAACAGGGGAAACTCAAACTGGGACTTCTTCTTCTCAATGGAAAACGTCCCTGGGCCCACTCTAACCACCGTGGAGGATAATAGCAGACAAAAAACAGAGGACAAAAGAACGAACGGCGACATACCGGCGCCAGAGGCAGCTACAGATAAGGTTGCAAAGAGAGGCACAACAAAGAAGAACGACGGCGGCGGTGTGAGTTTTCTGCAGATATTTGTGGAGCTCGACGACTGCTTTTTAAGAGCTTCGGAGAGCGCCCATGAAGTTTCGAGGATGCTTGAGGCCACAAAGCTGCATTACCACTCGAATTTCGCAGATAAGAAAGGTGGGCTTTTGTAATCTTTGGTTAAATGTTGGAAAGATTTCATCTTTATATGCTGGGACTTGTTTTCTTGATTCATATGCGCTCACATAGCATAGGCTTTCTGCTGTTTATATATACGTTGTTCTTGTTCTTCGTAAGGTTTTGCGCAGGGATGTAAGGAAATCGACGTGTAATAATTCTTCGCAGGGTACATTAATCATTCGGAAAGGATAATGCGGGCGATTACGTGGAATAAGTCGTTCAGAGGTTTATCTGATCCCAACGAAGGCGCTGAAGACGACTCTGATTCGGAGGAGAACGAAACTCACGCGGCTGTTTTGGACAAGATTCTCGCGTGGGAGAAGAAGCTTTACGACGAAACGAAGGTAATACTGTAGCTTGCTTGCTACATATCTCCATTTTGTTAATTGCATATCGATTTGCTGTTTTTTTCTTCGTCAAGAAATATTAACGTTCGACAGGCGGGCGAGGAGATGAAGCTCGAGTATCGGAAAAAGGTGGCATATCTCAATAAGCTTAAGGGGCGTAATTCGAACGTTGAATCGTTGGAGAGGGCGAAAGCGGCCGTCAGCCATCTCCACACGAGATACATCGTCGACATGCAGTCGATGGACTCCACCGTGTCCGAAATCAACCAACTGCGCGACCGAAGACTCTACCCCAAACTCGTCTCTCTTGTCGAAGGGTGGGATTCTCTTGTTATATGTATGCTGCTGAATGACTGTCCAGTTCGCCTAAAATGCTTAAGCTTGAATGAGAGTGTATTATATTTTAGTTTTATATAGGTCAAATTACTAAATTAAGTCACTAACTTTAGTCGTTTTCGTTTTTGGGTCATTTGTTTTATAATTGCAAACTTAGGTCACTAAGTAACATGTCTGATTTTTTAAGGTCACCGGCGAAACTCGCCGGAAATTCGACGTGGCCGATGACACGTCACCAGCCACGTCGGCGGCCACGTCGGATTTTTCGACAATTTTCGGAGTGGCCCAGAAAAATCAGTTACATTACTTAGTGACTCAATTTTGCAATTATAAAATTTAATGACCCAAAAACACGAGACCCATAGTTAGTGACCTAATTTAGTAATTTGGTCTTTAAATATTATATTTTCAACAGCACCCCTTGCATCGAGGCTGGTTTCTTTCTTATTTATCTTCGACATGAAGTTTTCATTTAATGGGTGATCGTGAGGATTTGTATAGTGCCCGTGATCTCTAGGTTTGAACTCTGATATCATGTTCAATGACCATTTTGCCCCTCATCTGCCTCCGGTTCTGCAGAATGGCCACGATGTGGGAGACGATGAGGGCCCACCACGAGAGCCAGACGAAGCTCGTCCAAGCCCTGAGGTCGCTCGAACCCACCTCGCAATCTTCCGAAGAAACGACCGACCGCCACCACTCGTGCACCCGCCAGCTAGCCGGCGTGGTCCACGACTGGCTAAGGAACTTCACCGAGCTCATGGCCCAACAGGAGGAATACATCAAATCCCTCGACGCATGGCTCAGGCTAACCCTAATACCCATCGACACGAACTCGAAGCTGGAGATTTCCGCCGACCCGTCTCCGACACGAGCCGAAAACCCGCCCATACAAACCCTCGTCCAAGCGTGGCTCGACCACCTCGAGAGGATCCCCGACGAGCCCGCCAAAGCGAGCATCAAGAATTTCGCGGGCACTGTTGAGACCATTGTCCAGTATCAAAAGGAGGAGATCGAGCTGAGGGACAGGTGGGAAGATTCGAGGAGGGATCTTAAGAGAAAGGCTAGGGATTTCGAGAATTGGTATAGAAAGTACGCGCAGAAGGGCGACGAAGTGGATAAGGATGTCGTCGTGGAGAAGCAGGTGATAGTCGAGTCGGCGAAGCACAAGTTGGAGGAGGACGAAGAGGCTTATAGGAGGATTTGCACGCACGTTAGGGAGAAGACAATTTTGAGTTTGAAGAGCCATTTTCCCGAGCTTTTTCGGGCTTTGTTGGATTTTTCGCTCGCTTCTTCGGATATGTATAGGAATTTGAGGGCCATTGCGGCGAAGTCGAAGAAGGGCGGTGGTGGGGCTTGAGAAGAGATAAAGAGGTTTATTATTATTTTTTTTTACGAACACTCTTTTGTTAGCTACGATATATACGTATATATTTATGCGTGCACGACGTTATTCGTAACGCATTTCGATTCGGACTTTCGCGTTTCGTATCGGAACTTCGCCGTGGGAAAATTGATTTTTTGTTGCGCAAATATTTCGCGGCGCTGTGGAAATTATGTAAGTTCGTAGTGACAGATAATTACGACGGCTAGTGCGCTGTGGAATACTTGCGACTAAATATAATGCGCTTGATTAACGAAGCGCCGCGGCTTATGATATTAGTGGCGCCCTAGTTTTAAATTTGCGCTCGTCGCCTTTTGATTTATGGTGTTCGTGCTGCGAAAACTTGATTAACTCGGTTTTGTATAACTTTTTTTTGGGAGTGTATAATTATCTCGATAATGTTCTATGATTAACCTCAATTAAACCCTCTTGTAGCTTATAGTAATTTATGATTATTGTAAGCTCTATTTAATTATAATAATTGCATATATACCTCGTATCGCAATTTCAAGTTGGATCCTACTAGTCACACACCCCTTTACTAGTTACATCTCCCATGTTACACCCCCAAACATTTGAATGTTACCTAATCACATGAATTCAATAATCATTATTTTATTATAATTCTTTTGTATAGAATTTAAGTATATTAATTGAATATGTTGTTTAACAGTATCAATTAATTTATTTTATCGGATGACATAACAATACAATATTTAATTTATTTACTATTGTATCACTCCTTATATTAATCCTACAATTTTACATTAATTTTTGAAATATTAATATCTTCAAATTTATCATTAAAAATTAGTTTCATAAAATATTTTCACATTACATAAATATTACTTTTTAATTAAACAATCTTAAATAAGCACAATATTTAGCTAACGATTAATTGATGAGACATATGGCCTAAATAAGTAATTCCAAAAATTGTATACTTGCATACATTTAGATTCATATATATTTGATGGTAATTGATAACCGTCACAAAAATTTGAAAACAAAATCTTTCATCACTACAACTCCAATACAATCAATCTCTCGTTGTTAATTACTCATGATATCCTTTACTTAGCCTTTAATGATAAGTATTTAATGATTTGAAATTGGTAAGTATTTAATGGTTTAAAATATTATTGGTATCTTTACATATTAATCAGGGCTGCGAATAGAAAAATAGGGGTGCCAATTGAATTACCGTTTCAAGTTGTACCATGATGTTTTCATCAAGCCTAAACCAAGCAAGCCACAAAGCTGAATGTGTTCTAGTTGATGTTTTTCTCTCTTTCTTTCTATTCCCTAACACCTGTTATGGCAATAAAATTTAAAATTGAGCCAGCAAACATTTTCGAGCACAACTTCTACCAAAATCCACAGCTCTGTAGATTTTCACATTTACAACTCAAAAACCCCTAAATTACAGCCTGCGTTTTTACCCTTCTGCATTTAACAAATTAAGTCGCATCTAATATGTACTATGTACTAATTATTTCCGATACCTTTTTTCTGTGTATATCACATTTATTAATTTCAAGCTTGAATTTAACTTCAAATAAGCTTCAAGCCTTATTGTAGCTATAAGAGAATTTATGACCATTGTAATCTTTACTACAATAACTATAGTAATTGCATACATATATAGATAATACTTCGTATAGTAAAAATTCGAGGTGTATATATTTAATGCTTTTCACCAACTAAAAACACCAAACCAGCTAACCACAAGGTGGTACTAAATTTAATATTTTGTCTTATTTCTCTAAACACAGTTTTAGAAATAAAAAGAGCATCCACCAAATTCGTATATTACAGCTAGAAAAAGAACAAAATTGAAAGGTAGATGTCATCATTGAGTAGTTTATCCATATTAAACATCATTCATATATTATTATTCTTCACTTTTTTATTTATTATTTATAAATGCTTACGATCCACCCCTCAGCATGTATATATAACGGGTGCTTCCTATGTAGAGTTTTTACAACTTACAACTCAAAAAACCCTAACTACAGAACAACCTGTGCTTTTATCCTCTTCTTACAAGCTCTCTCGAGATTCATCCATGGAGTTCAAATACAAACAACCCAAGTAATATCTCATTTCCTATTCATCATCTTTTTTCATTACATACGAATAATTTTCCATGTATAGTAGTAGTATTTCATTACAAAAAAAAAAACGTTTTTACACATACATGAGTTTGTGATAACTTTACGCTTATACGAAAGCTTATTTTGCTCATATATCATAATCGCGCTCATTTCGTTGCTTAACTATTACGATGACCTTTTATCTTTGAAATTATTTGTAGGTCTTCTTCGTTCAGTAGGGAAGAAGACGAAGGGCTATTAGGCCTAAGGTTGCTACTCGTCGACGAGACAACAACCGAAAAAAGGCGCAGGTTGTCCTCAAAACGAGGAATTTAACAAAATCGTTCGCGAGAGGTCTGAATAGCTGTTACTGCTGTCATAAGAGCTTCTCCAATAAAATGGACATATTCATGTGGAGGTTTGCGCATGCGTTAAACTGTGTCGAATATTCACTTACATTTAGATGAATATGTAAATATGATCACTACTTATGTAAATTTTCTGTTATTTGAATAGGGATGCCCCGTATTGCAGCGTCGAATGCCGGTACGAAAGGAGTAAGGCGTCTTTCTTGCGTGAATGAATGTGTTCGCCGAAATTGTAAAGGTTGATGATTATTAGGATTATTATAAAATGTTTGAGAAATAATTATTTGTAATCACCAATTCGGTTTTTATGGATATGGAAATTGTTTCATCACATTTACTATACTGATTCCAACGATATACGATTACACATATGGAAAAAAAAAAGTATGATTATCAAGGGATATAATTATTGGAATAATATGGTGCATGAGAAATAGAAGAGCAATGCCACTGATTTGCAAGTAATAAAATTTTTAAGCTTTGCATCTGATGCAACAATATACTATACATTCATAACTCAAAACCCTAATATTACACACCGAACAACCTGCGTTTCTTGTCCATTAAACTATGCAGATGAAAATTCCAGGCATTTCTTTGCCCTTTCCAAATAAATACACTAAACTAGCTCAGTTTCACCCATATATATAGGAACGATAAATTGTTAAATGCATATGACTATTCTATGTAACTTTCGAGGGAAGTTTCTGTCGACATAATTGTCAACCCATGTGGGTTTTTTGTCAAAAGTGGATGCTATGGGAAAAGTGGCGCAGCAATCGTTTATGGTGTGCTGTAGAAATTTTCCATTGGTTCACATTAACTTCGTTCGCCTATAAATACGAGGGCTCCCAAGCAGTTCTAAAGCATCCCACAAAAGAAATCCAAAGGGATCGGTGAAGAGAGAGAAAATAGAGGGAAAATAATAGAGAGTTTGTCGGGTATTTTCTCCGACTATAAAGAGAGATATTGAGTGTTTTCTCCTTTGTAGTACGAGAGGTTGTAACTCCTATATTTCTCCTATAGTGAATTCTCCTTCCTTGCCCGTGGTTTTTACCCCGATTTGTTTGGGGGTTTTCCACGTTAAATCTCGGTGTCCACATTTTATCTTTAATTGTTCAAATATTAGCCGCATTATTACTCGATCGGGTCCGCTGCCACGCCAACAATTGGTATCAGAGCCTAGCTTGGGTTTTATATATTTATTCAATGGTTTGCTAAAGTTTTATTTTTGTTCACATGGCAAAACTTTTTGCCTATAAATACGAGGTATCATGCCTTGCAAATAATCGGAGGAAATGATAGCAGAGAGGGATCGGTGAGAGGAGAGAAAAAATAGAGGGAAAATAATAGAGAGTTTGTCGGGTATTTTCTCCAACTATAAAGAGAGATATTGAGGGTTTTCTCCTTTGTAGTACGAGAGGTTGTAACTCCTATATTTCTCCTATAGTGAATTCTCCTTCTTTGCCCGTGGTTTTTACCCCGATTTGTTTGGGGGTTTTCCACGTTAAATCTCGGTGTCCACTTTTATCTTTAATTACTCAAATATTAGCCGCTGTGTTACTCGACCGGGTCCGCTGCCACGCCAACAATTGGTATCAGAGCCTAACTTGGGTTTTATATATCTATTTATCGTATGCTCTGTGGTTGCCACTAACGTGGATCTTCCACATCAGAAAATAATAGATATTATATTGCCTTTGTTACGGTAACGATAAAGCCGGTACAAGTTCAATAATTATCTGCTGCAACCCCGTCGGAGGTATCGCTCACGACTGAGCAGAAATTATGGCGGCGAAGTTTGATATCGAAAAGTTCAACGGGAGAAACTTCTCACTGTGGAAATTAAAGATAAAGGCGATATTGAGGAAGGACGGTTGTCTGGAGGCTATCGATGGAAAACCAGCCACGCTGACAGACGGGAAAAAAAAATTGAGGACTAATAATGGAGGAGAATATACTGGCCGGAATTTTGATAGCTTTTGCAAGAGGAAAGGCATCAAAAGGCACTTCACCACGGCGTATACTCCTCAGGGATCCCACTGCCCACAAGGTTGTCATCAGCAGGGAGGTTATCTTCTTAGAAGATAAACTTATCGAAGAAAATGATAGCACTACAAAGGAAAGCCCAGAAACTACGACGATTCAGATGGAAGGGAAGTCTATCGAACAAGATTCTTCTGAAGCAGCACCGGAGCACGAGGAAGGGCCAAGCGAATCTTCAGAGCCAGAACTTAGGAGGGGCACACGCAAAAGAGCTGCACCATCCTGGCATGAAGATTACGATATGGACAGCAACGTTGCATATTGTCTTCTAACTGATGACGGAGAGCCATCAACTCTTCAAGAAGCACTGAACAGTTCAGATGCAGATCAGTGGTTGGCGGCAATGCAAGAAGAAATGGAAGCTCTACAGAAAAATAAGACTTGGGAGCTGGTGCCACTACCGGACGGCAGAAAGGCAATCGGCAATAAATGGGTCTTTAAGATCAAGCGGAACAGCGATGATCAAGTAGAGCGATTTCGTGCACGACTGGTGGTTAAAGGTTACGCTCAGAAAGAAGGCATCGACTTCAGCGAGATATTCTCATCTGGTTCGATTGACGATTGTTTGGATACTCCTGGCGATGTGTGCTACATTCGACCTACATCTAGAGCAACTAGATGTGAAGACGGCTTTTCTTCATGGAGATCTTGAAGAAGAGATTTATATGCTCCAGCCAGAAGGTTTTGAAGACAAAGAAAAATGGAACTTGGTTTGCAGGTTGAACAAATCTCTGTACGGTCTCAAACAGACGCCAAGGTGTTGGTATAAGAGATTTGATTCCTTCATCATGAGCCTTGGATACAACAGATTAAATGCAGACCCTTGTGCATATTTCAAGAGGTTTGGTGAAAGCGATTTTATCGTATTACTGTTGTATGTTGACGACATGTTGGTAGCAGGCCCCAATAAAGATCGTGTTGAAGAACTCAAGGCACAGTTGGCTAGGGAATTTGAATGAAGGACTTGGGACCAGCAAACAAGATTCTAGGGATGCAAATTTACCGAGACAGAAATAACAAGAAGATTTGGCTCTCCCAGAAGAACTATCTGAGGAAGGTCTTGCAACGCTACGATATGCAAGAAGGTAAGCCAATTTCTACCCCAC
Source organism: Craterostigma plantagineum (assembly GCA_027422505.1). NCBI lineage: Eukaryota > Viridiplantae > Streptophyta > Magnoliopsida > Lamiales > Linderniaceae > Craterostigma > Craterostigma plantagineum. The sequence continues at coordinate 34,196,772 of JAPQWV010000002.1, read as the reverse complement.
TTCATGTTAATTTCAAGTTATCCTCCAGGAGTCCTAGCAGTGAAGAAGGAAGGATGGAGATGTCTCGAGTACCGTATGCATCAGTGGTGGGAAGTCTTATGTTCGCGATGATTTGTACACGACCACACATTGCACATGCAGTGGGAGTAGTAAGTCGGTACATGGCGAATCCGGGCAATTGGAGCATGATGAAGAGGATCCTATTATATAGAGGAACCTCATATGTTGCATTATGTTACGGGGGAGCAGACTTTACTGTCAGAAAGAACGTTGACTCTGATAAGTTCGTTTGGTGTCGTTCCTCAAGTGGCCTAGCGGAGACGTAAGCAACATGAATGGCAAGGGAGAAAGAATGGTGTGAAGATCCGATTGATCCTCAATCAAATCTTCAAGTGGGAGATTGTCGACATAATTGTCAACCCATGTGGGTTTTTTGTCAAAAGTGGATGCTATGGGAAAAGTGGCGCAGCAATCGTTTATGGTGTGCTGTAGAAATTTTCCATTGGTTCACATTAACTTCGTTCGCCTATAAATACGAGGGCTCCCAAGCAGTTCTAAAGCATCCCACAAAAGAAATCCAAAGGGATCGGTGAAGAGAGAGAAAATAGAGGGAAAATAATAGAGAGTTTGTCGGGTATTTTCTCCGACTATAAAGAGAGATATTGAGTGTTTTCTCCTTTGTAGTACGAGAGGTTGTAACTCCTATATTTCTCCTATAGTGAATTCTCCTTCCTTGCCCGTGGTTTTTACCCCGATTTGTTTGGGGGTTTTCCACGTTAAATCTCGGTGTCCACATTTTATCTTTAATTGTTCAAATATTAGCCGCATTATTACTCGATCGGGTCCGCTGCCACGCCAACAGTTTCTACCTAGAAAAAGAGACAAAAATCAGAGGCCATTTAAGCCCAGAAAGAAAATGGAAGTACTATACAAAAAGAACTCCATAAAAGAAACGACAAGGAACTTTAGGTGATTTGATTTCAGTGGATTCCCTTAAGGCCCGGCCCGACTCTCAACGACCGATTATGGAATGCTGTGGATAAAAATGGTGCAAAATGACGATGGAAATTGGAAATGATGGTGGAAGTAGAAAAACCTTACTTTTGGGTGGTGAAATCGTAGATAACGATTTCCAAAGGACCGTGAAAAGAAAAGTTTTACACATTTTCGATTTATTTCAATTTTGACCTCGGCACTGTTTTTATTTTAATCGCCAATCCTCTCTCTCACACTCCACAGTACTCTCTTCACGCACAATACGCTTCTCACCCGATCTCAACTCCTAGAGTGCCCGTCTCTATTGGCCAACGTTGTGATATCTAACGATCGGATCTGTAAGTCTGCGGTCGATTCTACTGGAAAAATGGTGAGTCTTTTCGCTTCGATTTACGTTTTGATTCGATTACGCTTCGTAATTTGGGGCTTAGATCTGGCTATTCATTTAGAATTATTGTTGCTATTCGATTTCCCGGCAATTTTCGGGAGCTAGTGGTCAATTCTGTGTATCTTGAGTTGACTATTTGATTATGTGTGTCTGAATCTGCTAACTTCTTTCTTCTGCTGTTTTCTGGATTGTGCTGCTGTTGGCGTGATGCAGCCTCTCAGATTAGAAATCAAGGTAATTTGTGCATTTGAATTTTCAGCTTCCTAACGTGCTGTGCGGTGGATTTGTGATGTTGATTGCTGATTTTTATTGACATTATGACAGAGGAAACTTGCTCAAAGATCGGAACGAGTAAAATCTGTGGACCTGCATCCGACCGAGCCATGGTATGTTTTTATCATGAAATTTGTGTTATTTGTAAATTTGGAATAATTAGTGTGGCATGTTTGATTTGTTTAATATTAAAGGAAAGACAGTTTTTTTCATGCACTTGTATTGCTGCTTCCAAACAATCTTTGGGCATTATACGAACATGCTTGTTAATTGAATCAGTTATCTTTCCCTTGAAGTGGTCAAAAGCTGCTAAATTTTTGTTCTTTGCAACAGAGTGAGCTTTGTTTTTAACATGTTTCGTATTACTGTTATATCAGTGTTTGGGATCTTGGATTGGAATATGATATTGCATCAATTGAAATTGCATATGTGTTAATCAATTTTTAGGATTTCAAGTTATTTTTGTCTTGAATTTTTTTCGCTGCAGGATATTGGGCAGTCTGTATTCGGGGACTGTTTGTATTTGGAACTATCAGAACCAGGTATAGAAATGTGGCTGATGCAAGCAGTTGTAGGTTAATTTACACACCAGTATAGAAATGGGGTGATCTCGTAGCGCTCGAGGTGCATATCGTGCGCCTTAGCAACTGGGCACAACTCAGCCCTACTCTATTATTACGGTTGAAAAGCCTCCTACTATTATATAGGATGTCCTGTTTTTTTGCCATCCCATAGATCTGAGCACACATCCCTGTCCTGAACATACATGATGTTATGAACTTGACTTCCTACTTGTGTGAAATTGCAAAAATTAGAGTGCGTTTGGTTTTGTAATATTTGATGCTTCTCAAATTCTTCCACATACATACTGGCATCTTTAATATGCATTAGTTTGTGCAGCGTAAAAGTATGTCTACATTTATGTGTCTCTACTACCATTAATGCATACAACTACTACCGCTGTGTTACACTTTCCTGATCTAGCTATCCATATAACATTTTTGTATCAATTTTTTGTTATCTATATTAAAATTTGGCTTCATGGACTGCTGCAGACAATGGTTAAATCTTTCGAAATGACGGAGTTGCCAGGTAAATTATTGGAATAATATGTTATTTTGAGTTCAAACTGACTTAACTGATAGTTATTAGTTGTGTTTGTGCATCTCTCTAATGTCAATTGATATTACACGTCTCCAGTTAGATCTGCAAAGTTTGTAGCACGGAAGCAGTGGGTTGTTGCTGGGGCAGATGACATGTTTATTCGTGTATACAACTATAATACAATGGACAAGATCAAAGTATTTGAGGCCCATACAGATTATATTAGGTGTGTAGCTGTTCATCCCACCTTGCCGTACGTATTGTCATCCTCTGATGATATGCTTATCAAGCTTTGGGACTGGGAGAAAGGGTGGTTATGCACTCAAATTTTTGAGGGTCATTCTCATTATGTTATGCAAGTAACATTTAATCCCAAAGACACAAACACTTTTGCCAGTGCATCTCTTGATCGTACTATTAAGGTGTTTGTTAAAGTTATTCATATATCTTGTTGATTATGTAATCCTTATTAATTGGACATATCAGGTTTAACCTTTGATTTTTTGTTTTGTAGATTTGGAATCTTGGATCTCCTGATCCAAACTTTACATTAGATGCTCATCTGAAAGGAGTCAATTGTGTAGATTATTTTACTGGTGGTGACAAACCGTATCTTATTACTGGTTCTGATGATCACACTGCTAAGGTTCTCCTTTTGCATTTCAACTTGTGAGTCTATGTTTTATGAATGAAGAGTGAATAGGCTGCAAAACTGTTAAAATAGGTTTGGGATTATCAGACAAAGAGCTGCATCCAAACTCTAGAAGGCCATACACACAACGTTTCTGCTGTTTGTTTTCATCCTGAACTTCCGATTGTAATAACAGGTTCTGAGGACGGTACGGTCCGCATATGGCATTCCACCACTTATAGGTAAGCCTTTTCAGCATCGTGACTCCCTATGAATGATATCTATTTGTTACAAGCACGTATGTGTTTTGGGGCCTGTTCGAACATGTCTAAGATTCTTAGAGAGGCTTGTCTATATTTAATCTATGCTTTAAAATCTTACAATGTTAGAGAACAGGGAATGTCCAAAGCTTTAGTTTTTCATGTATGTTGTCTATTTGCAGACTTGAGAACACACTAAATTATGGGCTTGAAAGAGTATGGGCAATCGGTTACATAAAAGGATCGAGAAGGTAATGTTTATTGCTGCTGGTTCATGGTTGGTTGGGTTATTATTCTTTCCCAGGTTTTATTTGTGTGCTAACTGCTAATAGTTAGTTTGTGGCCGTCTATCTGGAAGTTGTGTCGTGCTTGGACAGATGGCATGAAACTTCTGCTGTCACTCAAGTTCTTGAAAGTTGAAAATAATTTGCTTCATATCTTTTTATGAACTTAATCTGACCCGAGAGTTTCACTTCCATTCCATAAAATTCCACTTTTCTTGGAGTTTTATCGTAATCCGATGGATTCAATACCAGGCTTGTGATTGGTTACGATGAAGGGACAATTATGGTAAAGCTTGGACGTGAGATACCCATTGCTAGTATGGATAACAGTGGGAAAATTATTTGGGCTAAGCATAATGAGATACAAACTGTCAATATTAAGAGTGTTGGAGCTGATTATGAGGTATTCTTGATTTTCAGAAAACAATTATAGAAATTTCTCTTGGCTAACTATACCTTTGTTCTTAGGTTGCTGACGGAGAGAGACTCCCCTTGGCTGTTAAGGAATTGGGAACATGTGATCTATACCCACAGGTCTTATAAACGATCATCATGGTCATATATCTCTATAAGTCCCTTAATTTGTGTTGCTTTCCTCCAATCTCACCGTTTTTTTGTAAGATGGCCGTTGCTCACCTAGTGTCCATAGAGGGGAATGTTTTCTTATATTCATCGATTTTCTAGATGTCAATATTTATCATTTTTTCCCATGATTACGCATGATTTTCTTTTAGGTCGTTACTTTCAAATATATACTTGGTGTTGCCAGTTTATCCAATTACTTCTTTCTTTCTTTTTTAGGTCTAAATGTTGTGGGTTTTTAGGTGCCTTTTGTTCGTGAAGAACATTGATACTGAGATTTTTTTTAATTGTGGTACCACTTGTTGATGGGTTATTAAGTCAACTCTGTAAATCGTGCACTTCCTGGATGTCCTGGGCAAGTGTTGATTCTATTTTTCATGTTCTTTTTGGATTTCCTCTGCAGAGCTTGAAGCATAACCCTAATGGTAGATTTGTTGTGGTGTGTGGAGATGGTGAGTACATAATCTATACAGCTCTGGCATGGAGGAACAGATCCTTTGGCTCAGCATTGGAATTTGTTTGGTCAACTGATGGAGAGTATGCTGTTAGGGAGAGCACATCAAAGATAAAAATTTATAGTAAAAATTTTCAGGTTTGGTTGAGGTTCCTACTTGTGTTTTATCCTTTATATTTTCCAGCTTTTATTACTATCATTTTTCCTTTCTACTTCATTGGCTTTATCTTATTGATGTTATGGAAAGTAACTTCTGGTTTTTACGCTGTTTTCCACTGTAACTTCTTACGTGGTTCTGTGAATCCATAATGCCTGGATTCTGAAGACGATGTCCTGTGCTCTTCTTGTTATTTTAACTTATGCTCCATTAATTAGATTATCTTTAGCTACATTAAAGTTGAATTTCTTTCTTCTTTCAGGAGAAGAAAAGCATCCGTCCCACTTTTTTTGCTGAGCACATCTATGGAGGCAATTTGTTGGCCATGTGTTCAAATGATTTTATTTGCTTTTATGACTGGGCCGAGTGCAGATTGATACGACGAATTGATGTAGTAGTTAAAGTAAGAATGCTTAAGAATGAGAAGCCCGCTAGTAAAAAATAGAGTTGTTTTTTTATTGTTCTGATTCTGTTTCTTGTTCCTAACAATGCAGAATCTTTACTGGGCTGACAGTGGTGACTTAGTGACCATTGCTAGTGATACATCCTTCTACATACTTAAGTATAATGTAAGCATTTTATAGGTCGTAGATTGCGTTGAATGCTAGCATTTGTGTGAAATTTGGTTAATGGATTGGCCATTTATGTATTGCAGCGAGATGTAGTTTCTGCTCACTTGGATAGTGGGACCTCCGTAGATGAGCAAGGTGTTGAAGATGCATTTGAGCCTCTTTACGAAGTAAATGAACGAGTACGGACTGGAATTTGGGTCGGGGATTGCTTCATTTACAATAATTCTTCCTGGAAATTAAATTATTGCGTTGGTGGTGAGGTAAAATTTGTCATGCCGGTGTGCTTTTGCAATGCAGCAGTAGCATGTGAGGAAGAAATAAGTTCGGAAACCAATGTTTCTTATGAATTTGTAGGTGACGACAATGTTTCATTTAGACAGGCCAATGTACCTGCTTGGGTATCTTGCTAATCAGAGTCGTGTTTATCTCATTGATAAAGAATTTAAGTAAGTTGCTAATGGAAGGTTTTCACTGTTGGTGAAATTTTCCATAATATGTTTCAACAGTGTATGTTGAGACTTCCCATTGCTATTAAATTAAGTTTTTCTTATCTTGGTCGCCTTTTTACTCTGTGGTGCAACTTTGCTAATGTCTGTCTATGGCTTCATTGTCAGTGTCATAGGATACACATTGCTGCTTAGCTTGATCGAGTACAAGACTCTGGTAATGCGTGATGATTTTGATAGGGCTAATGAAGTCCTTACATCAATTCCGAAAGAGCATCATAACAGGTTATTTGCCATTCATGTTTGATTTGATGGACATTATTATTCCTGTTAAATTGTGGTACAGAAATCAATATGTGAAACAAGCTATTGTAATTTGTGGCATTTTGATTCAGCAAATAAAATCAATAGTGATAGCTAGCCTGGACATCAGAATGTTTTTTTTTTCCATTCTCATCTCGATTCCGTAACTTAAATTTCAAGAGTCGCTTATTTAGTTTGATTTGGCCTTCGAATTAAATTCATGGACAGTGTGGCCCGTTTCTTGGAGTCTCGAGGAATGATGGAAGAAGCGCTCGAGATCGCTACAGATCCTGATTACAGATTTGAGTTAGCTATACAGTTGGGCAAACTAGAAATTGCAAAGGTAAAGCTTAATAATGCTTAGAATATTGTAATGTTATGGTGCTGACTGCTCCTGTCTCTCTCTACTAACATATAGATGCTAACTTCTTACAATTGACTTTGTTTCCAGGAAATTGCCACAGTAGCTCTGAGTGAGTCTAAGTGGAAGCAGTTGGGTGCATTAGCTATGTCCACTGGAATGGTATTGTCTTGTTCTGAACTGAAAATGGAAGTACATGTTGCCTATTAAATATTAAGGCGAGGCTTAATCAAGGCAGTAACAGTTCCCCTCCAAAACCGAAATATTTATTGTTCCTTATCTTCCCAAAATCTGTTTTTTACAATTATTTGCAGTTATCTTTCCTGAAATGTGATTTTCTTACTGATGTGTTTTTTTATCCATATGCGTTGTCTTCTTAAAGTTTTATACATTATTTGGTTCCAGTTGGAGATGGCGGAAGACTGTTTGAAGCAAGCAAATGACTTGAGTGGTTTGTTGCTACTCTATTCATCGCTAGGAGATGCTGAAGGAATTGCTGAACTTGCTTCTCTTGCCAAAGAGCATGGAAAAAACAATGTTGCATTCCTCTGTCTGTTTATGTTGGGTAAACTGGAAGAATGCCTTCAGTTATTAGTTGACAGGTATCGTATTGAATGATTATTTGCTGTTCTGTTTTGTTGTTGGTTTGACCAAAACTAGCGTTTCTGCAGCCATCGGATACCTGAAGCTGCTTTGATGGCTCGGTCGTACCTGCCAAGTAAAGTGTCAGAAATTGTTGCTCTTTGGAGAAAGGACCTCAGCAAGGTTTTAACTAATTTCGGTATCTATGTTAATGTTTGTATATTCTCAGTCCAAAAACATGAATATATGCTGAGTTAGTTAATCCTTATTGGCTCTATTACTTTTCCAAATAGATCTGGGAACTGTCTTTATTTTGCAGATTAATCAGAAGGCTGCTGAATCTCTTGCTGATCCAGAAGAATATCCAAATTTGTTCGACGACTGGCAAGTTGCTCTTTCTGTTGAATCGAAAGCTGCTGAGAATAGGTCGATCAATTTTTCATTCTTCTCTTTCCTTGCAATTGGAAAGTTTTTTTCCTTCAATCTGATGAGTTTTCATATTTTGTGCTTATTGCTTTGCAGGGATAAATATCCTCCAGCAGATGAATATTTGCAGCACGCTGATAGGTCAACTGCTAGCCTTGTAGAGCTTTTCAGAAATATGCAAATCGAAGAAGAGGAAGAAGCTTTAGAAAATGGAAGATTCGATCATGAGGTGGAACCAACTAATATCTTATGCCCCTGATCATATCTGCCCACATGATGCATTCCATGAAACGTATCATTATTTTCTTTTTCTAAATACCGGACAGCTGGAGCTGGATTTATCACTTATATTCTTTCTATATCTAAACTTTCCAGAGTTGTTGAAAATTTAAATGTAACTCTTTCGAAGTTGTGTATTTGGATATTTTTTTGCACATGATATGAATATCCCTGATGTTCTTTCCCCCCAGATCTTGACTTGTACTAGTGCTAAGGATACTAACTGTTCGTACTTTTCGACTTCACTTAGGATCTTGACCCAAATGAAGAGCCAGTGCTAGAGGATGCCCATGATGAAGCACAGCCCAGTGAAGAACGCGGTGAGAGCCAAGAAGAGGCTGTCCTTGTGGATGCTGATTCAACAGATGGGGCCGTACTGGTTAATGGTAATGAAGCTGATGAGGAGTTGGGTACGAATAGTGAAGGAAAACCGTCGGCCTAAGTCAATTTGGTTAGACTATTCCTTAGCTTGTTGGTGTGATAAATTATTTTCCTTCCCTTTAAGTGTTCCTTTCGACTCCCCACCTCTTTTGTAGTTTCATTTAAAAAGTCTGCGTGTTGATTAACATTTTTCGATTAGTTTCCTTCCCATATCTTTTGTTTTTAATGCTTGGTGATGGTCAATAGATTTTCTGTTAATGCCATGTCATGTAGACACTCTTAGATTGGTAGAGTATAATTAATCCATCTTCTGAATTAAGTGCTACGAAAAGACTCTTATCTTCTTGGTATAATCCATCTTCTGTCTGATTATTTCTGTGAGTGAATTATGTTTTTTATGGCTTTCCTCTCTATTGTCGGCAGTGCTTACACCACATCAATGAGGTCACGCAAGACGGTTACAGCTGGGATTCTCTCATGGTAAGATTTGTCCGTTGGTTAAGTAAAAAGCTGTGTAGTAAACTTGACAGAGCTCTGTGTAAATGTGTGAGTTGTCAATATGCCCCTTCAGGTAACTTTGACAGAGTTTGCTTGGGAAAGAGATGAGATGAGATATGTTTTTCTCCTTGGTAGTTTGATTTGGTGTGAGCAAAGTTTTTGGAACGGTGATGATGGACACGCTAATATATATAGACTTCGATGAGATTTGCAACTTTTCTTGATTCAATCTCTCTCTAGACGCAGCTTAGTCATTCTGTGATGAAACTGATTCAATACACCAAGAAAGAATATTTATGCAATAAATGGACTAGTTTAACTTGGGCGGGGTTTGATACTTCTCTGATCCATTATAATTCAGTTCCCCAAAATGCCCCTAAACAAGAAGGCAATCAATGGAGTAGGTAGTACATTGACATCAAAAGATCGTTTGAGACCAAACATAGAAAAGAGAATCAAAGACCATTGCGTCAAAATTTCCGGTGAGTTTCTTTTCCAATTTGTTTGGTTTATTAAGTTGTTAATTACTTCCTCATTTGGGGTATGGCTTCCCTTGAAATGCGATCTGCTTATGTCATAGTCCCATCAGCATCATCATCATCATCTTCAAAGCCCTTCTGTTCTGTTATTTGATGGGTCCATCGAATATAAGACCGTATCTTTATATGTCAATCCAAATATCACAGCAGTATATATCGGAGTAGACGAAATATGATGTAAAAATCCAAATGGATATGATGTTCTGCAATACAAAGCACATACTATCAACTCAACCCATGAATCATGATATAGAAGAAACACTATACCAGAAAACAAGCTAGTCTTCGGATTTGCTAAGGTTCCCACACACATTACACTCCAAAACATGGCCATTCGCCGACGGAGCCAAAGGAGCCAACGTACCACCACAATTCTCCCTACTACACATATACCTCACGAAAAAATAAGCATGAGGAAAATCATCACTCTCCTTCTCCATTTCACCCTCATTCTCATCCATCCCATCTCCCATATCATCATCATCATCATCATCCATATCATTCTCACCATCATCATCCATCTCACCTTCCTCATCATCGGACCAATTTGCCTCAACTTTGCAACGATCGCAATCGCAAGCAAAACCATAGTCCTCCTTCAACCTCTTCTGCCTCTCCTTATACTTCAAATTCACAGGGAAATAGCTCAAGCAAACCTCTCTCCCCTCGGGCACGTCGTGGATCATCCTCACGATGATATCCACGTTGGACCCATTCCCATCACAGTTCGAATCCACGTAATCGAACCTACAAGCATTAGGCAAGCAGTCGTGGTTGAAGAATGAAGCTTTAGGGTATATCCCATAAGCTCTAACTGATCTTTCTTTACCCTCTGCAAAAGCTTCCATTATCCCAAATGCATTTATCCTATCCTTCGCCAATAGGGCGGCAGTCATTTCGACGCTGAATTGGCCCAAATCGCAGATGGAAGTGACCAGTGAGTGGAGTAGCACCGCCGCTTCGTCGACGGTGGGCTCGCCTTGAAGCGAAAGTAGGGTTTGAAAGTTCCAAGGCGACGAAAATGCGAGGTTGTAAGAGGCAATCAAAAATCGGGCTTGTATGGTTCGCTCGTGGGGTAGGGTTTGGTGGTTGGGAGAATTGTGGAGGCGCGTCAAGGCTACGCAAACGAAAGGCGTGTGGGAGGTGGATTGAGCTGCCGAGAGGCATTGCTGGGAGCAGAAGATGGAGTTTTTGGCGCAGTTTGGGCAGGTAATTGAGGTGGGCGAGCTTCGTGGGATTCTTCTGAAGCAGTGGGAGCAGTAAACGGCGGAGCCGGCGGCGCGGGGTTGCTCGGCGGAGTAGAGTAGGATTGGTGCGTCTCTGAGGACTATTTCGCCGGCTTTTAAGGGCCTCGAAGAGATGAATGATCTGCCTTTGTTGTGTATGTCTACTAGCTTGATCGATGCACCGTCGTCGGCCATTCGGAATTATTAAACTCGCCGGCGGCGAAGGAGGAGCTTGGAGCTGGCGGCGGCGGAGTGGTGGCGTGGGTGAAGGCTGTAAGTCAGACTTATGTTCGTCGTAGGTATTTATTATCGGGCTAATTTTCATTTTTATGGGCTGGTATTATATGTTCATTGAGGCCCAATAATTAGGTGCGGAAGCTTAATAATTGGCCCAATAAGATCAGCGAAAGAGCCCAATAGGCCCATTCTCATCATTGAACTAACAATTTTTTCTGCTTAGATTCCCTCCGATCTAACCATTTCGATCGGCACTAGCACGTCGTTACAGTACGTCCTCGAAGAAGGAGAAAGGATTCTCTGCTGTTTCTGAAGGCATAATCGTGTTGAGAAGACGATAGAATGGTGACGTCATCGAGCTCGTCGTGGTCGCAAGCTCTGATTCAGATCTCGCCGTACACTTTCTCGGCCGTCGGAATCGCAATTTCTATTGGTGTCTCTGTTCTCGGAGCTGCGTGGTAAGATGTCGATGATCGATTAGAGTTTTTGGAGAAACTGTGCTTGATTTTTTATTTTTTTTCTCTTTTGCGTGCAGGGGAATATATATCACGGGGAGTAGTTTAATTGGTGCTGCTATTAAAGCTCCTCGCATCACTTCGAAAAACTTAATCAGGTGGTTAGAGTATCGTTTTTTTCCTTTTCGTCTTATCAGATGTTGTTGATTGTACAGAAGATGGTGATGTTTGGTGAAAATCCTATGAACTCAGACTTGGTAGTTCTGTTGTGTTTTTGCTTTGCATTTAGTTGCTTAAGAAACTCAGATGCCATCATGCTTTCATGGTGTTTAAGCTGTAAAATAAGCTTCGGATTCATGACCAGAATCACACGGAATGCTGCGATTAGATCCTCCCATCTATGCTCAAGATGGTTGATACACATTTCATGTTTTACAAATCCGTTGTATAAATGCTAGCTCTTTGTTGTCCCAACAAGAACTGACCAGCTCCTCATATGTATAACATCTCATTAATTTTCCCTTACGACGACTCTAAACTGCATATCTTCATCCTTTGTGCAGTGTGATTTTCTGTGAGGCCGTCGCTATATACGGAGTCATTGTTGCCATCATTCTTCAGACAAAATTGGAGAGTGTTCCTTCTTCAAAGATGTACGACCCAGAATCCCTCAGAGCAGGCTACGCGATATTTGCTTCTGGGATCATTGTGGGCTTTGCAAATCTCGTCTGTGGGTTCGTCTTCATCTCCTTCTCTTCTATTAAGATGGTTACCAAAATATTTACATCAACTGACTCTAAATTTATCGCGTACCTAAAGGGTATGTGTTGGAATCATAGGAAGCAGCTGTGCATTGTCCGACGCCCAAAACTCAACCCTATTCGTGAAGATCCTCGTCATCGAGATATTCGGCAGCGCACTTGGACTGTTCGGTGTTATCGTAGGCATCATAATGTCTTCTCAAGCAAGTTGGCCTACGAAGGCGTGACGACTTCTTGGTTTTTTTGTCAAGAACTTCTGAGTATCTGTAATGGTATGTGTCTTCCTTTTATCTATATTTTTATTTCATTTTCTGGTTATGCTTTACGACCTGTAAGTAGGACTATGGACCCATATCTTCTGTTGCATATACCATTGGGGTTTTCATATTTCACGCCCGATAATAAATTTTGTACATTTGAGTGAGTTCTCAGATTCATTCTTCCAGTGAATAAAGTGTCCGATTTAGTTTATTGATTGAGAATATCGTTTTATGTAATGAAAAAATGCTGTTTAAGGTACCCAAAAGCATCAAACCACAGAGACGGAGACTTAGACAAAGATTATAACAGTAATTATCACATATCAAAACTCGAATTCTCGTCGACGACTTTTCAATCCAGCCCAAAAGTCGGGCGAAACCTAAGAGTCAGAAGCACACATACCGATGACACAAAATGTAAAATCTAAGAGCAGGATTTTGCTTGTTGGATTCTTAGCTTGTTGATTCGTTCTCAAGACCTTGGGCGATTTGAGCATTCTTGATCTGCTGAGCAACCTCGTTCACTACATCCTTAACATTCTGCGACGGCCCATTAGCGCTGGCACTCTCTTCAACTGTCAAAGGACCCGTTTGCCATATCCTAATCGTCCCATCTTCAGAACCCGAAGCATACGACTCACCTCCCGGCGAGAAACGAACACAATGGACCGGCCCATGATGCCCCTTATTACATCCTATGTACATCGAAAACCAAATTTAATTTCCATTTGTAAATAGACTAGAGAGAGTGAGAGAGAGATGGACTTACCAACTTCAGCACCAGTGTGGAAATCAAAGACATGAACCCACATATCTTCGCCGCCGGCAATGAACTTGTTTCCATACTTTGGTTCCAGTGAAGCTGATTCCACTATGCAAGGCATGTCGTAGCTCTTTACCAATCCAAAGCTTTCGGGACAAAAAAAAAAGAAAAAGAAAAAGTGGGTATGACTCCACGTTTGAGTAAACTGAGAGTACTCCATGCATAGAATAAAAGCACCCATGAAAAAGAAACGTACTGATTCGCATCCCAAAACTTGACGGTCGACCCATCGGCGGTGGTTATATAGCGACCGTCTTGGCTCACTTCAGCGCTGGTCACGGATGACTTCGTCTCGAGCGTTCGAACAATGGTCCCAGTTCTCACGTCCCATAACCTAGTTCAAGACAAGTGATGGAATTGAAAATAGAGTATGCAATAAAATACTATCGAGTTACTTTGAGGCCAAACAGAAGTAAGCAAAAACTACAGTTTCTCCTCTCGTTTGGCATTACCTTACTCCACCCATATCAGTGCAGGTGCCGAGTATCGTCTGATCACTGTGAAGCCAAGAAAGAGTTCTGACTGAACCGGGAGACTTTTCTATTTCCCGAGGAGGCTCTTCGGGGCGGTTTAAGTCGAATATGCGTATGACCTTTTCCATCCCTCCAGTTAAAAGAACGTGGGTATCCTAAGGATAAAAGAAACAATTTTGAACCTCAAATTTCGATAGTACAAATGTGCAAAAAGCCCACAGAGGAATGTAGCAGATCACACAGCAATGAGATAAAACTTGGTAAAATGTAGCAGCCAGGAAAAAAACTACGTCCATGCTTTTTCTCTCTAATTTGAACTAATGAAGAGTTATGTATGGCAGATTGAATGCAGATAAATCAATTAATATGATGCAACTGCGTAAGTCGTACACAAATGAGGGCAACTGCAATTAACAAACGAATCGAGAGTGAGAGAGTACAGATGGTCAATACTACCTCTGAAAAAGCACAAGCACGGACTATGTGCTTATGTTCGAAGGAATGAACTTCATCTCCAGTCAGAGCATCCCACAATTTTCTACAATAAATCAAAGAAAAATTCAAGACCCAAAGCTAATAAAAAATAAATAACTACGGAAGTGAAGCTTCATTTGGAAAATCAAGCTTCTTTTTGCTATTATGATAGGTTGAATACTAAGTTACTTGAGAAAACACAATAAATTAACCGGGACTCGAGATAGCTCGTTTTCAGACAACAAAAATTCCAATTTTGGGAACTGAAAAGCGCAAAAATCCAAGAACGTACGCAGAAAAATCAGCTGATGCAGTGGCGGCGCGTAGAGCATGCTTGTCAAGACAACAGCTCCATACGGCACCTTTATGCCCTTGAAACGTACCAATCCAATCTCCAGTCTCGCCATTCCTTAGCATAGGCGTTGAATCTAAGAAAATAAGATTAACAAATAGCTCAGATAATTTCATTAGATAATTTTTAACAGAAAAGGATTATCCCAATTGCAAACCAATTAATCGTTCAATAGATTGAATCAATATTTAAATGTCAAGGTACTGAATGCACGGCTGTTGACAAAGACTAAGGAAAACTAATAAGCGGAGACTCGTGGCAAACCTCTATGCGCTGAAGTGCAAGTACCTTACAAAAGTAGTATCCAAATGCGACAAAAAAATTGTAACACGAAACTTAAAATAGTGAAACTGATAATAATCATTAAACATCTTCGCTTGGCTTATTCGACTGACACCTACAGATATGGGCAATGCCAAGCCACATCCGATTACTAAAATCTTTTTCGTATCGACAGCATAATCCCGTCAACTAATTGGTTTACCTCCCAAATCCCACTACAACTCAAACCTCAACTGAGCTCAATTAAAAAGAAGGCTAATCAATAACTGCAACAATCAGATCACAATCATCAACAAAAAAAAATAGGCCGTTATGACAATCCATAGCAAAAAGAAACAGGAACAATTACTGATGCCCACAAAAAATACCATGACTAAACAACATATACGCACAACTTATCCATTCAATCAAATTACAAACAAAGAATCAAATGTTAAAACGATAATTTACCCTTGCTGGCGCTGACAAGAAAGAAACCATCGGGGGTAATTGGGCTGTAAAACAAGTCAACAACAGGGCGAGAGTGCCCATGACAAACCAATGGAGCTACGGCCTTCTTCTTATCCATCTATCTTAAACACAACAACAAAAAAGATGACTCTTTTACTTCCCAAACTATTCAGCTCGTCAATAAAGGGACACACCTAAAGCACCCTAATCGTCGAATACAGTGGATTGACTTTTTCCCAACTTTTCAAAATCCCACGCAAAATTACAAACTGAAACTCTACAGATCAGACGCGTTCTTCAAAATATAGAACAAAAAAAGCTGTATCTACGGCTCTGTATAAATAGTATGTATATATGTGCTGTGGCGGCAATGAACACAGGTGGGAAGCCCTAATTTCTGGAAATTAATGGCCGCAGATCCACACCTCCTAACCCTAGACGACAGATCAGATTAATTTCCTTTTCAGCATCTGAAGAAACAACAAAATCAGATCAAATCGAAAACAGTATAGGGCTAGGCGCAAGATTGGAATGGCACATCGCCTCGTTTATTTATAAGAGCAAAAACGAGAATTTCTATTTTAATTTACTTTTTATTTTTCTTTTAATTTTGGGCAGTCACTCACTCTCACTTGGCCTCGATACAAAACATTTTTGTTTAATAAACATGTAAATTTTGTCATAGCATAAATTAAACATATGTGACAAAATGTCAATTTTGGGCTTTGTTGGTTTTGTTGGGTTTTGTATTGGGCCTTTCCTCAAATATGATAAACTAATACTAGTATAATTTTTAAATTTTGAATCTTTGGGCCTAGTAGATTTCCATGTAGTTTACAATAATCAATAAATAGATGAGATATTTACTGGAGTCCAGCAATGTGAGCCTCACTTCGATGAGATATATTTATATATGTTATAGAAGTTGAGGTTATTATATTTCATATTGATAGACTATATGGTATGGGGCTTTGATCAATGCATGAATAAATTCGAGAAATAAGGACATGGAAAATGATATCAAGGAGAAAAGGACACAAGTGCCTGAAAAGCAGAGAATATTGAAGAAAAAGCAAGGCATGGTTATGAAGAGACAAAACATTGCTTTAATTCAGGTGGGTTTTACTCCTAATTGTTGTATTTTATTTCACGTCTTTTCGTGGCACTATAATAGAAAATATAACCTTTAATTTCGTTTTTCTTGTTTTTATTGAAATGATATAGTCTCTGTTATTGCATGTGGAATACCATATTGCTTAACACAACATGCCGCAAAAAAATCGGTAGTAACGGACAAATCCTAAGCTGTTCCCAATTACTATTCATTGTTTATTTTTCAAATATGTTGTATTTCTTTATTTTTTTCCTGTTAGATTCATTTTTATATATTCACCACTTCATCCAAAACAATAGTTTACTTATTTGGCGTTATCATCTTTGTTGGTTATGGGGAAACAGTTGTACGTAACCTACTTTGTTGCTTTTCCAATATTAGTTTCTTGGCTTCTTCGCATGATATTAATTATAATATTTATATATAGCAACGTTACTCGGAATTATTTCATCGAAATTTAATTTTAAAATCTACAGAAGATAGAAGAAATAAATGAGGGTCCTGCAGCACTCTGCAGAGAATAGAGATAATGTGTGACATGTACTTTGACATAAAAATTAAAAAAGCATAACAACTTCGAATACAAAGTACCATAAATCATTGAGTGATATCTTGAAAGCCACCAAATAAAATATTCCCTCTTTATAAAAAAATAAATAGTAAAAAAAACATAGGTAGGTTATTAGATGGTACTATTGATGACAGTGGAAAAAAAAAAAACAAAAAGGCTGATATGCAATTCTAACTACTCCTGCCATCGAATCCAGAAAATTAAGGTCCTTTCAATCAATAATTTGGACACTACTAGCCAAGATTTAATGCCACATGGCATTGCCACTTATATGTTATTGTATTATTTAATGTATTTTTGGATAACAAACATATTAAGTAATAGTATTAGTGTATTGATAAATATCTATGTCGTCGTTGACAAGCACAGTGCCCTTCCCTTACATGTGGTTTTTTGGCTATTGAAAAGACGTGGATAACCCCGATTGAAATGCATGCTTGTGAATATGCCTAATAATTTTGTAACTTATAATGAACATTATAAATTAAATTGTTGGAGTACCATCTTCCATTTGACCACAAATTTCAATCAATGAACTCACTTCGTATGGGTTTTTAGTGGGTCTGATAATTGAGATACTACAAACAAGGTATTGTCTAGTAGCCATATAAAAATTATTTTAAAACATTGTGAACTGTGAAATCTCATGAAGAATCATCCTTTCTTTTCCTTGTGAGTCTATGAAGACATTGGGAATGGTGAAAGCCACCTAGAAAAATAGACGATGGAGTAATATATATCCTAGACGGTGACATTTTGATGGTAAATTTAAAAACAAATACGACTTTGCACATATATATATAATATATATATCATATACATAGAACTTTTTTTTTTTTAATTTGGTGAAACTCCTGGAATGCCCTTTGACATCTAACATATAACTGTTGAAGCACATTGATAAAGTTGATGTTGTTAGCTGCATTTACTGTTGAGAGTATATGAGAATGAAGGGAGAAGTAGCTGGATGCAACTATTAATATACACGCAGCTAATATATATTATATGTTCTTATATATATAAGTTTTTATTTACGCATAAATAATATCTATATATGCCATAGATGTGTACCTGATAAATAGCTTGGTATAGAGATGTGTGGACAATAGAGGCCAAAAATTACATGATTGGATAGTTGCAGAACTGCAGCTAGCAGAGATGTATGATGAGAGAGTACAAAGGCCAAAAGCTACAGTTCATTTTTTTTGTACTTTTTATTAATCGTTTTTATTTTATTATATACATCTATATCTATATATATTACATGAATGCATATATGTATGTATATATACAAGATATACAATATATCTATATTCTCTTTGGCAGCTGTATGTGACGCGATCGATCCTTCAGGCTTCAACATGGATTTCTATATTTATACGTAGCGTGAAGCAATATTTTGTACGACAAATCAGTACTCTAAATATAGATGAGTTAGTTATATAGATCTCTTTTTATTAGACATATCTAGAGAATAGAGGAATTTTATGGTGCTCACCTTATGTGATGAGCACTTTATGTGGGCGCCTGTTGATGTGGCACCGATTCGTGCCATTTCAACATCCCACATCGACATCTAAGGTTTTGTCGTCTTAATTAACACCTTTTAGGTGCCATTAATCGACATTTCGGATGCTGACGTGACATATTTGACACCTTACAAAATATTTTACGTGTCAATGAAAAATATCGCGTCAATTTGTAACATCAGCATCCGAAATGTCGATTAACGGCACTTAGAAGGTGTTAATTAAGACGACAAAACCTTAGATGTCGATGTGGGATGTTGAAATGGCACGAATCGGTGTCACATCAACAGGTGCCCACATAAGGTGTTAATTAAGACGACAAAACCTTAGATGTCAATGTGGGATGTTGAAATGGTACGAATCGGTGCCACATCAACATGTGCCCACATAAGGTGCTCACATAAGGTGAGCACCATAAAATTCCTCATATAATATATAATATGCCGAAGCATGTTTTTTTAATTTGGTGTGAGCTAATAATGATATAAAGTCGCCTTAAGCATTTCGTGTGACAGATTAAAGCAAAGTTGACTTTAGATTTATTTACAGAAACCAAGAGTTGAATCGACAAAGAAAATTTACGTTTGATCGAAATATTAAAATATAATATTAAAAGAAACGTAAGTAACTATATTTCGGTTTAGTCAGTATCTTTATCATTTGTTTCTGATTCTTTTGTAAAATAAATGAATCTGAGCAACTGAAAATGCCTTTTGTAGGAAGAAAAAAGAGTTCTTTCGCCGAGTTAAAGAATGCGAGTGACGTCATATTTGAATAATTTTGTTTGAAGATCTTTATTTTAAGTTGTATAATTCAACGGAATAGAATGTAAAATACATGTAGACAAATGTAACGGAATGGTAAGAGGTCAATGAACTAATAAAAATAAAATAGAAGCACATGACAACACACACTATCCCAAGGGTCCATTGCCAGACAAAACTCTTTTAGAAGGTCGTACTTTATTGTTGCATGAATATGGTGTTTTATTTGAAAATATGTAGATATATATATATATATATATATATATATATATATATATATATAATTACATAAATTGAATATGTAAAAAAATGAACTGCTAAAGGATAGGGATATGTCACTCACCAGACTGGTCATTTCACTTCTCTGAGGGGCCTCCAATCTTATTATTACCCCACACAAATATATATATATATATATATATATATGTGAGGAATTTTATGGTGCCTTATGTGAGCACCTGCCGATGTAGCGTCGATTCGTGTCATTTCAACATCGCACATCGACATTTGTCGTCTTAATTAACACCTTTAGGTGCCAATCGACATTTCGGATGTTGATGTTACAATTGACGCGATATATTTCATTAATACGTAAATGTTATGTAAGGCATCAAATATGACACGTCAGCATTCAAAATGTCGACATAGCCTTAGATGTTTTTGTGGGATGTTGAATTGGCACAAATCATGGCACATCAATAAGGTGCTCACACACCATCAAATTCCTATATATATATACTATATATATACAAAATAAATATAATAGTTAAACAAACTTGTGAATCGTATAATAATGAGTGAAGAAAACATAAGGCCCCTATTTGGTTCTTGGTCGATGCTAGACGACATATGTCTTTGTACAAAATTGGTTCTTGATTTGAGTTTAATAAACATTAAGAAAAACATAAAAATGAAATATAAAAACATGGATGTAATAACTAGTCTTTTCCATGCGTTATGAGTGACGTGTACAATTTAGATTAGGGCATTTTCATTTTAGGCCCCTCTTGGCAAAAAATTTAGTTTTAAGGACCCATTTTTTGCCAGTACCACTTCATTGCTCTTACATACCAGTATGTTGAAATTCTGTACCACAAAACCAGAATTCGGTACCAGTTTATGATCATCTTATAACAATTTATTTTCTGTGGTACCACTTTATTGCTCTGACATACCCGTATGTTGAAAGTAAATGGGTCCTTTAACCTAAAAAATTCTCAAATATGGTCTGAATTCGAAATCAAACCCTTAATGGGGCCTGATTTCGAATTGACCCTTTAGATTATTGTTTGGTGGCGTGGAAGTAAATCACTAGAAAAAAATTACTCTAAGAAAAGTACAAATAAATGATTAAATTGAAAGAAGAATGTTTTAAATAGCATCAGCATGCATTGATTTTATTTACTCCTTTTTTTCCATCCTTTTTTTCTCTTACAGAAGGAAACAAAATAAAAAAAAACACATGTAACCGAGACAACAGACATATGATTATATTTTTTCACAAAAAAGGGACCAGACATATGGTGTCCATTTTTCTACCACTTGCTTCTCATTCTATCTTCTCGGAAAGGAGGTAGTACCCTAAAAGGCCTCTCAATGTCACATTACTTGCATATAATATTATTGTACCAAAATAAATATAAAAAAAATGCTCTATAAATAATTAGATGAAATAATAAACCCAATTTCACTGTTGACATCTACTGCAATTAGCTTTAGAGTTTAGTCCCGCTATTCTCAATAGGCAAAACACCACCGTAAACACAAACATTTAGAATGTGTTTGGTTGGGGTATTAGGGAGGATTAGATATGTTAGAATTAGTTAAAGTAGCATTTGGAAGGAATATTTATTTAAAGGTATGTTTTAGTTAATACACTCTTAATATCCCTAATAAGGTATTAGCTAAAGCGATCTCTCCCCCTACCTTTTGCTAATCTGAGCATTTATGACAATTGCCATTTATATATAAAAAAATAAATTCAAATATGAATAAAATTGTAATTAAACTTAAAATCATCTACCAAATTCATCAGAGATCATTATTTAAATTCATCAACCAAACACCATAGATTCATACCCTCCAATATTTAAACTCAATTAAAGTTCTAAAATTAGAGGTTTTTTTAAAGATTATAAAAGTAAGCAATATAGTATTATTATTAAATAGTTGAAAAAATAGTTAATGAAGGTGATAGGTGGGGTGAATGGCCCCATATATGTCTTGGTAATATTAGGACAAGATTAGGAAATGTGGGCTAGCTTTGTTTGGGACAATCCCCCGCTAACACAGCAAAAAGGAGCAATCAAATAGACAGCTTTGTTCCCATGTGCATTTATTTAAGAGCAACCTTCCAAGTTACAACTCCCCCCTACAATATTATATTATACATTTTTAAAAAATATATTGAATTATGTCGCCACATACCTCCAATAATTCCCTTATTACTACACTATGTTGATATAATTATGTTTATGGGAAGAGGATTAGGAACGGGCTAACTGTTTTTTATTGACCATTACGTATGCATATTCTCGTTAGTTTTACTAAGCTTGATGGTTATTAAGTCTCATATCAAGTAAGTCAAAGATATATCAAATCAATGTGACAAAAATTTCAAAGAGACTACATTACTTTCTGAAATAATTATGGAATGACACCTAAACTCACCCTATAACAAGCGTGACTTGAAATAATGGGTTCCATGGTGTCATAATTTTTACCATATAACGTTGATGAAAACGAAAGGGGGTGCATTTTATATATGTAGTTTATTTCATGATTGGATAGGATGGGGTTTGTGAAATTAAATACAATTTGGCTATCATATTCCTAAGAAATCGAGGAGACCCCTAAATTTAAAACTAGGGTCAAATATGCATGTGCCTGAGCGTTTGTTATTATTTTCCAACAATCATTTAATTGTATCAGAAGATAGACATAGCGAATGAATATATAATCTTCTTAAGAAAATTTAAGGAGCAAATGCCGCGTAGTTTAGCAGAGAAATTCGCTTGCGTTGCGTGTTTTTGATAATCATATTATTAATTGTAATAAACAAGTCGTACCTAATTGTCATGACGTAACTAGCTTAGCTTCCTAATGTGTATATTATTTTAATTATTGGAGTTGAAATCTTTATGATATTATGATTATGGCTCTTACTATTATTGCAAGGGGAATGAAAACGATATAAAAGAGCCAAGAGGGCGTAACTTATCTTAAAGAAAATCTCTTAGAATGTTTCAATAGGAGACGATTACTCAAGTTGGTTCGACAAATGATCAAACTTAAATAAATTAATTCAATTATTGGTTGATGTATTTAATTTCAACTTTTTTATTTAATGTTAGAAGCATACTATAAGAAGTTCGGGAAAGAAATGAAGGGCGATAGATCTATAAAGAAATGTGCTCAAAATCAGAAAGAAAACAACGTCTTAACTAATTCAAGTCATGCGTACTTTTTCACTATAGCAAAGCACATCCCTCTGTATATTTCATTTCATTAGTTAAAATAAATAATACAAATCTATAAATAGATGAATCTCACACTATAACCCACCTCACACATTGCAGAAAAAATAAAAAATAATTAAATTTTTGTACCAACTAGTAGTAGTATAGTGCACACATTCATAGTAAGGCAGGCATTTTTTCTTTCTTTCTATTTGGTGGCGAAATTAAAAGCTCTCTTTCAGGTTGGCCAAAGTGTTGGTTTCTGTACACATGACATGATCAGAACAATGGCCACAACCTATATTAATGCGTGTCTCATAAATGAAATACTCATTTATTATGTTTGTTCTATCTCTTTCTCCCTTTCTTTTTCCCCCTTATTTAAAATCATGAAAGTGAAATGAAAATTCCAAGAAGGGCAGTTTTGTCCTAGTGACAGCTTCCTTGCAAGCTCAAACTAAGTTGACCTTCCAATTTTTTTCAATAATAGGTTGCTTCTTCTTACTCTTGCCCTTAGGCCCCTTACCTTACCTCATGCTTGTTAGGAAAAAAAAAAAGAAGAGCCCAAAATGTTAATCTATCTAAAAAACAATTTTCCATCACAAAGAAGAGACAAGAAACTCTCTACTTTCCACTTCTCTGTATAAAAACAAACACAATCTAATAACCAAGCCAGCCAAAAAACAAAATACTCTCCTCACCCTTTCTTCTTCCCCACCTCACCTCTCAACAAAGAACATGGAAAACTGCTACTGTTATTTCCATTTCTTCTTTCTTCTACTGATTTCTTACATCTTCCTCGTCATTCTTGCCAAGGTTGTAGTCCACACATGGTGGACTCCTAGAAAGATTGAGAAGCACTTTATGAAGCAAGGGATTAAAGGGCCAAAGTATCAGCTTTTCTTGGGAAATTTGAAGGAGCTTGCAAGCCTAAACTTGACTGCTTCTGCCCAATCCATGACTCCTTCACACAATATACTGCCGAGGGTCCTCTCTTTCTACCATCATTGGAAGAAGTTGTATGGTAATAATACTACGAATCATAGGCCAAAGTTTTGATTTTTATTTGTGGGATTTCCTTTCCTCAAACTTTGGTGGGCTGGCTTCCTTTACATCCTTTGTACTCTTTCTTGCAACCAAGTAAAAAGTTGTTGTGTGTTAGCTGTGGGTGGTGAAAGGATCATTGTTGTGTTTGTAGGGTCCTACACTATCCATTGCCTTGGAAAGAATTGGAATAATATGATTGAACTAACAACACTTTACTTTTCCCTATGCTTCCTCTTTTGGTAAACAATAATTAATCTTGTTTCGAATTTAGAGTAGATCAATCATAGAGCTTTCTTACATGCAATTCCTTGTTGTCACTTGGAGAAAAACACTCACACAACACATCCATATATAGTATGTGTTTTACAGCTCTCTCACAGCTTATTGTCCTTTTCTTTTTTTTTTTGCCGATTTTTTTTTGCAGGTTCGATGTTTCTTGTATGGTTCGGACCAACGCCGAGGCTCGCAGTTTCTGATCCATCGATCATCAGAGAAATATTTGTGCTGAAATCTGAGCTTTTTGAGAAGAATGAGTCGCCATTGCTAGTGAGGAAGATTGAAGGCGATGGCTTATTAAGCCTCAAAGGTGAAAAATGGGCTCATCATAGAAAGATCATTCAACCTACCTTCCACACTGAAAATCTCAAGGTAATAATAATATTTTAATATCATTCGAATTCTATCTGAAATTTTTTCATCCAGCTAAGAAACGACAGCTCATGAAACATCACATATCCATGTGGTAATTAATACCGATCTGAAGGTACTTATTTTTCTTTTTTCTTCTTTTTTGTTTTCTGAAAAAAAAAAAACCGAGTAGCTGATGATACCCATGATGGTGAAGAGCATGGAAGAAGCGATTTCAAAGTGGGCTGAGAAAATGTCGAATTCTGGGAAATTCGAAGTCGAAGTATCACAGTGGTTCGAGAATTTGGTCGAAGACGTTATTACAAGAGCCACCTTTGGTAATAGCTATGAAGAAGGAAGAGCCATCTTCAAATTACAGTCCCAGCAAATGATCCATGCCACTGAAGCTTTTCAGAAAGTGTTCATCCCAGGTTACTGGTCAGTGTCTGATTATCAAAAAAAAAAAACCCATTTTTGTTTCACGATAATTAATTAATAATTAATTGCCAGGTTGCTGCCGACTAAAAAGAACAGAATATCTTGGAGACTGGAAAAAGAAATTCGAGAATCGCTGCTCAAACTCATCGAGCGAAGGCGCAGTAGTAACAATAACAATACATCTTCTTCTTCTTCTGAGATGTGTCAGAAAACGACGTCGTCAGATGAGGAATGTCCGAAAGATCTCTTGGAGCTGATGATAAAGGCGAGCCTCAAGGCCGTGAAAGACCGCAGCCCTTATCCTTCGGCGTCGCCATCGTCGGCGCCGTTGACCATAACGGTGAACGACGTGGTGGAGGAGTGCAAGACCATCTTCTTCGCCGGAAAACACACGACGTCGAACTTGCTGACGTGGACGACGGTGTTGC
This sequence comes from Craterostigma plantagineum, assembly GCA_027422505.1. Lineage (NCBI taxonomy): Eukaryota > Viridiplantae > Streptophyta > Magnoliopsida > Lamiales > Linderniaceae > Craterostigma > Craterostigma plantagineum. Next base: position 34,171,487 of record JAPQWV010000002.1, on the reverse strand, counting down.
TTGCCATGCACACACATTGGCAGGAACAGGCACGTGAGGAGGTGCTGAGGGTCTGCGGGGCACGTGACACACCTAATAAAGACGATCTACCAAAGCTCAAAACGGTATGTATGTATGTTGTCCTAATCTTCTTTTTTTTCCAAACCTTGGTCCCCAACACAGAAAGGAATTAGAATATTACTTTGGTATGTATAGAAAAAATCAAATTGTCTTGGAATTAGAAACATGGAAATAAAATAATGAAAAAGCGAAATTAAGCATGTGTTGGATGCGGAAAAGAAGGGGTTCTTATCTTTTCGTGGGTACTGTGTTTGAGTGTGGTGTGCGTCGTTTGGTGAGTTACTAGGCAGACATTGGCTAACAAAATAATACTCTATTACATCGTATTTTATTGCATCTTTTCTCAAATTTATCAACCTTAGAATGTCTATGCAGTGAGTAGCCAATTAAAGAATCGCAGCATTAATTCCTTAAAATCTCTGTTACTGTGTGCTTTTAGTGGGGGGAAAACCGAGGTGATTTCCAGCTGTTTTACAAAATTTTATGTGGTATTTTTCCAAAATTTGAAACTTCGATAGGAGTAAACAACATATAGGATATTTCACTTCACGATATCCATTACTTTTAGACATGCTGTTTTGGTTTCTGAACTTTGCAAAATTTTTTCATTTTTTTGCAAAATTTACAACCAAAACGATACATTTGAAAGACTACACACCAACAATGAGACTTTGGTATTGTATGAAAATGCAGTTAAGTATGATCCTAAACGAATCGCTGAGACTGTACCCTCCCGCGGTGGCGATGATCCGTCGGGCCAAGGCAGACACGAACATAGGCGGTATCAAAGTCTTAAAAGGGACCGAAATCCTAATACCGATCCTGGCCGTCCATCACGACCCGACCCTGTGGTGCAGCGACGTCCACGAGTTCAACCCGGCCCGTTTCGCCAAAGGGGTGGCCCACGCCGCCAAGCACCCGATGGCGTTCATGCCCTTCGGGCTGGGCGTTCGTCGCTGCATAGGGCAGAACCTGGCGATAATTCAGGCGAAGCTGGCAGTTGCTATGATACTCCAGAGGTTTTCCTTCGAACTGTCGCCGGCCTATCAGCACGCGCCGGCTGTGCTCATGCTGCTCCATCCTCAGCACGGAGCGCCCGTCGTGTTTCGAAAGTTGTGATGATTGTTCTGAGTCGGGGTGATTTTTTTTATTTATTTTTTGTGTGTTCTTTTTCTTTAGTTGAGGGGATGGTTTTCTTTGTTCTTTTTAACTGACTTGTACAAGGGTTTGGATTAGGGAGGGTTTTTTTAGGGTTTCTAACTTAGGTTAGGTGATGTAATGCAAGGGTGAAATGTTTCATGTAATTTTGTCTAACTACAATGTATGTGGCTTTACCCTATTTTAAGTCACAAAATGTCTTCTTTTCCACTATTTTGGTCTTTAATGTGTAGTCGGCCGGCTTATATGTTGTATATTCTTGGTTTATGTTTGTGTACATTTTTTTTAAATGTTATGGTCTATTTCACATATATTTTGTGAGTATGATTCGTGAGTTAAAATGATCATTACGCCTAGAAGTTGAAGCTTATCGAAAAGTATCATACTTCAATTTACAGCATATCTTATCACGTACAGATTGAACTATTTCCTTCTTATAAACGTGAAATTAGTTAAAATGATCATTACGCCTAGAAGTTGAAGCTTATCGAAAAGTATCATACTTCAATTTACAGCGTATCTTGTCACGTACAGATTGAACTATTTCCTTCTTATAAACGTGAAATTTATTTTTGTTTTCACTGAGCTCTTTAGCATGAGGACAGCAATATTGTATTGCCAAAAATTTATTGGATAAACAAATTAGTTTTGTCGCACTCAATTGGTGGGGATACGTAATGTGGCTGTCAATATATTACCTTGAAGCATTGTAACAAGATTCTTGGATCTGTCCATCTTGTAAGATTTAAGGAAATTAAATAATTAAAATGGTATTATTATTTGTGACAGTTAAGGGAGTCGTAGAATGTTGGCAAATTTGAAGTATCCCACAATTCCTTAGCTGTCTAGTTAGTGACTGGAGACTTTGTACTAATCCTCAAATATATTAATCACGATATATTACGATCTTAATGTAGTTTAACTAGGTAATTAATGTAATTCCGCAACATTGGTTGGATATCCTCGGAAAAAATGTACAAAAAAAGAACGAAATTATGATTGGAATTAAATAAAAAGATGGCAGCATCACTGATGGCGCAATTATTGAAATTCTAACATGGCACAGAAAATGATCAATCATTAATTATAAATGCTCAAGTGAACAAATAAGCACATGGTAGTTGACTCTATTTACTAACTCAACTGTATCATTCATGTCGCCATAATTCTCACGCGAACTATTAAAAAATGCATGTAATATTTCCATTTAAAAATTATATAGGTTCCTTCTAAATTATATCACGCCCAAGTGTCAGAACTCTGGTGGAAATCGCTTCAATTACCAACGTTTCTACACAATTAACCGACATCATCTAATTTATACACGTGGCATTTCATCAGCCTATCATAACTATCCCCACTCAAACGGTCGTATATATCTCCACGTCACCATCCCTCCCACCAAGATAACTGAACGCGGGAAAATATCTAAACGATGTCGTTTCGTTCAAATCCACATAAAATCAAATGCGATTTGCCTCGCCGATCTCTCAATTCCAACAAGCGACGACTATGGCGAATTCTGTGATGTGGTTCAGAAAGGGTCTGAGGATACACGATAACCCGGCTCTAGAACATGCGTCGAATGGGTCGGGTTGTTTGTACCCCGTTTTCATAATCGACCCTCACTACATGGAGCGCGACCCGAGCGAGTTTTCGCCGGGTTCGAAGCTGGCCGGGGTGAATCGAATAATGTTTTTGCTGGAGAGCTTGGTGGATCTCGATTTGGGTCTGAAGAAATTGGGTTCGAGGTTGGTGGTGCTTAAGGGTGAGCCTAGCCACGTTTTGTATCGTTGCTTGAAAGAGGTATGTTAAGTACAGTTGTTTGCTCATTCTTAGTCTTGTCTGCTAATGTTTATTGTTTTTGTTTTCTAAGTGTTTATCTGCAAAAATTCGTGTTTTTGAATTGAATTACCAGTGGAACATAAAGAAGCTCTGCTTTGAGTTTGACACTGATCCATACTATCAGGCGTTGGATGATAAAGTCAAGGTAAATATTCAGTGTCCCGACAAGTTTTCGATTAATCGCAATTAGGATTGGAGAAGCAATGGCAAAAGGTGCTCTAATAGTATATGATTTGTTCTTACAGAAACATGCTTGTGCAAATGACATTGAAATTTTCTCTCCAGTGAGCCATACGCTCTTCGATCCTGCAGAAATCATAAAGAAGGTTAATATGTTAGTCTTATTGAAAGTTATATTATTCCAGGTAAATTTTAGCCAATAATGAACTTTCTGGACATATTTTCCGCTTTTAATGCACTTGTAGAACGGTGGAAAACCGCCTTTGAGTTATCAGTCTTTCGTCAGACTTGCTGGCGAGCCTTCATCTCCAGTTTCAACCGAGATAACTCGTCTTCCTCGTGTTGGAAATGCTGGTAATATGACGATCTCAGACGTTCCAACGTTAAAGGAACTTGGTTATGAGGATGTTGAAGAGGTACATAGATCAATATATATATGCATTTATATATGTAGTGGTATGTAGTATGGTTTTCTGTAGAGCATTGTGTAAGAGGACTTTCATGAGCAGGCTGAGAGGTCTCCTTTCAGAGGTGGCGAATCCGAAGCATTGAGGAGGATGAGGGAGTCACTATCAAATAAGGTATGCAAGAAATTAATAACTCTTTGTGACACTGTCTATATTGAAATGTTCTTCTTATTCTTGCATAGAATTACTCTATATCATTCTTTTCTGATAATGTAGTCTTTTTGTATCATGTAATCGTTCTCATTTGCTGAAGAGAAACTATTCCTGCATATTTTGACATTTTCTTATCATTTGCTGATGGAATGGGATATAGACAAGTTTTAGAAGGGATATGTATTAGTGTAAATCTTGTTTGTATCATGTAGTTGACTATCAGTACTCTTATCATGCGATAATGTATAAATCTCTGTTTATCTCCGAACCAGGACTGGGTTTCCAACTTTGAGAAGCCAAAGGGTGATCCCTCTTTGTTTCTAACTCCGGCAACTACAGTTTTATCGCCATATTTGAAAGTATGTCGCTTGATCCTACCTTCTTATTTCCTGTTTTTATTTGAAGTACTATGATCTAGTTTTCTTCTCCAAATTGTACGCAGTTTGGTTGCTTATCGTCCAGGTACTTCTACAAATGTATCAGGGATTCTCTTAAAGGTGCTAAAAAACACACATCTCCTCCAGTTTCTCTTACAGGACAGGTTAGTTTGAGCTCGCAACATCTCCTTATTACATTGGTACACCTTTTAGATTTCGTGTTATCTTACAATCTTATTCTTGTAGTTGCTTTGGCGTGATTTTTTCTACACAGCTGCTTTTGGGACCCCAAATTTTGATAAGATGAGAGGTAACAAGATTTGCAAACAGGTACTGATCGTTATCATATAGCTGTTTTGAAGGTTTGGGTTACTTGGAAAATCACCAAATATCCATGGTGAAATGAATTTGTGCATGATAACTAATCGTTGAAGCTATATGAAACAAATTTATCTATTAATTGCAATTATTTCTTCTTTCTTATAGGTACCATGGAAAAATGACGATGAGTTGCTCTGTGCTTGGAGAGATGCTAAGACAGGTTTTCCATGGATAGATGCCATAATGGTTCAGGTTAGTCCTGAATATTTGGTTCAATACACCAAAGGCCCCTTTTGGTATTTTGTCATCTATGACAATTTATTTGGCTTTACACTCATTACTACGCATAAACACATCTCTTAAATTTCTTTATATGATGCTGTTTATATTGCTAAATAGCTTTTGTATGATGATATTGCAGCTTAGAAAATGGGGTTGGATGCATCATCTCGCCCGTCACTGCGTGGCATGTTTTCTTACACGTGGAGATTTGGTGAGCTAAGCAAGCGAATTTGTGTCCATAAGTACATCTTTGTAATAATAATAATAACTTAGCTCACTCAGAGTATTCGTAATGATTCGTACACAGTTTGTTCACTGGGAAAAAGGGCGCGATGTGTTTGATAGACTTCTTATCGATTCTGATTGGTCAATCAACAACGGTAACTGGATGTGGCTATCTTGTTCATCCTTCTTTTACCAGGTTCTGCAAAAATTCCATCTTCGTCATATCTTAAGCTTATTCTTTCATTTAAGGATATATAGGCAAGCTACCATTTTATGTTTTATCAGTACAATCGCATTTATTCGCCAATCTCCTTCGGTAAGAAGTACGATCCAAATGGCAACTACATCAGGCATTTCCTCCCTGTTCTTAAAGGTATGATTCCATTCATATATTGCTATTGTTCATTTTCATTTTTATTGAAGTCTCTGTTCATGGGTTTAATATTTACATCCATGTTTGTGTTCTCTGCTGTCTCAGGCATGCCAAAGGAGTATATCTATGAGCCTTGGAAAGCTCCATTAAGCGTACAAGTCAAATCTAACTGTATCATAGGAAAAGATTATCCAAAACCAGGTTTATATTACGACTCGCCTTATCAACTCGATAGGCGAAAAGTGCAGTTGCTAGGGTTCTTGTTTCTTTGTTTAATTCTTTTTCGTTATTACAGTGGTCGATCATGAGGTAGCAAGTAAAGAATGTAAACAGATGATGCATGAAGCATATGAGATGAACAAAATGTTAAATGGGAACGTAGCAGACGAAGATCTGAGAGCTCTGAGAAGAAAACTCGACGATGGGCCGACGAAGAAATCTAAGAGATTGAAGCAGACGCTTTTAGGTTGATCGAATCATCGTTTATTACAACGTCGATGCTGAGATATTTATCACAATTTATTTGCAGTTTCTTACTATATCAGGTTTAGTAATTGAAGTAACTTCTCTATGTTGTATGATGGAACACTCATGTATTATGTCATGCTAATTTAAAAAAATTAATTTGTTTCTGCGTTTACTTTGATCATATTGCTTTGCTTGCTTGCCTGAAAATGAAATATGCGAATATAATAAAACCCTTTTAAGATTAAGAAAAATATTATTAACTTCTTTGACTTAAAAGAGCCAAACTATAATAACCTTAAACTATGTGACACCTGTAAATTAAAACTATTAGCTGAAAAGAATCCAACTTTATAATGTCACCCCATTAGCTATTACTTTTAGGAGTTTTGATGTATAATAACAATATTTATAATGTCAACTCCACTATAAACCAAAAGAAGAATCCCATCATAAAGTGGTAAAACGACACGGTTATTTATAATGTTGTACTATTGTAGTCCTATAATATTATATTTTGACCTTATCGTCAACTTCATCAAGTAGAAGAAAAACAGAAACTAATACGAAATATTAATTGAACTAAAAAAATAATTACGACATACGATGTGGAGATGAACGGTGGGGCGAAGTTATTCTTCCGCACAAGCACAAGAATCGAATATTTATGGGGAAATCATCTGCATGCATTATATAGTTGTTTCTTTTCCTGGTTAAGGATCAACATAGCTCTCTTTTCTCCCATTAATGGCAAATGAATTAGACAATATATACAACACCACTATATTTCGAATATTTTGATTCTATTACAACGCGTTATTCGAGATTTTGATTATTAATAGTGATTGGAAGAGGCATTAAATTAACACACCTATTTGTATGCTAGCTACTGTTAAAAAAATCTTAAAGCTAATATAGTACAATTAGGAAATCCCACCACCTAAAGATCTTCAGGCTAATATATATAGGAATTTTATTGTAAGAAAATAATTTATAAATTTAAGAGATAAACAATGGAGAGTTTACAAACCTTAATAGCATCGTAAATAGTATGAGCTGTAAAGGTGCACTGGGCATTGCCATGCCAAAGGCCTACTTCAAAATTAGAATCAAATGCAAAAAACAAATAAATTTCATAGTACAATTCAAATATTTCAGAGCGTGACGACAACGTATCTCCACTCAGAATTGTGACCTGTACTTTCAGAGGTCTGACGTGTCACAATGATGTTGTTTTAGACATTAGAGCTTCAAATTCAAGAAAATAAACGAAAGACAGTGAGATATTATTACGGATATTTTCCCTTCTTCTTTGTCTTCTTTTTCACCCAACTTGAATTATCCCTATAGCTGTTTTTCAGAAACATATTTAGATATTCTTCGATTGTAAGAATGATCTACGGCCCTCCCATGTCCAAACCTTTGGACGGCTCAGCTAAATTCACCCAAACGAATCATTATTTTTTTACTACAATTTAAAAAATTTCCATGTATCTCCTCAGCTTATATAGCTGAATGAAAAAGCTTTTTTACTTTCTTTGTCTTTTGCCTTTATCCCCTCTTTTTTCTTTCTCTTCACACCTACTTTTTCACAGTTTATAAATACCGGCGGTGCTCAGCGTTCGCTACCTCACTGCATTTCATTTCGTATATTAAAATCTTGATTGGAGAAAAAACTATGAGCTACACAAATTCATCAATGAGCTCAGGTAAGGCTTGTTTTTACATCTATATTTTATTAATTTAATTTCGACATGCTCTTACCTTATAAAGACATTACATTTTCAGGCAACATTAGAACATTTGAATTTGGGAGAACTTACGTTGTAAAGCCAAAGGGCAAGCACCATGCTACTATAGTTTGGCTGCATGGCCTTGGCGACGACGGCTCAAGGTAATATCATCAACAAGGGTTTTATCGTCTTTCTACGCAGGCCGAATTTATTTAGATTATTATTCATGCCAAGGAATTAACATGATCTAAGTAAGAGTAACATTATTGTGGATGCAAAGACTACTATACTCTCACTTCTTCAATGAAATGTGACGAAATTATCTTCATTGCTTTATGGGAAAGTTCTTACATGCTAGTTGCTAAGAATTTATATCATCACTAAAGTGAGATAAGAAGATTCATAATCCGAATATCATTTCTTTTTTTTTTTTTCCGCAGCTGCTCACAGCTTTTGGAAAATCTTCCTCTTCGAAATGTACGCCTCCTCGACACACGTACATATATATTTTTTTGAAATAAATGATTTCATTATTTGCGCATCTCGTTTATAATTTGCAGATAAAATGGATATGCCCGACAGCTCCCACTCGGCCCGTAACTGCATTTGGTGGATTCCCTTGCACTGCTTGTAAGAAAAAGGAAATTGAAAACAATTTTTTTTCCAAATTATTTCTAATAATCTTCATCAGAAAATCATTAATTTCGTTCATAATTAGGGTTCGACATGGGAGAACTTTCCCAAGAAAATTCTCCCGAAGATCAACACGGTTTAGACGCATCGGCCCATCACATCGCAAATTTGCTATCCACCGAGCCCGCCGAGAGTAGATATCCCCCATTCATTTTTTTTCTAATTATCTAAAAAAAAATTGCTTAAAACAATAAAATAAATTTGTTCTAATTTCTTCAGTAAAACTCGGCATTGGAGGATTTAGCAATGGAGCCGCCGTCGCCTTATACTCGGCCACATGCTATGCACAGGGAAATTACGGAAATAGCCCTTTAAGGCCTTACCCTTTGAATTTACGGGCCATCGTTGCTTTAAGTGGTTGGCTTCCATTCGCCAGGTATTTATACTATCTACACTATTATATAAAGAGCCTAGGGTGGCTATAAACTGTCCAATTTGGTCTACCAATTTAGTAATGATAATCCACAATTTTACCCTTAATTGTTAATACAATTTTATCCTTTATATTTTCATTTTTACAAATTTATCCCTATGTTAAAATTTTATTGTTTAAATTACTGTATTAATAACATGAAATATTCAAAGTATAAAAAAATTTAACATATTTGCACACACATTGGGTGTGCTACACATACTAGTATAAATAAAGTACGATGCATTGTGGACGAAAACACTCAAATTAATTTGAACTGTATAATCTTCGTGGGGTTAATTCGATAATATCGTATTTTTCAGGGGCGTGAGGAGCAAGATCGAAGGCTCGTACGAATCCGCTCGAAGAGCCTCTCATCTTCCAATTTTTCTCACGCATGGCCTATGTACGTATAAGATACCCTTAAAAAAATTCAAATATTTCGATGTATTTTGAATCAATATATAATGAAATTATTGAACAAAAAAATAGGCGACGAAGTGGTTCCTTCTACGCATGGAGAGCGGGCCTACGCTGCGTTGGCCTCGGCGGGCTTTGGAAATCTGACGTTTAAGACTTACGAAGGGTAAGATAGTAATTTTGCGTGCTAAACCCTATTTCGGTTAATTAACGTCGTGTGTAGTGATTAGGGTTTGAACTTTAACATTCTCAGAATTGGTCATTACACGGTGCCAGAGCAGATGGATGACGTCAGCAACTGGTTGAACACGTGGCTTTAGGGACACTTTGCTATGGATGATATATATGCATATCTGTATTGATCTATCTATCTATATATCGTTTTATTACCGTTTGTTTTATGGTGATTATATGTCTTATTCTTTTGGTCTGCTGTGACTTCGCCTAAGAGTAATAAATGGGAGAGCTTTTTGTTTGAAATGTTGAGTTCTTCTTAGAAACTCTTGAGATTAATTTCATCCCTAGCATTTTCTTTTTCGACGCTATGCAAAATTACGTATTAGCATTAGTAACTATTTGAAAATGCAACTTGAAAGTGCAATTTGTTAACAAATGGACTCTTTTATCTTACATTAAGGCGCCCCAACAAGAGTTGCACTAAGAGCATCTCTAATCGACACCCAAAAACCGAAATATATACTAAAAGTTCTCCAACCGTACACCAAATGCAAACTCAAAATGCGTTTTCATCTTCTCTCTCCTGTTTTAAACGCATATATGCGTTTTGGGAATGAGATATCCCAGAATATGCGTTTGATGTTTTAAAAATTACAATACATACCTTCTATTATTTTTAATTATTAAAATACCCATATAAAAAATCAAAAATAAATAAAAGTATATAAAAGGACTCATGTTATTAATAATTATTTTTTTCTACGTTTTTTATATGAAAAAAATATTGAGTTTATTATTAATTTTGTGAAATCATTTTTTTTAATCGAACTTAAAATAATAGTATGGTCTGATTTGTAAAGTTGTAAATTTCATGGATAATATTAAAAAATCGAATAGAAGAGAATCTACAATAATGGTCTATTAAATTTGCGAATTGGTTTATCGGTTGGAGAAGAATTACTGTATTTTGAGTTTGAGACTGGTTTGAATTTGAGAATGCGTTTTTCAATTGGAGATGGTCTAAAAGTGAAAATTTACGAAATAGCAGCTCATAATCGGGTCGGATCTTACCAATTAGTGCTCGTATCGGACCCATTTCTTGGGACGACGGTTGGAAATTTCTAGCGCTTACATTACATATCATACGAAAAGAATTTTTTTTCTTAATCATTGGCATTAAGATATTTATTTAATCAGAACCAATCATGTGACCTTTCACCTGACTCGATATGCCGAACTCAATTATTACAAATGATTGGTATTCTTTTGATTATTTATTTCCAAGGCACGAATCACCAAGCACTACTAGAGACTAAACACACGAAATTGTTACAACAAATAACCCAAAATTAATTAAGGTTGTACGATGGATACAAACGCCTGTTGCTGCTGCTGAGCTGCTGTAACATTGAGATTGATCCTCGAGCAAGAACGTACCATCTCCCCAGCCAAAGGTACAATCGGCATATCATCACAATTGCATATCTCGATCATAAATCCATCTGGGTCGTGAAAGAAGAGCTGATCCACGTAAATCCCACCTTCTTCAACCCTTTGACGAACGTATTTAATCCCCATTTCCGTTAGCTTCTTCTCCACCATGCTCATGCTCTCACACTTCACACAAGTTTACTCATTCTAAATCATTTTAAATCCAAGAATTACGCCTTCTAACTATTCAAAGATTCAATTTTTACCTGGAATGAAATATGGTTGTCTTTGGGATTGATTGTCGTTTTCTCAGGCGGCATATGCTGAGGATCTTCTGCTTGTAGGAGATGAATACCTATTCCGTGACCAAATAACCTGAAAAATACATGAATCAAGAAATGAATTAATTTGAAAAAAAAAATCCCCAAAATCCCAGAAATTAAATATCTCCCAAATAAGTAAATTTACCATGCCCCATCAAATTTTAAGGAACCTGGCCTTCTTACAGGGACGAAACCTAGAACATTCTGGTAAAAATCAGTGGATTCTTCGACTGATTTGCAGACGAGTGAGATGTGGTTGAGAGAAGAGAGACGCAGGGGATTCACACTGCTGCCCTTCATACTTGTTTTTCTTCTCAAGAATCGATGGAAGCAAAACGATATATTAGAGGAAAAACGGTGATTTGGGGTCGAATTAATTAGTAAATTTGAAGCCCTGTAAAAATGAAGGAATGGATTCCTAGATGATGATGATGATTCTGGGGAGGAGGAAAGGTAGGATTTTTATAGAGGGAAGATTTCGCTCACGGGCAATGTTTGCCACGTGGGCTTATGTGATAAGTATATATGTTACTTATTATAAACGCTAGACACGTAGATCCAACGTTAGCTGACTCAGATAATCATGGAAGACAGCTGCCCATTTTGATTTTTTTCCCTTTTTTTACGAGGTATTTAAGATTTATTAAGTAAAGCTAGGGTGGTGAACAGTTCGGTCGGTTACTTTCAGATTCAATTCGTATAATAAACTGATTGAAAACTTCAAACTTGACGTATGAGTTGAAATAGTGAACCCTAATCCGTCCTGCTTTAATCCAAATATAACTCATTAACCCGACAATCTGTTTAAAATATAAAAAAAAAGAAAAAAGAACTAAATAATAAGAATTTGAAATCCAAATTAAATAAAACAATAAGAAACAAATCAGTTGTTTTTTCTAAAAATAAAAAATAATTAAAATTCCAAGTAAGACAAATCATACAATTAAATAAAAGTAGTTTATTTTATTTATATGAAAGATTTTTTTAATAATTTAAATTATTCGGGAAGAACTGGACCATTCGTTGTAAGAGGGTAGTTTCGTGTTGATGATGATACGTTCCACCTAATCCTATCTAAATAGTACACGCCAACATGATTTGTAGAGAAATTGATTCAAAACATATAAAAAAAAGTAACAACAGATTAGTTTTCAACAATCTTAGGTTCCCAAAATGCTGTTGGTTGTAGGTGATTTTCATGGCATTATGTAACTAAAATTCCGCCCAAGTTGTAATAAACAAAGACATGTGGATAGATATTAGAGTCCAAAATATGTTTATTTGTTTGTGTATACTAACTACACTTATCGTCTTCTATTGGATATTTTTGACGTAGGGTCCTACCATCTAACGATGATAGACTAAATTACTCTCCTAAATTTATGATTAATACCACTCTTGTCTTGTTGGACAATTGGCCTAAAACAGAATTAATAAACTTTTGTTTTTTAGTTAGTAGTAGTCTTTGTCTTGGCCATGCATTACACTGTTTACAAATTATACAGACTTATCGAAACGTGTCTACAATATCCACACCTCACTGACAAAATTCTCTCTCTCTCTCTCTCTCTCTCTCTCTCTCTCTCTCAAATGTTGAGAAGCAGTAAAACAACCTCATCAGCAAAGATCATTACCCAGTGGCTCTTCAATGGCCTAACAAAATCGAACCCACCGATCTTTATATCTTCAAATCACAACCCATCGAAAGTTCATCGAGTTAGGAATCTAGAGTGGCAAATTTCCCAATAGTACTGTACGTGATTTTCATGGCATTATGTAACTAAAATTCCGCCCAAGTTGTAATAAACAAAGACATGTGGATAGATATTGAGTCCAAGATATGTTTATTCGTTTGTGTATACTATACTAACTACACTTGATTATCGTCTTCTATTGGATATTTTGGACGTCGGGTCATACCATCTAACGATGGTAGACTAAATTACTCTCCTAAATTTATGCTTATATACCACTCTTGTTGGACAATTGTCCTAAAATAGATTTAATAAAGGGCAAATTTTGTGTCAGGCCTTACTATATTTTAAAATTAGGAGTCAGGCCCTGTCAGAATTTTTTTAGTTATAAGGACCTATTTTTCCAAAAATTAAGTTAAAGGACCCAAAACTGTGATTTGACGAAATTACCCTTGATAAAAGTGATTTATGAATGGTATTTGACGTCGGTTTTATGTTACACAGTTATACTGATTTGTTACCGTAAAAATCGCAAGTGTTACTTTAACGTCATAAGACGTTACTTATCGACATATTAACAGACATATTTATTACATCGAACTATCGAACCCCATTTTTCACACTGATCGAGCACCGTCGATTGTTAACACCTTGTTTTGTGCGGTATTACACCATAAACCCTAAACTGTAAACCCTAAACTCGACGCGACGACCAATAGCATTCTCCTATAAAAGATCGAATCATTAGCGTTTCGATCTTATTACACGTTTCGAGATCGAAAATTGGTAACCCATTATAGGAGCATTGTTCCCTATAATGATGAATTTTCTGTCTAGGAAAACAGGGGGAGGATGGTCGGGTGGAGGGTTCAAGAACAATTACGACTGTTACAATTATACTGATTTGTTACCGTAAAAACCGTAAGTATTATTTTAACGTCATAAGACGTTACTTATTGACAGTAAAATGTTATTAACAGACATATTTATTACATCGGACTATCGAACCCTATTTTTCCCACTGATCGAGCATTGCTCCCTATAATGATGAATTTTCTGTCTAGGAAAATAGGGGGATGGTTGGGTGGAGGGTTCAAGAACAATATAACAGTTTTGTGCTGTAAAAAAACACTTCCTTTCATTTGGATAACAACAGTCTTGTATTGTGTATCATATGTCGTATATTTAGTAACAAACGAAGTCGCAGAAGTAACACATCATTCAAAAATGATACCGATTCCTGCAGTAACACATTAACAAATGATGTTGCAGGAATCAGTATTATTTTTGAATGTTGTGTTACTTCTGCGACGTCATTTGTTATTAAATAGACGACATATGGTACTCAATACAAGACTGTTGTTATCCAAGTGAAAGGAAGTGTTCTTTTTCAGCGCCGAACTGTTATAATTGGTTGGAACGGATTATTTAGGTATACAGCGTAATTTTGGCATATGACAGGTTTAAATATGTCTTTTTGCGTCATTTTAGGGCCTGACCTCTTAATTTTTCAAAAAATTGATCCTTATTCCTAATCCAAACTCTAATAAGGGCTGAATCCAATCCAAACATGTTAATATGGCCTCAAAGTGAATTAACCCTTTAATAAACTAAGAAACTTTAGTTATTTTGTTAGTAGACTGTTTACAAATTACAGAGACTTATCAAAACGTGACGTGTCTACAATATCCACACCTCACTGACAAAATTCTCTCTCACTCTCACTCTCTCTCTCTCAAATGTTCAGAAGCAGTAAAACCTCATCAGCAAAGATCATTACCCAGTGGCTCTTCAATGGCCTAACAAAATCGAACCCACCGAAAATTCCCAGGCTTCTGTGTAGTTCATCGTCGCCCAAGAATTTCGAAGATGATCCACCGCCCAAATCGATGGAGGGATGCGTCAGATGCGAGGCGAATTACGCCCCTCTGACGCCGATAAGCTTCTTGGAGAGAGCCGCAAAGGTTTTCCGAGACAGAACTTCGATCGTCTACGGCCCTCGCCGCTTCACTTGGTCGGAGACTCGCCTGAGGTGCGCCAAGCTCGCCTCCGCCCTCAGCAAGCTCGGAATTTCTCGCGGCGACGTCGTAAGTAATCGATTGAAATCGAAGGGTCTGTTGTGCTTTTCTTTTTCTGGGACTGACGAATTTTTATTAACAGGTGGCGACGCTGGCCCCAAACGTGCCGGCGATGATCGAGCTCCACTTCGCCGTGCCGATGGCCGGCGCAGTCCTCTGCACCCTAAACACGCGCCACGACCCGCCGATGATATCCTTCCTCCTACACCACTCAGAAGCCAAAATCCTATTCGTCGACGCTCACCTCCTCGCCACCGCCCAAGAATCCCTGCAAATCTCCCCGGCGGCGAACAGCCGCCTCAAACCCCCAACGCTAATCGTAATCCCCGACCCACCCGCCGCCGCGCAATCCGACGACGACTACGAAACCCTAATCTCCTCCGGCGATCCCAATTTCTCCCCAATCCGCCCCTATCGGAGTGGGACCCAATCAGCATCAACTACACATCGGGCACCACCTCCCTTCCCAAGGGCGTCGTCTACACCCACCGTGGGGCCTACCTAAACGCCCTGGCCACAACCTCAATCCACGCCATGGGCCATTTCGCCACCTACCTATGGACCGTCCCAACGTTCCACTGCAACGGCTGGTGCCTCGCGTGGGCCCTCGCGGCCCTCGGAGGGACCAACGTCTGCCTCCGGCGAGTCTCCATCGAGCAAATCTTCGACTCCATCGAGCTCCACCGCGTAACCCACATGGGCGGAGCCCCGACCGTCCTAAACATGCTCGTCAACTCAGAGCACCGACGAACCCTCGCCCGTCGGGTCGACATCATGACGGGGGGGTCGCCCCCTCCCCCTTCGGTACTGAAAAAGGTTCAGGATTTGGGGTTTAGGGTTTCGCACCTCTACGGCCTCACGGAGACCTACGGGCCAGCCACGTGGTGTCTCTGGAGGCCGGAGTGGGACCCGCTGCCCGAGCCAGAGCGGGTCGAGCTCCTAGCGACCAGGCAGGGGGTGGGCCACTACTGCCTCGAGGAGGTGGACGTGAGGGACCCGAGCACGCTGGAGAGCATGCCGGGCGACGGGTCGACGGTCGGGGAGGTGGTTTTCAGGGGAAACACGGTGATGGGCGGCTATTTTAGGGATCGGAGGGCGACCGATGAGGCGTTTTCGGGCGGGTGGTTTAGGAGCGGGGACCTGGGGGTGAAGCACGGGGACGGGTACATCGAGGTGAGGGACAGGGCGAAGGACATGGTGATCTCGGGAGGGGAGAACGTGAGCTGCACGGCGGTGGAGGGGGTTTTGTACGGACACGCGGCAGTGGTGGAGGCGGCGGTGGTCGGGCGGCCGGACGAGCACTGGGGGCAAACGCCGTGCGCGTTCGTGAAGGTGAGGGACGCGATGGAGGTTAGCGCGGAGGAGATTATCGGGTTTTGTAGGGACCGTTTGCCGCACTACATGGCGCCGAGGACGGTGGTGTTCGTGGACGAGCTGCCGAGGACTTCGACGGGGAAGGTTCAGAAGTTCTTGCTTAGGGAGAAGGCTAATGCTTTGGGGAGCCTATGATTGTGTGCGTTATATTCGTTGCAATAAAATATATTGGTAGAAACGAAACGCTGCAAATGCAATGATATCACAATATGATCCTCGTAATATTTTTTGATTACTAGTATTAATTATATTGGTGTTTTCCCCATACAATACACACTGCAATATATGCGTAGGAATTCTTTTAGCCGGTGGGATAAATTTGATGCGGGCATTTACATGACACCAACTTATAAGGTTACAAATGAAAGTTGAAGCTATATGATTAGGTTTGTATTGTGTTATTTTTAGGTTTAACTATCGTAATTAACTTAGGATGACGAATAATATAGTTAACGTTTTTATTAATATGTACTATTTTTCTAAGGTGAATGGAATGAAAGATATCCAATTGTATTAAAAATTTATAAGTCAGTACCCATGTCAGAAGAAAGTACCGGTTTGACTATGTATATCATTTTCACAGTCTCGATGTACCTTTTTATATGTGTATTGCGTACCACATCACGCATTTATATGCTACCCATATATGGTACCTATATACGTTCCTTACGGTGCCTTGAGGCTGACTACATGATGGTACCATTTCTAGCTGTACTATGTACTCAATGTTTTAAAAAGCGTATAGCGTAGTGTGTCGCGTTTTAGTGCCGGTAGCGCGCGTAAATAGCGTAGCGAATTGAGTATTTCGGGTAATCTATATATAATGTAATAAATTATATACAATATATAATAAATACAAATATGTTATGTTGGTCATTTTTCTATGTCATTATGTAGTTATTAACTTATTAGACTAAATAATCAATATTTTTTTAACTAATAAATTTATAATTTCATATTATCAACATTTTTATCATATATTAATATAAAGTTATGTGAAATTACTTTAACAGATAAAATAACCAATATTCTTTTGGATAATGGAAAGACTTGTGAATATAAATTGGTTAATATTTTCAATTGTACTTTAACCATATTACACAATTCATCTATGTATTACTATTCCAAAATTAGTCTTAACATGACCACATTATTATGAATAAATTTACCAATTACACACTTGATTTTGATCAATACCCAAATAGTGCGGGTATTTTAAAAAAATAGCAGAAAAGGCGTAATAAAGC
Organism: Craterostigma plantagineum; assembly: GCA_027422505.1. Lineage (NCBI taxonomy): Eukaryota > Viridiplantae > Streptophyta > Magnoliopsida > Lamiales > Linderniaceae > Craterostigma > Craterostigma plantagineum. The sequence continues at coordinate 34,153,999 of JAPQWV010000002.1, read as the reverse complement.
GCAAAACGCGTAAAAACGCGTAAAATAGCGTAAGCTTTTAGGGAAAGACGCAATTTTTAGTACGTGTTGACGCGTTTTGTCCCGAAAATACGCGATAGCGCTATCTGACGCTTTTTAAAACAATGTATGTACTACAGTACGTTTCTCTATGATACCTAAATGTGTGATATGATGTACCTTGGGCGGGCATGTATCAACGTGTAAAAAAATTATTCTGACAAGTACATGCACGTAAAAAATAATGACATATTTTAACTTGCTAATTTTCATATTAATGGGTATTTTGGTGTAAAATTCCCTTTTTCTAATTGTACGGTTGAATTTATGGTGCGAGGTTTTAAAGAAAAGGTTTGATCTTTCAAAACATTATCCGAAAACAATTAAAATCCCAAGGTAGCTTAAAACCTATACTATACTCGGTCAAAATCCCTTGCAGAAAATGTTCGGCGCGTGCACTCCCCGCGCCGCGGTTCCCCTCACCCAATTCGCCGGCCGCCGACCTAAACTCGCAAACCATCACAGATTCCCCAAACTACCCTTCTCCTCCACGACGAAACCCCCCCACCGCCTCGCCATCCGCAACTCGTCGCCGACCCAATATCAAGAATTCCAATTCGACCTGCCCGAGGACGACGGCGCCGCCGAGGAATACGACTGCCCATGGGAAGGAGCAATCAGCTACAGGCGAAACGCCGCCGTATCCCACGTGGAGTACGGCACGACCCTTGAGAGACTGGGCTTGGGAAAGGCAGCCTCCGAGCTGTCGAGGACTCGGGCCTTCGACTTGGGGCTGAGGGTCGTGGGCCCCAATAAAGACGGCGGCGAGTCCGGCGGCACGCCCGTCGTGGTGTCCATCGACGTGACGAGGAGGAAAGGAAAGCTCCGCCTTGACGGAGTTGTTAGGACAGTCCTCGCTCTTAGCTGCAACAGGTCTCTCTGCATTTTCCTTGTTTCTCAATTTCTTGCCTTTCGATTAGAATAATCTGAAATTGTTGAGATTAACTGAAGAAGATGGTGATTATTGATTGTCATTATGCCCTTATAATTCTAATTTTTGTGTAATTCACGTCCGATTTTGGACAAAAATCCCAGCTTTTTATGTTCTTGAAAACGTTTGTCGAATGCAGTAGATTAAGCCAGTGCAAAAAAAAACACATTCTTGATTTCTAACATGATGTAATAACAATTTTTTCGAACGTTTCAGCTGTGGAGAACCAACGACGCAAACCGTATTCACAAACTTTGCTCTCCTGCTGAGCGAAGAGCCCGTGAAAGAGCCGGAAACCATAGACATGGGCACGATTTTCGGACAGTACAAATCTAAGACACGCAATGAAGAAGAAGAAGAAGAATACGACGATTCCGCATTGATCGACCCAGAAGATCACCTCTATTTCCCGATGGAGCAGAAAACCATCGACATTTCGAAGAACATCAGAGATCTCATACACGTGGAGATCACGATGGACGCCTCGTGTGGGCCCCACTGCAAAGGGATGTGCCTCGAATGCGGCGCAAACCTCAACAATGGAAGATGTTCGTGTGCGAATAGTAAGGTCGAAGATCGAGTAGGAGGCTATGGGCCGCTCGGCGGGTTAAGGAAGCAAATGCAAAGAAGTTGAATAGGTTTCTGTTGTTTTGTTTGTGCAGTAAACTTTTGCCTCTTGTAAGAAAGTTTGTATCCCCTTTTTGTCTCTCCCCATTTTTGAGTTTTTGAAAAGTATTCTTGGAACCCACTTATCTATTTGGACCGTTTCTTGCCTAATTTTTTAGCCCAAGAGAAGTGTCCGAACATACTATATTGATGAGAGAGAGAGAGAGAGAGAGAGAGAGAGAGAGATCCAACGACTCTTGCGAACTCATTAATGCTAGTCTTAAGATATAACGATTCGTGTCTCTTTTCTTCTGGCATGGAGATCTATTTGTAATGCAAGTTTCTAGTCGTCTAGTCAAAGAACTAACCAAACAATAATACCTAACCTATTCTTTCTCTGTCTGTAAGTTCTTCCCTGCTTGAAAAGGATTATGATGATGTCTTAACAATATATTTTATAATTTGTAAGTTTTTTTGGACCTCGACGGGTCTGTGTCACATTGACATGGATGATGATCTATGTTCCGCGTAATAATGAATGAAAGCTCCAATTACCTATTTCCTCAGCAACACTACTCGGAAATTGATGATAGTAAGCATATGCAAGATAACGAAATTTCATATCCATGTGTGTTTATATATATAACATTGGTTTTAGGTGTTGTTGTGAATCTAGGAGGACTAATTTCATTTTCGTGGTCGTTGAGGGTTAGAAACTCCTTAAAGAAATAATTTCCATATAATTATTCGTTTCAAAGCTCGTTCTCTTGATCATTTTATTATTGCAATCTTACGTTTTTTTTTCGGAGGTAAACAATCTTACGGTTTTTACATGTTTAAAAGAAAAACGTATGTTTGAAAGAAGGCTTTGTAAGCTGTTTAAATAGGACATCAATGGCTTTCATTTCGTGCTCGATGGCGACCTAAACAATGATTTAATTCGAAGTATATATTAAATATGATTACGTTACCGATCAATTCACTAACTGTCTATTTTTTAATTCCTATAATTTGCCATAAATTTGTCGATTTAAATATCATTCTCATTAAACATCGTGTTTGTTAAATCAGATTATTATGGATTGGAACATAACAATCACTCTGCGAATCTTTGTTGATGTTCATCACCAAATAATTGACATTTTGTTACGTATATAAGCTGGTGTTTATATATAGTTCGTTTCTTAAAAAATAGACTCGTCGTTAACACGAGACCCCATAATGAAATAAAAAGATATTATATAGTATTATAATAACATAAATGAAACTGTTCCATACGCACACACAGTAAGCTTCTGAACTTATAATTTTCACACATGTGTGTGTGTGTCTGCTGTTAAGATTCAATTGCTGGCAAGCTATATAGAGCCACTAGATAAATTTAAATTATGCAATCAACTTCATTTAATTTATTGCTGATAGAACAACCAGCAAGAGATGGACATTTTAATTAAATTTTGTACTGAATACAATGGCCAATTGAAAACGATATGGAAAGCGATATCTCAGTTATAAATAATAAGCACGTTCATTATGTGCTTACGATATATATCTCCGGTTATATTTATATATCTGTTGCTCGTATGTAATACTAGCTTGCTAATATTGTACACTTCCTCTATTTACGTTAAGCAGTTAATAAATTGAGTTCTACTTGAGTTTGGGTTTATTTTTAAATCGACGAAATATATAGAGACAAAATATAAACGAGAAAGAGATAACTTAGATTTATTAATGATTCACGTTGTTTATAATACAATGTAATGATGCTCTTAGTTAGAAGATAACTAATGTCCTTTAGAAAAGAAAAACGGAAAGACGCTTTGAGCTACTTCAGCAACTTCGCATTTATGGTGCATTTTAATTTTATAAATGAACGTTAAGTAATATCAATCTTTTCTTCTTTTTTTTTGAAAATTTTCTAGCAGCCCCAGTTGACATTATTAGAAAAACAATTGATAAATGTCTATCTATTTTACAACTGACCGTAAAAATTGCCTAGGGTTTGTCACTGTTTCATAGTATCTTTCCCAAATATACGCATTTCTATTACTAACATATATGGGGGGGAAAAATTAACAAAATACATCTTGAAATTGGCATAAATCTTCAAAACAATATAAATTGTAATTTACCTATTTCTCTCAAATATCAATTGGTGGCACGAAAATATACGATTATCCAAGAAATTTCCTTGTAGAATCTCCAATTTACATTGCACGAAATTAAGAACTAGGTTGTCCCCACATTAAAGGTAAAATTCTCCGTTAATGCCTTGTCAAATCCAACTACTAAAAAGATTGACAGTAAACAAAAGCAATGGAGTGTGGACACCATAATCAATCACAATCACACATAGATGTGTAATAAAAAGTACAATTAATAATACATTGCCCCGCAAATTCACAGTACATCACATTGTGTGTATTTTTCAGACGAAGACGATACACAGTTTCACACGCACGAACACTCACACACACAGAGAGACCTTAAAAATCTATACACATTTTCCCAGGTTCAAGGACACCGTTTTTATCATAATCTCCACCCATGTAATAAAGCTACTATCATCAAAATAACTAACACCCTAAAATCATCCAAGAAAAAACAATGGTATTACTATACGTATTGCATTATACGGTTGTGATTATTTATTCAGGCCAATCAAATGAAACTATACGTATATATATTGCATTCAGTTCCTGTTAAGAAGCTCTTCGATCATCTGCAGAGCAATCCTTTCTTCTTCATCGATTCCATTTCTCTCAATCATACCTTCATTGATCGTCTTATCCACATCCATGGTTGATGTTTCTGCGACGACCAAACTCGACTGATGACGACGTTCATCATCGTCGTTCTTACCGCCGTTATTATCGCCATGACCCTTCTTCTTTCCGAGCTCAACGGTCATGACCCAGCTAGATTCGGATCTCGACCCGGCCCGCTTCTGCCAAACGCCAATGTGTGAGTTCTCAGTGTCTAGCCTGAGGCAAGTCAGAGAAGGCGACGGAGATTTGCAGCATTTCTTCAGCTTAGCGCTGAGTATCGAAGAGAGGTTGTTGCTGCTGTTGGTAGCAGCATTCGAAGACGACGAGGAAGGTGGCGAAGGTAATAGAGACGAAGTCGTCGTCGTCGTTGAAATAGCACTGTTCTTACTGCTGCTATTATTACCTCCTCCATTTTCTTGATTGGAAGAGGAATTAACGACTGGGAAGTTCGTCTTTGCGTTCCTACCGCTCATTAATATCGCCGCCTCGTCGTAGGCCCTCGCCGCTTCCTCCGCCGTCTCAAACGTACCCAACCATATCCTTCTCTTACTGCAGAAGAACAAAAAAGTGTAATGAAATCAGTCAAATGTGATGATACAAACTAGGGTTTTCTTCTGCGCAAATAAACATGCTTCCATAAAGATTGGACTTTTGCTTCGAATGATGTGTGTGAGTGAGTGTTTGTATAAATTTCGTGCGTACGCATTGTGTGGAGAAGATAATAGTGAGGAAGTAAAAAAAGAGAAGGGAAAGATATATAATATCATTCCATATTACAGCAAAGGATGGCGAATCTCTGACACCCAAGAACCCCAGTGCCGTTGCCTGACCCCTCTATACTTTTTGGGTTGTACCATATTTTTTTTTTCTTTTATCGAAAAAAAAAATATGGAAGATGATTATCAGAAGAGAGTTTATGTAATAACAAAATGTGTCAGAGGATGATTTATTTATATAAAGAAGAGAGAGTAGTGTCCTAGCTAGCATTTAATTAGAGTAAGGATATGGTGTTATGAGAGAGCTATAGATGGAGAAAGTACAGCTTCCTTTCTGGTACAGTGGTCCTTGGTGCAGTTCCCTACAGTTGTCCCCATTGCTAGCAAACTCAGAGTTCTGAAGGCCTAAGATAAGATTAGATCTCAAACAAGGCTCTTAATTACTTTCTGCATTTGCCTTGCGTAATGAATATATATACTTTTCTCATCGTCGTATTCTTCCGTTTATTACACATTCAAAAGGATCAAAAAGCAAACAGTTATTACGTTGTCTCTAGCTAATTAATTACATTGGTCGTGACTATTATTACATCGTTAGCTCGTCGGTTAAACATGGGATTAGTGAGGGGTTAAAATTATAAATCGAAAACGAGAGATTGAGGCAAGGAGTTGGAACTTGGAAGTTGGAAGTATTAGGTTTTGTATGTGGTTCTCAATTATTTAATTTTAATATGCATGAGTCGGATTTGGGAGTTACTATATTGAGCGGGTTGTACTTCGATAATAATTTAGAAGATCTAGAAAAAGGAAATTTACTTTACTGAAGAATCTACAATTTTGGTAAACGGTCGTCACTGGCCTTTGGGAAAATGACTGTTCTAGATTTTGGTAAACTGTTCTACGATATGCTCTTTCTCTTTGTATTTAATATATATAAATATATATTGCTTTGTAACGTTGCCCATGATGAAATATAGATTTTGAAAAGGGAAAAAGACGAAAGTTGAGTAGGGGTCTTTCCTATATTAATAATGAAGCAGTCTTACTTTGAAATAAACTATGTATTATTTGACTCTATAATTGCAGTGATTAGTTGAATACATCAGCTAGGTTTGCTGCGGCTACTGCTTAATTGTACGATAAAAAATTATTGGTGTCTATTTACGGGGTAAGAGCTTCATGGTAATGATTCTCTTCCTTCTTTTCTAAGTAAAATCAGACAGTTCGTTCATTCATAATCATACTTCATAATGGCGTCAAACATTGTAATTAATGTAAATCAGAATGATTGAGTGTTTATTTAAAACCCATCTTTGAATAACTTTACAATAAATTAACAATTGTGGTTGTTCCAAAATATTCAGTTTATTGACTTGATTAGGGTTTAGTTCTCAAATCACATTTTAGTCCCTGGTGAAAAAAGTCCCTAGATTTTATAAGAAAACCCTAACCGAACATATGATTTACGATGACCTTTTTATTTAGTGGACGACATATTTTCTTTTTAACGCATATTTTTAGGGACGCATATTATTTTATAAGTCATCGATTAGTTGTATATTACACTATATTGACCCATTATTTATTCAGATTCAATAGCTCTAACTCGAGCTCCTCCTCGTTTTAATAGATCGAAATATGTAGTTTCTGATAATATTGATGCAAAACCCTTATGTTTGGGACAATTATACATTGTCTTATTCAGATTTTTTTCTGGATCCATATCAATCAAGAAAAATATGGTTAAATTAGAAACTTAAATACAGTACGAAAAATAAGTTTAATACAGAATTGCGGTTTATAGAACTCTATTTAATTCAAGCTCCATATAAACTATTGCGCATGTACAGCAAAAAAAAAAAAAAAAATTAACGTACGGGACGAATTTAATGAATCAATTAGGCACTTTAGAAAAAATAAAAATGGCATGCAATATCTCAATTTCGGATCTGGCTTGCACAAATGTGTCGCTACTTTCACAATAATCTCAAAGAAAGAATAATTAATAAATGGGTCCAAGCCCCAGAATAGTCCCACGAGATCATGTGAACGTAAGAAAAGATATATAATAATTAAAAGACATATAACAGGAAATTGTGCTTGATACTTTATTTCGTTTTAACTTATTGCTTGGCTACATTTGGAAATATTATCGTTCCATATAACGAGGAAAGGCGTTACAATTATTTCCAATATTCTATGATATCACGCATCTTATTTCGTAGTATAATTTGTATATGGTATATTTCCTTTTCCTTGCATGCGTTGGTCTTTGCTTCAAAATGGATTCGATTAAATAAAGGTCATTATTGTCCTTTTCGTTCCTATGTTTTTTTTTTGTTACAATTTGTAATACATTGTTAGGGTTTGGATGTATTGTGTGCATGTCTTATTATTAATATTCTTGTATGTTTATTCCATTTTTAATTTATTAGGTTCTTTGACATTCCTAATAGATAACATCGAACTGCTTATCATGTTCAAATTATAACCGTCGGACGTTAATCTCCCAGTTGTTTTATGAGCACTACAAAGTTATATGAATTTCAATATGTAATATATAAAAGTTACTTTATGAGCACTATAACATTGTATGAATTTCAATATTATACATAAAAGGGCTATCTTAAAGTATCCTCCATTTAATGCACACGCTTTTAAACCTGGCAAGAAACGAAAGTGGAAGAACGATGACACGTTGTATTTGTCAATTAGCTACTTTTATACTTAGCATGCAGGACCATGCTACAATTTGTTTTTCATTTTATTTTTAATAGAAAAATTTCCGCTTTAAACGCCACTATGAAGATAAAGGATAGTATATGGTTTCGTGATTTATCAAGTTACTGATGTTTCGTATGGATATGAAAAGCTTTATTACATTCAGAATAAATTTATCTGAAATAATATACTTTTATGATTATCAGCTCGATAACTATTAAATAAATATCTTAAATAGTTAGCTGATTGGGTCCCGTCTATTGATGTTCGAAATGTAGTTTCGAACATTACCTAAAATGATTTGTTGAACTAGTTACCATTTCTTACGAAACATCGCTTTATGTTTCTACTTCGTACTTCAGATTTCTTTTTTTACGTTGCAAATTAAGAAAGGAAAGAATCCCGTACTAGAATTAAAGAAAAGGATTTATATCTTATTTTATAGTTTATCAATAATATATATATATATATATATATATATATATATATATATAAGAGTTTTTCATCAATCTCGTGCTTCCTCATTTTACTTACAGCCATTTAACTTTTAGTACTTTAGGTGCATTAGAACGAAAATAAACAAAGGAAACAAAGAAACAGATAAACGTTCGTACCAGAAACAAGCATCCCTTTTTCGGGAAATTCAAATACCTCTTAATCTTAAAAAAAAGGTATATTTTAATCAAGCTAATATTCCTCCTTTTTGTGATTACAAGTCGAGAAATATTCATACTAATAAATGTCTCAACTATAAGATAAGTAATAAAAGATTCATTGAAATACAAATATGCGTGTGCTTTGTCCTAATCAAATAGATTACTTGCCGGCTGCTACCAAACCCTAATTGTAATCTATCATCTAAAATAATTCACTAACATAATTATTAATTATTATGCTTGAAATGAACAATTTGAAAATGACGTTCCTACTCTTATATATTTAAAAGTAGTCTCTATATTGATACTCGAGACCACATGCGTGACAGCTAAGTGTTGTCTGTTTATCAAATTGGTGAATTTTCATCTAACCTATGGTAGGCGTTAAATGACTATTATTATTATGACTATTGTTCTTATTATTATTATGCAATAACTCTTTCTAAATGTTGTTATAAAATATACTGTTTAACATATTTGTTGGAAGACAGAAAATTAATTAGAAGTTAATATTTATGTTAAGTATTATAATTATTACAAAAATATATCTCGAATGCATCTTTAAACCAATAGATGCATCTCTCATGGGTTGAAAGGACAATAAGAACAAAAATTTTATATAACTTTTCATCATGATCTTTACCCATCTATTGGACGACTCATTTCTTCACTATTGCAACTTGAAAAGATGTTCAAAACATCGTAGAATAGAAATCCTCGAACATTTCTATTTCTTCTTTCTCTAATCGTGAAATATATTTAGTATATTCATATCAAAATTTATGAAGAGTTCAAAAAGCATCGAATAAGTTCTTGTCTCGAACTTGGAGTGTTCTTTATGACGAGATATTTATCACATTGGATTTCAATATGTGATCAGCTATACTATATTTTTTTTGAAGGAGAGCGTGCAACGTTAGCATCCACAATTTAATTAGCTTTTAGTGTCATATACGGTTGATATATTGTGTAGAATTATAAGTAGATGTAATGACGAAAACTTATTACCAACATATTTAATGAGGCGATAAAAGGCTTTAAAACGTGTAGATAAGCAACTAGCCCATCAAACCAAGGCACGATCAAGTAAGAATTAAACGAATTAGCTAATTATGCCATAATCAATTATATTTATTGTTACAATTTACACATACTCGCTGTGGTTTTAATGCAACTTATGATAGAAATTAATTAGGCATGTTACATCAAAGTAAATATTTCGTAATTAGGAGATCCTCCAATACATATTTTCGTCTACCTATCTATTTAGCCACCTCAAATATTAATGTAAAATATCCAAACGTTTATTTGATAGTAGGGGTGAAAGACGAGTTGAGCCGGCTCGTGAGATCGACGAGTTGGCTCGACAAAAAGCTCGGCTCGAGCTCGATATAAATGAGCCGAGCTCGAGCTCGAGCTTGAACCCAATCATGTGGGCTGGAAAGTAGGCCCGCGAGTTTTTTTTATTATTTTTATATTAAATTTATATTATTTTATAATTTTTTTATTAAAAGTTCGAGCTCGATGAGCTTCGTGAGGTCGAGCTCGAGTTCGAGCTCATAGGGCTGTAAATGAGCTCGAGTTCGAGTTCTGAGCTGAAAAGCTCGTCGAGTTCGAGCTCGAGCCCAAAAAATAGGCATTTACTTGATAGTCTCTTCAAATTAGAGAAAGCCCAATAGTAGTGGCATGATGTCAAATAAATGGAAAAGCAAAACCCTAAAAGTAAAATGAAATGAAACTATAGTTGATCGATCCATGGGTCACAGGGTTTTGCGACTTTGGGCGGATGACTCAATGTACACATTTCAGCGTACTTAATAATGGGACATTCAAGAATTTATAATTTCGTTGATAGTCTTTGATCTAATTAGTAAGTTCTGTATTAATAAATTTTACAATAGCAACTTTGTTTGTGTTATTATGCAAGTAACAGCAACTAAACAGAAAAGAAAAAGATTATTTCATATGGTTTTTCTTGTAGTTTTCAATAGTAAGAGCCGTGTAGATAAAAATAACTGGTAGTATGTATATCTTATTTAAAATGTCCAACCAAATTAAAATGACTGGTTCACATATGACAACGGTTTTCAAATTGGTGGCAATATGCGAAACAAAATTTCTTTGGTGTATTAATTTATAACTTATATATAAAAATAATAACACCATCCATCTACCCGAACATTCCTATTCAGTCCTAGAAAACGTATGATTTTCCAACTGTAGAAAGAATCATCAAATAAAACAAAATCGACATATATAATTTCAATTGAAACGGAAAATAGTGAAATTAAGATGTTATCGTGCGGCGTTCCCCACCGCTGTCCGCCGCCTGTGGCCAATCCGTCCGCCGCCAACGCATCGGCCCTCAGCTTATCGACTTCGACCACTTTCATTCTCCACCGTCCATTTCCGTCCAAAATAAAATCTTGGTCAGGTGTCTGCCACGCGTCAGTACCAGAGCCCGAGACTCCTCCGAAGAAGCACCAGTCGTCGTCGTCGTCAGGTATCCTTTTGGCTGTGAGTTAAGGCTTCATAGCCTTCAATTGATCTTCCATGTGTGTTTCAGCTCCCACGGTTACCTTATGTCAGTTCTGTTCATCTATGCTTTTATCAATTACCTTTGATTTTGGCCTGGGCATTGATATAATTGATGAACTGTGATAAAGCGGCTGGGACGATGTAGCTCGTTTCGATCTTTTTGTGTGAAATACATGCTTATGGAAAAGATATTTCTAAATTACTCCGTTCATCTATGCTTTTGTTATGGAAACTCGGCCTTTGGTTTAGTCATGAGTTCTCCGTAATATGCGAATATGGATTTGTTGAGCTTCAATTTGCAAGAAACTGATAAAAATTTGAGGGAGTTGGGTTAATTTCTCACTTTAGTAGGGAAGAATAAATCTAGTTTTAGCTGGATTTTGATTCGACCTCATCACATCAGCAGCTATAGATGCGTGTTTTGGATCACACGCTGGTTTGATAAGAACAGAAATCAACGGAAAACCGTTGCCCAAAGCCTTTAGGCTAAACCTTCTTTATTATGAGATAAGATAGATATTACAGAAGGGTTGATGCCTATATATAGACTCTACTACGATACTATTTAAGGACGTAATTCTAGAGAATCAATAATAATAAATGCTAGAAGATCCTACTAATTAATTAGGAGATCTCCGTTTATTTATAGAAATATAATCTTAATAATTAATGGTAAAATATCCTCCTTTCTGCTCACGAAAAGTGGGCTAAAGCCCGTCCCCGCCTTCGGTAAACCCGTATGGGCCTCGGCCCTTGCTCTTGCTCTCTATCAACTCCATCCTCCTTCGAAACAACCTTGTCCTCAAGGTTGAAATCCGGAAATTGGCTCTGAAAACCGGTTTTACTCATCCAAGTAGCATCATCACTCGGCTGTCCCATCCACTTGACCAACAGTTGCTCTTCCTCCTCGCCATTTTCTCGTCCCTTTCGCCATGCTAGCACCTCCTCAGGTTCCCACAGCGGCTCGACTGGCAACTCCAAACTTTCTGGTAATTTTGACTCCACGGGATGGTCTCCCACCACCCGTCGCAGCTGCGACACATGAAAAACGGGATGTATGCGACTAGTGGGTGGCAAGGACAACTTGTATGCCACTGATCCTATGCGCGCCTCAACCAAAAATGGCCCATAGAACTTCGGTGACAACTTGTGATAAGGTTGGCGAAATGCAGTAGACTGTCTATGAGGTCTCACCTTCAAGAATACCTTATCGCCTACCTGGAACTCCACCCCTCGACGGTGTTTATTAGCCTGCTTGACCATGCTTTGTTGTGCCTTCTCCAAGTTATCCTTCAGGCGCACCATTATGGCATCCCGACTCCCTAGGGCATCAGCAACGGCAGCCACCTTGCTTTCGCCGGGCAAAAATCTGCGGATGGTGGGCGGTGGTCTCCCGTACACAATCTCGAATGGGGTAACTCGAGCAGCCGTTTGGAACGCAGTATTATACCAGTATTCGGCCCATGGCAGCCATCTTAACCACTGCTTCGGTTGTTCACAAGTAAAACAACGCAGGTAAGTCTCCACCACACGATTTAACACCTCCGTTTGGCCGTCCGTTTCCGGGTGATAAGCCGTACTAAACTTCAACTGTGTCCCTGATAATGAGAACAACTCTTTCCAGAACGTACTAACAAAAAGAGAGTCACGATCGCTGACAATCGAGCGCGGGATCCCATGCAAGCGCACTACTTCCTTAGCAAACACTTCTGCCACAGAACGCGCTGTAATGGGCGGTTTGAGCGCTAAAAAATGGCCATACTTAGACAAGCGATCCACAACAACCAAAACGGACGTATAACCCTTTGATTTGGGTAAGCATGTGATAAAATCCATCGAGATATCCTCCCAAATCAATTCTGGAATGGGTAGTGGTTGTAGCAATCCAGCTGGCGACATCGCTTCATATTTGGCCTTTTGGCCAACCAAGCATTGGGCGACATACTCTTGTATTCGGCGAAACATCCCTTTCCAGTACACGTTTAGCGCCAGCCTTCTATAGGTTCGATAGGCCCCTGCATGTCCCCCTTCTGGCGTATCGTGAAACTCTTCTAACAGTCGAGGAATCCACTTGGAGTTAGATGATAGCACCAAACGACCCTTAAAGAATAATCGATCCCCCAATAGCTCGAAGCCTGGCTTACAAGTGGGTGCAACCTCCAATGCTCGCATAATGGAGCGCACAAAGTCGTCCTTACGCTGCTCTTCCGCCACATCAGCTAATCCCAGCCACTCAGGGCAACTGACGACAGCCAACGAGGTCTCCTCCCCCCTTCGTGAAAGGGCATCTGCCGCGGCATTTGAAATACCTGTCTTATACTCGATAACAAAATCGTACCCGAGTAATTTCGCTACCCAAACCTGCTGCGAGGGCGTTGCTATACGTTGAGTGAGGAGGTGTTTGAGGCTTCGATGATCCGTGCGCACCACAAACCGCCGTCCAATCAAATATGGCCGCCAATGTTGAACGGCCAATGCCAATCCCATCATTTCTCGCTCGTAGGCTGATTTGGAGAGGGTGCGATCCGCTAAGGATTTGCTGAAATATGCTATGGGTCGTCGTTCTTGCATGAGCACAGCCCCTATGCCCGTGCCTGAAGCATCACACTCCACCACGAACTCGCGATCAAATTGAGGCATAGCTAACACGGGTGCCTCTGTCAATGGCTTCTTAAGGCGCTGGAATGCTTCCTCGGCATCTGGTGGCCATACGAAGCGAACAGAAACATCTTTCTTCAAAAGGGCTGTGAGAGGGCGGGAGATAAGACCATATTCTCTGACAAACCTCCTATAGTATCCTGTTAATCCCAAGAATCCCCGAACCTCACGGACCGAACGGGGCCTCGGCCAATCCACCACCGCGCTAACTTTAGCTGGGTCCATTGCCACCCCGGCGTGAGATATAACATGCCCCAAGTACTCCACCTTGAGGCATCCGAAGGCACACTTCTTCCAATTAGCTTTGAACTGGTTCTCCGCTAAGATGCGCAGTACTAGGTTCAACTCTTCCCGATGGTTCGCCCAAGACCGGCTGTAAACCAATATGTCGTCAAAGAAAACCAATACAAACTTCCGCAGGTAGGGGCGAAACAAGTCATTCATTGTGGATTGGAATGTCGCCGGGGCATTCGTCAAGCCAAAGGGCATTACAAGAAATTCGTAATGCCCGCTGTGTGTCCTGAATGCAGTCTTGTGGATGTCCGAACCGGTCACCCTGATTTGATGGTAGCCCGAGCGCAAATCTATCTTGGAGAACACAACCGCTCCTGCTAATTCATCCAGCATCTCCTGTATTATTGGGATTGGATACTTGTCTGGCACAGTGGACTTGTTTAACTCACGATAGTCCACACAGAAACGCCAACTGCCATCTTTCTTCTTAACCAATAGGACCGGACTCGAAAATGGGCTCGAGCTCGGCCGAATGATGCCCGCTTGCAACATCTCATCAACTAGCCTCTCAATCTCATCCTTCTGTAAGTGACCATACCTGTAAGGCCGAACAGACACAGGTTTTGCCCCCGGGATTAACTCGATGCGGTGGTCCGTCGCGCGGCGTGGGGGCAACCCCTGTGGCTCCGCAAACACCTCAGCGTGTTGCTTGAGAACATCATCCAATGCCCCCGACACGGCATCAGATAGCTGTGTTGGTTCACGGTCAAAAACAGCGGCCCACAATTCGATCTCGGTGGTCTTGATCAGGGTGCGAAGGCTCACCAAGTTTCGGCACATTGTCGGATCTCCTCGTAACTCCACTTGATCTCCTCCCCACTCGAAACTCATGGTTAGAGTCTCCCAATTCGTACGGACCTCCCCCAGCGTGGCAAGCCATGCAACTCCCAGGATTAGGTCAACCCCGCCTAAAGTGAATACGTAGCAGTCCGCTCTAATATCACACCCCGGCAACGAGATAGGTAGCTGCCTACACACCCCTTCCGACTCCTGTCTATGCCCGTCTCCCAACTGTACCCCGAATCTGCCTGTCTTGTCCGGGTTCATTCGTAGTAAAGAAACCAATGATGAAGAAATGAAATTATGGCTTGCGCCACTATCGATCAGTATCGTCACCGTGCATCCTCTCACGACGCCTCGAAGCCTCATAGTGCGGGGGCTGAAGATTCCGGCCATGGAGTAAACTGGAAGATCGCCACTTTCTTCGTCTGAACCCACATGTTCTTCATGCATTTCTTCTTGCCCCGTCACCTCACAATATTCGTACTGTTGGAGATCAAACTCTTCGTCCTCCTCGGCCAACATCACTCTCAACTGTTTGAACGGGCAATCATGCCCCGGCGTAAAAGGCTTCTTACACTTAAAGCATAGGCCCTTTGCTCTAAGGTCCTCAAGTACTCTTGGCGGAAGTCGGGTGAATCGAGAACGGGCCGTCGACTGTCCGGACGACCCCGAAGTAGTTACCGAGGATTGTCCGCTGGGCTTAGAGAAACTGACGGTCGAGCCTCGCACATGGTTGCCCCTTGTCGTCACATTACCTCCCCCGGGCGGCCTCGAAAAATCTCCCGATCGTATTCCCAACCCACTGAAGGTCTGACTCCCTCGTCCTCCGGTCTGAAAGGATAGATTATCCTCAATATCCCTGGCTAGTTCCATTGCCGTCTCCAAATCATTTGGGCGAAGCAGACGCAATGATCCCCGGATCGGACCCTTCAACCCATTCATGAAATAGCCCAAATAATGCGCATCGGATAGTCCTGGAACTTGACCCGCCAATTGGACGAATATGGAGATGTAATCCTCCACCGTGCCTGTTTGTCGGACTCCAGACAGTCGCTCAAACTTGCTACCCTTAAATCGCGTATCGAAGCGTGCCACCAACGCCTGCGTGAACTCGTCCCACGAAATTCCCGGCTTTCGCGCTTTCATCCATGTCAGCCAGTGCAGGGCAGATCCGTCCATGGCAACTCCAGCCGCCGCCACCTTCCTTCCCGGCGGTGTGTTGTTCAATTCGAACTGTTGTTCGGCCCGTGCTATCCACCCAATCGGATCTGTTCCCTCAAACGTCGGCAACAGCGCCAACGTACCACCCCCGTGCACCTGATCGTCAGCGGGCGGCGTAACCTTGTCCGTGACGGACGTCTTCGTCTCATCCTCCGATGACTTCAGAATCACCTTTGACAACGCAGCCAAGGACGCCGTGATTTCGGCCAACTGCGTACCTTGTGCGTCCAGCTTTGCACCTTGTGCGTCGAGCTTCTCCCTCACGTCGGCTTGATCGATCTCTAACTTATCCAAACGATCGTTGTTTGATCTCGTCATTCCGGCGGGAACGGGATCCGGCAGGTCGGACCACTTGATAAGAACAGAAATCAACGGAAAACCGTTGCCCAAAGCCTTTAGGCTAAACCTTCTTTATTATGAGATAAGATAGATATTACAGAAGGGTTGATGCCTATATATAGACTCTACTACGATACTATTTAAGGACGTAATTCTAGAGAATCAATAATAATAAATGCTAGAAGATCCTACTAATTAATTAGGAGATCTCCGTTTATTTATAGAAATATAATCTTAATAATTAATGGTAAAATATCCTCCTTTCTGCTCACGAAAAGTGGGCTAAAGCCCGTCCCCGCCTTCGGTAAACCCGTATGGGCCTCGGCCCTTGCTCTTGCTCTCTATCATGGTTCCCCTCAACTGATTATCGGAGAAGTATGGAAAGCTTTACAAAGAAATCAAGTTCGTTGAATTTGTGATCCGTTATTGTAGCAGGCGTAAATCTAAACTACGATTTTTTTGTTCGGTTCATGAACTTTGACTGTGGTTGGACCTTAAATCCAACCTGTCTGATTAATTTCATGTATTTACTCAGAAAAATTAATATTGCTGTAGTAAAGATCATTGCAGTACTCTTGCCTGAGGAACAAGATACATGACAGTGTTTATATGGAACGTTATATCAGATTCTGAGTTGTTTCCTGCAAATTAAGGCTTTGATAGAGTTTATGCTTCCTCAGTATTGATGTTTAGCATTGTACCATTTGATCCGTCCCAAAAGGTTTCCAATTAAATTGATATGTTTTTTTCAGGTATAGTTGAATCTTTTAACAGATTCCAAGATAAGTTTAAGATCTTCTTCGCCGTCTTCTTTTGGATGTCACTCTTCTTCTGGTCTTCTGCTTGGGATGGAGGTAATAACGGCGGCGGAAACAAAAAGGGCCCTCGATTTAGGAAATAACTTTTGGTAAGTCTTTTACTGTTATATTACTTGCATATGCAGATAGATAGTTTACAGATTATCAAGTTTCGAAACGATGTCTGAATAAAGACGAATTATCCATCCAGGGATAAAATGGCTGCTGTGGCTTGTTGTACACCTTTTCTCTTGTAACTTTAAGTATCCCTTTGCTGATAGATCTTAGCATCCTAGCCCCACGACAGGGTTTGATGATAAAAATCGGGAAAATAGTGTGTTTTACGGATAATTTTAAGATTCTGCTGCACATTGATCATAGTTTCAACCAAACTCCTTGGGTATAAGCACAAAGTCTCGTTCTTTAAGAGAACTAATATGAGATATGGTGAAGGTAGAAACTTGATACATGACTTCAAGTACTATATCTTGTATTTTTATGAGAGATGGACTATGAATACTATCTCACCAATGACCAAACTCAAAGACAAAGCACATTGGAAGAAAAGGTTTTGGTCTATCATACAACTTCCCATCACTTTTGCTTGTTGTCAAGCATATTGTCCTCGGTTTGGTATTTGATTCCTTAAACTCATAGCTTTCTATGTCATTCATGTCTCATACATATCTATATCTCATTGCCCCACAGACCATTGATTGGCCTTTATACCATGAATTCAACCATGGAAGTTGAATCATGAACGTGATATGTTTTGCCCTCATCGATGGTGATAATTATTTAAGCTGTATTCTAGCTAAGCTGCCGTGCGTTTCTTGCCGTGGTTTAATTCATTTTCATCTCATCCTTTTTGTTCTTATTGCAGAATTATTGAGGAGGGAAAAAGGAAGGAAGGAAAAGATAAAAGATGTGGTGAAAAGTCAAGAGGAAATGCTCCGTGTTCGAGAAATGTCCGTCAAGGTAAAAAAAGATAAAAGTAATACTTTTTCTTGAATAGTGATAGGATAAGATAGGTAGATGGATAAGTGAATAGCACATATGTAATTAATGGTCAGTCGAAATTATTGAAAAAACAGAACATGGGCAATAATGCGATGTGTCTTATAATCTCAACGGTGGCGGTTTGTCATTCGATGATTAGGATGTGTAAGAATTTTATATTTCTTCAATTTTCTCGAATATGGGTTCTGTCTGTGTTCTTTCTTTCTATATTGATCTTGAGCACATTAATGTAGTATGTAGTAGAAAAATCAAATCTTGTAAAATACGACACAGATAATAAAATCTTATAATAAACGTACGGATCCCAGCGATGAGTTCGTCCCTGTCGGCCCTCACTTATCTCCAACTTTGCAATAAAATATAAATATCACTGAGGAGATCACTTCTCCACCAGAAAATTACAAAAAAAAATTGAAGAATTATGGGACCCCAGGTTTTCGAAGTGTCACTAAAATTGACGGGGACATTTCATTTAACTCAATAATCAAGAAAATCAAGAAAATGAAGGGTACCCCATATTTCTGAAGATTGTTTTATCACCTCTCAACCACCTAAATCGGGGGGTGTTAGTGACAATAATGAAATTGAGATCATTCAAGAAAATATAATATTTTCAAACCAAAAGCTCTAGTCAATTTTTCTTTTTTTTTTTACTTCTCTAGCCATAAAGGGTCGTTTTCAATGGATCTTCGTGGCTCTTTATGAATGGCCGTCTATAAAAAACAAAAGATCGAACGAAGAAAGTGTTAGAAGAAGCTTAAAACCGACAGCCGACATCAATTCACCCCTACCCCATTGTCTTTATGCGAAGGAAGACTAAAGAGAGAGGTAGGTCATATTTTTTATTTAGAATATATATACTAACCATCTTTATTTAATGGATTTGGAAAAGACTTTTTGGATGTATGTTTATCATATACATCAAGAAATTATTTTCAATCAAATCTTAGCCATAGTTTGAATTTTATGTAAAACGTTTGCAATGAGTTTGTAGCATTTTAAGAATATAGAGCATGTGATTGGGCGTAGAATGTAGTCGAAGTCATAGTACATATTAATATTAATAGTGATCAATGGTCCCCACCTTCACTGCACTGCAATAATCTGCGGCGCCTCTCATTAAGCCACCTAAGGAACCTTCACGTGAACCAACATTTTGATACGTCAATGTTATTAATTACTCACTCCGGTAATATATGGATATTTGGGATTGAGTTCGGTTTTTAAGAAATATAATATTTTAATAGTATAGAGGAAAAAAAGTGTTGTGTGTGGCACGTCTTTTAAGAATATTTAATGTTATTATATTGATTGTGTGTGATAGTTTTTTGTATAAAAGATAGTGGGACGCCCGATTTCGTAAAATGTACAAAAGTTATCGGAGGTAGTATATGATATTTTTTATTATTATTCATTCAAACAAATGCTTAAATTTTGCGTTCATACCCTTTAGTTTTTCCCATTTTGCACATTACTCCACAATAAAAAATGTAACTGTGAATAAACACAATTGGTTACAATCCCCTCAATTTATGTCAAGCTTAAAATTCTTTTTGGTTGATGTTAAGATTGATGCTGATATTTTTACTAGAAAACGGTTTTGTTTATGAAGTATTTGGGTTTGATTTTGGTAGTTTCACTAAAATAAATTAATATATTGTCCGCTAAATAGAACTAGTATATAAGGATATTCATTAAGGTTCTGGACACTAGAAATGTATCAACCCAACAAAAGTAAATTAAATGAGGACCAATGTTACAATTTTACATGCCGGTTTTATTACTACAAAAATATCAAAACAATATATTTTCTATAAAAGCACGGTTTTCCCAAGCACAACAAACACAACCACTTTTGGTTTTCTTACACAACTGCGTGCGTTGTCGCCTACAGAATTAAATAAGAAAAGTCTAACGAGCAAAAAAAATACTCAATTTTTTCGATCGATCACAAGCCTTTTCCCACGATGCTTCTCAGAAGTTCATCGACGCCGATACTCAACTCATGGTTCTCCAGCAGCAGCACAAACGGGTCGGCCTCATCGCCCGAATCCGAGACCCTGACCCAATTTTCAAGAACCCGCTCCTTCTCCCTCTCCATGTCCTCCGGCGAGGAAACCCGGGTCGGATCTAGCCGTTTCGACCCGGATAAAAAGGCAAAGACGAAACCTTTGAGGCTTCCGTCCAAGCCCAGGTCTTCGAGGACGATAATAGAAGACATGGAGTTAGCTTTTACGCCGGAGGAGGAAGAGGGCTGTGCCGCGGTGGTCGGAGGCGCGTTCTGCGGCGGTGGTTTGGCCGGAAACGGTGGGAGGTGCGGCGAAGGTGGAGGAGGCGGCGGGGGGAATGGTAAAGGTGGTGGTGGGAGAGGGTGGTTTGAGAGTACGGATGCATATTATGCGACGATGATTGAGGCTAATCCTGGGAATGGTTTGTTGCTCGCTAATTATGCTAAGTTCTTGAAAGAGGTAAGTAAATCCTTTTTTTCTTGATTTTGTCCCCATTTCTGCTCATATTCACTTTATTATTACATCCTTGATATCGATGGAGTTTATTTCTTTCGCTAGGTTAAGGGAGACTTTGTCAAGGCAGAGGAGTACTGCGAAAGGGCAATCTTGGCAAATCCAAATGATGGAACTGTGTTGTCTCTCTACGCCGATCTAATATGGCAGACGCAGAAAGACTCTGTTAGGGCCGAATCTTACTTCGATCAAGCCGTTAAATCTGACCCCAATGACTGGTAAGAAATGAGAACAATCACTTCCTCAAGTGGAGATAAAGATTGAATCTTTAGCTTAACTGCGATTTGGGAGTAGTTGGGAGTAGTTGAATCTCATCAAATTTTCTTGAACTGCAGTTATGTGTTGGCTTCGTATGCAAAATTTCTCTGGGATGCTGAGGACGACGAAGAAGACGAAGTAGAGCAGCAAAAGAGTCATTATGATGGAACTCTTCTTGCGAACGATGGATCTGCTTTGCTCTTACAGCAAGAATCTCACGCGCCACCACTCGCCGCAGCTTCGTAGTTTATTGTCTGATCTAATTTCTCACTTTCTTACCTCAGTGTTCATGCTGTGCTTTGTTATTAAAAACTGTACATATATGCACGAGGCTAAAAACGAGAAATTTTGACCGTGTAACATATATTTCTTTCCAAGATGTACAAGTTTGTCGTGACATAAAACGGAACGTTAGATTGTATAAATTTGACAATAGTGGGAATATTGAGAGGTTTTGTATCGTTATGTAGTTTGAGCAGCCGAGCCCGTTTCTTTACGCTGGCTTAGCCCAAATATTTTCATCTCAACCCACCGTTGACCCGACCCGTATAAGCCCAACCTAACCGAATCGTTTTAAAAAGCTTTCCTTACTCGGTTAGGAATTCAAAGCTATGACTTCTGTTTTAAATCTGTAATGTTTGATACTATCGAAGCAATAGAGAGAAGACGATTCACTGACATTAAATAGATCGATCTGTAATAAATACTTGATATATATCAAATATCTGTCACTACCAAACACTTTTTATGTCGATCACATCTTCTCGCATATAAAATATAAATAAAAGCAGCTAATAATTCGAATTGTTAGAAGGATTTTGCTGCTGCTGTGATCGTACATTGTGTTGAGGATATCTGATAGCTGCTGCTGCTAGGATTCTCTGCTGTTCAATCTATCATAAAACATACAAACAAAAATTAAAAAAAAAATCTCAAATTCTATAATTTTATGTATATATATTAATTTACCTGGAACAGTTCATGCAGCTTGTTCTTGAGATAGCAGTACTCATATTCTAGCATCTCCAAGGCTCTTATGCACCTTTTTATCATTAAAACCAATATTCAGAAAACATATTTATATATAAAGATGATGATGGGAAAGAACAAAAAGAGAGATGTTGAAATAACTTAATGTTAAATACGTATATATTATATATGTAGTGTATGTACTACCCAGGTCTATTATATTGGTCGGAAGCTTTGCGAAAGGCCACGCAAACGCTTCTAACCCTTTGAGCTCCGATGCTCGAACTGCTTCCCATCAACTGATTCAAATGTATTCCCATCTTCGTATAGTCCGAGAACTCCTTATCCACTCTTTTTTTTTTTTAAATAAATGAATAAATAAATCAGAAGAAGAAGAAAAAAAAGATTGTATATTTAACTCTAATGAAGTATAGAGAGATGAATAACAATAATTCTCTTAGGTTTCTGAGGAGCTTCTCGGACTCGTCGAAGTATATGTTGATAACTTCAGAGACGAAGTTGGGAGATGACTCGTCTTGAAGCTGCTGAAGCTGTAAGAACTGCTCGTCTAAAACCCCCTGTATGTAATAAAAATACATATTTCCATACAAACATAAAAATTACGTTTCTTGGCATGCATGAAAAAATAAAACATATATATGTACAAGAATCATGAATATTAATCTCATCACCTGGTGAAAGAGTAAGGCGAGCAGGCGATTCATGTCGGCCCGCAAACGCTCCACGCTTAGACCCAACATCCACACGGCTAGACCCGTTTTGCCCGATTTTATATATAATAATAATAATATATATGTTAAACAACTTATATATCAAAAAAGAAAGTAATATATATGAGTGTGACGACGAATGTATTGATCTTTGAAGTTGATCCGTAATAGGGTTTTGTGGTGTGTGTATTCATAGTGTTTGTAGTGACTGAGAACTCATGTTTATATATGAAGGGCAGGGGCCTTGCTGCTATTTAATTTTATTTGATAATTTATATTATTATATACGTATACTATTGTACCATATATACCAATGGGAATGTGACAGATTGTTTTGTTATCGTACCACGGAGCACGTTTCATCATTGCCCGTGCTTTGATTATGTGTTACGGATTGTTGTCCTATTCTTTTATATCCCTATCATTTATTTATATTTTAATTTTGTACGTGGAGACACAACTTTGAGATGAATTTATTTCAGCAATTTAGTGACAAACATTTGAAATATTAATTCTTAAATCCCACGCCCTTTTATGAACGGGAAAAGTTTCCTGCAACGAGGAAAAAGCGTTGGTGAGAATCGATGATTTTGTAAGGAATCTTTCAGACAAAACCCTTCCCTTATGTGCATTACACTACACTTAAACTCGCATGTTTATATAAATTGTAAGTAATAGAACGCTCTCCTCTCATTCAAGCAAACGAGTTGTCTTTAATTATAAGGTGATTATTATGTATTGCTTTTCGATAATGGGTTATATTTTTTTACTAAAAACATTCCTTGTTTATTTCTTGTAGGGAGTGCTGTTAGTAATAACTTTTAAAGCCCTATTTCTGATTCTATGAGAGAAATATTAAAAGAAGACAAAAATAGGTAATACGAAGGGTATGGCGTGCAGAGTACAGGTGCTTAGCTTTTCAGGCGAGTGCGGCGTTTAAAGAAAAACATGTTTCTTGGCGCACCTGAAAAAAAAAAATTAAGGAAAAAGTATTTATGAAGCTGATTTTGTTTTGCTTTTGTTATCATCTTTCAACATGAAAATATGAATTTTAATATAAAAATAATTGTCAGCTCGCCTGTCAATTGAAATTTGGAGCACCGTGTTTGGGCGGCTGCTTCACTGCTCAATAAGGTTTGATCTTTGACAATTCACTTCATATAATAGACAAGTAGTAAATTTTGAAACTACTCCTATAACATTTAAAGTCTAATTTTCAAAAATATGTAAGAGAATTGTATTTGCCAATAATATTACTTATCATTTTTGCAGATGGAGAAAAAATGTTGGACTTTATGCTCGTAAGACATCTTAGATACTCATCGTTATTGTCTTGAACGTAAATATCCTAAATAAAACATCTTATAAAATTCATGAGTTTTATTCGACTTTGGCATATAAAAAGATGAAAACCTATCGCACGCTTGTTAAAAAACGACTAAGAATAGAATATTCACCTCGGGACAAAAGGGAAAAAAAAGGCAATACAAAAAAGGTGTGTAATAATAATGTAATAAGATTAGAAACAGCCCCAAAAATGTTTTAAAATAGGAGTAAGACCCTTTTCAACCCAATATTTGGAGATAAGGACCTAAAAGATGAATTGTTATCGGATTATCGTTTTGTGTTATTTCAGAACAATGAAGTGCTACTGCAGAACTATGGAGTGTTATGGCAGAACAATGAAGTATTACTGAACAAATCGGGTCTTAAAAATAATTTTTTTTCCCGACAGAGCCTGAACGAAAATTGCGCCTAGAAACAATTGAGGTTACTCACATATACAAAAAAATACCTAGATTTCATAATCGTAATCATCAAGCTTGAATGGCTTACTTTACTCTAGGCATTACACTAGGAGCATGCAATTTTCGTTGTACTTCATTTTATTTTAATATTTAACTCATAGCATTGAAATTCCAAATGTTGGTAGTATTCTTTACAACTTCTGTGTTTTCTTGTAATGCACTACTACTCCAAAGTCCTAATTAACTAATCAACAATCCAATAATTCGTGCGTCATCGACAATATAACTATAATGTGATAAAATAATAGTGCCATAAAGGATCCATTGCTCGCTAAGCCCAAAGATGCACAAACTTGGATGAGGACACATGATTTGTGTATAAAAGATGAAGTTTTAATTCCGCTTCTTTTCTTGTACGATAACTTGTGGTATTCGATTTGGAATATTTAATAATAATGAGAAAATGAAGCTATAGTTTTTAAAATATGGTTATTGCTATCATTAATTCCATGTTTCTAGTAGTAAGATCATCTCCAACCGTATTGGAAAACCCAAAAAAATATCTTAAAATCAGTCCAATCGACTTCAGGAATCAATCCCAAAATGGGATTTGCACACTCTCTCTTCCAATAAACGCATTTATGCGTTCGAACCCATAAAATAAGTTTTATATTTAATAATTATATTTAAAGTTCTTTTATTTGTTTTAAGAATAAAAACTCCCTTATAAAAAAAATAAAATATAAAACTAAATAGAGAATATTTTTGTAATTATAAAATTTACTAGCTATATTATTTTTTAGATGTAATATAAATGTTACTTTCCCGGCTATTTCTTCCCAAAGATTAGCGGGCACGGAGATTAAGAAATCACATTATTTTAATATTATAGTACATCTTTTGAGGTATAAAGAGAAAAGTTATTAGTAGACACGCAAATCAAGAAGACTTTTTAATATTAATAGTGTAATTAGTTTAATTATTGGGATAAATTTTTACCAAAAATGGAAATGGAAAGAATTATGTGGGACGCCCGAAATAAAAAGATGAGAAGAAATAAATGGGACGGAGGTAGTACTTTGTTATAAATTCGTGGGCAGTATTGAAAAGTTGTAAAAGTTGATGAGAAGTGAATATTTGAATATAGTAACGGTTTGAGAAGAATTAGTCATTTTAAATTTGAGAATGAGTTCGGATTTTAAAAACAGCTTAATCACAACCATATCAATAAGGATATCTATTTCGATTAAAACAATATAGGAGAATTCCAGTTGGTACCCCGAGTTTATGGCTTTTTCAGTTGGTGTCCAACTTTTTTTCGAATTTCGTCTGGTACCCCTGAAGTATCATCAAATACAACTTTGTGACCCTGAAAGACGAAAATTAGCATTTTTAGGTGTTTACACCCGTTGGTTGCTAAGGAAAAAAGACCTAAATGTCGTCATTTTATTAGATAATTTAAAAAAAAGAAATAAGAAAAGCAAAAATATTTAAACGAGGGCATACACACATCGGCTCCTCCGCCGACATCCACATCTTAAGCTCCATCATAAGCACATGCGCCGACTGCACTTCGATACGAAGAACAACATGAGGTTCAAAGCGGCGCCGTCGATTTACAACTTAGCTTCAGGAATTATCTCTGGGTGCATTATTACGAACGGCGCGATGAACCCAATCTTCATTGACAAGTCTTATTGACCGATGAAAAACTGTGAGCCCATGGTAAAGAACATTTCCGGCGACTTTGTTTTTAAGTTATCTAATAAAAATGAGGGCAATTTTGTCTTTTTCTTAGCAACTAACGGCTATAACACCTAAAAAATGTCAATTTTCCTCTTTCATGGTCGTGGAGTTGTATTTCATGATACCTCAAGGGTAGCAGACGGAATTGGAAAAAATGTTGGATACCAACTGAAAAAGACCTAAACTCAGGGGTACCAACTGGAAATCCCCAACAATATATTTGCGACATGCATGCAACCTTAATAACCCAATCTATTGTCAATTAGTTTGAAAATGAAACATCACCAGGTAATACGTAATGGGCTTTTGGCATGGATACTAAGTGCTCGTTTGGTTAGTATGTTTATATTAAGGAGGTTTAAATTAGTTAGATTTATATAAAATTAATTAATGGGTATAAAATAAAATTGTGTTTGGTTAGTGGGTTTAGATAAACACATCAGAGGGAGTGTTTAAAAACCAATAAATATAGGTTTAGAGCTGAATTATTTAAACGTATGGTTTAAATATAACTACACACTTGAATATATCATAAAACCTAGGTTTAAAATACCTAAATCCATCAACCAAACAAGAGCTAACGGGATTTCATTCCAATAAACCCCCAATAAACAACCTTCTAGAAACATTTGATGATTTAGAAACATTTGATGAAATAATCAATCACTTAAAAATCACATCTCCCCAACTACAATAGTTTTCTTTCACAGCACACACACACACACAAAAAAAAGCAGTGCTCTACTCAAGCAATACACTTCTAAACAATCAACACATTAGACAACAAAAACTTCACACTTTTAAAAAAAAAGTCCCCTATATTTTCTTGCTATCCTCGTACTTCCCGGCGAGCGAATCGAAAAGCATTCCCGCCCCTACGCCGACTGCTAAGTCGATGCTGTAATGACCCCTTGTGCTTAGCAATCTAATCGTCTGCAATAGGTTCAAAGCATCGAAAGAATACGCTAATTCCCAACGATGAACTCTCCTCATGTCCAAAGATGCGATGACTGAGGCAGCCACGTGCCCCGAATAGAACAAGAAGAACGAAACGTTGCCCACTGGGAAATCTACCCCCGAGCCCAAGAAATCCTTCGAATTTTCAAGATTGAGTTGACACTCATTGTTAGAAATTTTCTAAGCAAGCATCTGTCCTAATGCTGAGATTCTTGATTCATAACAGAAAGAATGAACTCTAGTAAAATGATTCAGATGTATGGGGCCATGGCCACCAAGTGGGCGTTCACATGGGGAATAAGAAGACAAAAGAGACAACTGCTTTTATCCCAACAACATATGCATGCAGCAATGAAGATAGGTGAAATAATTGAAGTTAAATGTGAACCTCAGGCAATGGAAGCTGTGTGACATATCCTAAAATTCCTCTGCATGTGAACATAAACAGAGCTGAGATTGTGGCTCTGGGACGTCCCTCAACTAGCCAAGTCCACAGTATGTAAGCAGTTTGCATTGCCACGAACACCTTGTGGGCACAATTAATGAGCAGAAAAAGCATTAAATATCGATCTGAGAATTTCTTACTTTCTCAAGTACTTGTAATGTCAGTTTTGGTCAGGCGTAAGCGTAGACATAAATGTAAGGTTCAGGGACAAACAATCAACTCAATTGTTACCACCGTGAATTATAATAGTCAAGAATAGAAAAAGGGAGAAAAAAAGGCTAAATCAAGCAAGTTGCATGTCAACATCCAAGACAGATCAAAATCACGAGCTTTGACACAAATAGGAAAAAAAAATGGCATGCGCAGTCTGATCAAATACAATCGTACCGTGTTAAGGCCGGCGAGTACGGAATTGAGATTGGGCCTGGCGGCGAGGATGCGGTGGATCCCCTCGGTGGCGGCGAATCCGAGATCGAACGGCTGGGCGGTGGATGGGATCATCTTGAGCGTGTACTCGACGCCCATGAAGAAGAGGAGCGCCCCCGCGAATACGAACGGCACGGGGTGATGACGTGGCAATCCGAACACGTCGGCCGCCGTCCATTTCATGAAATGCGGCTTGGCGATCGACGGCGGCGGCGGTGGCGCCGATTTTCTATTCATCGTCGCGCTGTAAACGCCGTTACCGTGGCTTCCGTTAGTTAGCTGCTTGTTGCTCTTGGGGGATGAACGGAGGCGTTGGGAAGCTCCGTTCACTGCCATTTTCCGAGGAATATATTGTCTGTTTTTTGCAGTGAGTTTCGTGCGTGCAAATTTATGTACGTTGAAAAGGAGACTTTTTATGCGGACGGAGAAAACGAGGTTGGTTGGGGGGAGGGCAGTTTGGTCTTTTGTCAATAAATACTGGTGCGACTTTTACGATTTTCTGTTTTTTATTCAATTGCATTATTTACGTCTAAATTTTAAATTGGTTAACAGAATAATATTAGTAAACGTAAGCTCCACCTCATGCCACTGTTTTCTTAATTTTTTGCATTGAAATATTGACTGATGTTGGCAGAACACAACTTCATAAACACGTATTCTTTGTATTCTGTATATAAACGACCAAATAATTGTCATCATTTATACTATTTTTGTTACACGAATACGAATAGTATCTCTCGGAAATTCCACGAATGATTAAATGTTAAGACATTTGAGTTATTGATGGACATTCAACGGCAATTGTGGCTACGAATCATTGCAGATATATAGTTGGGAGATGGGATCGATCCCTTTTCATTTGTAATAAAAGAACGAGTACAAACTGAATTAAAGTAGTAATAATTCGTTGGCTTATGAAGGGTTGCAATTCAAGCTGTCATGGTCAAGAAAAATATTTGTATATATCTGATTTAATTTGTAGCGTGTAAACGGTCATCGATTAGTTTTTTTTCTTGGATATTCTTGGAGTGATTATTTTTATCTTTTTGTCAAAAATAATAAATAATAGGACATGAAGTGTTGTATGATATCCCAGTAGCAACCTAAATAGCTCTAGCCTTTTCACCATCTTCAACAAAAAATCCACTCTCATCTTCTCCTCTTCGTCCCTTAATGAAACAATACAAATATATTTACTGGTTAAGAATTATGGGAGTGACATTACTTCAATTATTTATGTTAGCAAACATTTCAATAGTTTGCTTTTCAATGGAAACGTCGTAGTCCCATAAACTGAAGTCATTGTAACATCAAGATCACTCAGCTAGGTTGAGAAAGTGAGAGACATACATTACATATGAAGTGAGTTTTCCTTTACTCATGATCATTTTCCATCTATTTTTTCTTGTAGATATATCTAATTAGATATTATAGCTTATTGGCGAAACAAAAGAAAAAAGATGCTCTCCTTGTGGCACATTCTTGTTCACCAACACTTCTTCTTACACTGCGCTCTTCATATAACATACAGTAAGTGAATATTACACAATATATATATATATGTACTCGGTAACGAAAAAGGAAAGAAATGATGTTAATTTTCTACATCACAATAACGTGTGTAATATATATTTATGCATGCATTATGAGTGCTGTCCTACCTGTTGCATTGGGTTGTAATAGAACTCAATCTACATTATTGTTTTTTTCTTTAATTAGTTTTTTCTTTAAGAATAATAAAAATATAAATGGCGAAGATGCAATGAACTGATAGAAAAAAGGGACATCGCAGAGCAGAAAAGCACGTCCTTGTATATATGTCTACAAAACTCACTTCCTCTTATTAATTACAATATTAGATCCTGATAGAACATTGCCATGTCTTCCCACAACTTTCTTGAACTCCTTAATGCAAAATTAACATTATATTATAATACAAGAAGTTCAAGAAAGCTGTGGAAAAGCATGACTACCAGGATGGAGATTATTCATCTCAATTCTCCAAAAAAATTAAAAAAATATATGCAAAATGGCAGGCAGCATGTGTGACTGTGTGAGGATTGATTATAGCTAAGTACCCTAAGGATTGATTATAGGAAGAAATCTGAGAGAAAGAAAAGAAAAGAAATGCCATGTGTGAGTGGGTCGGGGAAAGAAAAAATAGTAAAGACCATGGGAGACAACGGGTTATGTGAGGAGGGGAATGATATTTATAACACAAACAAGGAAGAAGTACTATACTTATATGTTAGTGCATTACATACTGGACTAAATAGTAAATATAGAAGTCACAGTAAGGTAAGGATGAATGAAGGACCACTAGCTAGTGATATCTTGCATTGCTAGATCAGCTAAATAAATTCACACGCAAACGATATCTGTTTTTTTTTTCGAAAAAAAAATGCAGCTTTAACAGAGCGTGGTGGGGGGGGGGGGGGGGGGGGGGGGGGGGGGGGGGGGGGGAGAAAGGTTGTAGGGTTACATACACAGATGAAAGTGAGCTATACATATATATATACTTACACAAACATGCAAATACACACATTAGTGCGTGTTTGATCTGTTTGGAAGATTAACAGAATGAAGAAGGGACGAGTAGATTATGATATATTTCAAGAAACTACGATATATGATTGATGTGTATTTACTTGTCCCTCCTCTTATTGAAGGTTATCAAATCTTGGCTTAATGTCCATGTTTGACTTACATCTAGTCCAAAACAGAGCACAGATGGACTGGTTGGTGAAAGAAAGCTTCTTAAGAGCCTCAAAGCTCAAATAAAGACCGTAACTTTAATTCGAATGATTATAAATGCAAATGTTGTCATCATACCCATTTTTGCGATTGCCGTTAGCATCTTTGTGAGCTTCAGTTGTTGCTGAAAATAAGAGCCATCTCTCTCCCATCGATGTCTCAGTTCTTGGGAATTTTAGTTGGCCATTGTTGGTTAGATCTAATTCTCTGCAATTTTCAGGTCTTTGGGATGATGATAGTGAAACGTCAAATGTACAAAGAATACCATTCATCTCTTAAACGAATAATAAAAAAAACAAAGAATAGGCTTACTGCTTACTTCCCTTTATTACACAGTCGATCGAAATAGCCGTTATATTAAGTGTTGGCACGAAAGATCCGTGAACATCACATGTAATGGTCCAATAGTTTGCATTTCATAACCCGAACTAGTCTGACATTTTTTAACACTATTTCACTGCAGTTGGGACAAAATTCCAACTCTCTCATATGCTAAATTTAGAACCGAAATGGAGTTTCAACTGAAGCTGAATCATAATAAAATACATAAAAAAAGCATACATAATACGCAAAGAGAAAACCAACCAACAATGGCTTCCTCTTCTTCTAAACAAGCAGTAGATGAGAAAACGGCTGATGATATCAGACAAATCGAAGAAAGACTGAAACTGCTAGAAGAAGAAGCTGATGGGCTTAAAGATGACTCTATTACAGAGCGTGGGGGAGAGGACAAAGCTTCTAGCTGAGATTTACCGACATTTCGAGATCGCAAAGTGTTCAACAGAAGTTCGAAGAGGAGAAACACCACTCCTTAAGGTTGCTCTGCTTTTGCCTGCCTTCTTCCATAACCTCCTTTCTATGCTATGCTCTTCTCTTCACACTGTTCTTAATTGCAGAATGAAGCTGGCCTCTCGCAAATACTATGCCATGAATCAAATCCATCATCACTCGTGAGAAGGAAATTCAACAACTTGTTTGGAAATTCAATGTAATACGTTAGACGACAACAATAGTTAGAGTTAGCTATCAAGAAGCAGTTGAACCTGAGATATATCATTACACACTGCATAGTAGTTCATTTTCATCGTACAACAAGATAGAACCCAACCCATAAAACAAAACGCAAAGAACACAACCGAAAAAAACTTACGAATCACATCTCCCCGCGATAGCCGCCCGAGCCAAAGTAATCCCTCCTCGAACTAGCGATCTGCATGCTCTTTTGATGCTCAAGCTTGGGGCAATCGCTAATACGATGGCCCAATCCACCGCAGTAAGCACAGCCCTTGACACCACTAGCACTAGCAATCGCCTCAGCGTCTTCCAAAGGATCGTTGAGCTCAGACAAAACAGGGGGAATCCTCTGCTTCGCCTCTTGCAGCAGATGCTTGAGGTCGAGCAGAGTAGTCTCGCTCTGATTCTTGTTGATGAAAGTCGTTGCAATCCCAGTCTTACCGCACCGACCCGTCCTCCCAATTCTGTGGACGTAGTTCTCTATCTCGGCGGGCATGTCGTAGTTGATGACGTGCTGAATGTCGGGAAAGTCGAGGCCCTTTGAGGCCACGTCGGTGGCCACCAATACGTCCTTTTTTCCTGCCTTGAAAGAGGCGATGGCGTACTCTCTTTCTTCTTGGTCTTTACCTCCATGGATTGCGACTGCCTCGACGCCCTTTAGGAGGAGGTATTCGTGGATGTCGTCGACGTCAGCCTTGTTTTCGCAGAATATGAGGACGGGCGGTGGGGTTTTCTGAAGGCATTCGAGGAGGTAGACGATTTTTGCTTCTTGCTTGACGTATTCGACTTCTTGGATCACGTCGAGGTTGGCTGCACCGGCCCGGCCCACGTTTACGGTCACGGGCTTGACGAGGGCGCTTCGGGCAAAGTTTTGGATCTTCGTGGGCATGGTGGCTGAGAAGAGAAGGGTCTGTCGTTGTGCCTTGAAGTGGTCGAAGACTTCCCTTATGTCGTCTTCGAAGCCCAGGTCCACCAGGCGATCGGCTTCGTCCAGCGTCAGGTAACTGCAAAATACCCCCATACGGTGAATATTTGTGTGGAGGAAGTTGGAAACATGAAATGAAGTTTTCTTGAGAACTAGAAAATGTTATAAATCGTCGGTTTGAATCATTTTAATGATTCGATTTACTGTTACAGGTAGTTCTATGCCTTTCAATTGAATCAAGTTTGATAGTCATTCATCCAGAAACAAAATTCATGTTTCCATGAGTCAGCATTCAGTTGAATACTCAAATCAAGATACTTAGTCGTCTTGGATCTTAGTGTTTGATAGCCAGTTCCATGGAATGTAAAACCATAAATTCAGAAATAAATGCAAGAAAAGAAAGAAATTTGATATACAAGAGAGGGAGGAAATACAAGTATCTTACCGACAGCTATCGAGGTTCATTTTCTTCTTCGCCAGCATATCCTTAAGCCTCCCAGGAGTGGCAACCACGATGTGAACTCCTCTCTTCACAACGTCGAGCTGCGACTTCATATCAACTCCACCTATGCAGAGCAAAGGCCTCAATTCTGGATAACCCGCCTCCTTCATCGACTCAAGAAACTGCTCCACAACCTCGTACGTTTGCCTCGCCAATTCCCTCGAAGGGCAAACGATCAACCCAAAAGGTCCCTCCCCAGGAGAAATGGGCATCATTATCTCTTCTTGCAAAGCAATCATAATTAGGGGCAACACAAAAACAAGCGTCTTCCCTGAACCAGTAAAAGCTATCCCAATCATATCTCGCCCAGCCAAAATAACAGGTAATCCCTGGACCTGTATAGGCGTGGGCTGAACAATACCCTTAGCCTTCAACTTCTTCAAAATCGGCTCGGGAAATCTCATGTCCTTGAAGTTCTTAATCGGAGGAGGGATATCTTCACCGTCGACGATGATGTGCCACTGCCTCCTTATCGCGTCGCACGCCTTGCTTGACATTCTCCTGATATGCAACGGAGGTTTCCAGCCCGTCAACAAGGGCTCGGAATAAGTGATCCCTTTCGCCAGCTCACGAACCGACATTAAAGTCTTCCTATCGGAGAGATGCTCAATCATCTCCTTCTCTTGCATTATGATCTGCTCGGTCTGAGTCACCTCCGGCTGCTCTTTCTTGAGCTGCGTGGCTTTGACGAGCAAACTCGGCTTAGCTTCTATTTGCTTCTCCTTCTCCATCTCTTCTTCGATCGCAGAAGCTTTGCCCTTTCGCTGGAGAATCTTCTGCGCTTCGAGGGCACGGCGTTTCGCCACGGGGACGTACTCGACGTAGCCGTCGTCCTCTTCCATCATCATGTCAACCGATCTACAGAACTAACGGAGTTTTAGTGGCTGATTTGGGGAAACAACGACGGCGGCCGCTTGGCTGAGGCGGTGGTTTGATTAGGGTTTTGACGATGGCTTATTATCTCTGATTTTACGCCGACGATGGGAATTCTGTTTTATCGTTTGGATAATATACACTTATTTCTACGGTTTCCTTCAAATGCAATGAAGTATGTCATTTTTTCATGATTAATTTATATGATTAAATGTCCAATATCCATTTTCCCACTATTTTCTGAATTTATTGATTGTTGAATTAAAATAAAATCAGTTCCACCGAAAAACTAATTATTCTTCAATTGTTGGTCGGTTATCTAATCGATACCATCAAATAAGATACAAAAAATGCATCTCCCACCCCAAAAAAAAAAGTATATCCAAAGCGTTTTGGGCGATTATGTCACATGCAGTCTAAAAATGATGAAAGTCAAAAGAATGGTAAAAGCAAGAGTTTTAACATTTGATAACGAAATGAAAACTTAAATATATATATATATATATATAATATATAAATGTTCTTGGCCCAACTAACTTGCAAGAAAACCAACCTTTTTTACCATCACTTTTTCTTCTTCGAGAGCCGACTCCCTTCATCTTCATCATCACTATCTTCATCGTCATCATCATCATCACTATCATCGTCATCATCTTCATCATCATCATCACCATCATCATCATCATCATCTTCTTCATCATCATAACCACCTTGATTTGCTCCAAGCTCATCATCAGAATCATCATCTTCATCATCATCCCCATCTTCATCATCATCGTCCTCATCATCATCTTCGTCTTCGTCTGTGCTTTCACCATAATCTTCGGGTACCTCGGATTCTAAAGCTTCTTCTTCGACGTCGCCGCCGATTGGTGATCTGAGCGTAGAAGTAGCAGTTCAAGAATAACCCACAAAAAAAAAGGCAATATCTAAAAACCAAGAATTCTGTGTTGTTAAGAGATTAACCTTCTGTTAGCGTGTGAAGAAGTCAGTGTCATTCTGTTGCTTTCAGCATGAAACGCCCAAACCTGGGAATGATTCATATCACAATATCGAAGAGGAAATTAAGCAGCATTCTTAATCGAATTCATATCTGACAAGGTCAGAGAACTCTCTTACAAATATACTAGGCTAGGAATAAAGAACTACCCAATAGAGAACATATTTAGCTATAATTCCTGGAGTATCAACAATGGAGGTGGAGCTATATAACGAGCCAAGATAATGGGATTATCTCAATAGCACAGAAAATTTATATCAACAGAAAATCCAAGTGTCAAGAACCAAATATTCAAATCCCCTGTAGAAAACAGAGCACGGAAAGAAATACAGAGCAAATTAACACAAAACTGAAGCAAAGAACTTACACGGGCCATTAAATTTCGTGAAAGGCAGCGCAAATAAAGAAGAAAAACAGTGTAAAGGGGTGAGTAGTACCAAGAAAACAAGCAAGAGCAGAGATTTCTGAGCACCCAAGAATAATTCAAGAGCTAACCCTCCCATCACTCCCTGCGCATATGAAAAGTTGCTGCAAGTTTTCCCCGACTCCATGGCTTTATGGGCTTTTCGCCTGTAAATAAGAAAGGTAGGGATGTGAGAAGAGATTGGCCGAAGGTGAATTAGAAGAAGGGTTTTGAGTGTTGCAAGGGAGGGAACAAAAGGAAAGACCTTTAATTAGGCTAGGGTTTGGCTATCTTAAGAATTTTAAATTTTTTAAAAAAAGAAAGAATTTTTCTTTTTTGTTGCGAAGACTCTTTTTATCAACACGAAAGAGAAAAAATAAAATGACAAAAACACAAACCAATAGGCTCTGCTCTTCACTCTATGACTCTATCCACAAAAATGCTTTAGACAAGAGACCTTTCAGTTCCCCAATGTGATTGAAATAATTTCTTTCGCTCTTCGCAGTTCTGTCGTGTCTATGATGTATCCATCATAAGTAATCACAGTGAGCATCCTTTTTGTCTTAGCAGCATCAATGGCTGATCTATTCCGTGTAAGAAATCCCAACACTAACAACTTAAGCTTGCATTTCTCTCTCCCTTCAAAGCACTGCACATCTTTGCTTGTTCATTCCAATAATCCAAGGATTTTAAATGGGATAGTAATTCGAAGAAGGAGAAGATCGTCACCCCACCTTAGTGTGAGATGTGAAGCTTCATCGCAGTCACCTTCTCCGACAAAACTTGATGTCATTTCGACTCATGGTAATCCCAAATCATGTACATATTCTGACATTTTCGGCTTACTGTTGCTTTTGCTCAAATCTGTTGATACCGTAATGTTTTTTGGATGAAAGAAAGCTGGGTATCTGAAAAACTTCATCTTTTAATGATGGGCAGAGCATAGAGATGGCAGCCTTGTGTTTCGATTTGGGGACCCAAGCGAGGTAGCGAAAGATGTCGAAGCAGAAAAAAAACCCGAGATTTCGAATGAGCAAGATGAAGATGGGACTGTCCAAGAATCAGAAGATGATGCAGTAGAGGAAGAAGAGACAGAAGTTAGTGATCATATTTCACCCATTGTTGATACTAAATCCCATACTAATGCCAAGACAGAGAATGATTCAGTTGTGGCCATATCAGAGGCTTCCATCGAAGAGGCTGAAGTTGATTCAATTCCTAGTTTTGATATAGCAAAGGAAGAACAAGTTTATAATGGACTTATTAACGAGGAAGTCGAGATTTCAAGTTCAGAGAACACCCCTTTGCTTGAATCGTCTGAGGAAGCTACGAACGATGTTGTAATGGATAGTGATTTTTCTGGGACTGATGTTATTACAGAGGATGTAGATGAAGAAACGAATGAACAGGCCTTACAAGGAACTGTCCATCATGAGAAGATGACCGACTACGATGATGAAAGTGAAACAAGTGATACTTCAGCTGTTGGGGAAGAAGACGTAATGCCCATTAATGGCCATGTCAACGGCGATGATGAGGCTCAAACTTCTCATACAGAGAATGAAATCAAGGACGAGGTTGTTGAAGATGAGAGCGAAAACGGTTTGATTGAAACCTTGGAAGAATGTGGCGTTGAGAGCATCGAATCATCGCCTGAAATCAAAGAAGCGAAAGACACTCAAGAAACAGAGGAGGATCTGATTCTGGTTAGTGAGTCAGTTCATTTGCTGCTATCGACCATCTAATTGAAAATCCCTAACGTTAGCATTTAGTGTTTCTGATTCTTCAGGTTGAGAGCTTAACGCAGAACTCAAGCGTGGGATTGGAACCAAACCTCGACAATGAAACTGATTTTGACGCATTGGAAGAATCTAAAGGCGTCGAAATCACCCAATCATCGCCTGCAATCGAACAATCGAATGGAGAAACTCAAGAAACAGAGGAAGGTCTAACGCTGGTTAGTGAGTCAGTTCATTTTCTGCAATTGACAATCTATTCGACAATCCCTTAAGTTATTAGTTTTCTGAAACCGAGGAAGGTCTAATGCTGGTTAGTGAGTCAGTTCGTTTATGTAACCCACAAACATAAGTCTTTTATCATGTTAAAACACTTCGTTTACTGCTGTCTTAAGGTCGACATCTTTCCACAAGATTCAATCGTGGGAGCAGAAATAACCGAAGAGGAGGACAATGGTGTTCTAAGCATCGACCCTATGCAAGAACCGAGAGATGCAGTTGCAGAGATAGAACCTTCTGAATCCTCCATAGATAGGTTTCTTCTTCTCCTCTACGCTCAAACTCAGCCCTGAATTTGTTAGCTTCGCCTAATAAGATCGTTCTTTAACAGCCGTGAAATAGCTAACGCAAGGCTCGTTCTTTCTTCGGGAGCAGCTGTTTTGCCACATCCTTCTAAGGTATGTAGTGAAAACAGTCGATCTTCGCCTTTAAGCTCGAGGTTTTTTCTAACATGCATCGAGAAAAACGGTAAGTAATTCGAGAAAAAAATAATAAATCCCAGGCGTTGACAGGTGGAGAGGATGCATACTTCATCATGGGCCAAAATTGGCTCGGCGTGGCCGACGGTGCTAGCCAATGGTCCTTCCATGGGACCAACCGTGGACTCTATGGGCTCGAGCTAATGATGAGCTGTCAACGGCTCGTCTCTGATTCAACCACCGCTGTCCACGGGCCGACCGAGCTACTGAGCCGTGCTGTAGCCGAGGTGCAGTGCGATGGCTCATCGACGGCTACGATCGCTCGGCTCGACGGTCAGGTAAAAACGCACATCGTTATTGCTGCTTATATGCAAAGGTTTTCAACGTTACTTCTTTTTTTCTTACAGGCCCTTCAAGTGGCTAACATTGGAAATTCGGGATTTATCGTCGTAAGGAACGGTTATGTCCACGCAAGGTCTTCTCCAATGCTCCATGCTTTTCACTTCCCTTCGCAGGTCGAACGAGGAAGCGATCCCTCTCTCCTCGCAGAGGTACGAGAATTTTTTATCGATGTGAAAGTTCTGAACGTGAGATGTTTATTTAGGTGGGTATAGCATTATAGGGACAGAGAATTTAGGGATCGTCATTATACGAACCGTAACTTTCAAAATTAAGCAATTTAAGGACATTATATGACGTAACCCTAGATATTGTTCCGAAAATTGATCAACTATTAATTAAAGTTATTTTTCGTATAATGACACCCATAAGACGCCGGAACGCTAGATTTTGGGCAAAATCTAGTGTTCCAACTTCCATCGTATAATGTTCCTAAATTGATTCATTTTGAAAGTTAATATCCTTAAAATGCTAAACACCCCATAAAATTTATAAAGTCATTTGGTTTTCAGAACTACCAAGTGGACTTAGAGGAAGGCGACGTAGTCGTGACTTCGACGGATGGGCTATTCGACAATTTGTTCGACCACGAAATCTCGGCCGCCGTCGCAAACTCGCTCGACGAAGACGGCAAATCGCCAAAGGTATTGTGAGGCGTCGAATCTATTGACTATCGACTTGTAATAATAAAAAACTAACATGTGAAGTGTAGGAAATTGCGGAGATGTTGGCGAGGAGGGCGCAAGAGATAGGTTTGTCGGGCTCGGGCCGAAGCCCGTTTTCCGAAGAGGCTCGAAACGTCGGGTTTACGGGATACGAAGGCGGTAAGCTCGACGACGTCGCGGTTATCGTATCGTTTGTCGAGAAACATTTGTGAACTTAAAAAAAAAACGACTATGTAATAAACAATCATATATAGTTCTACTAGTTTTGTGCCCGTGAATTTCACGGGTGTAAAATATGTGTAAATATAATATTCTTGTATAACAAAAATAATATACGTTAAATAGTTTAACGTGAAAATAAAGTGTATTTTCACTTTCTTAGTGGCGGGTATGCCATTATTTTTTATATTTTTATTTGTTTAATATAATAACTATGGACACATGTCGCAGGAAAATCAAACTACATTTCATTGTTAAGATATATTATATTTTCTTCCAGTCCTAAATCTTGAACACTAGGAAGAGAGTGGATTGAAAAAAATTTGAAGATTACAAGGTAATAATATCTAATTAATCAATTTCCTTACAACAAACTATTTTGGCAATATGATAATTAATATAATATCCCTTCCAGGCACGACCAAATAATAAAAATTGAAACTTTTCAACGATAGCTGAGAACAAAGAACCCCAACAAAAAAAAAGAGAGAGAAAAATGGGAGCCAAGCTATATCTGCTATGGTTCCTCGTAATCCTTCTTCAATCTTCTTCTGCCAAAGTTCATCGTCACAAGTTTGTGGTATAACCCTTTAGGCACTTCACATTCTTGATTAAAACAATTAATCTCTGTTTTATTACACACAGTATAAAATAATCTCATTGCATGTGCTGCAGTTGAAGTCTTCTTCTTACACAAGGCTATGCAGCACCAAGAAAATCCTCACAGTCAACGGAAAATTCCCAGGTCCCACCCTAAAGGCCAACAGAGGAGACACCATAGTCGTCGATTTCCACAACGGCGCAGATTACAACGTAACCCTTCACTGGTCAGCGTCGATTCTCATTTTCTTTTTTTATTACCATCGCTGCGTTTTTTCTTCATCACTCATGCGAAACGTTGTTGTCCAAAAGGCATGGAGTGAAGCAGCCGAGGAATCCATGGTCGGACGGCGCAGAGTACATAAACCAGTGCCCCATAAGGCCGGGGAAGAGCTTCACTTACGAAATTCAGCTGACCACCGAAGAAGGGACCGTTTGGTGGCACGCCCACAGCGGTTGGGCTCGAGCCACGGTTAACGGGATGATCGTCGTTTACCCGAGGGTCGGGACGAGCTACCCTTTTCCCCGCCCCTACGCCGAGCTTCCCATTATTCTAGGTAATATCGTTTTCTTCTCGCCGAATCTTTGATCGCTTCGCCTAAAAATTTAAGCTTGAAGATATTGTATCATAATTTAAATGTAGATTAGTTATAACGTCTTGGCTGATTTCTTTTATATCTAGCCCTAAACGTGAAATTAGTGTGTGGTTGTGAACTATGGTTCTGTTGTCTGATATCATGTTAAATGGCAACTTAGTTCAAAAGGTTAAATTGAAGGCAGTATATCATATTTTAAGTTTATATAGTTTACAACAAAATCGTACGTTCCTCCGCAAGAAACCTAATGTCGATGTCATGAAGGTGAATGGTGGAAAGAGAACGTAATGGAAATCCCGGGAAACGCCAACAAGACGGGCGGCGAACCGATACTGTCCGATGCTTACCTCATCAACGGACAGCCTGGCGATCTGTATCCATGCTCGAAACGAGGTACATGCTTTTTTAGTCTGATTGAACGACTACACCAAACTTGGGACTGTATCATATTTTAATTTTTATCTCATTCCGACACTGAATTTAATTGCAATTTGTCGACGTCTCTCACCGCTCATTTCACGTACGTGCGTAGGAACGTTTCGGACGAGCGTCGAGCCGGGGAAAACCTACCTCCTCCGAATCGTGAGCGCGATCATGGACGAAGACGTCTTCTTCTCCGTCGCGAGCCACAAGCTCGTCGTCGTAGGAACCGACGGGTTCTACACCAAACCCTTCAACACCAACTACATAATGCTCGCCCCGGGACAATCGATGGACGTCTTACTACTCGCCGACCAACCCCACAACAACAATTCCTATTACATGGCCGCTCGAGCCTACGCGAGCGCCTTTGGGGCGGGATTCAACAACTCGACTACGACGGCCATCTTACAATACCACGAAACAAAGTCGTCTCCGCTACTACCGAAACTCCCGTACTACAACGACACGTCAGCGTCGACCGCATTCACGAGGAGACTGAGGAGCCTAGCGAGCAGAGAACACCCAGTCGAAGTCCCGAGGGAAATCGACACGCACTTACTCATCACCGCCTCGGTAATATTAAATTTCATTATTGGTTTTACTCATCCTAAAACCAATTGGTGAGAGATGGAGTAGCTCATATATTTATATACTAGTCCAACTCTCCTCAACTAACCGATGTGAGACAGATGCGAGTTATTTAAGGTTCTCATTCTCAACAGGTAAACCTCGTGAACTGCACGAAAGCCTCGCCGTGCAACGGCCCTTTCGGCAAGAGATTCTCCGCGAGCCTAAACAACGTGAGCCTTGTCGTGCCATCAACCGACGTCCTCGACGCTTATTACAATCATATTCGCGGAGTCTTCGAGCCAAATTTCCCGAGGAAGCCGCCGAAGGAGTTTGACTACACGGGCGGGAATTTGCCAGAGAGCGTTCTTACGCCGGGATTCGGGACGAGGGTTCTCGTCCTGGAATACGGCACACGCGTGGAGATGGTACTGCAGGGGACTAACGTGTTGACGAGCGATAACCATCCGATTCACATGCATGGGTACGGTTTTTACGTGGTGGGTTGGGGTTTTGGGAATTTCAAAGGGGAAAAAGATTCGTTAGGGTATAATCTCGTGGATCCTCCTCGGGAAACGACAGTCGGGATTCCGAAGAATGGATGGGTGGCGATTAGGTTTAGGGCCGATAATCCCGGCGTTTGGCTCATGCATTGCCACCTTGAGAGGCATCAGAGCTGGGGAATGAGCGCGATTTTGCTTGTGAAGGATGGTCGTGGCGGTGGTGATGCTAAGATGCGCCCGCCGCCAAGAGATGTGCCTAAATGCTGAGACAAGGCTATGTTTAATGGTTATCGTTTTCTCTTAATAAAATATGTTGGTCTGAACGATAATTTGAATTCTTTTTAGTTAAATAAATTACGAATTAGGCTTAAAATGTTTTCAGTCTTGTAATTTGGAGGTAACACTAACATACAGGGAAATCGAATTAGGGGATTGTAATTATAGGGGCCATAATTTTTAAAAATTAACCAAATTACGAACACCTTAATTAGAGTTTTGGAAAATGTTGGAAGTGCGTGACAATTACTTGGGACAAAATCTATGGTTTCAACTCAACGTAAATCAATCCCGAAATTGCTAAATTATAAAAGTTGTCCCTAAATGTCACACTTAAAATAGAGGGTTGAAAAATAATTAACCAGTTTGATATTCTGATATATCGTATTATGCGTACTTGTCTGCTCCACAAGCAAAAGGAGTGGTTTTGTGTGGATAACGATGAAATATGACAGTACACAATTCTATGAGCTGTCTCCACCACCTCTATCCACAGAATGCCGCTCGTCGCCACCACGATCGCCGGCCTCCGTTGCTTGTGCCACCGACATGACTCGGTTTTCAAGTCGAGGCCTAGACCCAAGCTCTCAAGCGCTGCTGCACAGCCAATTTCGTTGCAGCCGATAACAGCCAATCCTTCCACGAATGGCGGCGATGATGATAAGGTCATAATCGTCGGCGCTGGTTTAGCTGGTTTAGCCGCCGCAGCTCGTCTCCAAGCTGATCGAGTGCCGTACACGGTCGTGGAGGCGTCCGATTCTGTCGGCGGACGCGTCCGTACGGATCAATTCGAAGGTTTCACTCTCGATCGAGGGTTTCAGATCCTCATCACGGCGTACCCTGAGGTTCGACGGTTGATTGACCTCGACGCGCTCGATTTGTGCAGGTTTTACTCAGGCGCGAGGGTTTACTACGGCGGTAAGTTCCACACCGTGGCTGATCCGCTGAGGCATTTGGCCGACGCGGTGAATTCGTTGGGGAATCCGATTGGGACCGTCTGGGACAAGATGTTGATAGCGTTGACTCGAATTAGGGTTTTGACTCGATCGGATTGGGAAATTTTGACAGGGGATGAGGTTAGTACAGTAGATTTGCTGAAGGGGATAGGGTTTTCGGACGCCATCTTACAGAGGTTCTTCAGGCCTTTCTTCGGAGGGATTTTTTTCGACAGAGAGCTTCAGACAACGTCGAGGTTGTTCGACTTTGTTTTCAAATGTCTTGCTTTGGGGGATAATGCGCTCCCAAGGAAAGGAATCGCAGCAATTCCAGAATATTTAGCAGCCAAATTAGATCAAGAGTCGATCTTATTCAACTCAAGGGTGGTTTCTTTGGATCAAGAGTCGAACGAATCTTTCGTAGTTTGCCTAGAGAACGGAGAGACCTTGAAGAGCAACCGAGGAGTGATACTAGCGATCGAACAGTTCGAAGCTACAAAATTCTTGTATGGTAAAGTAGCAGAAAATCCAATCAAGAAACCCATACGTAGCACGACATGCTTATACTTTTGGACAGCGAGCGAAAACATCCCTAACCAAGACCCAGTTTTGTACCTAAACGGGTCGGGAAAAGGGATAGTGAATAACATGTTCTTTCCCACGAACGTGGCTCCTTCGTACGCCCCGCCAGGGAAAGCCTTAGTGTCTGTTTCTCTCATTGGATCGTACGATGATTCTAGCGAAGAGGATTTGGCGAAGCAAGTTGCGAGCGAGTTGTCTGAATGGTTCGGCGAGAAAATGGTTGGTTCGTGGAAGTTTTTGAAGATGTATAGGATAGGTTATGCTCAGCCAAATCAATGCCCGCCTACCGATTTAGTTAAGGAGCCGAGGGTGAAGTTAGGGCTTTACGTGTGTGGCGATTATGTGACGAGCGCTACCTTCGACGGCGCATTGGTCTCGGGAAAAAGGGCAGCTGAGGCGCTGTTGAAAGATCGATCAGCTGTCAAAGTGTGAACTATGATGATCTGATGATTCTTTCTCAGGCAAGTGTATGTCAGTTCTTTCTTTTATGTACTGAGAGTTTTGAGATTATGGTAAGGAAATACATTACACACCAGATAATCTCTGTTTCTTTTATACTAGAAATAATATTATACAGTTAAGTATTGCGTTGGTCAGTGGAGATTTGACGAAGTCAACTTGAATTAATGAAATTACTTCCCTTAATATAGTCCTTTCTTTTTCTCATGGACAAAGCTGTCGTGGAACTGACGATGGGAAGGTTATGGGTAAGACCGTGGACTAATAGTTACCTGTGTGCTCATCTTTTCTCTAATATATACAAAGTCAATGAAATAATCAACAAACATTTCACATAATTACAAACAAATTCTACTTTCGTCTTAATTTTCTAAGAGCCGCTATAGGTATCTATGTCTATCAATACTCTACACCGTTAGATTGATGGCGAATTACCATTGACTTCGAAGCTAAGGGTGATGAGGTGCTAAAGCATAAAAAAACAAGGATGATTTGAAAACGATTTTATTAGATAAATCAACTCGTTCGTTGAGATGCGTGGCTTTCGTATGGATGCCACACGCCTCTTACTATTATATTAATTGAAAGAAAAAGCACCCGATTCACGACGTTTGTTTCTGAAAATTTTTATTGTATTCGTACTCAAGGGGTTTTGCTTTATAGCAATTTACAAGCATATTCTTACACATCTCCATATGTTTATTGTACTATGATCGGCTTAGCAATCAATATATGTCATGTGTGTGTTGTCCGAGAGAGAGAGAGAGAGAAGAG
This sequence comes from Craterostigma plantagineum, assembly GCA_027422505.1. Lineage (NCBI taxonomy): Eukaryota > Viridiplantae > Streptophyta > Magnoliopsida > Lamiales > Linderniaceae > Craterostigma > Craterostigma plantagineum. Next base: position 34,109,186 of record JAPQWV010000002.1, on the reverse strand, counting down.
GAGAGAGAGATCGATCATAATTATTACATAAACATAGTAAAGAAAACTATTAGGTTAAGCTTAAGACAGCGTATATTATCTTCTGCATAAACACCAAAACAGCCCATTATTAGTAAACTAAATATATATGTATATGTATATTAATCATCAAATTCATTTAGAATCCATGGGATCCAATAGCTTTGGTCAATCCATAGGTAATAGCCATGGCAAGCCAGCCGCCAACCACCACCCTCGCGGTGGATCTAGCCACCGGCGCTCCTCCCAAGAGAGCACCCAAGCAACCAAACCCTAACAGCGCCACCGTGGAGGCCGCCACCACCGCCCCCAACCTCGCCTTATACTCCTCCACGAAAGCCGCCGCCAAAAGTGGCACCGCCGCCCCAACAGCAAATGCCACCGCCGACGCTGCTGCTGCTCTCAGTGGACTCGGCAACTTCTCTTTCTTCTCATCAAACTCTGTGCATCGCCGTCGACATTATTATTAGAATTGAATATATTATGCACGCCAAATTTGACAAGCAAGCGCATTAAATGAGAATAACAGCAAAAAGGAAAACTGAGGGTCGTCGTCGCTTGAAAACCCTAATCTTCTTTAGTTAAAACTTAATTTGTTTGTTTTAATGCTATATATTAAATTAACATCATAATAAAGTATAGTTTTATTTTATCTGATTTAGTTAAAACATACCAGCTTTTCCATGCAGTTGTTGCTTCTGCTCTCTTTTGAGCTGAGCATACTCTATGTCGTACTGAGCGTAAACGGACACGAACTCTCCGATGGCCATGCTGCAAGCTCCGGCGACTAGTCCGGCGACTCCGGTGAGAATCATGGTCTTGACGTCACGTTTGACGGCGCCGACGCCCATCATGAGCGAGGCCGTGGAGAGCAGGCCGTCGTTGGCGCCTAAGACGGCAGCTCTGAGCCACTGTGCGCGGCCTGAGTAGTCTCGAACGGCGGCTTCCACCACTACAGCGCCGCCGTCGTCATTTTTCTTGTCCTGGGATTCGATATCACGGTCATTTCTATTCACGATTTGGCTCTTTGGGGCGATGATCGTCGTCGTCTTCACTTCCATGGATATGCTGATCAAGAAACTTTTTTAAATAATAATCTTTTTTTTTTTCTAAGTGAGGAGTGTGGTGGACACACGCCTCTGATGAGGTGGTATATATAGATAAAAAGTAAAAGGGGTTATTTGATTAATTAATTTAGTGGGAGACAGCAGATGTGTACTCTTGAATCGTGGGGAGGTTTCATTTCATGCAATGAGGAATCTGATGCGTTCACACGATATAAAAATTATTGCATTACTACGCATTCTCTTTCTTAGGTGTATCTTGGGAGTAGGGTTTAGGTGTATCAAAAGTCACATAAAACTATCATCATTAAGAAAACATATATACATATATATTTTCTGCAGATGCAATTTGTATAATAAATATTGTCATATATCTTACTCTTATTCTTAGTAACATGGTTTGAGCATAATACTACGTGCGATTGTCGAAACCTAAAAGGGGCTTTTTTTTCCTCGAGTCAATTTCATGATGGGCCGTAGGCCCGTTTAGGCCCACTTATGGCCCATATTTTTATTTCTTATTGGGGCCTCTCATAGAAGAAAATTAGGTATATTGGGCCGGTTATACCATCCAAGTTGTTGAGAAGTGGTCCGTTAGGCCAATTTAGGTGTGGGCCCAAACCTGGTTTTTATGAGGGTAATTCTGGCAGTACAAAAAGATTGCTCTGGCAATAGCCTTTTTGGTATGAAGATAAGATCAATGGGCTGAGCTGTCACACCGACACCAGCGAAGCAAAGAACGAAGCAAATAGGGACAAATTTAGTATTATATGGCAAGCAATTTATTTAGGGTTCATCCTTTTTCAAGAATGCTCAATGCCATAGCATGCTCGTCAGGCTTTTGCGTCGAAGTAGAGCATTTGGTAGATTATCCATTTTCAAGTCTTGCGATGTTGATGGAAGTGAGGTGAGATTCGCCTTTGATGAGTGTAGTGGCAAATCAAAGGCCGATGCATGTAGTGACAAGAGCTATCTATGTTGGAGGAGCTGAGGAAATGGTGGGCAAAGGATTGCACCTCTTTTACCCTAAATGGGACACATGGAAACTCAATCTCCACGGTAATTTCTGAAACAGGTTTTCGCGTGCCTCCTCAACAATACAAGAGTAGCTCCAATGATCTCAACAATACTTGAAGCGGAAACAGTGGAGCTGGAAAAATGGTGTTTCGATTGGCCGAGGTACGTGGAGGTGGCTGCAGAATAAGACAGAATGAGGAGAAAAAATGAGTATTCTTATGCTTGGAATAGATCGGGTAGATAGAGCTTGCAAGCTGAGAAATAAGTGGTGGTGACTGGTAAATTTTAGCATTCGCCGGTTAGAATCTGAAACTTCGATATATTAGGGTAAACTTTGATGAATTTATATTCCATTTATACGAAGAATTGGTACTAGCCTTAATGCGTCTTATAGAAATGGCTAGTGTGTGTGTGTGTTGCACCAGTAACAATAACAAATCATGATAGAGAATAGAGATAGAGAAATGACATATACTTGGGATAGAACAATGTCATTAAAAGTTTGTAAAAGAATATTATTTGACTCTATTTGGCATAAGATGTAGCTTTTCTGTGACAATTCTCTTCAACTGATAATTGTGAACTGGATAATGAAACACATTCATGATAGAAAATGTTAAAGGAAAAACCTGGCGAGACTGAGCCAGTTCCTTAATTACATAATTGAACTCTGTTGGATTTGAATCAATTAACATTGTGAAAATCTTGATCACGTCAGCTATACCTCCTTGTCGCTCTGAATATTATTTAGTAGTTGGAGAAACTAATTTTTGCATTCGCATTTAACACTACTGGATCTTGTTTTATACACATGGATCTCAACGTGTTCTCCAAGTCATCGGGACCTTGAAGAATGTCGTACTAACGGATACCTGATAACGGCTAAATTGTCGTATCGCTGACCAACATTCGTTTAGGCAAATACTGAATTTGTCATGTTTGCTTGCCTATTAACATGCTGAAGTTCGTTTTGATCGTTATGGCAAACTTTTAGATGTAACTGATGTTCAATATTGAATTGGTGCATTCAAGATCATGCTGTCCCTAATCATGATTATGCTTCTGCTCGTGCATTTAAATACGTAGACGTTCCCTAACTTATATTTCATATATTGTAAGAATATAGCTTAATTTGAAATCTTACCATCTTAATTACTGATGTATGCCTGAAACTTTCACAAATGCATACACACAAGATCCTATGTGTTTGTTTTGTCATTCTCTGAGGAGGTTACCAGACTCTGTCCCTTCTCATTCGTCTTATTTGAGAATCTCTAGATTAATGCGCAATGCACCTACTTGTGGTTGTTGCTGGAAATTAAGTGAGCACAAATCCCAATGGCAACCACCTTTGGACACCCGTTTGGGCTTGCTCATTCACTGACACCTGTGTGCTTCGTGTCTTCACTACGTCTCTCTGTTATGCCTATTTCTAGGCTTGATTTTCTTCAAAGCTACTTAGCTTTACTGCTGCATGCTTCCTTCTGCACCATGAGCCCTCTTGTCTGATCTTATGAAGCTTCTTTGCAGTCTACTTTTTTCTTAGACATTCCCGTTCTTCTTTGTTCCTTTTTAAGCTGGATCCTAAGCAGCACATTTTTCCAATCTAAAGTTTGTGAAGAAGTCATTGATCTTTTTCTTCTTTCCTTTTTCTTGTTTGTGAAGAAGTTGATGATAGTATTCTGTATCGGGTTTATGTTATAATATGGAAAACACATATGAGTTGTCTAATGGAGCGGCAGGTTTTGATGAAATTAGTGATGAGGATCTTCAGAGACTAATCATAGTTGATGATGATGAAAACCCTGATGCTTATATGTCTCTATCTTCACCATGTTATCCCCAGCAAGACTTTAGTGCATATATGCCTCAAAGCTCCCCATCATATCCCCAGCAGAACTCCGATGCCTTCCTTTTTGATATTGATGGTCTACCAGAAATTTACCCTTGTGAGAACCCTAACTACCTTGTCGAAGAAACCCAGTGGCCAAATCTTGAAGGCGAAGTGAATCTGCAGGTGGAGAACGACTCAAAGAGCCCAGAAAAAGGGTGGCAGCGCATAAAATGGACTGATGCTATGGTCAAGCTATTGATCAGCATTGTTTCTTACGTTGGGTGGGATGCTGTTGGTTCTTCTTCTTCTTCGAGCAGCAATCCTTCTAATGAAGGATCTCATTTGCTGACCCCCGTAAAAGGCAAATGGAAGGTGATCTCCAACCTAATGGTCGAGAGAGGTTTCATGGTATCGCCCCATCAGTGCGAAGATAAGTTCAACGTTCTCTGCCAGAAGTTCAAGAGACTGAACGGCGTACTAGGGAGATTCAACGCCCTCACTGCTGTGAAGAACCCATCCCTTTTGCAGGCTATGAACGTCCCAAACAAGGCTAAAGCTGAGCTGAGAAAGATCTTGAGCTGCAAGCACTTGTTTTTCGAAGAGATGTGCTCTTACTTCGACGGGGACCGAGCCCATCTTCCCCACGACGAAACTCTACAAAAGTCAGTGCAGTATGCTCTTAAAGGTAAGTCAAGGTATAGGTACTCGAAAGAGTTTCTTGATAAGTATACACAGAAAGGTCTGAGGCGTAGAGAACATGGAGGAAATGCTATGGATATCGATCAATCTTGTCATCAAGGAAACGAACGTATAGCTCCTCCATTAGCTGCTGTTGAAGGGCAAAGCATTGGCACGAGCCCTGATTTGCAGGCAAGGTTATTGCGGGTGAAAGAGAGGACGCTTCAGATAGAGAAGGAGATGCTCGAACTTGAAACTATGAGGTTTCAGTGGCTGAGAATGTGCGAAGAAGAAGACAAAGAAATCCATCAGATGAAGATTCATAACGACTTAATGAGGCTGGAAAACGAACGTTTTAGGCTTGAGATTGAATCCAAGGAAATGGGACGTCGCAGTCGTTCCAAGTAACTTTTTTCGGGAGTTATGCGAGTCTTTTGTCTTTAATTTTGTGTCTGTCGTTTTCTTGTTTCGTTCGTTCGTTGTTTACTTTTCTGTTGTAGAGTTGTGATTAGTCTGTTTTCGGGTTTTTACCAGTCGCTGTGTGCTGCTACTTTGTGAACTTCGGGTTTGATCTGAGTAAATCTTTGTGTTGTTATTTGTCGAGAAAGAAAATATGTAGTTGGATTTTTGTCTTGAATCATTATTGAATACAGTACTGGAAAAGCACATTTATGACTTAAATAAGAATAATTTCTGAGTTTTAAAAATGTATTGAATCAAATTACAATACATAAAGGGAGTGTTTGTTTATGGTGATATTCACATCATCGTGATGTGTACCAAGTAGATCCATCAATTCGGCCCTTGGCCCGCGGGCCGGCCCACCCCGCTCCCCAAAAAGGGTGGGTAGGGCTGCGATAATTTAGGCCTGCCAAGCGGGGCCAGCCCGCGCGGGCTGCAGGCTTGGCGGGGTGGGGCAGGATAGCCCGCTGGCCGGCCCGCCAATTTATTAAATTATATATATATATATATTATATTTAAAAGATATTAAATAATGGGGTTTTACACAAATAAGTACCTATTTGGAAAAAAAACTTGTAATTTAGTACCCAGTCAGGATTTTTTTATATGTAGGTACCTAATAGAAGAAAGTTTTTGCACATAGGTACCCGATTCCCGAAAGTACACCAAACAACACATCTGGGTACCCTATCTCAACACATTTGGGTACCCTATATAACAGAAAATGGTACGACGTATGTTATATTCAGGTACGCCCTATGTAACACACAGGCATGCCCATAGGTACGACGTATCATATATTTAGGTACCCTTATATAAACGTTTTATAGTACGCAATATACACACAGGAAGGTACGATATGACTAAAGAAAATGGTAAAATTAAATCGGGTACCTATCTATAAAATTTTCTGACATGGGTAGTTATGTGTAAAAAAAATTTCCAATTGGGTATTTTCTATAGATTCACCTTAAATCAATAGTTAATGATTGGGATTCATTAATTATACCATAATTAATGACACATATATTTATAAATATATAATTAATACATTGCTTATCAATAATTTATTAATAAATACCTTAATTAACTAAAACTATTTAATAAATTAAATTATAAGATAAAAATACATAAAAATTAAGATATTTCTAGGCGGGCGGGCCGGTCCCAATTTTTTAGGCCCGCCCCGCCCCACCAAGTGGCGGGCTTTGGCGGGCGCGGGCCAACCTGGCCCTGCCCGCCATTTTGACAGGTCTAGTATCAAGGTGATATTCATTACCGTGTTTGTTTTGGGTGATATTTATTTTGCATATCAAGGTGATAATAGAATCCTGTTTGTCTAATCATAGTGTTGAAAGGGTGATATTGGTACATGTCATATTTAACCCTATGAATACTATATAGATTATGTGGATTATATATATATATAATATATATATATATATTGAGCTGATATGTGGTATTTACATAATAATGATTACTATTTTAATATGGAGTTTAATTTTCTTTTAAGAATTAATAATAATTTTTTTGTATAATAACAATATAATTATTTATTGTTAAATTTATTATTTTAAGATATTAATACTTCAATTATATAATTTAAAATATGAATAAGGATATGTTATGTATAAATGCTAAACTAAGGGATATGTGTCTAAAATAAAAATTTGAAAGATCACCGTGATGTAAGATAACCTAGCGTTTTCGGAAAAAGTAGAATATCACCACATTTTCATCAGCTAAATGAACCGTCATTACGGTAATGACTCACCTAGGCTAAAAAAATATCGTGATGATAAAACGATAAGAGGATTAAGGTGATATTGTGGAGAGCAGCGCAAAACAAACACCCCTAAAGATGACGTATGATAGGACTATATATTAATCTCAAACTACTCGCACTAGCTAACCAACGCAACACGCCAAACTGAACTTCGTATTTGCTTGCTTACGTCTCTTGATATTTGATAATCTTTCTATAAACCTAAATCCAAATACAATTTTTGCTGAGAAGTTGACCTCTAAACAGTGTATTTGTGCTTACACATTTGGCTTCATCCCTCCACACACAGAGAGAGAGAGAGAGAGAGACTAGCTCTTGCCCGCCCGGTCTTCGGTCAACATAAAAAAAGAAAACGAAATAAAAAACAGACATAATTATTCAACTCACTAACCAAACCAAACCAAAGTCGAGAAGATTAAATATTGCATTAAATACAATTTGCCTTTTTCAACTTTTTAGTTTTTTTTTTTTTTTACATAATTCGTGTTTTCCGACCTTTTAACGGACCCTCCGCCTTCCTTAATCTTCTCTCTGACCTGGTTCTTGAGCTCGATTTCATAGGATTTGATTTTTAGCTTGGGAAATTTGTTTGAGGCGTTCGAGTTCAAGTCTTGATTAGCTTTAGGGACTGATTTGGCTTAAAAAACTTTTGGGGTTTGTTTTCTTTGCAGATCTTTGTGAATAGATATCGTTTGAGCTCTGTTCTTGTGAAGAGATATCGTTTGAGCTCTGTTCTTGCTAAAGCCCTTAAAAGCAGGTTAGCAGCTTTCTTTCTTTGTTATATATGTTTTTCTTTCGCTATTATTGCTTCAATATCGCATCTTCGTTTGAGCTGCTTACTTAACTCTTACTTAACCGTTAAATTCATGGTCTTTCTGTAATGGGTTGCTTCTGTTTCTTAAGTATAACATCATAATAGATTTTGTAAGACTGTTAAGTCAAAATTATTACAGAATTTTCTGATTGAAATTAGTCTGTGGCTTATTATTGGTCCATCTTTTGCTGGTTTTCTTCAGATTCACTGAGTTGGCTTTCAACCATCACATACTGAAACTAAGAAGAAAGAATCCGAGAACACAGTCCAACTCTCTTACACACTTCGAAGAACTCCAATGTCTTTTCGAAGCATAGCTCGGGACCTAAGAGACAGTTTCGGAAGCTTATCGAGGCGAAGTTTCGACCTGAGGCTCTCGGGCCATCGAAGGGTAAAATCATACGGCGCTTCTTTCGCAGAACTAAACGATCAGCCATTGGTCGTTCAAAACAGTCGCTGGGCAAATCTCCCGCCCGAGCTTCTCTACGATGTGATTAAGAGGTTGGAAGAGAGCGAAAGCACTTGGCCTGCTCGAAAAAACGTCGTTGCTTGCGCTGGCGTTTGCAGATCTTGGAGGAGTATGTGTGAGGAATTAGTCAAAAGCCCCGAGTTTTGTGGGAAGATCACTTTCCCCATTTCTCTGAAGCAGGTCGGTTAGTTAAGTTATCAAAACCGAAAATTGTTGAGTTTTGAGGTATCTTTTTTGCTGTGTTTTTAGCCTGGGTTTCGAGATGGGATGATACAGTGCTTCATAAAGCGCGAAAACTCTAATCTAACGTATCGCCTTTACTTATGCCTCAGTCAAGGTAAGTCTCATTTATATAAAGCTCTTCATCTTTATTGACCTTCTGCTTTTTTTTTTTTTGGGTATATGATTTTCTTTTTTCTTGTTGAAATTTATCGCAGCTTTGCTAGCCGAGAATGGGAAATTCCTCCTCTCTGCGAAAAGAACACGTCGAACCACTTGTACGGAGTACGTCGTCTCAATGGATTCGGGAAATATTTCAAGATCGAGCAGCACGTATATTGGAAAACTGAGGTAAAAATCCAAACTTCTAATCATCCTTTTTGTTGATATCTGAAACCCTTCTTCAATGAGATAAAAAAAAACCAATCTTTTAACTACCCTTTGTCTTGACCTCCGAAACCCTTCTTCAACGAGGTAAAAAAAACCAATCTTTAAGTTACCCTTCGTCTTAATCTCTTGAAACTGTTCATGAACAAGGTAAAAGAAAAAACCAATCTTTTAATTACCCTTCGTCTTAATCTCCAAAAAAAAAAACAGTCTTTTAACTACCCTTCATCTTAAATCTCTTCAAAAACGCTTCTTCAACGATCTATGACACAACATCTGAATTCCACTTAATTTAATTTCCTCGTAGGTCGAATTTCCTCGGGACAAAGTTCATAATCTACGACACTCAGCCGCCCCTCCAATCTTCTAACTCCCACGCATCCCAGCCTGGAAAAACGAGCAGAAGGTTCATCAACTCGAAGAAAGTCTCGCCCAAAGTTCCCAGTGGAAATTACAACATCGCCCTCATCACCTACGAGCTCAATGTCCTCGGTACTCGGGGCCCACGCAAGATGAACTGCGTCATGCACTCGATCCCAGCCTCGTCGCTCGAGCCCGGCGGGTCCGTCCCGGGCCAGCCCGAGCTCGCCCCTCGGGCCCTTGAGGACTCCTTTCGAAGCATTTCTTTTTCCAAGTCCATGGATCGCTCCGTTGATTTCAGCAGCTCGAGGTTTTCAGACATAGTCGGCGAGTATTCTAACTCTAACCAAGGAGACGAGGATAAGGCGAGGATTACGCCTTTGGTGTTGAAGAACAAAGCGCCACGCTGGCACGAGCAGCTTCAGTGCTGGTGCCTGAATTTTCGGGGGCGAGTGACAGTTGCTTCTGTGAAGAACTTCCAGCTCATCGCCGCCGGCGGTGCTCCGGCGCCGGCGAGGCAGGGCGGCGGTGGCGGCCAGGCGAGCCAGGGTGGGTCGTCGGACCACGATAAGATTATACTGCAGTTTGGAAAGGTTGGGAAGGATATGTTTACTATGGATTATAGGTATCCTTTGTCGGCGTTTCAGGCGTTTGCCATTTGCTTGAGTAGCTTCGATACCAAATTGGCCTGCGAATAAAAGTGATCGTTTGATGTAATTGTTAGCTTATGTGTTTATGTGTAACTTTTTCTTGGTTGATTGAGAGGAGATTTGCTGTTGTGGTTTCTTTTCATTTTCTAATTAAGATATGGGAGTAACTTTACTTAAATCCCTATCGGCTAAACTTTCTATCACTTAACTTCCTATGTCAAAAGTGAAATGTAAGTTTTTAATATGGCCCTTAACTGATAAATGTTCTAGTTAAGTGATAGATATTTATAATGATAGGGATTTAAATAAAATTGCTCCTTAAGCTACTGTGGTATTAGAAGGTAGAATCGCAACACTTACATAAGTATTTTTAATTTTAGATGGGCTTGCACCTCGCATCAAGTTTATGGGACTTGGAAAAAATTATTCTATTTTATGAAGCATGAGGGTATTATCAACTGCTATTTGGCCAATCAATTTTACAAAAAATAATAAAATAATAAAACACATTCATTTCTTTTAATTATTATTTATAGTTAATAACTACTTTTAGCTAATTACTATTAAATTTACTTATAATTTCTATTAATATTTTAAATTAAGTAAATTACTATAACTTTTATACATTATTGATGCAGTACTAAATATATTTAACAATGAAGATAGATAAATGGATATATCGGGCCTAATTAAAGTGTCGATAATAATATTTTTGGGCCCAATTGAATTAAATTAGAAAACACAGTTCAAGGGGCTATAAATAGCGCCCAGCAATTGTAGGGTTTTGGAGATCTTACAGGGCCGAGGGCGGAGGCACGAGAAGAAGGTACTCCGCCGTTGTCAGCTCTATCTCGCCTCAGATTCTGATTTCTGCAACTATTTCTTCGTGATTATTTTGGTTTTGAACACTTTGCAAGCTCGAGATTGGACATGTTTATGTCTTGATTCGATTAGATGCAATGTACTCGTAGTCACCTTTCTGTTCTTATTCCCAGGTTGGAAGAGTGAAAATGTCGCATAGGAAGTTTGAGCACCCAAGGCATGGTTCGCTCGGTTTCCTTCCGAGGAAACGAGCTTCACGGCACAGGGGAAAGGGTAAAAAAAAGCGGCCTTGATACCTTTATACGCAATTGTTATGTGCGATGATAGTTATTTTCTTGTTGGTATCTCTTAATGCTGGAGATTTAAGAATGTGAAGTTCTGTGTATGTGTTTTTCTAATGAGGTTTCTCATTAATCGTGTTGTAGCTATGTATTTATGGGTGTGAATGATGCAGTGAAGGCCTTCCCTAAGGATGATCCCTCCAAGCCTTGCAAGCTCACGGCATTCCTGGGTTACAAGGCTGGGATGACCCACATCGTCAGAGAGGTCGAGAAACCTGGGTCAAGTAAGTTGTACCATGGTCTCGTTCTCTGCATCTATTATGTTAAATAACTTCATTTTTTGGTCTTGGAAACTTTGATCTCTGCCTACATTGAGATTTCAAGATTTGATCAACTTTTTCTTGGCCTCGGTGTAATATTTCGAGCCTTTCCTTGATTCTGATGCCGCCTTATTCTGTAGACATTGGTGTCATGTCACTGATGTGAGATTATTATTGCAGAACTTCACAAGAAGGAAACTTGTGAAGCTGTTACGATCGTTGAGACCCCACCGATGGTGATCGTTGGTGTGGTTGGGTATGTGAAGACTCCTCGTGGTCTTCGCTGCCTCAACACTGTTTGGGCTCAGCATCTAAGTGAAGAGGTCAGGAGAAGGTTCTACAAGAATTGGTACAAGTCCAAGAAGAAGGCTTTCACCAAGTATTCGAAGAAGCTTGAGACTGATGAAGGGAAGAAGGATATCCAGGCACAGCTCGAGAAGCTCAAGAAGTATTCATCCGTCATCCGTGTCTTGGCCCACACTCAGGTACCAAATCACTTGTCTCTTTAGGCAAATTTAAACGTCCCAAGTTGTGATACAAGGTTGAGCTATTTGTTTCTCTTGCATTATCTCGGTCATGAATGTTTCGTGCAGATAAGGAAGATGAAGGGCTTGAAACAGAAAAAGGCCCACATAATGGAAATTCAAGTGAACGGTGGAACCGTTTCCCAAAAGGTCGACTTTGCTTATGGTTTCTTTGAGAAACAAGTCCCTATCGATGCCGTATTCCAAAAGGATGAGATGATCGACATCATTGGTGTGACAAAGGGTAAAGGTTACGAAGGGGTTGTTACACGTTGGGGTGTGACCCGTTTGCCTCGCAAGACCCACAGAGGTCTTCGCAAGGTGGCTTGTATCGGTGCTTGGCATCCTGCTAGGGTTTCCTTTACGGTTGCCAGGGCAGGTCAAAATGGCTACCACCACCGTACTGAGATGAACAAGAAGATCTATAAGCTTGGCAAGGCGGGGAGTGAAGAATTCAGTGCCAGCACAGAGTTTGACAGGTATGAAACCCAGAGTTTCTACCATTTGAATGAAAGAAATTGATTGATAATGAAGAATCATAATGGTCACAATTCTATTACTGCAGGACGGAGAAAGACATTACTCCAATGGGTGGATTCCCTCACTACGGTGTGGTGAAGGGAGACTATTTAATGATCAAGGGGTGCTGTGTTGGTCCTAAGAAGAGGGTCGTAACTCTTCGTCAGTCTCTTCTTAAGCAGACTTCCCGACTTGCCCTTGAAGAGATTAAGCTCAAATTCATCGACACATCTTCCAAGTTTGGACACGGCCGTTTCCAGACAACTCAGGAGAAGCAGAAATTTTTCGGTCGTCTCAAAGCTTAGAACTTCTCTTACATTTTCGAAGAATTTGGGTTCTCATGTGGACCGTACTTTGCCTAATGATGCCTGTTTTTGTTGGAAGAGTTTTTTGACTTTTGAGAGTTATGTTGTGTCATTTTGACCTGTTTTCCAATGATGTTTTAAATTGTGGCATTTTTTGTCCTCTCTCTTAGAACATTGACTTTAAAATTTTAGAACTAGAAAAGTAATCAAAATAGCATCTGTCTGACAAACAATACTTAGAAAATATAGAGAAAATAGCATCTGTCTGACAAACAATACTTGGAAAATATAGCGAAAATCAAGCTCCTACACACCAGCAGCAGCAGTACATAAAATACCTTGAAAGGGATGCAAAAACCAGCTTAAACTTTTGAATAGAAAACTTACTCTTCCTTTGTATCCTCAACAGGGCTACGGGCTTCTGCTTTTACTGCTTCATCAATCCTCTGTTCATCGACGCCCAATACATCGTCGATCATATCATCTTCAGCAGCATTGATGTCTTCTACATCGTCCTCATCTTCGTTGTTACCTTGGCCGGGAATATTCCTAGTCTTGGGCCCGTGCTCGAGCTGATGGGTCTCTAGTTCCTTGTCCATGGTTTCCTGTAAATTAGCCATGTCATCGGTGTTTCCTCTCTTACCTTTCCTACCATTTTGCCACCTTTCCAATTCCTTGTCGACATTCGCGACGTATTGTTCAGCAATCTGGTTTTGGTACCGAGATAGTTCCTCTCTCCTCGCAACTCTCCACTCTTGATACATCTATGAAAATAGCCAAGAGTAAGAAACATAGTTATCTAGAGAGAGAGAGAGAGAGAGAGAGAGAGAGAGAGAGAGAGAGAGAGAGAGAGAGAGAGAGAGAGACCTGCTCTTTCTGCTGGTCAAGCGAGGGTTTATCGTCTTCCATAGGTTTGGTAAACACGTAATAAATGGGTGGCTGTGCTTTTGTCCTGTAAGTACAGATCATGGGGGGGAAGGAGCGGTTAAAACATATATGAAATCCACCGTAAACGAACCTAAAAATTTTTAAGCAGGAAATGCTCGCCATTAAGCTAGATCGACTTTCTGTACATGAACGAACACTTATCTTATCTCAACAAAATTGGAATATTGATACTTTTGGACCAAATTAGAAATAACCTGTGCCACATTGAACGAGAAAAAGTCAAACAAAATTGATGTGTTGATATAATCACACTCCAAGCACAAGGCAGAGGAGGAAAAGAGAGTTAACATATATAATCTACCTTGTGAAATTTCCAAGTTTTCGTTGATGCTCGCTCCAGCGAAGGAACAACAATTCTAACTTCTTTTCCTCCGCCTTAGCAGCGATACGAGCTCTGAGAGTCTGGCACAAAAAAACAGAAATCAGCGGGAAGAAAGCTGTGAAAAAGAAGTGAGTATTGATAATAATGTAATTCAATGAACTTATTCAAGATTTAGCATCAAACGTGATAATCGATAATATCCACAAACCAAATCCCTCTTCCGCTTTTCAGCAATCTGTTCACGCTCCTGTTGCCTCAGCTTCTCACTTTCTTCACGTGCCTTTTCCTCAGCCTGCAGTAACACGTTAAGCCCCAGTCAACTGTCAACAATTAGATGAACAGAATGCAGAAACTGATAATTGCTAGTCATAAACATAGTTAACTAGTAGACCTCACTGCTACTATTATTCTATGCAAGAAAATCCATAAATGAAGATCGAGGAGAATAAAGCTCACCCTTTTCATAGAGTCCGATCTCCGCATATACGCTTCTGTACCAGACCGCTGCATGTCTTCTTTCCTGAACCTCTGAAAGTTGAGAAAACAAAATTACAATATAATAAAGAGATGTATACTGGGTATTGAAGAGTATAATGTCAACAAATTCAACTAACTGCATGATGAAATTTACAAAATACCGTTAAAGCATGACGAAGAATTACATATCCTGGAATTTAAAAAAAAAAAGCAGCAAACGACTTTTTCAGAGGCAACAAAACAAAATACCTCCAATGTTCCAAGGAGCTGGCCGAGCATCCTTTTATTTCTATTAACCAAGCTCGGGTCTTCATTTTTAGGCAACACTCTCGGCACATGTTCTGCGGGAGGGATGTCCTAGACGATTGAATACAACTCGTCAAAAGATAAATTACTTCAATTGAGGAACTAAATGCTCCTTAAAGCAACAGAAAGTATTGAACTACGTTCACCACTTTGTTGGGCCTTACATCACCATCTCTTCGGGACCTATTAGGCTGATATTTTACACCGCGACTCATGTCAGCATTATTCCCATTTGCAGAAGCAGTACCACTCTTTTCCACGCCATTTGCAACATAACTTTCCCCTTCGATCTCCCCCTCCTCGACCTAATTGGAAACAACCCAATCCGGTCAAGAACCGCCAAATCTTCTAATCCGCAAATCTATATAGACAAACAGAAAAGTAAATAAAAATGTTCTGATTAACCCCAAACCTTCACCACGGCAGAAGACAGCCTTCTCTTAGCAGGAGGCTGATCCTCCAGCTCGCTCTTTTCCCCCTAAAACATCAATTAAAATCGAACTCATCACCAACCAAAACATGCAGCAGTTAAACGTCAACAATCTAGCCAAAAAAATTTAAACAAATAGGAAAGTGAGGATTAATAATTACAGGTCGAAAAAAGCCACGCTTTCGAGGTCCAGCTCCACCTAATTGGCCGCCGCCGCGGCGGATTCCTCTTGGATCACGAAGACGCTCTGTAATCTGCGCCACACATGGTAAGAAAAAAAATATCTTTTCGACCATCGTTTAAACAAAGAGGGAAAAAATCGGGACGAGTAATACCTGCCGCTGCTCTCGTTGTAGTTCGTCGATCTCCTTGCGGAGTTCTTCCTCAGTTTTCTCCGCCATTACTGCGCTGCCGTCCATTGAGTATGTCGGTTCGGTGGTTTTTGCCTCACTGCAACTGCAAAGTAGGTTAAAACCCTTGTTCGTCTCCCTTGACCAAAAAATTGTGTCCCAAATCATAATATATTCAAATTCGAGTCCCAAATAATAATTACACAGAGAAATTGAGCCCAATCATTAATAAAGCTCGCAAAAAAAAGACACAAAAGAAAATAATATTAATTTACAATTTACATGCTACAAATCAACAATACTATGATAGAACAAGCTGGAAAAATGGTTTCCTAAATATATTTTGCAACTATTCAATAATGTTGAACGTAACAACATAACATATTACCAGTTCTTTAATATATATAGTTTTAATTGGGTTGAAATTTCGTCGCATTTTATTGACGTGGAACAATAACGTGGTAAGGACCATTCAACGGGCACCACCCACACCCAAGTTCCTCGTGATGAATATAGAAAATCTATCTAAATAATATATATTATTCTTTGGTCTAGTTTTGATTTTAATTTGAAGAGCTTTTTGTATTATTTAATAACCAATCAATAAAGAAAGAAAACAGGGCAAATGAAAACATTCACAATATCAAAGCACACATCACAGCGAACAAGAAAACACCAAACACACAACAAAGCACACCCTCAAACGATTACGAACGCATTAGCGTACATCATTTTGATCTGCTAATCTCCGTTCCACGCACAATAACGCATAGTTCCACGCCACCGCTGATCACATAGCATGCAGAAAGAGCCCTGAGATTGTGGGTGAGAGGTGAAATAGGCGAGCCTTGTTTTCTTTATTTATAGGAAATTCGTAGACGACTCTCATAGGATTCTCAGACGCTGTAACGAGAGCTTTCATCGAGGCATTTCTTTTTTGGAGTGAGGGTTTTATATGCAATTTTGGGGGTTAATTTTGGGCGTTTATTTCTAACCGAGACGATTGGAATCTTTTGTCGCCTCTTTTTGGCTCGCCTATGTGTATGAGCCGTTTCTGAATTCCTTTGTTGTTAACGTTGTTTTTCCGGGCTGATTCAGATGCGTTGGATTTGTTGGATTTTGCTTGGTAGACGTCTTTTTGTTACTACTGGGTACAATATCGGGTCTAGGGTTTGACTGCGTTTTCTAACGATTGAAGAGTTTATGTGTCGATATTGTTCAAGCAGGTGATTAATATTGTTCTGTGGAAACCCATTTCTGTTATATATCTGAGGGTCCTGTTGCCTTGTTACTCTCTTCAGCATTGAGGCCTGGAGGAAAATTTGTGATGATATTTCTCTGACGATTGTAGGTGATTGAAGTACAGAGGTGTTTTTACAGTTAGGGAGGGTTAAGCAAAACTTTACTTATATAGGTGAAGTTTTGATTCTTTGATGTGGGTGAGTTTCTTTTGGAGGACTAGCTGCTTGCTACTTTGATTTTGAAGAGGGCGTTGACAACTAGGAAAGGCTGAAATACTAGGTAGATATATCAAAAGTGGATAGGAAGTCTTCTGAAATTATTGTCAAGGATTCAGATTTTGTTTGTCTTTTAAAAGTTTGGTGTTAGTCTTAGACGCGGACTGGCATGTTGCATTCTCTTCATGCTTATTTACTCGGAGGGGACAAGTCATAGTACACGTGATTCAGTTTATCGTATCTGATGATGTTTAACGCTAGTTATGGCGAGAAGTGAGCCCACATTAATTCCAGAATGGTTGAAAAATGCTGGAAACTCGAATGGCGGCTTATCACAATTAAGTAATTTTTTTATCTTAAACAATCATCGTGCTTCAAGCATTTACAATGATTTGTTACACAATTAGATTGTAACAGTAATTTTTCTAATGCAGATAATCACACTGATTCAGGGTTTCCGAGGAACAATTCATTTGTGAACCATAATGGTCGTGATTCTGGACGATATTTTTCTAGTTCTGAGAGAACCACCTCTTCTTATTTTCGACGGAGTTCTAGTAGTAATGGATCTGGTAGAATGAGAAGTCATGGTAGTTTTGGTAGGAACCATCGTGAAAGGGACAGGGACAAGGATACATTTTATGGTGATAAAGACAAAATAGTTTTGCAGGACCCACGTGTATGGGACTTTCCAGACACCTCGACAGACCCATGGTCGAGCAAATTTGAGAGGGATGGCTTACGACGTTCGCAGTCTACGATTTCAGGAAAACGTGGGGAGACATGGCCCAAGAAAGTTGTCAATGACACCAAAAATGAGAATGGGCATAGTACTAATAGTGGCGATGTGCTTTACAAGACTGGTTCTGTTGGAAAGGGGAACAACCAAAACTTTGAGAGAGATTTCCCATCCCTGGGTGCAGATGGAAAGAAGGTTGCTTCAGATATTGACAGAGTCTCATCCCCTGGCTTAGGTTCTGCTCTTCAGAGTCTTCCTATCGGTACTTCTGTAAAGTTAGGTGGAGAGAAATGGACATCGGCTTTGGCTGAGGTCCCAGTGTTAGAGGGAAGCAGTGTAACTGGTACATTGCCTGTGCAACAAAACACAGGTTCAAAATCAGTTGCTGCAGGTCTGAACATGGCAGAAGCTGTATTATTAGGTCCTAGTCGTGCCCGGACTCCTCCTCAGGTATGTTTTCCCTTGTCCTAATATTGTGGAAATATAGTTGTCCATGACTGAGATTTCCCAATTGTTTTCCCTCTTGCAGTCATCTGAAACTCAGAAGCTGGAAGAATTGGTTATTAAACAATCCAGGCAATTAGTTCCTCTGACTCCCTCACTACCGAAAACTTTGGTAAGACTAAGAGTACACATATTATCTCTTCGATATATGATGTTTTTAACATGTGCTTGAAAAGTTGTGTGCAAGCTAGCATTCTCTCTACTCTAGTTACTATTTTATAAAAGCTGTTATGAATAAGATAATAGGCTTTTGATTCTCCGTGGTCTTTTTACCACTGCCATCCATGTTAATTGTGGGGGTCACTAGTATTGACTCACTTAGTTGATAAAATCAAAATTTCCGCAGCATATTATATGAGTGCAAGGAATTATGGAATATGGGCAATATCTTTTGGCATTTTCTCGTCAATTAGGATGCGTACTTGTGAAATTATTAGGATGAACATAGATAACAGTTTGGTATTTCTCCACACACTCACGTGTCAGTTTAGTTGTGGACATTAACGTATTTATAAAGTGCGGTAGATTAGATTGATAAATATGTGCTGCAAGTACGTTAATGTTCTTTTCTGTTGTCACAGCTCTTCTAGATATGGCATTCCTTTGTTTTGTGCTAATTCTTTATATTACGATACAGGTGTCAATTTCTTCAGATAAACAGAAAAACAAAGCGAGCCAACACCAGTTTCCCGCCTCATCTTCACCTTCTCTTAATCACTCACCTCGTGGTGTACCTGCTATGGGCAGCGTTTCGAAGGAATCTGATGTGGGAAAGCTTCACGTTCTGAAATCTGGGCGAGAGAAAAATGGTGGCACAGATAAGCCAAGTCCAAAAAATGTTGGCACAGCAAGAAATTCTACAGTTTCTTCTGCATCTGTTTCAGTCACTAAGGTCCCACCAGTTAAATCGACCCCTGATCGTAGTAAGTTTCCATTAACAGTACTGGAGAGAAAGCCCACATACCAAGCAAAAACTCGAAATGATTTCTTCAACTCAGTGAGGAAGCAATCTAAGGGAAACTCATATTCCCCTGATTCGAATATGTCAAACTCATCGGATCAAGACGCTTCTCCATCCTTGTCAGACAAGTTTTCTGAAATCGAAGTTGTTGCTACCGCTTGTGATTCTCCTCAGCTTGAGACGAACACGACGACGAGTTTAAAACTCGGAGAGAATCACTCTTCCGTTCGTGGAGTTGAAGTGACATCTAATAATAATGGTGATGGCTGTGACGTTCGAAGTGGAAAGAAAAACTGTGGCTCTGATCCTATTATTTCCGAGGAAGAAGAGGCTGCCTTTTTACGCTCTTTGGGTTGGGAGGAAAACGACGATGAGGAGGGCGGTCTCACTGAAGAAGAAATCAGTGCTTTCTACCGGGATTTTAGTAAGGTATGATTCCCTTTACTGAAGAGAAAATCACTTCGTGCATATGCAAATCAGACTGTTCCTACTATTGATGTTGGCGTTTTCATTTTTCCCTCTCAGTATATTATCAATTCGGATACATCCCTTGGGATTTTGCAAGGTGTGAAGCACAAGTTGCTGCTGCTGCCTCAATTTAGTGGTGGATTGAACACAACTGATGCTAAGATGGAGTCTTGATTTTGCTGTGAGTTTCACATTTTGATGGACAGAGAGAGAGAGAGAGAGATCTGTGTGTGCTTTTGATGAGGTTGATGAAACAAAACCAGTAAAGTTGTTCCCACTGTTCCTGGATTTTTCTCCTGTGGTGAAAATAGAAACATGTTCTTTGTTGAAAATGCTTCGGAATATTGCTTTATGTCTGCAAAAGTCTGTTTTGTTTTTCAAGAAGGGATATTTTTGACCCCAAAGTCTTTTAATGTGTGTTTACTACAAATTACAAGACGTTCGCATGCTTTTTTGGGCTCTTGCTTTAGGCCCAATATCGAGCCCGCGGAAAAAAAATCCTAAAATGAAGTAATTAGGGTTTGAGCTCTTAAATTAATAGACAAAAACCTCGAGTTTCAAGCTACAAACTTTTTTTGCGGCCACTCAGCTGAAGAACACTTCGAAGAAATGCCGAAGTCGAAACGCAATCGACCAGGTCTTTGAATTGAGTATCCAAGCATTTTTCGCTAGTTGATGTGTTTAGTTTGTCGTTTAACTCTTTCGTTGTTTGACCGTTTTTCTACAGTAACTCTATCTAAGACGAAGAAGAAGGGTAGGGAACACAAAGAAATCGTCGTGAATGCGATACGGGATGCTGTTGAGAAGTTTGATTCGGTGTATGTTTTCACCTTTCAAAATATGAGGAATCTGAAGTTCAAAGAGTTCAGAGAAAAGCTCAAGTCTTCAAGCAGGTTGGTTATTCTGTTTGTTTTCATGGTTCGTTAGTTTGGTCTGATATTTTTGGATTGTTGAATGTCTCAGTTGGTATTTAGGCAGTCTCTATAGTTTTCTTGGTTTCTTTATCTGGAGTTATTTCGTAATCTTGTAAGTGACTCATCTGTATTTGATAAGTGCAGATTTTTTCTTGGATCGAACAAAGTCATGCAGGTTGCCCTGGGTAGATCTGTAGCTGATGAGATTCAATCAGGCCTTCACAAGGTTTCAAAGGTGAGATGGATCATTTAATATGCTTCAATCTCTGTTCCTTGTTTTGCTTCATTATTCGATTTGTAGCTATCTTGTTTTTCTGCATTTTTTATGCTATTATGTGGAGGACCTTCTTCTTTTATTTATCAACTACTATCATTTTTCATACAGTTCCTTCGTGGAGATTCTGGTCTTTGTGTCACAAATTTGCCCAGAGATGAAGTCCAGAGGTTAGGCCTTTTGCGTTGTAATGAATCATACAGTCTTCAGTAAAAAGTCTAAATGCATCACTTGTGATTGTATAAGTGATATCCTTGTTCTACTTAAAAGCCTTAATGTACTGCAGAACTTGCCACATCAATAGCCTAACTCTTTCCGTATTTGTCAGACTATTCGCAGAATATGAAGATTATGACTTCGCCAGGACTGGAAGTACTGCTACAGAAACGGTATGTCAAATATGTATCAGAGATGTTTTTTACACAAAAACATATATCAGATTAGTTAGTGAAATTACTCTGTTGCATCAAGTTGTATCAGAACTTCTGATGCAATCTTCGGTTGGGTAAATACGTTGCTAGCTAACACTGGATTACTTAATCACTTTCTGGTTTCTTCCTTATGATGAATTGCACTCCTTATAGGTGGAGCTTAAAGAAGGTCCTCTCGACCAATTCACGCATGAAATGGAACCCTTCTTGCGCAAGCAGGGGATGCCTGTTCGATTGAACAAAGGTTTTTTCCATGTTTATTACACAATTGCATTATTCCTAGGTAAAACATAACATGACTACCACTAGATTGATCATCTTTAACTAGTTCCACCAATCTCAAAGTTCTTGATGACTAGGTGTCGTGGAGCTCGTATCAGATTTCACCGTATGCGAAGAGGGAAAGCCATTGTCGCCAGAGTCAGCCCGCATATTGGTCCGTCTCTATTTTATGACATGTTATATATTGTTATCACTTCGTCCCCTTGGATTTATTTATTATCCATATACTCGAAGCATCATTTCGCTCTCCTATCATTGGGATGTAAGATTATTTCATTTACACGTTGCAATTGTTTGACAGCGTCTTTTGGGTCTTAAGATGGCTACTTTCAAGCTCCATTTAATATGTCGATGGAGCTCAGAGGACTTTGAGCTTTACAGAGAAGGTTTGGACGATTCAGATATCGAATCCTCTTAAGAAGAATCACCAGGGAACAAACAACCGTTGGGAAATTACGTATGTGCCCCTTATGCTCTTCACTTCAATGCCTTCCATTCTCCACCGATGTGAAATTTTGGCTTCCCTTAAACCTCTTTGATAGATATCATTGCTTCCATTATATTATGGTTGAGAAAGATCTTATATTCAGTATGTTTCAATCTCGCCTGAATCAAGTTTTTACTATATGTAGTATATTTGAGAAATGTAGACAATTTTTGTCCAACTTATTATGATATCCCAACAGTCCGTAAGAACCGTGGATAAGAAAGAATTAACATGCCAATCTTCGAAAAAACAAAAGAATGCCCTTAGACCTTATCGTTTGTTATTTGATCTACACCTTATTGTCATCTTTTACAGATTTCCTATGTTGCATCTTGCATGTATATATATATATTTATTATATATATAACAATCTGTATTAAAATTACTAGCTATTTGGTTAATCAAAAACAAGATTGGTTCATAGTATTGTCGTCAAGATTTGTTTTTTAAAAGGGAATTCGCCGTACATGCATGAAAGACTCGATTTGAGAAATTACGTGGACGACTCCCACTAGTTAATACTTAATGCCTATTAAGAATCTCACGTTAAAGAATCAAATCTAACGCACCTAAAATAAACAAGTATTAATTATTGTGCAATGATGCTATTGTGGAGAGACGTGATTAATTATGATAAAAAAAAAAAAGCTTCCCCACGACGTACTCTATATAAAATATATTATCTGATATCAACCGTGTAAGTTGGTTTACTACTTGATATATGTACATATTTTATTCCTATAAATGAAGACCTCGATATTCACTACACAAACTCACACAAAATAATCATTTAAGATTATATATTCTCAAGATAATAAAATCATCATGGCTCTAAAAACAACTGCAGAAGCTGCCGACTTCACCGTTTTCGACGGAGACGGCGGCTCATACCTCGCCTGGACGACCGCCGCCCTGCCTGTGCTCGCCGCCGCCAACCTCGGCGCCGGAAAGTTGATACTAAAGCCTCGCGGCTTTGCTTTGCCTCACTATGCAGACTCTGCAAAACTTGGCTACGTTCTTCAAGGTAATTATATACATACATATATATATATACATATACAATTATACACACACGTGTGCAAAGATCGATCTTCGCTATGTAATAAAACACTGTAAATTTCACTTTGAGCATAGGCACGTGTACGGTCGGCTTGATCTCTCCAAACGCCGTAGAAGAGAAAGTCCTCAAAATCACCGAAGGTGACGTCATCCCAGTGCCCATCGGAACCACGTCGTGGTGGTTCAACGGCGAGGACGACTCCGATGTCGCCGTGGTGTTCCTCGGCGAAACTGCTGGCTCCTACACGCCTGGGGTCTTCAGCTACTTCTTCCTCGCCGGCGCAATCGGTTTGCTACAGGGTTTTTTGCCGGAGCTGGTCGGAAAAATTTACGGCATCGGCGACCAAGAAAGGGTGCAGAAGCTCGCCGGAAGCCAAACAAACGCTTTGCTCCTTAAGCTCGACGACAAGATAAAGATGCCCAACGGATTTTCCTGCGATGACAAGGCACAGTACGACGTTGTAAGAAATGCTCGTGAGATTAACTTTCCCTTGCTCGAAGGAGTCGGGCTCAGCGGGCTTTACGAGAGGCTCGGGCCGGATTCGGTTTTCGGGCCTAAGTGCTGCTTCGACGGCGATATGATAGTCTACGTTGTTAAGGGCTTTGGCCATGTTGAGGTTCTTGGGCTTAATGGTAATTTGACGTTGGAAAATGATGTGAAAGAAGGTCAACTCTTGGTTGTTCAGAAGCTCTTCCCTTTGGCAATCGCTGCAGGTGAAGAAGGCTTAGAGTTTTTCGCAGTTATCAAGTCTTTGAGGTAAAAAAATTTAATCCATTATCTTGTCTCAAAATTCATTTGTTATTTGTAAAAATATTATTTTTGTAAATGACGCAGGCCTGTTTTTGGAGATTTCTCTGGTAACTCATCTCCTTGGAAGAAGATGTCTTCACCATCACTACAAGCTTCCCTCAATGTAGATGCTGAGTTTGCTGAGTCTTTGAAGTCTAAGATCTAGTAACTGAAGTTATTACACAGATATGTACTTTGTTCAAATGAAATCAAGACTCTTTCTTACAGGTGTACTTTCACCAGTAATCTCCACAAGAACACAGCCCATCTTTAAAATGATGAAATCGATTCACATCCCTAACGACAATCTCACGATCGTACATCTTCGATATAAACTTAACCGCCGTGTGGCAATCTCCACATATCCTAAGATTCTTGGTGACACGAAGAACTGTACTCGAATGAGTACTAAGAAGCCCAAAGGCAATCGCCAGTTTCTCGCTGTGAGTCGACAGAGAATGCGCTTTTTCCTCATCGCTCACATCATGAAGAGCAAAGGTAGTATCCTCCACATATCCCAACTCCTTCATTTTCGCCCGAATTTCTTCCAAAAGGGCGTAGATCTGCCTACTCTGTTCATGAGAAGAATCTCCTCCAAGAAATAAATGTGCTTTCCCATTAATCTCTATCCAACTGCACCCAGGATTCTTCCTTACCTGCCGAGACTTAGCCTTAGCCCTCAAATTATCGACTTTTTCCCACTTGTTAGCTTCTGCGTACATATTCGAGAGGATCACATAGTTCCCACTATTCTCAGGTTCCAAAACGAACAAGTTCTTGGCTGATACTTCAGCTATCTCTAGGTTTCGATGATATCTAGCGGAAGCTAGTAAAGAACCCCATACACTAGCCTCGGGCCTCATAGGCATCCTAGAAATGAGATCGTAAGCTTTGAGTAATTCGCCCGCACGCCCTAATAAATCCACGACAGAAGCGTAATGCTCGTGCATATTCTCCACACGGTATAACCCGCCCATGGATTCGAAGTATCTCAGCCCAATATCGACAAGGCCCGCATGACTACAGCCCGATAACAGGCCCGTGAAGGAGATGGCATCGGGGATGATGCCTGATTGTACCATAGATTCGAATGTATGAACTGCTTCCATGCCATGGCCATGAGAAGCATAAGCACTGATCATTGCGTTCCAAGCGACTATGTTTCTCTTTTCCTGTCTGATTCTTTCGAAGCATAGGCGGGCATCTACTAGGCTGCCACACTTTGCGTACATGCTGACGAGCGCTGTCTGTACCGAAGAGTTAGAATCCAAGCCGATTTCTCGAGCGAAATCGTGGATCTTTCTCCCACGATTCAATGCAGATGAATGAGCGCACGATGGCAAGACGCTCATGATCGTGACCCAATTGGGCTTTATTTCTGAGTCGGGTCTTAACATTTCGTCGAAGAGCTGTAAGGATTCGCCTGCGAAACCGTTCTGAGCGTAGCCCGAGATCATGCTCGTCCACGAGACGATGTTCTTCACTGGCATTGCGTCGAACAACGCTCTCCCCGAGCACACGTCCCCCATTCTCATATAACCTGCGATCAAAACGTTCCATGATGCTACGTCTCTTACAGGCATTTCATCGAACAATTTACGCGCGTCGGCCATGTCTCCACACTTCACATACATATCGATCAACGACGTCCCCACGTAGAAATCCGTCCCAAACCCATCCTTCAAACCCGACCCGTGCACGCACTTACCGAACCGAATAAGAGAGAGATCCGCCACGGACTTCAGAACAAATGGGTAGGTGAAATAGTCGCCGCGAAAACCCGACGAACGCATTCTAACGTAAACATCGATCGCCTGCTCAGAAAACCTGTGCAAAGTAAAGGCGCGGATGATGGAATTGAAGAGAAGCTGGGATGGGTTCGGCGCTGAACAGAAGATTTTCGACGCCGATAAAATATCGCCGTTACTTGCGTACATGGCCACCATTTTTGCCGCGCAGAAACCATCTGGGACGATGCCTAAGAGGATCACGCGCGCGTGTACTTCTTTTCCTTTCTTGAAGAGGTGTGCTTTGCTCGTTAATGACTGGAAAATGGCGCCGTACGACTTAGGATGTTGAAGTAGAAGATTCCATTTCATGGAGGGGGTTTTCGACGTTCGAATGGCGTCGCTGTAATGTATTGTAACACCTCTATTTTATAGTTAGTTGGTTGTTCACTACAGTACAGTGTCATGCATGTAAAAATCGAGCACTCCAAGGGTATAATAATAACTTCACGAAAGAATGAAAAATAAAAATTTCGACCACAGTGGGAGTCGAACCCACGACCTTCTGATCCGAAGTCAGACGCGCTAATCCACTGCGCTATGCGGTCCTGTTTGCATAGTTAGAGTTCAATACTCTCTTTATTATTTGTACATTCTCTTGCACCCCTCACAAATTCAATGTAGTTAAAATCACTAAATTATGGGACACGACGAAATCTTTTTACATGCTACGTATATAGTTGGAGAGCAGCACAGACACGGAAAGAAAACTCAATCCCATGATGACGTGCACGTGCACTAAAGCTTCAACTCAACAATAATATTATATTAAAAAAAAACGTGCCTCGCGAGGTATAGTATTACACCCAATTCCATCCACACCGCTATTAGATTCCAAAACCATTACGACCAATAGGAAATTTCGTCTACTACTAATCCATGGCTCACATTTAACCACAGATATATATTCGTTCATCATCCACATATTGTTATTATTGTTATTATTACAAACTCCTACAAATATAAAATAACGAAGACATGGCCGGCCGTTACGACAAAGTTGTCCTAGCTCCTCCTCCCACCATAGTTCTCAACTCGGGTCATAAGATGCCCCGAATAGCCCTCGGGACATTCACTTACCCGCCCCTCCCCACGGAAGAGCTCGCCTCGATCCTCACGCGGGCCATCGAACTCGGCTACAGACACTTTGACACTGCATCCTATTACAAGACCGAGGGAGCCGTCGGGAAAGCGGTGGTCAACGCCGTGGACTGCGGTCTGGTCGAGACACGAGAGGATATCTTCATCACTTCCAAGCTCTGCGTGTCCCATACGCGCCGCCATCTAGTCTTGCCTGCACTCAAGGAGACGCTTCGGTAAGGAAAATTATAACGATAGTAATCCATAATTGTTGATCGAGGACCGCCGTTAGACTCGTATTTGGACGTGCTTTCAGTGTATGTGACCCTCGTGAATTGATTCGATCGATTCGCAGCTCAATCGGATCGAAAACAGCCCAAAACGCACACACACGACACTGATATTTAACGTGGTTCGGCCGAGAATTGGCCTACATCCACGGACCAAACGAGAGCTCCTTTGCATTAACACCCAACATGAAAGTTACAGCCCTATATGCTATCTACAACTTTCATGTTTACACTTGTCTCTAATTCTACCCCTAGAGAAAGATACGAGCTCTCAAAGTGGTGAGGTCGAACTACAGATTTCTGATATTTATACACTGAAGGTCACCTCTAAAGCATGCTTCGCGTTTAATCCTAGCCGCTGGTATTTTCCCGATCCAACGCTCCTGATCGTGCTACGTCATCCATGCCTTCTCACGTGCATTCACAGAAACCGTGTGACGTTTTTATAAGTGGAACAGCACCTTTAATCCAAGCCATCCGATTTAGATCCAAGGGCCACGATCATCGATCCGCTTCATCACCTCGCTTCTAATCTGATCCGTAGGTTACTTCGCGCGTCATCCAGCGGTTGATAACCAATCTTCACACTTCAAACGTCAGCCCTCGGATCTGGCGCGCATCTGATCCAACGGCAGCTGAAACGCGCAACCTTCTTCTGCTTTCTTCTTCAGTTCCTTCCACTCAGCTTCAACCAGCGACTTTCTCCGGCGATTACCGCCGGCTCCGGCGAGTCTCAGGCTCGCTATCCCCAACAAAATCCACCTCGAGACTGCAGACTCGCAATCCCAACTCCCAGAGTTCTCATTGCAGCTCAAACTTGCCCGCAAAAGTCGCCCAAACTCTTACCAGAAACCAGTCCATTTCGACCTCTGTTTCAGCTGCAAATCACCCGAGCCTTTTTGTCGTCCCAAAGCTCTACCTCGATTAGCAGCCCCTCTCGTTTGGTCATTCACCTGCATTTCGGCCTCCTTAGCTCCCGAAGCCTCAGCAGCGACACCCAAAGGAACTACCGCAGCAGCCACAGATTCCATAGCAGACATCTGTGAACCCGTCGAACTTTCGCCCGCCGTTTCGACCCCGGCCACCGCATCTCTTCCACCCCCGAGCTCACCCGCTCTTGTGGCCTGAGAATTCTCTCCATCCGAGGTAGAAACGCCTCCACCTCAAGCCCGAAACCATCGCAATCAAGCTCCAAACATCGCAGCTCCGAGCAATTTCTGTCAAAACTGCTCCAACCAAGGTACTTCGACGACCTTGCTCCACCTCAAGACGAGGTCCCCGTGGCTTCCCTCGACCACCATTCGAGCCACCACATTCCCTACTTCGTGTAGGACCGGTTGCCTCCACCGGACAACCCACCGAGACACGAAAATCGCGCCTCCGAAACCAGCCGAAAACCAGCTTGCCCTGTCACCCGGTGTTGATTCGTTCTCCCGCCGTTCTCGTGTTGCTCCGGCTGTTCTCCACCCCTCCCGATCCATCCGAGGTTCCTCCTAAGCTCTAGGTCCAACCTCGTATCACCTAGGATCCCCGCAACACCTCTCTCGAACTGCAATTTCCCCAAATCGTCACCAAACCTCGACAGCTCTCCACAAGCATCTCTGTTTCAGCTGTTTCCACCTCCAATGCGCTTCCCGTGGCAGCCTGCGACACCGCCACCTGCATCCGAGCCTCCTCAAGCCTCTTCCCAACCGAACGAGCTTGAGCGCAGCTTCCATAGGTCCAAAACGCACGACCTATCGACATTCCCCCAAAACGTGTCTTCTTGCGGTCACTCCCGGGAAAACAGCTCCGTTCTCCACGCTCACCGCACCATTTGTTGATCGAGGACCGCCGTTAGACTCGTATTTGGACGTGCTTTCAGTGTATGTGACCCTCGTGAATTGATTCGATCGATTCGCAGCTCAATCGGATCGAAAACAGCCCAAAACGCACACACACGACACTGATATTTAACGTGGTTCGGCCAAGAATTGGCCTACATCCACGGACCAAACGAGAGCTCCTTTGCATCAACACCCAACATGAAAGTTACAGCCCTACATGCTATCTACAACTTTCATGTTTACACTTTTCTCTAATTCTACCCCTAGAGAAAGATACAAGCTCTCAAAGTGGTGAGGTCGAACTACAGATTTCTGATATTTATACACTGAAGGTCACCTCTAAAGCATGCTTCGCGTTTAATCCTAGCCGCTGGTATTTTCCCGATCCAACGCTCCTGATCGTGCCACGTCATCCATGCCTTCTCACGTGCATTCACAGAAACCGTGTGACGTTTTTATAAGTGGAACAACACCTTTAATCCAAGACATCCGATTTAGATCCAAGGGCCACGATCATCGATCCGCTTCATCACCTCGCTTCTAATCTGATCCGTAGGTTACTTCGCGCGTCATCCAGCTGTTGATAACCAATCTTCACACTTCAAACGTCAGCCCTCGGATCTGGCGCGCATCTGATCCAACGGCAGCTGAAACGCGCAACCTTCTTCTGCTTTCTTCTTGAGTTCCTTCCACTCAGCTTCAACCAGCGACTTTCTCCGGCGATTACCGCCGGCTCCGGCGTGTCTCAGGCTCGCTATCCCCAACAATAATAATGACGATCAGCATTGGATATATATATATATATGTAGCTGGCAAATCCAAATTTCTGAAAAAGACACGTATAAGACTGCTTTTACGGTTCAAGACGGACACTTGGAATGGACCGTCATGCCATTTGGTTTTAAAAATACTACCTCTGGATTTCAAATATTATAAATGATATTTTTATTCCATATAGTAATTTTACAATTGTTCATGTTGATATATATCTTGTTTTTTCCAAAGATATCGAAACATATTTTATATATATGATACATCCATGTATAATAATGGTTTTTAGGTGAAGTGATCATTATCGAAGCTCAACGAGCTGACCGAAAAATGTCTCGGGTACGAATCAATTAAAGAAATTGCAATTTAAGGCCTGGATAGTGTTTTGGTGTCAATACCAAGTCTCACGTGAATAATTAGGAAAGTCGTGAGCTCCTTGTAAGTTGGTCGCCTAATTACTCCTACTCTCAATTGATTTTAGCAATAAACCCCACAAGTTTACATGAACTTCAGCTTAGTCCTCAGAAAAAATTCCTACATATATAGTAAGGCAACCTGCTTTGACGCGAGGGGGCTGCTGGAAATAAAATATGTAAAATAGGAAAAAAAGGTACTCAGCTTTTAAGCTTTTCTTTTAAAGTTGATTGCAGTAATCTGGGGCTGGAGTACGTGGATCTTTACCTCATACACCACCCCGTGACTGTTAAGGAGGATTTGGACGATCCCCTCAATCCTGGAAGTGCGGAGAACATGCTTCGTTTCGAAGCTAAGGAGGTTTGGGAAGCCATGGAAGAGTGTTGTAGGCTCGGCCTGGCAAAGTCCATCGGCGTAAGCAATTTCTCCACCGTGAAGCTGTCCAAGCTTGTCGAAGGTGGTTGCACTATCCCGCCCGCGGTTAACCAGGTAATAATTAATATAATAGCTCATCATCCTATATATATGTTGGCCCGGAAAGGAAAAAAATTCGAAGATTGGGTAGCACACAATTTCTTTAAAATAGATTCGCTCTCTCACGTATGTGCTAGAGGTTTTTACGAGCGTCTATTTCCCAGGATACTTCGAAAAACACGGCGTTCGTTTAGCACAAAAACGACACCGACTACGAACGGAATAAAAATTATAGCAGAAACAATATCTGATGAATTAGTATTTTTTTTCTTTTTTATTTCTTGTGTTTTTTTCCTTAGAATTAATGGCCTATTTATAGCCAAAAAACTTGTAATAAAAAATATATATATTTTAAATAAATTCAAGATATACACGTGAGTTGAGTAGTGGTTTTTAACCACTCCAAAAAACCACTCAGCAACCCAACCTTCTAGAAGTTAGGCCTTCTAGAAGTGGGCCATTGGGCAAAATCGAAGCCCAATAGCATTTTCAAAGCTCAATTCATAAATATAAATATTTTTCTAAATTTCTCATTCACATATAATTTATAAAATCAATTATAAATTTTCTAGCAATATATATTCCATAATGAACATGTATGTAATGCATAAAAAAAAGGTGGAAATGCACGTGGCATGGCAACAAAAGAAAATGGTGGATTATTGCAAGGAGAAGAACATCCACGTTTGTGCTTGGTCTCCTATTGGGTCGTGGGGTAGTGCTTGGGGTTCAAACGCTGTAATGGAGAATCCCATTGTTAAGGACATTGCAGCTAGTAAGAAGAAGACAACTGCCCAGGTGTAACAATAATGATCATAAATTTATTCGATAATTTTCAGTATGTTATGAATGGAAAATAATGTGCGTGTGTGTGTGTTGTTGATGAACGAAAAAGGTGGCATTGAGATGGATTTACGAGCAAGGGGCGACGCCTGTGGTGAAGAGCTTCAACAGTGAGAGAATGAAAGAAAATATTGAGATATTCGACGACGACGACTGTAAGCTCAGCGACGAAGAGCTTCTCAAGATAGAAAAAGATATCAAACAGGCTAAGATTTATGATTTACGTATGTTTGTGTTTCCCGATGGGCAGTACAAAACGGTTGAGGAATTATTTGATGGAGAGATATGATGTGTTTTGTTGTGTTCATTCGAAGCAGTTTATGTAATATAAATAATACAGACACCATCTCCAATGGACACTCATTTTACAACGCAAATACAAAAAATTACTCAAAATGGGATTAGGCCAATTTCTCCCTCCTTCCAACGCATCTTTGCGTTTTATATTTGGTCCAACGCATTTCCTTTTAAATATTACAAAGTGACCCTCTTAAATTAATAATTACTATTCTGGTAGAATATGGAAGCCGTAATTGTTCTTAACAGCAAACAGACAAAAGCTTTAAGGCTAAAGAAAGAACACGAAGTACGAAGAAAAGCACAGTTGTTGAGAAGCTTCTGAGAGCATACAAAAAGCCAAAATGATTTGTCACTTTTCATACAATTTAAGCTCAGTGAGCACAGTTGTGAGAAGCTTCTGAGAGCATACAAAAAGCCAAAATGATTTGTCACTTTTCATACAATTCAAGCTCAGTGAGACTGGAATGAGATGGTCAGGACCAATGTGTGGGGAAATGGATCCGTGAGGTGACGTGAAGAATACATGTAAATCTAAACGAGTGTAAATGTAAGGGTTTTTGCTTAGTTGGCTTATTATCATTTGGTTTTTTTTATTAAATCTAAAGTAATATTTGTAGTTTAACTCGTAAAGTTGTAAAATATATGGGGTTGAAATTTTGAAAATTGTTGTAAAAGTGAATATTACAAAATAGTCATTTGAGTCTGAAAATGTGTTTCTCGGTTGGAGAAGAATTACTGCATTTCGAGTTTGAGAATGCGTTTCTCGGTTTGAGATGGTCTGAATCTGGTAGGTATCTTTGTGAAATGATGAATAAATGCTCGGTTTTTTTTAGTATTTCGACGACGGGGCGAAGGCTGTCCCACACTTATACCACCATATTTTTCTTCAACCCAACTTTACCATAATTACATGGATTGAAAGAACACACAAAAAATGTCAAAGTGTGCATCATCTATCTCTCTGTAAAATAAAAAGCTTTTACTCTCTAACAAACAAATCCTAGATTTTAAATCTCCATACCATATTCCCATCTCCCCTTCCTCCTTAATTGAGGTTGGGGGAGATCTCATTTTTTTCTTGTGCTTTGCTATTTGTGCTTCATTTTCCTTCGCGTATTCTCTTTGTTTCGCTGTTCTCTCGGTTTGGAGCTTCCTTCTCCTTTCTAGTAGGGTTTTCTCCCCTTGTGGGAGTTTTCTTCTCTCCTTGGGAGAGTTTCGCTCACAAATAAGTTAAGCTTTTGAAAATGAAAACCGAAGAAATTGAATTGTGCTATAGATTAGTTGTATGGAGTGTTGAGCTGATTTGTCATTAGGGTCTTTAGTTCTTTTCGTCCGAACTTTGATTCTTGTTTTCTTTCGGGTTTTTCTTGTTCTTTTCATTTTAAATTGTTAGTTGATGTGTTTCTCTTTTTTCCCCTTGTTGATGTGTTTCTCTCTTGTATTATAATGAAGGCATTATACTTTGTAGGACAATAAAATCTTGACTATTTTTTTGTCGTACTTTTTGAGGATTGAAAGTGAGACTAACATTATTATCTATTCTCTTTTATTAAGGGAGGGAGCTTCATATAAACTGCCAATTCTCCCTTAATTTGGTCTGTCAAATTTTAAATTTCGATTAAAAATAAAAAATGAAAATATAATTATATCATTCGACGATCATTATTTTGTATACCAACGTTCTATAGAAATCAAAAATTGCAACATAAAAGAAATTTTGTTCCTTCTGGATGATAGACTGTATCCGGAGGATCTCATCGGCTATTTAGCTCATGTATTTTTTAGGTTTACATATGGAATTATCGAATCTAATGAGAAAAAGAAAGAACACGCGAAATTAATATGGTATCGTTCATCCATATGAATACAATCTCAAGAAAGAAGAAACCACTCAAATCGATTTTATTTTTTATTTGAGAGAGAGAGAGCGAGAGAGAGAGTTTTCCATTATTATTTTAGTCAAAGGTAGGACTTTTATAATGCAGCAAGCGATGGATCCAATGAGCGAGACGTTGAAGCCAATTATTGAGGCAAAACTGAAAAGGAAGGTTATTCTTTGAAGAAGAGGAAGCTAGGCAGCCATGACGAGCCTGGTTTTAGCTCCGTCAATAACGCTGAACTCGGGCCGTAAGATGCCGGGAATAGGATTCGGCACGGCGTCGCGTCCTGCGCCGCCGCACGACCAGCTCAAGTCCGTGCTAATCGACGCCTTCGATTCAGGATTCAGACACGTGGACACGGCGACGTCGTACGGAACCGAAGGCACCGTCGGCGAAGCTGTATCCAAGGCCTTGGACCTCGGCATTGTCAAGGATCGCGATGAGATCTTCGTTACGTCGAAGCTGTTTGTTTCGGACTCCCAGCGTGAGCTTGTGTTGCCTGCTCTTAAGAGATCGCTCGAGTAAGTTCGTAGCTTTTTCAATCTTTTCCTTACAGTATGGACTTGCATACCTTTTGTTCGACAAAATGCCTGTCACGAGGATTTCGTTTAAATCGCCTCAATTTCTATTCTACGGAAAGAAAGCGACTTTGAGTCGAATTACGTTTGATTAGACTCAGGATCTACCTAATATAACAAAAGGGTTATAATTTCATGAATGATTTCTGTGCATATGTAGGACAAAAATAAGTTCTGCATCTTGCAATGAACTTTGCCTTATTTTGCAGAAAGCTTGGTCTTGAATACGTGGATCTGTACCTTATTCATTGGCCAATGACCGTGAAGCAAAGTGCTGCCACTAAATACCCTTTCAAACTCAGTGGAGAAGACATGCTCCATTTTGATACTAAACAAGTGTGGGAAGCCATGGAGGAGTGTTGTAAGCTTGGTCTTGCCAAGTCTATTGGCGTGAGCAACTTCTCCTGTGCAAAGTTGTCAAAGTTATTGGAAATTGCCTCAATACCACCTGCAGTTAACCAGGTTAGAATTCGCCATCGAACTCTCTCTTTATTACATCATGCGAACTTTTTCTTGAAATCTAAGATGTAGCACTAGCATGCGATGAATGTATCAGGTCGAAATGAACGTAGCTTGGCAACAGGACAAGTTACTCGAGTTCTGTAAGGAAAATAACATACATGTATGCGCTTACTCTCCTCTCGGAGCTAATGGTACTCCTTGGGGATCTAATTCTGTAATGGAGTGTCCAATCCTTAAAGAGATCGCAGTTGCAAAGAGTAAGAGCGTCGCCCAGGTAATAATATTCACTATTCTTCTTGCAAATAATGTGCGTGATAGTTTTGGTAACTGCGTGAAACTCGTGCAAGATTTCTAATCGATTGATTTGGAATAATGTCTGAAGGTGGCCTTGAGATGGATATATGAGCAAGGTGTAACTCCAATAGTGAAGAGCTTCAGCAAACCTAGGATGAAACAGAACCTTCAGATCTTCGACTGGGAACTCACCGACGAAGAACGTGGAAAGATTCGAAACATTCCTCAGCGTCGAATAGTCCGAGGAGATGACTTTGTGTTCCCAAATGGGCAGTATAAATCGGTCCAAGAACTATGGGATGGAGAGATTTGACTTAAGAGATACAATACGAATACTTCTTGTTTTCTGCCTTAGCCTACAATTGTTGGAATACAGACTTCATCCATTACAACAAATTGTCATTACAATCCAAAAGATACCAATCCGTGCAAAGTGACGATCCCAATGACGATATTGCCCTCCCTCACCACGGGCAAGAACTGCACTGGCGAGGGCGGAGATTCCATCTTTTGCATGGCTTCCACCGCCATGGCCTCGGGCCCGATTGTCCTAGGGTTCCTGAGAGAAATACAAAGTGCAAAAAAAGGTAAATATAGGATCTTTAGGGTCAGTGAATTCTTGATTTATCTAATGTCTTAAAAACCTGTTACACATGTCTCCCACGGTGAGCTTGAAGATCCCTTCACCACTAGCCTTAAGTGTTCTTCGAAGGTCCCCATCTGTGAATGTGCCCAAAAGATGGTGTTCTTCGTCTACAACAAAAAGGCAGCCACACCCTTTACTTGTCAGCTCCATTAGCTGATCCATGATTAGGTCTTTTTCTCTGCACAATGGAAGCTCTTCCTTCTTCTTCATAACATCCTTCACCTGCGAAATCAAACAAAAAAAAAAGGGATTTCAAAATTTTACGGTGGACCCATATATAGGAAGTTTAAATCCACACGTAAATCGGAGCAATATGGAAAGCCCAGGAACAAACGCCGTACACAATCAAGAAAACTCACTCACCCTAAAGATCAAGCTTTTCCCAATTCTCCCGGCGGGGTGGTTGGCGGCGTATTCCTCACGGCTCAAGCTCCTGGCGCCCATCAAGGCGATGGCCACCGTGTCCCCAAACACCATCTGAATCGCCGTCGAAGTCACCGGCGCCATGTCGAAGGGGCAAAGTTCCCTCTCCAAGGGCAAATGCACATTCATATCGCACAAACCCATGAGCCCATTGGGCCTCACCGACGTCACGCCTATCAAGAAAACTCCCTTCGCCTTGGCGCACGGCGCCAATCTTATGAGCTCCTCGGAATTTCCGCTCTTGCTGAACATAACGAGCAGATCTTCGGCGGAGAGTATGCCGATGTCGCCGTGGAGAGCGTCCACCGGCGATAAAAATCCCGACTTTATGCCTAGTGAGACGAGGGTTTGAGAGATCTTCTGCGCCACGAAGCCAGATTTTCCGACGCCGGAGAAAAAGATGGTGCCTTTGGTGGTTAAGAGGGCCTCCGTGAAACTAAGGGTCTGAGATAGATCGAGGTTTTGAAAGAAGTGATTGAGGTACTTTTGCTGGGATTTGGAGAGGTTGAGAAGGTGGGTTTGATCTAAATGCCGTGGAATTTGCTCGTCCTTTTCGTCTTCGTGGCGCGAATCGGATAATGGGATCGAAAGAGAGCCCATTTTTTGTATGCCTTTTCTGAATTGAATTTCTTGATATCCGGCTGATGCGATGGTGGTGACGATTGATATCTCTCTCTATCTATATATGTGTGAGTGTGTGTGCAATATCGTTGAGGGTAAATAAATGCATGTGCGTGGAGTAGTTTCTATGAATAGTAAGTTTAAATCAAGAACATGATGGTGGTTTCACACATCCAATCATGGAACGTTCCGATTATTTATGCAAGTGTACATTTGTGACATTATCAGCCAGCCTAATCTAGTTATATTATAGTAGTACAGCATTATTTTCAGACAAACATGTGCAAGAAAATGTTGGATATAATTCATTATTCTTTAATTCGTAAACAAGACTTATAGTAGGGTATAGTGTCGTCCATTCGAAGACCAATGAAACGCGACGCAGAAACACATTTTCATATTGGTTAACTTTGATTCCAATCGAATGTATCCGTAATTACATCATACTTTTGATGTAATAATAGGTTAGAAAATGTCCCGTGTAAGATGGAAAGAGCACTAAATGTTGCCGACATGCGAAGGGGCGTAGGTAATACGTCCCTTTATCTGCGTGATCTTTATTATATTGTTTTATTTTCTGTCGGTGCTACACTAGTATATTATACTTTCTATTATCTATTCAAATTTTGGGTAAAGACGCGATTTTTATAATGATCCTTGCCAAGCCGGCTTCGAATACTAATCGAATTTAAGAACAAATTAGTTAATTTATTGCAGGCAAGAAATGCGAATAATAACATTAATTTCCTTGCCGAACAAATGACAAAAATTGAGGTTCTGCCGTTCTCACAGATAGTAATAGCGTCAAGTGTGCAAATTGAATTCGTACTTTTTGGTAACACAACTCGTCTGTCGTATTAATACACGAGAATCTTTCTTTCCAAGTAGAATATAAGTATATATATGTAATATGGAGAGTGATCAGTGTCTTGCGAATTTTCAACTGAATTCTGTCTCTTGACGCTCTTTCTTGAGAACATAGAGAGATAAACCATCTTCGTAGTTCCTTCACATTATATATACTCTTTTTCGCTAGTTCGACATCTTCGAGCTCTGTGTTCTCAGTCGATTAAGGGTAAGACATGCTACTAATGTTATCATTTTCTTTCGTCGTGGAGGCCTTAATACAATCAAATTGCTCAAATATCATCTTAATTAATATCGAAACCGTAATATAATTTTTTTCCCTTTCTTACAATAATGGTATCCACACAAATCATGCCCCCACGGCCTAATACCCTACGCCCACATGTTAATTTATAACTCTATCGTACCATGATGCTTTAATCTAGGGGACATCATACTATATTTTAAATTGTTAGTATCAAATAGCTAGGCTTCTTCTGATAAAATTTCTCTTAAATTCTAGACGGCTTCAATAATAAATGTGCTAACTTCTGAAAAGAGGAAGAGATGAAAGCTATACCTTGTTTTTCTCGGACAGTTAGGGCATATATTAGGCTGTCATAAAAATCGACTCGAAAATTCCAACGAAAACAATCGAAGCGCATGTTTAAAAAAAATAAGCATAAAACCCAACGAACCGGGGAAAAAAACACCGATTAATCCGAAGAATGACTTGGCATTGAGATTCTGCCGGCCGAATCTCATTATAGTGAGTAACTACAGACATATCAGTTGCAATAACAATAAAAGGTACTTACGCACGTAGCCCTAACCTTTTTCTTATCTTCATTGGCTTTTGTTCATTATATAAACCCTAAAAATGGCCTAAACACAAACTGATCCATACGTAAGGAGATAATACCATCATATATATACTATTACATATATCATGGCGAAACGATTCGACAAGGTTCAAATCGACGTCTTAAAATCAGCGTTCAAGGAATCCGAGCACTTGAGCAAGGAGAAGAAGGTACGCCTGGTGCGGGCCACGGGCCTAGACGCCGAGCAGGTTTCAAGCTGGTTCAACAGAAAGCGGGCCAGCAAACGGGCCAAGGAATCCATTGGAGATCTTCAGGCGATCAACGAAGCTCTGAAGAAAGCGATGGAAGAGCAGCGAGGGAGAATCGAGGGCCTCGAAAGGGAGGTTCAGGAGAGGAAGAGGAAGATTCAAGAAGTTGAGGATGAAAATAGGGTTTTGAAGAGAAGGTTGGCCATTGTTGAAGGTGATCCTCAGTTCGATGCGCTGATGAGCTTCTTCAAAGGCTGTTCTTGATAGAAGTTGGAACGAAATGGGCGAATTTTTAGGTGTTTTTTTAGCTGATGAATAATGGCCGAAACGAAGTTAAGGCTACAAGTACGAGGTTGGAAGAATGAAAACCTCTGAAGAAATAAGTGTGAATAATTCTATGGATTATCTACCTCTTTTCGCCTTTGACATAGAAACGTTGGATAATATATGTTGAGTGCATATATCTAAACTGCAATTCTGACATTAAATGCCATAACCCACACATCCATAATTTAAGACCTTTTGCAAATTAGTCAATTTACTTTAATGCCCTCGTTTAAGGTAGGCCTAACCTGTCAACCATGCGGATTCGTGAATTTAATGTATGTTGTGTCTAATTTTATCCACATTATTATTTATTAATAAAAATAAGCAAGGTTACAATCTGTGTTAATAATCCAATCTTTATGGCCTGAAAATTTCTGCAGGCGCTCGTGAATGTATTTTAAATTGCATATAAACTATGACAAACAACTAATTAATTAATTACTCTTTTTTCACCAGACCCAACCCAGAATTAGCACTCAAACGTTGTTACATTTTATCTTGTTCTTGGTAGTACGATTGTTTCACTGTAAGTGTTGCGGAGATGTGCATTTGGATCGATTGAGCCATGTGAATGGAATCAACAAGCAACGTTCTTGGCTTTCCCAACTACCGTATTATTTCGATCTGTGAGTTTTGTATTTCGCGTTTCGCCTGATTCGTTCGGCATTTTATAAGAGCTTTGTGCGTTTTAGGGTTTCGTCAAAGTTCAGATCTTTGTGGTAAATGAAGGGGATTTCCTGCTGAATCCCAAGGAAAACAGTGCCTTTTATTATGATCTTTTATGGTTGTGCTAATCTTGGATGTTGGGTTTGTTTCGATTGTCAATTATGAATTATAGTCTAGACTCAGTGGAATTTCCCTATTGTTTATGCTGTGTTGTTTAGGTTGTGTTCTTCTAGGTTATTTATCATCGATATGTGAGAAGCTTTTTGTGGGTTTTTTTTTTCTTTGGGGTGCTTTTATCCCGATGGCAAGATGTCATATTGGATTGTTCTGTTGTTGACGAGTATTGATGGATAAAACTGAAACATAGGTGGAAAGCAATGCCATGTATAATGAGTTTTGTGCCAATCCATTGCTCTATGTTTCCCCTCTTTGCAGGGTTTGGTAGGTGGCATTTCAGTGCTTAATTTCTCGGAGACCACTGTACAAATGGCGGATTCATATTCGGTGGATGACATATTAGAATTCCTCAAACGAAACAAATTGAGCAAAGCAGAGGCGGCTTTAAGAAGTGAACTGAATAAAAGATCCGAGTTAGATAAAGATTTTGAAAAGCTGAGAATAAATGAGCAGGAGAAAGGGACCAAGTCTTACGAAAAAGTCAATGGAGTTGCAGCTGAAAAGCAAACTACTAGACTTAAAAAGGAATGTATAGAAGATGCGTCAATCTCTAGCAGCTCTGAGGCTTATAAAGAGCTTATCGTGAAAGAGGTAGATTGTGGATTAGGAAGAGATGCATCAGAGAGCAGGCAGAATAACTTTGGTGATGTTGCTGAGCAGAGCAAGGTTAGGGAGAACGTTTTCGCAAGTGAAAAGAAACCCGGCTTCTCTAATAGTTCGAACGATGCAATGATAGATACTTGCTCTTGGAAATACAGTACGAGTAATGGTCCAATTTCTGAATGTGATGATGGTGGGAATATTGTTGAGAACAAATTTTCTGGGTTTCAGGTCAAAGCTGTTGAGACTCTTGACATTGGTAGCAGTAATCTGAAACCTGGAAAAGATATTACCTTTACCGGTGAGAAGATTTTTTGGCCCAGTGGTGTTGGCAGTGCCAATATAGGACAAAAGCATGAGAATAGTGAGTGCAAGGAATCTGATCAAGGAAAAAAATCGAATAATGCTTTTTCTAAGGATGCGCTGGATGGAAAAGCTTACTCCAAAACTAGTTTGTCTGTTCTTCCTTTTCCAGAAGTCGTTTGGAAGGATAGTTCCATCAAATCTGCTTTTGCAAATTCCAAGGAAGATACTTCGACTAGTTATGACGGTGCTGCTGCTAGTGTTGTTGATAGAAAAGAAGGAAAAAGAAAAGCAGGGGTTAATGACAGTAGAGCAGAAATAAAGGAACAAGTGGATGAGGTTGGAAGAGCTTTATTCTTTGAGAAGATTCGTGGAGCGGAGCCAAAAGATTTCGGTGCATTCGATTTTCAGCTGGAAACTCAAGACCGGAAGGAAGACTTGCCCACACTGCCACCTGTGAGGCTCAAGTCAGTGGACAAGTCATTCGATATTCACTGGGAGGAAAAGTACGAAGGTGATTCTAGTGGCCCAAAGATCTTGAATCCAGAGAATGGTTATCTCATTGGGTCATTTCTTGATGTGCCTATTGGCCAAGAAATCAGCAATTCAGGTCTGGCAGACGACACTTTTATCTCGTTAGTATTATTGTGATATTGTTTGCTGACTTCATCATAGTTACATCTTGTGTTTCATATGTTCCATCATTACCTTGTGTGACAATAAATCGATAAAGTTTGTTAAAGTAAATATCATGTTAGCTTTTGCCTGAACACCCTTATAGTTGCGAAGATTTTCTTGGTCCTATCAGTTCTCTGTTGCCTCCACAAAGTAGTGCAAAATCTATAACGATGTCTCAAAGTGCATGTTTTGGTGATTGCTCTCAATCTATTTGAGTGATGATTATTTCTTCGGTGATGAAACCTACAGGGAAAAAGCTAGGAGGTGGAAATTGGCTATCAGTAAGTCAGGGTATTGCTGAGGATACTTCTGATCTAGTTTCTGGTTTTGCAACTGTAGGCGACGGCTTGAGCGAATCCATAGATTATCACAACGAATATTGGGACTCTGACGAATACGAAGATGACGACGACGTTGGTTATATGAGGCAGCCTATCGAAGACGAGACTTGGTTTCTGGCCCACGAAATTGACTATCCAAGTGATAACGAAAAGGGCACGGGCCACAGCAGTGTGCCAGACCCTCAAGAAACAGGGCACAACAAAACCGATGAGGACGATCAGTCTTTTGCAGAAGACGATTCGTACTTCTCAGGCGAGCATTATATCCAGTCGGCGAATGTAGATGCTGGCGTATCTGCAGATGACCCTTTGGGGTTCTCTGGGACGACTTCCAGGCAGAGGAGAAACACCGAGGATGGCATGATTGATCAGTATGATGGGCATTTGATGGATGAGGAGGAGCTAAATCTGATGTGCGCTGAGCCCGTTTGGCAAGGATTTGTAACTCGTACGAATGAACTTGTTATGCTGGAAGATGGGAAAGTTATAAACGAACATGGAAGGACACGCCTAGATGATATTTGCGTGGATGATGATCAGCACGGTTCGGTTAGATCCATTGGTGTTGGGATCAATAGTGATGCTGCTGATGTGGGCAGTGAAGTGCGTGAGAGTTTGATTGGGGGTAGTAGTGAGGGGGACGTTGAGTATTTTAACGATCAAGATGTTAACTTTGCTGGGGCGAGTAGACAATCACAGTATGAGACTCATAAGAACACTGGCGAAAGACCCAAGAAAGTGAAGAATAGAACGAAGAGGCTTGAATCTGATAAATATATGACTAACAACAAGGGGAGTTATTCGGTGCCAATGAGTCACAGTGATGGAGGATTTTCGTTTCCTCCTCCTAGAGATGGACAATTGAAGCAGCCAAGTTCAAGCAAACCTTTGTGGTCAGCTCAGGGAAATGCTACTGTCGGCGATGACGCTGATGACTCTGTTGCTTCGTGGAGGCGCAAAAGCAGCGAATCGTCGCCTGTTAAAAGTTCGAGAGATGAAAGCAATGTTTTTGCTGACCAATCTGCAAACTCGAGTCCATCCTCGTTATCAAATTACAGACGTAATGAGGCCGGACGCATGCAGAAAAAAGATGCAACTTCAGCGGTGGTTGTTAGAGAAGAGGAATCAGTTGAGGATGATGAAGCTGCTGCTGTGCAAGAACAAGTGAAGCAGATCAAGTTGCAGGAGGAAGAATTCGAAACTTTCAATTTGAAAATTGTCCACCGAAAAAACAGGTTCTTTTTTTTCCCCTATATTTTGAAGTTTGATTCATGAGATCTCTTAACTTAATCCGTCCTCTGCAAAAATATTCATGAAAGTCAGGATCCAACTTTTTCACGTGTTTTGGGATTTGTCTAAATTTGAACTGTACAAAGACTGGATTTACTTTTTCAGGACTGGCTTCGAAGAGGACA
Organism: Craterostigma plantagineum; assembly: GCA_027422505.1. Lineage (NCBI taxonomy): Eukaryota > Viridiplantae > Streptophyta > Magnoliopsida > Lamiales > Linderniaceae > Craterostigma > Craterostigma plantagineum. The sequence continues at coordinate 34,066,344 of JAPQWV010000002.1, read as the reverse complement.
AAAGCTTCCACGTTGTCTTGAACTCAGTTATTGCTGGGCGTTACCATGTCACTGAGTATCTCGGGTCAGCTGCATTCAGCAAAGCTATTCAAGCACATGACTTGCATACTGGCATGGATGTTTGCGTGAAGATCATAAAGAACAACAAGGACTTTTTCGATCAGAGCCTCGATGAGATTAAGCTTCTCAAGTATGTGAACAGGCATGATCCCGCCGACAAGTACCATTTGCTACGGTTGTATGACTACTTCTATTATCGAGTAAGAGACAGCATTTTCTTAACATTAAAAAAATCTCACTTTTCCCTTTTCTGTTTCTAAATTGACCATCAAATGATCGTCGTATATTTTCACATGAAGGAGCATTTGCTAATTGTATGTGAATTGCTGAAAGCAAATCTATACGAGTTCCACAAATTCAACCGAGAATCGGGCGGCGAAGTCTACTTCACAATGCCAAGGCTTCAGGTAAATCGCACTAGTGCCTTTTCTATCGCTTGCATCGTTAGATTGGTTACTAATGCTGATGTTGATGCCTATGATGCAGTCTATTACCATTCAGTGCTTGGAAGCCCTTCAATTCTTACACAGTCTCGGCCTCATACACTGTGATCTGAAGCCTGAGAACATATTGGTTAAAAGTTACAGCAGATGTGAGGTAAAGGTCATTGATCTTGGGAGCAGTTGCTTTGAGACCGATCATCTCTGTTCGTACGTTCAGTCTAGGTCGTATAGAGCGCCCGAGGTTATCCTTGGACTTCCTTATTGCAAGAAAATCGATATATGGTCCCTCGGTTGCATCTTAGCAGAGCTTTGTACAGGCAATGTGAGTTTCTTTCAAGTTCGTAGCTCTCTCATCTATTGCGGGAAGTCAATAAATGTAATAAATAACAGAGATTTTATGTGAGCAGGTTCTATTTCAGAATGATTCACCTGCAACATTACTTGCTCGAGTGATTGGAATAATCAGCCCCATTGAGCAAGATATGCTTGCCGAAGGGAAAGATACATACAAATATTTCACCAAGAATCACATGCTTTATGAGAGAAACCAGGTAAACATGCTACTCTGTTTTTATATACACTTTGCAGATATTTCAGAATGATGATTGATACGGTGAATCTACTACGTATATATTCTTTTCTCAGGAAAGCAACAAGCTCGAATACTTGATACCAAAGAAATCATCGTTAAGGCATCGATTGCCAATGGGAGACCAAGGCTTCATTGACTTTGTTGCTCATCTGCTCGAAGTAAACCCAAAGAAGAGGCCTTCAGCTTCAGAAGCATTGAATCATCCATGGTTACAGTATCCTTACGAACCGATATCTTCTTGAAAGGTTGGAGAATTTTGACTTGAAAGATGCCACTTGTAAAGATTTGGGTCTGAACTTTACGAGCATTGAATTGAAGGGATATGATGAAAAGCTCCTCCTTAAGTGTTTACAGACGAACTACGGAAGGGTTGTAATATTTTTTGAAGGACCTTCGAAAACGTTGGAAGGACGAGCAAGACAGCCAAGTTGTATTTGGATAACTGTGTTGTATTTCGCATGCGTTTGTATCAGTAGGATAATATATCTTCTTAGCATTGTTGTTGTATATGTTGTGTGAAATCTTTTAAGCTTTTTCCCAGCCCAACTGATGTTGATTTTTCAGATGTGTCATCGTAAGAACTAAAAAATAGGGCTTTTTTTTTGACAAAACATAATAGGGCAGAAAAACCAGTAAAACAAAGATAAGCAAAGATGTATGTATCTTCATTGGTGCACCTATTGGCAAACTCTAGTCAATCAATTAAGCTACGACAGGGAAGCATAGCTATGGTTATATTCTTGTTTTGACTCGTAGAACAAATTGAAGGAAAATCTTCGTCTTTTTCTTTCGATTAACTTCAAAACATTTTACCGATGCCTTCCTTACGAGGTATCGATTCGTTGATATCCATCTTCCTCCAATTCCCAACCAACGAGGACATTTGATCCGTCTTGTCGAATAAGCCCAGTAGCCCGCCTGTGTGTATGAAGAGCACTTTTCTTCCTTGCCATTTTTCGGGATTTGCAGACATGTCTCTCGTCATCCCATAAGCTGCTTTTCCACTAGATAAGAAAAAAAAAGAGGAAAAAAACATTAAGGTTTAGGTAGTGCTTGATCTTAATGAACATGTTGATATGCACTGCCAATATCACAGCAACGATAAAACTCGATCTTTTAAGAAATTTGGAGTTCAGATTATTACCTTTTTTCTCACTTTATCGCTTTCTAGTACGAGTAGAAGTTTACGAAAAGCGTTGGAATTTATACCTATACACTGGGTCAAGAACAACCCCAGTAGCTTCTGCGAATTCCTTAACAAGTTGAAGTTCCTCAGCAGTGTTGAGTGCATAGCCAAGCCCTTTGGCCTGAAGAATTTAAGAAGTATTTAAGTGTATAGCATAATATGTTTTAGTCGAAACTGCACCAAGGCATCAGCAAATGAAATTCTACTTTGTATTTCAGTCAATATGTAAAGATTCTTTGAAGGATACTTCTATGAAGATTCCACCAATCATGTTGGCGAAATAAGCTCACATTTCGAATGTCAACTATATCACGTGCATTGACTCCCGCATGAAGCCCATCGAGTAGGCCTTGGGTATACTCGTAGAAGTAGTCAGGAGTATCGCATACGCAGTAAGCATGTATCTGCATTTAAAAAGATTTATTTCGTTATAAGAAGCGGTTAATAAGAAGTAGATGAAAGAGTATATATACTTTGGCTCCCAAATTACTCAGCCATGATCCCACAGCTAAACCAGCAATTGTGCCACCGCTGAAGAAAAATGGAAGATCGAAAGATACGAGATTTAAGAATGGCATTAGATAGTATGCGTACATAATAGACTAAAAAGGTTAGATGTGACACCTCCCACATGCTACTACAATATCATCAAATGCTACTTCACTGCTACACTTCTGAAGCTGTTCACTGATCTCCCTAACTGCCTCAATGTAACCCCTGAAAAAATTGATGAAACTTCAGTTCCCAAGGAATTCAAGAAAGTAAAACGAAAAAAATATCCAAGAAAAAGATTTTACCAAGTTCCCAAGGAATTTGATCCACCAACGGGAATAACATAGGGCTTTCTTCCTTCTTTCAATAATTTTTCTTTCAATATGTTGGTAAGAGCCTGATACAGTAAATCGATGGTTAACAATAGAAAATGAAATAACTGGGTCCAAAAATTAAAGTTCATGTACACTACGAACAATCTCCGTTCCTTGCTCAAAGCATGAAACAAACAAAATAATGATGAGGCACATTGGCAAACAGAAAATAAGATGGGTTGCATCAAGTAGACATACAACACTTCCAACGTCTGCATACTCTTCTTTAGAGACGAGATCAATGTGTGCTCCTACTAAGCGTTCAACCAAGAGATTCCCCGTCAATCCAGGATCTTTGTCTACTAGAACCTGCACGGTTAATAGTTAATCATCAGCAAAATGAAATAAGTTAAAATAACATGGGAATAACGATCGAAAAAATGTGTTTTTTGTACCTTTGAAGTGCGTAAAATAAGGTAACAGTCTAGGCCTAAATATTTAGCAGCCACAGCTGTAGCACGGCAATGGTTGCTCTGTATCCCTCCAATGGTAATAATGCAATCGGCACCTTGTGCCACTGCATCCGCCAACAAGAATTCGAGTTTCCTGACTTTGTTACCACTCAATTGCATCCCAGAAAGATCATCCCTCTAAAATTGCAAGTTCCACTCATTAGGGGATGGAAAATGGAGTTGTGGTATCAAAATTATATTGCCCAAGTAATCGATCAAGAGGCAGTGACATTCAGCTAGTGAGTGAATAAAACAACCAATACTCATTGATTCAACGAAGCTAACCTTGAGGTAGACCTCTGTATTCTTGGGCAAATTGGAAAGGTTCCATTTGTGTATGGGAGTAGGAAACTGCAAGCACAAGGCAGAACAAGCGTCCAATCACAATCAAAACAATTCACCATCCCAACACAAACAGCTGTTGGACATGTAAATGTATACACGTTTTCCCGAGTTATATATACAAAAAAGGAATCTTTCTAAGACAGAAATCCGTACGTGGCCTAGCTTAAATACATGGGAAGGAACTGGCTCGAGCTTCGATGCCCATGAAGGTGGCACATAGGGCTTCTCAGTGAGGAAATCGAATATGGGCTCTTGAGAGATAGGTGCCGATTCCATAGAAGCGTTGCAACTCGTGGGCTTGAAACAATTGAGTGCGAACTGAGTGACACTGGCGCGATGATATGGCGTTAGCTTTGGGTATACAGCTTCCTTGTTATTGACGGCGATGGACTTAGTCGGCGACGGCGATGGTATCAGTAAGCGGGGATTAGCTGAGCTGAAGCATAACATGATCGATCATAGTGTATAGTGGCTGCAAAAATCTGATTGACGAAATCGCCGTTAGCGACTTAAGATAAAATCGTTGGACGAGTATCATAGCGGCGCAGCAGCGGGTCGGATCCAAGTAAGGAAATAAGGAAGGAAACCGTTTTCCGGGTCGGGTCAAATCAAGTTCGATCGTCGATTATGAGTAGGGTTGGCAATGGGGCGGGGATTCCTCGTCCCCGTGGGATCCGCCCTGAACGGGGCGGGGAATCCCCGAGATTTTATCCCCGCAGGGCGGAGACGGGGAATGATGTCTCCCCGTGGGATCCCCACGGGGATCCCCGCCCTGTCCCCTAACCCTCTTTTATATATCATAATATATATAATATTACATTATAATTTAAATAATAGTAAAATAATATCAAAATATAGATTAAAAAATATTAAATTAATACAAATAATATATAAAATTATAATTTATATAATATTTATTACACAAATATATTCACATTTATATATTATATTAAAGATATTATTTTTTTAAAGAAAATTAAGAGGCGGAGAATCCTCGTGGGGAATCCCCGCCCCGCGTGGATCCCCACGGGGACGGGGTCGGGACGATTTCGTCCCCGAATGCATCGCGGGGACGGGGATGGGGATTAGATCCCCGCCCCCGCCCCGCCCCATTGCCATCCCTAGTTATGAGTAGAGGAATCATTATGCATGCAATGCAACTTTTTTATTTTTAAATCCGAACTTAAAATATCAATTAATTGTTATACGAATTTGGCATTTATTAATTTTGAAGAGAGATTACTTTAATTCCACCAATTCAAGGAAAACACAAGCGTTGGTGGTGGTAGTCAGTGGCGATGAGGCTTCTCATAATGTGCCACTCACAAGCTGCGCGGTGGCGCCGGCGCCGGCCGGCTATAAGCAGAGAGGAGCAACTGCCGAGTTTAAACTTTATAGACGGTCGATTTTCAAGAAATTGCAGGTTGGGGCATAACGGAACGAACTTTCGTTCGCCGTCATCATCTCTGAAGCTAACTGGGGCATATCAACTGACTTTTGCGGTTTCAACCGTAAGCCAAGCTCTTTAAGCTTCTTCTTCTTCTTCTTCTCCTCCTCCTCCTCCTCCTCCTTCTTCTTCTTCTTCTCTCATCGCTCTCGCTATAAAAAAGCCTCGTTGGTCCTTGGCTGGGGAGACAAAGGGATATGCTTACTTTCGTGGTTTTTCTTTAGGCGTTTTATTGGGTGATATCTGAGAGCTAGTATTGGAGTTCTACACTCGTCTTATTCAGAATCCAAGATACACATTCTTGCTTCAAAGGTGATGCGCACGTTGTTATTATGATCTCATTTTCCCTAATTCATCCTGAGAAAAAGTGGTGCACCGACGCATGATTTTGTGATACTGATATGTGAGATAGGCATTGAAACAATGCACTAACATCGGTATCTCTTCTCTTAAGTTTTAATTTTTCTAGGTTACTGACATGGGGAAAAAGAAAGGACGAAAGCGTAGAGGTGGCAGAGGTGGTCAGCAACAGAATGGAAGAGGAGGCCAGGGACAGCATGGAGGTGGCAGAGGTGCTTCACCTCCTAGTCAGCAACCCTCTTATGGAAGCTCCTCTTCTCGAGCCTCAGGCGTCGGGCCATCACAAGCGCCTGACACTGAGGCAGAGGTCTCAAGCGAGTTGGTTGAGTTACCTCTGAGGCCTGACACAGGCAGTCTTGGTACCAAGTGTAAGTTGAAGGCCAACCACTTTCACACAGAGCTTGCGGATATGGAGTTGTTTCAGTACAATGTATGCTTTTTCCATGTGATGTCTCTCTGATCTTACTTTCCCAGTTGTTTTGGATATGTCATGGGGAACATTGACTTGACTCTCTGTTTTCTTTTTCCCTCAAATTCGCCCTTCCGTTGCTTGAAAATAGGTGACGATTACACCAGATGTTACTTCCCGCGTACTCAATCGTGCAGTGATGAGACGGCTGGTGGATCAGCACAGGGCTACCACACTTGGAAATAAGCTTCCTGCCTATGATGGAATGAAGTTACTGTACAGTGCTGAACGTCTTCCATTTGAGACAAAGGAGTTCGACGAGATCACAACTTGTAACGATACGTACGTTGCCTTGTTGTATTGTACTTTTTGCATAGTTTAATCCAACAATTCAGTTCATGTTTGGAACTTTTTCCGTGCGGTGGCAGAAGAGAATTCAAAGTGGTTATCGAAACTCCTAAGCGCTTGGAGGGTGATAAGGGCCATGTGCGGCAAGAGTTTCTTCAAGCTTTGAACATAGTACTGCGTGAAAATCCAACACAAAAGTATGTCTCCTGCATTTCTGTATTTCGAACTTTTACCATTATAGGATGTACTTATTTTTTTTTTCGGTTTTTGTTACTGTTCTGTTGGCCGCTCATTCTACAAACCTCGTACACCGAGTTCTTTGGGATCTGGGCTGCAAAGATTGGATGGCTTCTATCAAAGCATTCGCCCAACTCAGACGGGTTTGAAGCTTAACCTTGGTAATCAATCTTAGTGGTCATCTAAACTCTTATAGCCTCTTGTACTTCTTTCTGCATGTCCTCTTATGCTGGTTATGTTTACATTGGATCAGATTTGTCGTCGACGGCCTTCATCTCACCTCTCCCTGTAGTTGACTTTGTACGCGAACTTATTCCGAGGTATACTGGGAATATACAGTTAACTCCTGATGAATATACCAAGGTTAGCTATGTTCCTTTTTTTTCATCTCCAGTTTTCCTTTATTATTCCATGAACAACACTATAAGACCATGGAATATGCGGTTTCTGCTTTTCTGGCATGGATCGGCACAGATCGATAGAGAACTACGGGGTGTGAAGGTTGATCAAATGCCCATCATACTGATCGATCATTCGTAGAGGAATGCTCAGGAAGTACCGCATCACTAGCCTGACAACCAAAGTAACGGGAGAACTTACGTAAGGACCAAACATGACGAGTCATTGATTAATACATTGTGATGGTTCTGTTACGACTAGAAGATAGACCTCGTATCACCAAAATCATTCTTTGATTTGTGCTTTTGCTAGATTTAAGCTCAATGATGAACAGGGAACGGAAACAACTGTGGTCGAGTACTTTAAAAATACTTACAATATAGCACTCGAGCGTACCCTTTCGCCTTGTCTTGATGTTGGGACTGCTGATAGGCCTAATTATCTGCCGATGGAGGTCTGTTTAATATGTCTATGCCCTCTGGTCTGTTGTTAGTTGACTGATTTGTTGTTAGTTGACTGATTTCTTTATGCTCTTGGGCATCTAGTTGTGCATGATTGTGGATGGCCAGAGGTACACTAAGAATTTAAGTACGGACCAGACTACTGAACTCATCAGAGGCACATGCCTCCCTCCCACCGAAAGGGAGAAATGCATACTTAAGGTTTGCTCATTTTCTAGTTAAATTATTTTTCTACTAGCAGCAGATATTAGTGTGATGACTTTCAGACAGTGCGCGGAAATGCGTATGGAAGCGATGCTTATGCTAACGAATTTGGAATCCAAATAAGTGAGGAAATGATTCGGGTCGACGCTCGTATTCTGCCGCCTCCTAAGGTAATTTAAGCTCCTCGTGCCTTAATAGCTTCAGTCTTGTCTTGTCTTAGCTTGGCTTGGCTTTGCTTGGCTGGTTTCTTCCTCACGAGCTTGTATTATGCTCTAACAGCTCAAATAAAATGATACTGGTGCGTGGCAGATGCGGAACAAGGTAAATCTACCTTTTTTTTTTAGTGAATGCTTTGGGAATGACTTCCATTATTCGATATGATTCTCAGTGTCGATTTTTTGCTCTTACAGCGTAAATATAATGATACTGGTCGCGAGAAGGACTGTGTACCAGTGGGTGGTGCATGGCAGATGCGGAACAAGGTAAATCTACCTTTTTTTTTCATGAATGCTTTGGGAATGACTTCCATGATTCGATATGATTCTCAGTCGATATTTTACTGCACAGAGAATGCTTAAGGGAGGCGAGGTGAAATATTGGATCTGTATTGACTTTGCCAATTTGAGAAATGGTGAAGCAAGAACATTTTGTCACAAACTTATTAGAAAGTGCAACGAAGCTGGCATGGTAGGAAATGTATTTTTACGTCTTCAGTATCATCAGCATTACTTCAAATGATCTATTCATTCAACTGCAGAAATTCAATGAACAACCACTCTTTGTTGTACCTGCACAACAAGAATCAGTGGATCGGGTTTTAAGAGATAGTTATAGCAGAGCGAATAAGAACCTGGACCTACTCATTGCTATCTTGCCAGATAATGGTCGCCCCCTTTACGGTATGGAATTGTTGATATAAATTAAAAGTTTGTGCTCCTAATATATTTTTCCTTACATAATCATATATTCAATCTTTTAGGTCACGTAAAGCAGATATGTGAGACTGATCTCGGCATTGTCTCCCAGTGCTGTGTCAAGAAGAATGTCTCCAACCCGCGACAGGGCTATTTGGGTAATCTGGCTCTGAAGATGAATGTGAAAACTGGTGGGACTAATACAGTGCTATGTGAGGCGTTTCACAAGGGCGTTCCTGGCAACCATCGAATTCCTACTATTATTTTTGGTGCCAACGTTACGCATCCCCGCCCTGGTGAAGGCTCCGGCCAGTCAATTGCAGCTGTAAGTAGTAGTAATAGTGGTAATGGTAGTGGTAGTGGGAGTGGTAGCAGTGGTAGTGGTAGTAGAAGTATATAGTAATAATAATATAATAATAATCTGCACGGCTAAAAGTTTTTCTAAATTTGTTTAAGGTTGTTGCTTCCCAGAATTGGCCTTGGATGTCGTACTATGCTGCCAGGGTTTCTGCTCAAACACAGAGACAGGAAATTATCGAAGAGTTATGCAGCATGGTCAAGTACGATGACATGATTCACTCTGCTCAGTGTTTCTTTCTTTATTTGAGGGTAAAACTACAACTGATTCTTCGAAATGGGTCTGAACTCTGAACTCCAGGGAACTGGTCAAGTCCTTTATGGACTCAAATTGCGGCGTGCAGCCGAGTAAGATTATTTTCTACAGGTGCGTTGAATCTTATTTTTGCTTTTGCTACGATATGTAAGAATCTTTAAGGATTATTCCGTTGACTAGGAATGGAGTGGGTGAAGGACAATTCAGCTATGTAGTGAAGCGCGAGGTTTCTGCTATAGTAAAGGTAGCCGCTTGTTATTTGTTCCTTTCAGATTTTTTCGTCATGTTGCTGGCGGACCTTTTGAACCCTCCATCAAGTCGACCTTTTGACAGGCATTTGAGTCGCTGAAGTTACGCAAGCCGTCAATTACCTTTGTTGTGGTGCAGAAGTGCCACCACACTAGGTTCTTTCTGGAAAATAATGATAGGAATGAAAACATTTTGGCCGGTACGTCAGTAAATTTCACTAAAGCCAAATATGAACCTTCAGGCAATAGTTTATATTATGAAATCGTCGGATGTCTTAACGTCAGGTACTGTTGTAGAGTCTGGGATCTGTCACCCAACTCAGTGACTTCTACCTCTGCAGCCATGCTGCCATACAGGTGTTATCTCTTTCTTGCACTATCGAAACCTCGGAAAACTGTTCTCATTACAATTAAGAAAGAAAAAGGCGATGTCCTCGGTGGTGTCTTTGTAGGGAACCAGTCGCCCGGTCCACTATCATGTTCTGAGGGACGACAATCAATTCTCCGCTGATGGTCTTCAGACCTTAACTAATAATCTTTGCTACACGTAAGGAGACTCTTGCCTTAACATCATCCCAAATGCTAGAAAGAATCTTCCTAGCTCTAATCAGTCTTAACTGTTTTCCACAGATATGCCAGATGCACTCGCTCGGTCTCCATGGGTACGTATCCCATTATATTGAATTAGCTTAGTTAGCTCGAGAATATCTTTCGGTGAAGTTTTAACTTTCATTGTGACAGTGACTCCTGTGTACTATGCTCATTTGGCTGCTTTCCGCGCACGATTCTACGTTGTGGATGGGGTTTTTGCGCCTTTACACGAGAATGTCAAGAACTCTATGTTTTTCTGTTAGAGAGGATGGGAGTTAGATTTTGCTTGCTTAATTTGTTTTTTTTTTCATCAGAGTTACTTTACCTCTGTGCACATTGCTTGAGCTTAGTGTTTACTGAAGGAAGCAAGTGAAGGATTTGAAGAAAAGAATATTCTTTTCATGGAAAATGTTTCGCAGCAAACACATACCTGAATGTTCTTTTCTTGGTCTCAATTTCTCTTCGCCACAATCTTCAACCAAGAATGTTCTTTTCTCTTACTCTCTTCATTTGGTCACACGAAAAAAGATGTTGCAGCTTTTCACCGATATAAATGATTCTCGTCTTATTTCCAAAAAGATTGCCAACGGAATTAAACTATCCACCTTTAGAAAATTCGTAAGTTTCTCTGGGACGGCGAATTTTTGTTTCTGATCATTCAAATGGGCTCGGCTGCAGCAGTTGATACGTTGCCTGATGCTTTGAGGCAGAGCCGATACCATACGAAGAGGTGTTTTACCAGGTACTTTGCATGCACTTGAACTTTGTAATGTTCTTGAAGATGTAATAATCTTAGATTGACGAAAAACAACTGCTATGACCGTAAAGGTTTACTTCAATGGGAAAAAGGCTTATGAAGTTCCAACACATACAAGACGAGATACAGGAGACGATTGCAGACAAGGCTGAAAGGTCAAAAGTTTTAGAAGGTTCGCTCGGGGACATCTTGAGTGCTACACAGGTGAGATTAGTAGCCATATTTCCCCTATCTTTGTGTCAGTTAAATCAGTTATATATAGATATTACAGGAAGCAGCTGTCGTTCCACCTTACATTGCTTTTGCAATAAGGCACAATCCCGGGGTATGGGACTGTGTCAAAGTGAACGCTGATACTCTTTCGGTGGAAATCATCACGTCCACAGACTATCTGAGATTCAAAGAAACGATAATGGATGAAAACTGGTATTACGCTTCTTATAAGATGTTTGAAATAGAGTTCTATATGGTTCAATGCAACGTAATGTGTGAATAGGGCGAAGGACGAAAATTCATTGGAGATTGACTTTGGAGCTTTTGATGCTACTATGCCGCGTTTGGCCCTTTCTTCGTCGATAGGAAATGGGCTCAGCTATATCTCGAAGTTTATGACTTCGATGCTCAGCGGAAAGGCTGATAGTGCAAAGCCTTTCGTTGAGTACTTGCTCAGCCTGGAAAATCATGGAGAGGTAAACGAAAAAAAGAAAGCAGCTGTTTTTCTAGCTCTTTAATAAGCTGTTGAGTTCTCTGTTCTCAAAATGTGCAGAAACTCATGATCAATGAGTTGCTTAACACCGTAGAGAAGCTTCGAGAAGCATTAATCATTGCAGAAGTATACGTCTCTGCCTTCCCTAAAGATTCTCCCTTTGAGAATTTCCAGCAGAAGTAATCGATTGCCCAATTGTATTCTGTCTCCACTTCTTCAATCTAGTCCACCTTAATTTTTTCCTATTTATCTTCAGGCTAAAAGAATGGGGCTTTGAGAATGGTTGGGGTGAAAACGCAGAGACCGTTGTAAGAACGATGAGAATAGTCTCTGAGATTCTTCAAGCGCCGGACCCTATAAGCATGGAAGCACTTTTTAGCAGGCTACCACTGATATGCAAAATAGTTATCTTCTCTGTCCACGGATACTTTGGCCAAGCGAACGTTCTTGGTTTGCCAGACACGGGCGGGCAGGTGCATAGCAAAATACGTTCTTCATTTTTCCTATGTTTCTCCACGGTACTGAACTGCAAGAAAATACGGCAAATAGGTCGTTTACATCCTCGATCAAGTGAAAGCTTTAGAAGAAGAGATACTGTTGAGGATAAAGCAGCAGGGCTTGAATGTGACACCTCAGATTCTTGTGGTGAGTTTAAGCCTTGAAAACCATATGTGACTGCCTTTCTGGTTGAAAAATTTAAGCCTCGGATGTATAATGCAAGGTGACTCGTCTGATTCCCGAGGCAAACGGGAACACTTGCAATCAAGAAATGGAGCCCATCGTTAATACTGCACATTCTCACATCCTCAGAGTTCCATTTAACACAGATGATGGAGTTCTTGGACCGTGGGTTTCGAGATTCGACATCTATCCTTACTTGGAGAGGTTCTCTAAGGCAAGTAGTTTGCTTTTGTTTCGTAGTATGGAAAGAGAATCAAACCGGTTATTTTAGTACCTTCTCTTTTTTTTAGGATGCCACTCGTATGATTCTCGAGCTAATGGGAGGTAAGCCCGACCTTATACTCGGGAACTACACAGATGGAAATCTAGTGGCTTCTTTGGTTGCTAATAAGCTCGGAGTTCCTTTGGTGAGTAGTAGTAACTGGCGAATTACGTCTACTTCATATTTACGCCAAGAAATGTTAGTTTTTGAACTCGCTTTTATTCGCAAGGGAACGATAGCGCACGCTTTGGAGAAGACTAAATACGAAGACTCGGACTTTAAATGGAGGGAATTCGATCCAAAGTACCACTTCTCCTGCCAATTCACCGCTGATATGATTGCAATGAACTCTGCAGATTTCGTAATCACCAGCACGTATCAAGAAATTGCAGGAAGGTTCGTGGGTCGATTTTCGGTTTTTTTTTCTTCTCATGACATATGAAAACGTAAGCTTTCTTCTTACATTCCAGCAAAAACCGACCGGGACAATACGAGAGCCACGCGTCGTTCACCATGCCTGGGCTTTACAGGGTTGTCTCTGGGATAAACGTCTTCGACCCAAAGTTCAACATCGCATCTCCCGGCGCCGATCAATCCGTGTATTTCCCAAACACCGAAAAACAAAAGCGCTTCGCTAAATTCCAGCCTCAGGTCGACGAGCTTCTCTTCAACGACAAGGACAACAAAGAACACATGTATCTTCCTCCATCCCAAGAAAAAGATTAAGTATTTCGGAGGCCATGGCATTGACGTTGCTTTTTTTTTTTCTCTTCAAACAGAGGATTTCTCGCAGCCAAAAAGAAGCCCATCATCTTCACCATGGCAAGGCTCGATGTGGTCAAGAACATCACGGGCCTAACCGAATGGTACGGTAAGAACAAACGCCTCAGAAACCTAGCAAACCTCGTCATCGTGGGAGGCTTCTTCGACCCAAAGAAGTCGAAGGACAGGGAAGAAATGCGTGAGATCGAAAAGATGCACTCTCTAATCGACAGGTATCAGCTCAAGGGGCAGATTAGGTGGATCGCCGCTCAGACCGATAGGCACCGTAACGGTGAGCTCTATCGAGCCATAGCAGACACCAAGGGAGTCTTCGTCCAGCCCGCTCTTTACGAAGCCTTTGGGCTAACGGTCGTCGAAGCAATGAACTGTGGCCTGCCTACTTTCGCCACGAACCAAGGCGGGCCCGCCGAGATCATCGTGGATGGTGTCTCGGGGTTTCATATCGACCCGAGTAACGGAGATGGGGCGGGCGATACGATCGCTGATTTCTTCGAAAAGTGTAAAGGAGATAATACATATTGGAATAGGGTGTCTAGAGAAGGTCTCAAGAGGATAAACGAATGGTATTGTTAACCCTATATATGTAAGCTTATCATCAGCTCTTTTCTTCGCTTCTTTCGATTAAGATATTGTTTTTTTATCAGCTACACATGGAAGATCTACGCCAACAAAGTTCTGAACATGGGAGTAGCTTACAAATTCTGGAGCCAACTGAACAAAGAGCAGAGGCAGGCGAAGAAACGATACGTGGAAATGCTTTACAATCTCTGCTTCAGAAAGCTGGTGAGTTTGCAAATTTAATGATGTTAACATCTGTAATAGAAACCGATCTAACTTACGTAAACGTCGCAGGCCAAGAATCTGACCCTCCCAACCCAAGAATCCAAGCGCGAAGCAAAGGCGGAGATTGAAGAAATGGCTCAGAATCGAAGAGTGGAAGCAGCACTGTCGAAAGAAACGAAGCTAAGGGAAGAAGTCTCTGCCTATGGCCATGAGGCTGAAGGTGGAAGGCGTGGGGAGACTTCGAAGGTCGACTTGTCGAGGATGAAAGGTACTAACTGTGCTTGTAGTTGGCTTTGCCTTTGCGTTTCGACTTCGATCGTTCTATACGCTTTGTGGAAGAAAATGTATCAGCCTTCCGAGTAAACTACTGCATAGATAAACTCTGTAGCTCATTTGAATGAATGACCGACTTTGTATGAGCTGATGCAAGGAAATGAAAAGCATATTTATTGCCTTCATATGAGATGACTTGATTTGAAATTCTGCTTTCTTTGTCTTATCCCTTGGTAACTTAGGACGCACTAAAAACAAATATACACATAAATTTAATAGTCTTTCTCAAGATTAAGAAAATGATTTTTCTTGATGCACCTAAATTTATATAAGGGAATTTGATCAAATTTCCAAATTAATTTGAAATCTATTTAAGTTTCCCATAGCCTGGGAGAGAAGGATTATTATAAGCGTTTACATTTACGTATCAGCGCTTTTCGGTCTCCTTTCCACATATATAACTCTCTCTCTCTCTCTCTCTCTCTCTCTCTCTCTACAATCACAAGCAAACATAGTAATACGAAATGTCAACACAGCAACAGCCGACCCAAAACTACTACTTTTGCCACCAGTGCGACCGCCACGTCGCCGTAGCGCCACCGCCGTCGCCAACCTCAGACGTCGAATGCCCCAATTGCCACGGGGGATTCCTGGAAGAAGCCCCTGATTACAACCCTAACCCTAACGCCGGCTTCCCCACTAATTTCCCCTTCTCCTTCTCAACCGTATCCCACGGCGGAGGAGGCGAAGGCGGGATTTCATTCACCAGCTCCCCCTTCGACGACCTGTCCGCCCTGTTCGGCGGCGCTCGTTCCCCTACCGAGTTCAACCCCTTCGATTTCCTCAACACGTACATCTCCGGCCTCCAATCTCGCGGCGCGAGCATCCAGCTGGTCTTCGATGGGCCCACGAGCTTCAGTATCGGCGGCGATATCCGTACGCCGGCGAATTTCGGGGATTACTTCCTCGGCCCGGGTTTGGAACAGTTGATTCAGCAGCTGTCTGAGAATGATCCGAATAGGTACGGTACTCCACCTGCCTCGAAATCAGCAGTTGAGGGTTTGCCTGATGTTAAGATCGACGAGGCTATGATGGCCTCTGATTCTTCTCAGTGCGCTGTTTGTAAGGATAGCTTTGAGCTGAGCGAGGTTGCCAAGTTGATGCCTTGCAAGCATATTTACCATAAGGATTGCATATTGCCATGGTTGGAATTGCATAACTCCTGCCCTGTGTGTAGGTATGAGCTGCCTACTGATGATGCTGATTATGAGGGTAGAAAAAATGGTAATTTGGGTGGGAATCAGAATAACAATGGTAGAAGCAATAGTTCTAGCGATAACAATAACAATAACAATGGCGATGGTGGTGAACAGACGCCGAGGACTATGGAGAGGAGCTTTAGGATATCACTTCCATGGATCTTTAGAGGGCTTGGGTCGGGAGCTGAAGCAAGTGGTTCTGGGAATAATGATGGAGGAAATAATAATGGCGGAGATGGTGATAGCGGTGGTGGTTCACGTGCAAGGCAGGAGGATCTCGATTGAAGTATGATTCATTGTTATGTTTATTATGATCTTCCATACTTGCAATTTTCAATTGCTTTCGTTATGATTTCGCGGTGGAATTCTCTTGGAACATGAACTGGACAAGGAAAGGGAAGTATGGAGTGATTAATGATCCCATTATAGGTTGATCGATCTTGGTTTGTTGTCCCTGTCTTTTTTTCTTTTTGTTTGCTTTGGTATACAGTTACATTACAGCTCTAGTTAGTGTTATGTTTTGAAATATCCTTCTAAACTTGAATATATCTATAGTCGATTAGCTAGCACTGCGATTCTCTGGGCTGATGTTAGATTGACAGCGGAGATAGATATCGACTTAGATTAGTGTGGTCAAAACTTGAATGTTGTCATCGCTTGCCTGATTTTGAAAACCCATTTTCGATTGATTCAGCGGTATGATGGTGCTATTCATCGTTGCTTTGTTTGGCCTTGCTTTAGGGTTTGGCCTCTTTTTAGTCCCTGCAAAGGTTTGATTTTTGAACACGCTTTGGCTAAGAGCAGATCAGGCAAATTGCAGTTTTAGTAGTGAAGGCAACTCAGATGTTCGAAGAAACGCGAGTAATGTTATCATTTCAAATACAACTCAGATGTTCGAAGAACACGCTTTCATACCTCGTTTTGGTTGATTATTGTCGAGTGTGTGTAAGGAAATTTGGCACGTGATACATAATAATTAATTATAATAGAATAAAAATATAATAAAATTTTGAAAAACTACCCACTATCACACTATTCATTATATAAATAGTTATTTATCAATATAAAAAAATTATAGATATTTAACACGTGCAATGCACGGGTAATAAAGTAAACTAGTATTACAATGTGTGTGTATTATGTAAATCGTTTTGATTGGGGTCACTTTTTGGGCTTTTTCTTGGTTGAAATCAAGGCTCGGCTGCTAAGTTATCACGCGGGCTTAAGCTCATTAAGGGCTTAACTTCGAGTCTTGTCAGAAAATACAGTATTTTGCAAGGGCTCAACTGAAAACAAAATTGTCTGTTTGGAAATTGCTATTAGATGCCTTAAGTTTAGAATGTTGTCAAATTGTTCCCTATTATTGGCAAAGCAAGAAAACAGTGTCTTCTTCACTGCAGTGGCACCTTCTTCTTAAAGTAGAAATCACCCTCGATTCCAATTTCCCGCCCGCAAATTTTGTTAAATCTGAAGCCTTCCAACGATGGTCAGAAGCTCAAAGAAGGAAGCTAACGCCACGGCGGCGAAGCAGAGAGACCCAGACGTAGAAGAGAGGCTGAGGCTCAAGAAGCTCGCCGTATCGAAAAAAGTTCTGTCAACTATTCCACAAAAAGTAAGTGCATCGACGGCTCTCGGCCCGTCGAAGACTGTGGTCAAGCACCACGGAAGAGATATAATCAGGAAATCTCAGAGGAAGAATCGGTATTTGTTCTCGTTCCCTGCTTTGATTGCTCCTGTTTCGGGGGGAAAAATTGGGGAGCTCAAGGATTTGGGGACGAAGAACCCAGTGCTCTACCTTGATTTTCCGCAGGTGAATGTTCTTACCTTTCATGCGCTTGCGTAGCTACTAATTGTGTGCTGTTGATTCTTGTGTTGCCCGTTAAGTCACCTGTACGGATAGTGCCTTTTCCTGTATGTATTTTTCACCAGCTTCATATTTTGTAGGGTCAGATGAAATTGTTTGGGACGATAGTTTACCCGAAGAATAGGTACTTGACGCTTCAGTTTTCTAAAGGTGGGAAGCAAGTAACATGTGATGACTACTTCGAGCATATGGTTAGTTTTCCTAACTATACAACGGCCTTCAATTTGTCTATGGGCTGATTATGAATTTATGGTCATTCATTGAATAGCCATGGAAATATGCAATAGTTATCAGTCTTGACAATATTCTGGCTGGGGGCATTTCTTCAATTCTCGGAAGACTCTTGGGAATGGGATTTGTTATGGCTGGCTGCCTAGGCCCCTTTTATTGTGTTGTGCATCTGAATTTTATTTCAACATGTCGCTGCAATAAAGACACGAAGATGCTAAGGTTTTGATGCTTGAGTGAAGGAAATATTGGTCCTATGGCAACATAAAGACTGGGATTGTATAGTTTTTCCTACCACATGTTGCTCTGGAAAATGACAAACATTGCGATGTGGTTACATCTTACAGTATATATCATGTATCAAGTTTACCTAACTCATAGATTTTGTGCCTTCGCCTGTTACTATCATATTATGAAACTCACAGACCTCTTTGCACCCTTGAATTCCAGATTGTCTTTTCAGAGGCTTGGTGGATAGGAACGAAGGACGAGAATCCAGGTGAACTACAGCTTCCATTTCCCAAGGAGATGCGCTTGGTTAGCTTTTACTTTTACCCTCTCCGAAATTAAAAACGGAGTTTCTACCGTACAACCAATTATATTTCGACCTCTACAATTGTGTTATATGCTCAGGAAGAAAGTACAGAGTATGACTTCAAGGGTGGTGCCGGTGCCACACATGACAGAAAACTAGATACTGTTAAACGAACAACCAAAGACTTGGAACAAGATTCCCCAAATGTAACTCAAACTGATGATTTAGGGGAGAACCAAACCGATCATAAAGATCAAGCAGAAACTACTCCATCCCGCCGCTCTGCCAGGAATGCTGGGAGAACTATAAAGTATATTTCTTTCCTATATGTGGATTGGTTATTAATCATTTTTGCTTTCCATAATTCTGAATAATATATCTAGTTATTATTTGTACCAGAACTGCTTGTTTGACCACAAAATATTATTTACAGTTTACTTCTCTTATAAAATTTTCTGTTCCAGTTTTGCAGAGATGTCAACGGGAGATGATTTTATTGAACATGGAGCTGAAACGTCTGCCAAAGAGGATGCGAAGATTGATGCTGATATCCTTTTATTGTTCCTCAAGGCTTCTTCCGCTCTTTCTTTCTTTTTTGTTTTCCTTTTCTTTTTCCTACTGAAAGATCTTTGCATGCATGAAAATGTTGAATATCCTTAAAGACAATACACAGGGAGAACTCTTCATATGGCGTACCTGAGGTCGATGGGGAAAGTGATAAGAATAGTTCCGCACAACACAAGCAGAATGCAAAAGCTATTGAAGCCTCTAAGCCTGTTCGAACATCTTTGGTTCAGAAAACGTTGTCTTCATTGTTCAATAGAGCAGTGGAAAAGGTATAGACACACATAGTACTCAGTTATTCACACTATGTTTTCCCCGTCATTTCTAATCCGAATTCACCTGCCATGGCTCCATTTCTTTCAGAAGGACGTGACACAGAAAATCAATAGTGTAACTAAGGAGCAGAAGAAGGAGAAGGCAGTATGTTGTTGCATATAGTGATGACTTTTTTTCCCTAGTTTTGTCTTATCAATGTCTAGGCTTATTATTCCTATTGCATAATCACATAAGTATATGTACTTATATATTGATCTTTTCCTGCCAGAAGATAGACCGTGTTGATTGTTTAATCGTCGACAAAAGGGAGCGTAAAAGCACACTTGTTTCGTCCTCAAAGAGAGGACATCCTCCCAAATCGCCAGATCCTATTGATTTGTCATCTGAGGTAAGGAAATATCACTCGTTTCTTCACGGATCATCTGCATATTCATACTCGACTGCTCTCTACCTTACACATTCGAATGAAAATGGATTCTTAGAAGGGTATAAATATCGCTTTTCGTCGTCTTCTGCAGGCCGAAGACGACGACATTGAAGATTTTTCATCATCGCCACAGGTTTGTAATTGTCATAAAATCTTTAGAATGTATATGAGTAATTTGTTATTCCTTGACTGTATTTATAACTCATTTCTTGCAACTTTCTTCAGGATATGGATGCAAGCGATGAAGATTGGACCTCTTGATGAATTTTTCTTTCATATATAAACAGAATTAGATATGCCTATAGCACATATAAGACGTGTTGTGAGTTAACTTGATGTCCATCTAAGCCAACATTTATTATTGCATAAATGGCTTTTATTAGAAAATAATTACTGATCGTCTTTGAATTGTCAAGGTGTTTCAATATGTGTAAGAAAATAATTACTGATCGTCTTAGAGCATTAGAAATAAAACATATAGTTTGATTTATTTAAAAAAAAAAATTATATCGTCGATATGTGTAAGTGGATAAAAGTGAAACTAAGAGCTACTCCGCTAAACCTCGTAAAACCTCGAATCAGCATTTCTCTTCTGTGAAGCGACACAAAAATGGTGGTGGTGGTGTCACCTCACACAGCGACATTAGCTCGAAACTCCTTTCTCTTACACAATGTCAATCATCAGAGCGTTATTGCAGCCGCGCGCAAAAGCCGTATCTACCAAAATAGGATGAGCTTTTCAAGCTGTCGTGGCAGAATCTCTTTGCTTTGCCGTCCTTCAGAAACCGGGTCGGGTATTTTGGGTCGCCTTCCCTGGTTTCGGGTGTCTTCAGGCGGAGGCGGAGGGGAAGGTGGTGCTGGGAATGGAGGTGGCGGCGGCGGTGATGACGGTGGCGGTGAAGAGGGTGGTAATTTGCCGTTCCTCTCATGGTAAAGGTTTCGATTTTATAGAAGTACTTCTCGTATCGACTTTGGGATATTGCGCTGGAAATGGAATTGTAGAGATGTATTAGAACGAGCTTCGTCTTGATAATGATCATAGGAATTGTACCGAATTTTGAATAGGAGGAAGATTAATCTCTTTCTACTTTCTAGGTTCATTGAAGCTCCTTCAGTTCTAAATTAACAGGTTTTTCTCCGTTCTTACCTGAAATGGACTTGGAATTTTCTCATAGGTATCTGTCTCTTCTTGCCAAGTATCCCGTGATGACAAAAGCTGTGACGTCGGCATTTCTAACTCTGGTTGGAGATCTTGTCTGTCAGGTAAACTTACGAACTCCATTTTTGATATCGTTTGATGCGTTAGACAAAAGATTAGCAAGAAATAGTCGGTTATTGCACAACGCCCTGTCGTCAGTAGTTAGTAGATCATAATAATTCTCTGAAAGTGAAGCTGATTTTTGACGATTCTCAGCTCGCCATTGATAAAGTGCCTTCTCTGGATTTGAAGAGAACATGTCTCTTCACGATTCTCGGGCTGGTCTTAGTCGGTCCAACGTTGCACTTCTGGTAATAACCATAAAGTTTCTTTCTTTAGCAGTTTCATTTGTCTTCGTGTAACCCTTTTTTTTTCTAAAATGAAAAAGGTATTCGTATTTGAGTAAACTGGTGACAATGTCTGGTGCTTCTGGAGCTCTTTTGAGGCTTATCCTTGATCAGGTCATATCTCTTATCTATTTGAGTTAATTTATTTGAATTGGTGCAATAATCGTTAACGATTTTAGCAGTGGATTAGTGCAGTTTATTTTCTCTCCAATCTTCATTGGGACATTCCTATCTACCCTGGTGACTCTTGAGGGTAGGCCATCGCAAGTCATCCCTAAGCTAAAACAGGTACTGAACTAAATGACTCGTTTAAAACTAAGGATCGAAGATCATTAGAATACATTTTTCCAAGTAATCTTGCAACATTATATGGTGTGTCGTGTCCTAGGAGTGGTTGTCTTCGGTTATTGCGAACTGGCAACTGTGGATTCCTTTTCAGTTCCTCAACTTTCGATTTGTGCCCCAACAGTTTCAGGTTCGTTACAAATAAGTACACCATTAACGTAGTTTTAAGGCTTCTGTTTTACATCAGAAATTTATGCGAGGAAAGCCAAGGAAACTGTGTGTAGGCATGAGCCTAAAGGGTTCTCTCAGATTATCTTGTTACCAACGGAAAATTGAAGCGTGCGTGTTTCTTCGTTCTTACAGGTTCTTGCTGCAAATTTCATTGCACTGATATGGAATGTGATACTATCCTACAAAGCGCACAGAGAAGTAGTTCTTGCCAAATAGGCATAAAGATTATCTGTCCTTTTCCTTTTCAGTTCTTCCCTTAAGTCATCGTCTCCATGAAATGGTTTCGTAAGGTTTGCTTGCAGGCACCAATAGTTTTGTAATGCTACAGAGGTTCTTTACTGTACTATCCGTACAATTTTCCAAGCATAGAATAGCACACTCACGCACGGATATTATATACAATATATATTTGAAATTCAGTTATAGAACAGCGATAGCAAATATACTAAGAACAGAAATCTATGGAGTATGAGTAAAGCCCTAAAATATATACTTCAAGTGCTTGCTGGCGGCGACTTGGGAGGATCATGGCGAGTATTTGCACCTGTTTCTGAGTAGTCTTCAACCTCCAAATCAATTCTACCTTTTCTCTGCTCATCAGAAAAGTAAAGAAAAGAAAAAGTTAACATTACATTAAAAGAATTTACCATCAAATTGCAGAGCACCACAAAAGCAAAATGAGAACAAGATTATACCGTAGTAAGCTCGTCAAACAGATACAGCAGTGACGTTTTCTGGTGAGTTATTACCGACTCAAAGCTCCCTGCGGAAAAAAAAAAAAGAAAACAAACGGCATGAATGAACAAACAAAGAAGAAAAAGCCAGAGAGAGATGAATCTTCTTTTCATACTTGAAGAAGGAACTGAAGCAGCCCGGGGAACGTAGCAGCTAGCGAAAAGCACCATAGATAGCAAACTTATTATGGCCTTAGACTTCATACTCTTCACCGTTTGAATAAAGGGCTCTGCTCACATATCTGAAAAATGGGGTCATATAAATGCAATAGGGTTTTGCTTTGCTTTGATCTGTGTGGCCAAATGGGAAAAGAGATGTGTGTGTGTGGGGCTGTGAGCCGTATTTATGAACGTGTGATCATCAAACAACACATAGCTTGTTGGGGAAAGAGAACACGAAAAACAATGTAGATAGATAGATAGATAGAATAGAATAGAATAGATAGGTATAGGCATTATATGGTTATGTGCATTATGCATGTGCCGTCTATTACCATAGTGGGATCGGTGTAATGTGTCAAGAAAGTCAACTAAGTACTTGAAAGGACAAAGACATTGCAAGTGATGTGCGTTTCAAATTTGCTTTTTCCGCCACCAATAATAGAAAGAAAAAGGATCATTAACTATTAAGTTTAGGGGAGTTGCGTGGTGGAAAGGATCATTATAAAGACTTACTATTATTCGTCAGTCGAACTGTTTTGCGAACACAACTCTTCAGTTCTGTAATGATCATACTAGTGTCTCAGTCAAAACTAAGAAGATTGAGCTCTCTTTCAATGTCAAAAAGACTCAATTATTCATCAAATTAGATACACTCTCAGTCCCAAAAATCCCACAATTTTCTCACGCCGAAATCAGTAGTCGCCAACTCAGCACACGCCCGACGCTCTTCGTCTGGCGAACTTTATCTTCGTCGGGTCGCCACCTTTCTCCTCGAATATCACCAAAACGTTGCCCGACTCCTTAAACCAAGACCTCGGCACATGATACCTAATGTAATAATAACCAACAGAAACCGTTACGTACTTCGATCTTTTTCTTTTCGTTATATTACTATTCCAAATATATCTTACCATCTTTGCGTTGGTTGGTCGCAATCCGTGTTACACTTGTCGGGCATAAATTTCCCTCGATAGTCGCATTGCTGGACGCATTTTTCGGTAGGAGAGGCTTTTCTCGGCCAATATCTGCCTATTTCTTGACCGTTAAGCCATGCTAAGCCTTTCCCCATGTGAAGCATATCGAGCCCAATTGGTTCTTCGCCCGGTGGGGCATCAACTATAGCCTGAATTTTGACAAAAACCATATTATGATGTGTTTAAATCTGACATATGAACATATATATATATATGTATGTATAGAATCAAGTCATTGAGTTTATGTTTCTTTTTTTTTTGTGTGTCTATGATCGACATCGATACCTTGTACCATGTAAGAGGCTGTTGCTTAGGCGGGACTGACGTTGATGTCCACTTTACGCTGTTTATGGCGTCGAAAATCCTGCGATTTTCTCCTAATAGACCAACCTGAATATGCAATATACAGTCGAAAAATGATAGTAAAGTTCGAAAATAGAAGAACGAGGCGATGATTAAACCTTGTACGTCCATTTACTCGCAGTTAGATCTATTACGCCGTTCTTCAGCCCTACGATTCTGACGCTGGTAGGACCCGCCCCGATCCACTCGTAAAACGCTCCAGCGTTCTGGGAACGAAAGAGAGGGATTTCGAGATAATAATACATGAATATGCATCTTTTGAATTGATCAATTGATCTCTATCAAAGTACTTATGAGCTGTGATTTAAACAAAAAAACACCTGTAGGCCAACAGCCATGTTCAGCAATGCAATCTCATTATTCCCAGGCTTGAGATATATGGGAGCTCTGAGTATGAATCTTGGCACCGTACCATTCCCAGATGCACTAGCTGAGAGTATACGTTAAACACATATTATATATATGTGTATATATATATAACACAGAGAGAGAGAGATTGAGAGAGAGAGAGAGAGATTAACCTTGGAGCTTCTGATTGACGAAGACATGCATGGCATGGCCTTTGGATTCAATGAAAAGCATTGGACCATTGCTTCTATTTCTCGAGAGTTCTTCACTGTTTCGAACGTTGAAACTGCGTGGACATATTAAAGTTTAGTTAAAATCAGATGGTTATACTCATAATCTGCACTGTAATAAAAAACATATGAACTCATCGATTTTCTTCCAAGGACGAACCTCGTCGTGTACCATAGGTAGTCAGTAGCGTCTTTCGTAGTGTTAATATGATCGACCAAACCATTCTGGGAAAAATCGGGGGCGTCCCATATCCCAGCTTTCTCAACGAACACGTCCCACTTAAGGCTCGCCGTGTATTTCTCAGGCGATAAAATGGACGGCTGTAGATCGGTCGGTATCATCTCAACCTCAGAAGATTGAGGACCAATCTGAAGAACAAAAAAATTTAGAGGACTTCCTTTTTTAACCGTATACGCATAAAGACGAGCCTTTTTTTCTTACATCTGCTGTGTTGAACTCGACATTCTTGCAGTCTGGTAATATGCTCACCGACCAAGCGGGCAAACGATACGAAGCGTTGCGAAAAACTAGCGTAGCTTCGTTTTTGTCGTCTGCGTTGGAAATAAAGGCGGCGCACGACTTCTTCGAAGGGTCTTCGTAAACGTTGGCCTACAAAACAAAGATAACATTTTCTGTTTAAACTCTTACGACGAAAGTATACGAAATTTAAGGTTAATGATTGTTCACCTCTTGTAAGGGGCCTAAGGGCAGTAAGGAGGGCGTGCCGTGGAGCAATGCGTATTCGCACGATTTTATGGACTTATGAAGCTTTTTGAGATGGCCCCACTTAGGACATCGAGCCAATCCTGGAATTCCACGTCAGACGAAGCATTACAGAGGCGTTTTTTTCTTAACGCAATGTAAGAAGATAAAAGACTGTGTAAGAAGAAATAAATAACCGTATTCATCGATTGGCGCGTCGTAGTCGTAGCTTGTGGTGATGAATGGCCCGCCCGAAGTGCGTCCAAAGTTCGTCCCGCCGTGATACTAATAAACGAATACATATATGAATAAATATATAAATACGTACAATCAAATTATATATACAAGTAAATAAAAGAGGACCATGTAGTAGTTTTGTAAGCTTCCTCCTTTCTGGAAAAACCGAGCGACTGCAAAAGCGACGTCTTCGGCGGGTCTGTGAGGTTGGCTTGAACCGAACGTTCTAAACCTGAGAATTAAATTTTTGTCGCAAAAAAATATTAGGAAAATGCGATATTTTTTTATTCCTCAAAATCTAAGAAAAAGTTATTCAACAGAATAAAAACAGAGCATCATACCATCCCGGCCAGTTTTCAGTCCAAAACTTAGGCTTATTCGGAGAGATGGGATTGAAGCTATCGCAGTAAAACGAATTGCACGTATCAATCTAAGACCAAAATTTGAACCGTTATATTTAGTACGAAAAATGGAAAGATTCGATGAGGTGGCGTTCATACAATAGTCGCGGGAGGATCGAACTGTTCGCACATGATCCAAGGAACTCCAATGTTCTGCGAAACCGCCATGTCAGCGGCCCAAACGGTGTATCTCTTACCAGCTTCTCCATAAGCTGCTTCATAGAATCCATATTCATTTTCGACCTGGGCCAAGATTATGGGACCTCCTTGTGATCCGAAGAACTTCTCTTTCTTCATCAGATCGACAATGTACGTCGTGAACTTTTTCATGTAGTACTGCCATTTTATTTTCCAAGAAAGAAAGAAAACGAATTTGTAATAAAACAATGGAGGGAGTATTCTAGTGTGTATTATCCATTCAGTGGATTGTAATAAAAGAAAACCTTGAAGGGCTCATTATCAGTTCTAAACACAGTTCCTGGGACATAATGCAGCCAAACAGGGACTCCACTGCGAATCGAATTTATCGTTCGTTAGATGTTAAGGACAAACGATTTTTCGAACAACCTTAATTTCGAAGATCGAAAAAGTCTATGTTGTGTTGTATGGCTTACCCATAGTTCCACTCTGCTGCGACGAATGGGCCAATTCGAAGAATGAGGTACATTCCTGCATCTTGGACAACCTTGCAAAACCTGACTAAATCATACCTTCCACCAAAGTAATACTACACAGAAAAAAAAAAGAGAAGAGATGCAAGAAAATCAGAATGAGTTAGCAATCGAAAATGAGATGGTTTTTGAGAGAAGGAAAGAAAAAATGCAACTAACATTGTCAGGAGAGGGTTCATGTCCATTCCAAAATACATAGGTTTCAATAGCATCTGCTCCTCCTTCTTTTGCCAATTGGACCAAGCCAGGCCACATCTATGATGAATGAAAACATTCAATTTCATATGTATAAAACATGAAGCTTCTGTTCTATAGATGAGAGGCCAGCCATTAAAGAACTCATTCTGCATATTCTACAGAGCCTTAAAAGATTATATATCATAAAGTTAATGAAGCTGACTAAGCTTGCTTACGTCTGGGACACTGCGAGGGTAGTGAATGGAAGCTGATATGATAAGCTTCCTTTGTCCATCGATGATGAGCGAGCGATTATCGTAGCTCACGTTGTAAGCTGCGAGCGAGGCAGAGAAGTGTAATGAAAGTACGATGAAGCCCAGAAAGGAAAACAAGAGAGTTTCTTTTCTTGGCTTATGGGATGACGGTGAAACACAATATGAAGAAGAAGAAGAAGAAGAAGAACAAGCCATTCTACAATGTTGTCCTAGCTGCAAAAGTCATGCCCCAAGATTGGTATTTGTACTAGTGTCACCATCACACTCCGAAACGAGGTGCAACTTGTTAAAAAAGAAATAAACTTTATCTTACTACTACATAATCTCTGTGTTAATTTAATATTGTTCCATGAATCAAAGCATGTATGTCAGAGAAATGCTGGGAGCCATTGGTCGGAGTTAACTTGGCACCGTCCTATTTTTCGCAATTTAATAAGCAATCATAGACGCGTTTGTTGGTTCTATGGAGTGACGATTTGCCATTTTCATGGGAATTAAAAGCCCCTCACATCATATAATCCACAGCCCACTTATAAACAGTTCATCCTTGCAATAATGAGATAAAGATGGAGGGAAGTCTTGGGTTCGTTTCACGGATCTGAGGAATATAATGCAAACAGCTCAGCTCTCTCTGTACAGCAGATTGCTTTGCAGGCCATGAAAAGTTACAGTTACCGAGTTTTTTTTTTTCCTTTGTCAGAAGCAGAGATATATATCAATCTACTGCAGCTACAAAACACACACTGTGCTGTAAATTTTTGGTATTATTACAGTGCTTAAGTAGTATCGAAAACTTAGGGTGGTAGCAAAGTAATACATACAGTATAGTATGTGGAGCCGAAATAATAATTAGATACAACGCGCAATGTCCATGTGCACCTAACTGAAGCCCACAATATCATTTTCTAATAAATGCTCACGTTTACTGGTTTTCCTTTTTATTTCCGATTTCTGTTCAATGTTTCCCTTGTAAGAAGATTGTTTGTTTAAAGTCTACGTCGCGCGTTTTTGCTGAAGTCGCTGAATACTAAAATTGGGTTTGTATTTGCGTACTGGATATGGGCCGCTTAAAAACTTTTCGAAGGCCCATTATGAATGAGCCCATTAAGCGATTTCATTGAAAATTTGCCCTTTGCAGACCAAAAAATAAGCCCTAGGGCGTTCGTTTCTGTCTTCTTCGGAAACAAAATTCAACGGCGGAATCGCTGTTATTTACAGCTCGATTCAGGAGAATAACTTGATAATAATGGCTGGAAGGGAAGTTCGTGAGTACACGAACCTTACCGATCCTAAAGGTATTATTTTTGAGTTCGTTTTAGCTGGCTTTTTGGCATTGTTGGTTGATTTGAATATATGAAAATAGATAAGAAGGGAGGCAAAGGTAAGGACAGGATCGACGAAGAAGAAGTCACATTCCAGCGCATGGTCGCAAAGGTTAGCGTTTATTTTCCCATTTCTTTTCGTTTTTTGTTTAGTTTTATTTCAATCGGTGGTTTTAAATTTTCACCCCAAGAAGAAAAGATTAATCACATTTTGGCCTTTTGAATGAATGAGTAATAGTTATCCAAATGCTTCTCTGCTTTTGAAGCTGTAGATAAACAGATTAAGGATTTGAAGCTGAACGTCGGTTGTTATATGCGTTGTGCTACTGCAATTCAGTTCAGATTATATTTTGCAATGGGATTTTGGAAATTTTATGTTCTTCTTTCTGCCTTTCGTTTTTCTTTTAATCTAACTGTTTGAACTTTGAAGATTTAGGAAAATATTCTGATAACGTGCCCTGGCAGGGAAAATGGCTACTTCTCCGGGCTGTTTGAAAGTACAGATGCAAGAGTCTTCTGGAGAACGTGGAGGTTACCTTCACGGCCGAGGCGGTATGCATATTCTCTTCTTCTATAGGAACATGATATTTATAATGAAAGTTCGTCGTTTTCGCGAAGAGTTTGACTTGAGATATTTTTATTGAGTTATGCTAAGTTAAAACATGCAGCTTTGGATAGTGATGATATACTTTATCTAAAGGAGCAAAAGGAAGCTGAGGATGACGCAGAGCGTCTTCTTCGCCGGACTGAGAAACGTGCGTATGCTGCATTTAAGATATCCTTTTAATTTTATGTAATAACACAAAGGAGTGGTCAGAGAGAGCCTCAGAAATTCCAGGGTTTGAAATCTCGTCTTACCTACCATCCTAGCATATGCTTGACCTGTAAATTGCTATCGTTTCCCCTACATCAACAGATAGAAACATTGCTAAGTTGATCTCTGTCAATCTTCAGTTATTTTTTAACTGTCGACCCCTGGAAATCCCTGTATGGTTGACCATCCAACAGTATGTATATATACATTTTCTTATTATGGTATTTTGTTCTTGTTTTTTCTACATTCCTTGACTACCAAATCACAAAGCTGTTGCTGAAGCTTCCCCTGCATCATCTGTTCCTTTGCCACTCCGAGTTGAGCCCAAGCCAAAGAGTGGGATCAGGCATGCCTATTTCTGTTTGGATATATTCGTCTTATTTGTTTATATACCCACACACACATACACGTATATATTTGCAGAATATACTTTTATCTACATGTATATCTCTGATGAAATAATCTGCATATGCAGGCAGCAAGATTTATTGAAGAGGGTGGTAGAAGTCAAGCCAAAGCGGCGGAAAGCTGCTGGCTCTTCGGCTGCAGAGCAGAAGAACGAATCTATGATTGATAACAGCGAAAAGGAAAACGAAAGGCTCAGCATATCTGAATCTTCAGGTATTGCAACTAAAAAGCATGAATCTGCGAATGATAACGGGCAGAAAACAGAGGTTAAGGTTGATAATCCTGTCAAGAGTTTACTAGCGGCATATGAAAGTTCTGATGAAGATGACTGATATTTTGCTGTTAAGCTATCATCCCTTCTTATTACATGGTGTTGCTGTATGGCTTATAGTCCTTATGCTTTTATGGGAACTATCTACTCTGCCAAGCTAGAGATTTTGTTGTGGAATGCCATTTTTCTGAATTAGGACATTTTCTTTTTCCTTTTTTTTTCTTGAATTGGAATGCTCCTCTAAGTTTCACTTGGGTTTAATATTCGTTGTAACTTGTCATTTACTATTCTAGAATGTTTACTTTCTTTAGTACTTTCCCTCGGTTTTATTCATATTTGTTTGTACTACCGTTCGCGTTGCAGGTTTTAATTTGTGGTTTTCAAATACATTTTAAAATTTAGTGGTAAGGTTTGGTTGTTGAGCTGGAAATTGGAGTCAATTTGGTGTCTTTAAAAATAGTAAAGATATATTGAAATTATTAATAGAATGAAACTAATACATCGATGACCAAATCGTCACATCGGAAAGTTTTGTTTCGTCATGAAATTAATTTAGTGTATTGCCCCGTTGAGAAAAGTAATCACAAAAATTGAAATTGATAAAGCTGGAATCAAATTGGCTTTAGAGAGGAATTATAATTGGAAATTTAACTACGACATAAAGTGGGCAGGTCGAACTATTTCCAACTTCTTGGCAGCATATGAAACAATATGCTAAGATTAGTGTTTGGGATGTGTTATATCTGTCATACATTGTTGAAAATAGCAAAACCTGTCTTGAGAAATGGGACATTATGTAATAATAATAAAAATGATCTCTTTAGTTGTTTAGGATGATGCAATTTAGCAAATATTAAGTTGTTCACGGAACCCTATACTAGAAAATTTAGAAGAAAAGAAAGAACTATGACAATATGGTGATATATTCAAATTAATAACATGATAGAAATTCCACTTCATTCGGTCCTATTGTACGAAAAAGTGACAATGGTGACATTTGATGGTTATAATTGGTATGTAGTTACTAGTCTCAAACTTGTAGAATCCAACTTGAATACTTGAAATAAAAGAGCATATCATAAATATTATTTGATCAGGAAAACATTTGAGAAAGGGTAGGGTAGGGGACATTGCATATGTATTGTTTTCAATATTTATTGAAAAATAATAAAAAAAAAAAACAAAGAACAGAGACTGTAGTTTTTTTATATATACAACATTGAACCGTGATTTGTACTTGCATAAAAGATAAAATCAAATAAAACTACAAACATCCATCCAAAGTTAGGATAAGATATGTATGATAGATATGGGTCGTCACGTGCGAACCTCAATCATTCATTTTTATTAATTATATAATATTTGTGTTATCTTTCTATTGAATTTTATCATGCGAAATAATAATTTTATTATCTTTAGCATCCAAAGTATATAATAAGACGACAAGATATACAAATCACACGTACGGACTATTATATAACCATAAAGTTCGGATCTTTGTCTAATGCAACCTGTATTAACATCATTCCTACCTACTAGCTATACATACGACTAATGAATATGTTAGATGATCATTGAAGCATTATCATCTGATTAATCGACAGAAAATATAATATCCTTAACTTATATCGAAAACCCACATCGATAAATCAAAATAAGAGCGACAATATTCTTAAAACAATATTAATATCTGGCTTGATAACAACGTACACCTATTATAGTAATAGTCGCCGTGTGCTCACAAACTCAACCATGCATAGTTAGCCTCATTAAGATAAGAATATGACATCATCATCGTATGTACTGTCGACATAATAGGAATGGGAAAAGTATGAGTTGAATGGTCAAAAAGCATCTTAAGGGATTTTCCATCGCAGTGTGCTAATAAATTTCTATGCGTTCTCATATGTAAATGAGGTAAGCAATTACCTCATTTACTCGAGCTTAATTGCCTATAAATAGGCCTTTGGCTCAAATGAAAAAAACACACACAGAAGAGAGAATAGAGAGAAATAAGAAAAAAAATAGAGAGTTTGTCGGTATTTTCTCCGACTATAAAGAGAGAGGTGAGGGTTTTCTCCTTTATAGATTGAGAGGTTGTAACTCCTATATTTTTCCTCTATAGTGGATTCTTCTTCCTTGCCCGTGGTTTTTACCCCGATTTGTTTGGGGGTTTTCCACGTTAAATCTCGGTGTCCACATTTTATCTTTAATTACCCAAATATTAGCCGCAATATTATTCGACCGGGTCCGCTGCCACGCCAACAATTGGTATCAGAGCCGAGCTTGGGTTTTATATATCTATTTATCGTATGCTCTGTGGTTGCCACTAACGTGGACCCTCCACATCAGAAAATAATAGATATTATATTGCCCTTGTTACGGTGACGAAAAAGCCGGTACGAGTTCAATAATTATCTGCTGCAACCCGTCGGAGGTATCACTCACGACTGAGCAGAAATTATGGCGGCAAAGTTTGATATCGAAAAGTTCAACGGGAGAAACTTCTCACTGTAAAAATTAAAGATAAAGGCGATCTTGAGGAAGGACGGTTGTCTGGAGGCTATCGATGGAAAACCAACCACGATGACAGACGGGAAAAAAAATGAGGACTAATAATGGAGGAGAATATACTGGCCGGAATTTTGATAGCTTTTGTAAAAGAGAAGGCATCAAAAGGCACTGTACCACGGCATATACTCCACAACAAAATGGAGTGGCGGAGCGGATGAACAGGACTCTGTTGGAAAGAACAAGAGCCATGTTGGGAGCTGCAGGTCTGGATAAATCATACTGGGCAGAAGCAGTCAACACCGCCTGCTACGTGATCAATCGATTGCCTTCAACGACAATTGATCAGAAGACGCCGATGGAGATGTGGACCGGAAAGCCAACTGATTATTCCAAACTCCATCTATTTGGAAGTCATGTGTACGTGATGTACAACGCCCAAGAACCTACGAAGCTGGATCCGAAGTCCAGGAAGTGTTTGTTCTTGGGGTATGCTGATGGTGTGAAGGGGTATTGCCTGTGGGATCCCATTGCCCACAAGGTTGTCATCAGCAGGGAAGTTATCTTCTTAGAAGATAAAATAATCGGAGGAAATGATAGCACTACGAAGGGAAGTTCAGAGACTACGATCATTCAGGTGAAAGGGAAGTCTGTCGAACAAGATTCTTCTGAAGCAGCACCTGAGCGCTTTCGTGCACGACTGGTGGTTAAAGGCTACGCTCAGAAAGAAGGCATCGATGGACGACTGTTCGGATACTCCTGGCGATGTGTGCTACATTCGATCTACATCTAGAGCAACTAGATGGGAAGATGGCTTTTCTTCATGGAGATCTTGAAGAAGAGATTTATATGCTCCAATTGGAAGGTTTTGAAGACAAAGAAAAACGGAACTTGGTTTGCAGGTTAAACAAATCTCTATACGGTCTCAAACAGGCGCCGAGGTGTTGGTATAAGAGATTTGATTCCTTCATCATGAGCCTTGGATACAACAGATTGAATGCAGACTCTTGTGCATATTTCAAGAGTTTGGTAAAAATGATTTTATCATATTACTGTTGTATGTTGACGACATGTTGGTAGCAGGCCCCAACAAAGATCGTGTTGAAGAACTCAAGGCACAGTTGGCTAGGGAATTTGAAATGAAGGACTTGGGACCAGCAAACAAGATTCTAGGGATGCAAATTTACCGAGACAGAAATAACAAGAAGATTTGGCTCTCCCAGAAGAACTATCTGAGGAAGGTCTTGCGACGCTACAATATGCAAGAAGGTAAGCCAATTTCTACCCCACTTCATGTTAAATTCAAGTTATCCTCCAGGAGTCCTAGCAGGGAAGAGGGAAGGATGGAGATGTCTCGAGTACCGTATGCATCAGCGGTGGGAAGTCTTATGTTCGCGATGATTTGTACACGATCAGACATTGCACATGCAGTGGGAGTAGTAAGTCGGTACTGGCGAATCCGGGCAAAAGAGCATTGGAGCACGGTGAAGAGGATCCTATTATATAGAGGAACCTCATATGTTGCATTACGTTACGGGGGAGCAGACTTTACTGTCAGAGAGAACGTTGACTCTGATAAGTTCGTTCGGTGTCGTTCCTCGAGTGGCCTAGCAGAGACGTAAGCAACATGAATGGCAAGGGAGAAAGAATGGTGTGAAGATCCGATTGTTCCTCAATCAAATCTTCAAGTGGGAGATTGTCGACATAATAGGAATGGGAAAAGTATGAGTTGAATGGTCAAAAAGCATCTTAAGGGATTTTCCATCGCAGTGTGCTAATAAATTTCTATGCGTTCTCATATGTAAATGAGGTAAGCAATTACCTCATTTACTCGAGCTTAATTGCCTATAAATAGGCCTTTGGCTCAAATGAAAAAAACACACACAGAAGAGAGAATAGAGAGAAATAAGAAAAAAAATAGAGAGTTTGTCGGTATTTTCTCCGACTATAAAGAGAGAGGTTGAGGGTTTTCTCCTTTATAGATTGAGAGGTTGTAACTCCTATATTTTTCCTCTATAGTGGATTCTTCTTCCTTGCCCGTGGTTTTTACCCCGATTTGTTTGGGGGTTTTCCACGTTAAATCTCGGTGTCCACATTTTATCTTTAATTACCCAAATATTAGCCGCAATATTATTCGACCGGGTCCGCTGCCACGCCAACATGTACTGCGTTACATATATTTGGTAATAGAATAACCATACGTGATATCAGTCAAATAATACAGATAACCATGCTTTACATAATATTTGGTAATAAAATAATCATACGTAATATCAATCAATAATATATAGATAACCACGACTTGACCTTTTCTTCCACTATAAATACTAACCCCTCATATTCTCATTAACATACAATACAAGTCGTTCTCAAGTAATTCCAGCTCGAACAAGAAACTTCCCACTTGAGAGCATACAACTCGCATTATATAAAACCCTCTCACCTTCATTTAATTTGCGTAACATAGTACTCATATATCTAAAAAAAAATGAGTTGTAGAAGAGCTTGGCTAGTGATTTTGGCCCTGTGGTGCATTTTGCTCAATGGCCATACGATATGTGATGCAAGAAAGGTGAGCCGTAATGACACTTATGGTTCGAGAAATCGAGCCTTTCGTGCCAAGCTAGTGGAGAATGGGCTCGGCCGTACACCTCAAATGGGGTAAGAAATATCTTAACCTCATGTTAATGTTATAGTAAAGACTAATGTTGGACTACTTTAACAATGGCGTTTTTCATTGTTCAGGTGGAATAGTTGGAACCACTTTCAGTGTAGTATTGATGAGAGGTTGATCAAGCAAACTGGTGAGTAGATAAGGTTTAGTTAGTTCTCGAGTCTGAGGTTATTTGACTGATATGCTTTTAACTGTTTGGTTTTTACTTTTATTGCAGCTGATGCTATGGTATCAACTGGTCTTTCTTCACTTGGATATCAGTTCATAAACCTCGGTATGCATATATATATGTCTGTATTGTTTGCATTTTTGGTTATCCTTTTTCTCCATTGTAAAGAAATGTGTTTTGATCAAAATGTAACTTTCCTTATTTGGTGCAGATGATTGTTGGGCGGAACAGAACAGAGATTCTAAGGTGTGGGTTTCAATGAAGAAATATCTACCCATTATCCAATTTTTTTTTCTTCCTCTTTTTCTTACATTGTAGTCAAGATTATATACATACAATGAACTGCAGGGGAATATGGAGGGCAAGCACTCAACATTTCCTTCTGGGATCAAATCTCTAGCTGATTATGTGCATGGAAAAGGACTAAAGCTTGGACTCTACTCAGATGCTGGGTATGTCTTTCCTTCATTTCTTGCTCGATACATCATACGAAAAACGGAGAATTAACGCAGATAAAATCTCGATAACGATCTG
Organism: Craterostigma plantagineum; assembly: GCA_027422505.1. Taxonomy (NCBI): domain Eukaryota; kingdom Viridiplantae; phylum Streptophyta; class Magnoliopsida; order Lamiales; family Linderniaceae; genus Craterostigma; species Craterostigma plantagineum. The sequence goes on along the minus strand of JAPQWV010000002.1, from coordinate 34,030,732 downwards.
CAGAACACAGACGTGCAGCAAGCAAATGCCGGGATCGCTGGGATACGAAGAACAAGATGCGAAAACCTTCGCCTCATGGGTACATTTTCTGCTACAAAAAAAAGATTCTTCTGTACCTTTTTATCCTCAATCTATTACAACAACCATTATTCGTTCTAAGCAGGGCGTGGATTACTTGAAGTACGACAACTGCAACAACAATAATCTCAGCCCTAAAGACAGATATGTTAAGATGGGAAAGGCTCTGCAGAATTCTGGGAGATCCATCTTTTTTTCCATGTGCGAATGGTAAGTGAACCAAAACTGCCATTCAAGAAAGAGCTTGATGAAAACTCATCTATTTCTGATCCTAAGTCATATGTTATTACAATCTTGTTTGAAAGGGGGCAAGAAGATCCCGCCACCTGGGGAAAGTACGTCGGAAATAGCTGGCGAACGACCGGCGACATCAGCGACAATTGGGGAAGGTAGTTAACGATATGAATAACACAAATTCAAAATCGTATGATATCAAACGATTAATTAAATCCCAGTTCGTAAAAATCGAATCTTTACAATATAGCATGACCGCTCGGGCGGACGAGAACGACAAATGGGCAGCTTACGCCGGGCCTGGGGGATGGAACGGTGAGAAAACAGAGCACAAAGATCACTTTTTTATTCTTCTTTCGAAGGCGTAAATAACATTCGATTGTTTTTCTTACACGCTCCGTGATTATGGGCAGATCCCGACATGCTTGAAGTTGGAAATGGGGGCATGACATTCGAAGAATATCGATCCCATTTCAGCATATGGGCACTGGCAAAAGTAAGTCTTTTTTCTCCTTTACCTACAAAGACAACTCTTTTACATACATTTGCACCTCAATTTCGACGATATGTGTATATGGTTTTTCAGGCGCCTTTGCTCATTGGGTGTGACCTTCGCTCGATTGACCGTGGGACGCTTTCGATATTGAGTAATAAAGAAGTTATCGCAGTCAACCAGGGTTAGTCTGAAAACAGAGCAGAGTGATGAAAACGACTGATCTTTATAGCCATTGATGATTCTAATACGATAGAATCTACGGTGCAGATAAGCTTGGAGTTCAAGGGAAGAAGCTTAAGAGCGATGGGACGTTAGAGGTTTGGGGAGGGCCACTTTCTGGGAAGAGATATGCTGTAGTTTTGTGGAACAGAGGATCTTCAGAAGCTACCATTACTGCTTATTGGACTGATTTAGGACTTTATTCATCTGCTGTAATGGATGCTAGAGATCTGTGGGAGGTAATGATTTTAGATCAATCGTCGTTTCTTGATTAATTTGATGGAGAAAAAGTTTATATTTTGTGAATTTTTGTCACGTGCAGCATTCAACGATAAGCTCGGTAAAGGGTCAGATATCTGGTAGAGTTCCTTCTCATGGGGTTAAGATGTATAGTCTTTCTCCAAAATGACAGAGAAAGTTGTATCATCGTCATCAATAATAGAGGAGGCTTAAACATAGTAGAATAGTCAATAGTCCCCCCCCCCCCTCTCTCTCTCTCTCTATCTCTCTCTCCCTCATCTCTTTCTCTATCTGATGCCATGTAATAGAAAACTGTTGTAATGTGATTGATTAATAAAAATAATTGAAAACCGAAATGGGATGGGAGTTCAATATTGAATTCAACAGAGACTTAATACCTAAGCTGAACAGTCAAACAAAGCAGCAGGATTTTTTTTCGAAGACTTGCGACAATTAATGAATATAAAAACAATTACAACAGTAAAAGTAAGGCAGAGTATGTAATACTCTCGTGCTTGAATTTAACATTAATGATGTGCGTCCATAGCTAACAGCTCTATTATTAACACTAATAATATCTCAATATTACTAATGTTCAGGGTTTGGTTTACATTGAATGATTCTCAACAACATCCATCTGCATATATTAAATGTTGCAGCGCAAATATCACACCAATAGGGATACCTTTCTATAACAATGTATGCAGATAAATGTTATTTATCACCTCTTAATGCGCTGCTTTGCCATCTTCATCTCATCGACAGCATTGAATTAAAAGAAAAAACCCTTTTCTTTCTGTTTCTCGTGTGTCTGAATATCACTATTGGAGGGTGGTAGCAGTAGTTGATCATCATCACCATCATCATCATCATTCTCAACCCACCACCTTAGAACCCTATATTACAGCAGATAATAGAAACACATAGAAGCATATACACTTCTAGAGGAAAAGATCTTTCTTATGCATGAATTTTGATTGGCCTCAGAGCCTCTGAACATCAGTCAAACTTCCATTGTTCCCAAACTATATAAACTAAAGATGTCATCAGTAGCAGAAGAGGTGAAAATGGAGATCGAAGCTAGCAAGCCACAAGGCAACGGCCTTGTGATGGGAGGGCTGAGCCCTTTAAGCGAAAGCCTATGGAAGGAGAAAACTAACCCTGAATTCGTCGGCGACGTATCAGCTAGGCTGACGTGGAAAGACTTGACGGTGATGGTCACCCTAAGCAACGGAGAAACGCAGAACGTTCTAGAAGATATCTCGGGCTACGCCGAGCCCGGAACCTTCACGGCCCTCATGGGCCCGTCGGGCTCTGGGAAGTCCACCCTCCTCGACGCCTTATCGGGCCGCCTGGCCGCCAATGCCTTCCTCCTCGGCACTGTTCTGCTCAACGGTCGCAAGGCTAAGCTCTCCTTTGGAACCGCCGTGAGTAAAAACGCACATACGTATATGCCTTTCCTTGCCATTAGAGATCTTTGAATGGTTAGTTACTGCAATGATCATCAAAATTCATCATCAGGCATACGTAACGCAAGACGATAACTTAATTGGGACGCTCACAGTTAGAGAAACCATCTCTTACTCGGCCCAACTTCGACTTCCTGATAGAATGCCTCGTTCAGACAAGCGTGCGCTTGTCGAGAGTACGATCATAGAGATGGGACTTCAAGATTGTGCAGACACAGTAATCGGAAACTGGCACTTGAGGGGAGTCAGCGGTGGAGAGAAGAGAAGGGTTAGCATTGCAATGGAGATTCTTATGCGCCCAAGGCTGCTCTTTCTTGACGAGCCCACTAGTGGGCTCGACAGGTTTTTCATAAGCCCCTTACTATTCTATTACACTAACAAGGACGACATGTATGTGTTCTAACACGGATTATTCGGACTGTGTTTTTTACCTTAATTTGCAGTGCATCTGCGTTCTTCGTCACACAGACATTGCGTGGGCTGTCAAGGGACGGGCGAACGGTGATAGCATCGATCCACCAGCCTAGCAGCGAAGTGTTCGAACTGTTCGATCAGCTGTACTTGCTATCGGGAGGGAAGACTGTTTACTTTGGGAGAGCATCAGAAGCATATGAGGCAAGAAAATCAGAAAAGTGAAAGATCATCTTTACAAGGATGTTTTTTTACCTGAGGTTGTCGATGACGTTTGCATTGTTTCTCCGCAGTTCTTCGCTCAAGCTGGGTTTCCATGTCCCACGCTCAGGAACCCGTCTGATCATTTCCTCCGCTGCATCAATTCTGACTTCGACAAAGTGAAGGCGACTCTCAAGGGATCGATGAAACTTAGGGTGTGTACGTATAATATTACGCCTCTCATCATAAGTCGACCTGCTTTTACTACACATACATAACTTGGGCGTCCTTTCGTCTTAATAATGATCAGTTTGAATCAACCGATGATCCTCTAGATAAAGTAACCACCGCCGAGGCGATAAGAACCCTCGTCGATGCTTACCGTACTTCTCAGCACTGCTACACCACCAAGGAAAAGATCCACGAGATGTCCAAAGTTGTGAGTGCTATTCTCTTAATCCCAAAACTGCGAACGTTATTACATCATCGCAGTGTATTGTTCCTTAAACTGATTACGTCATCCTTCTTCTATCGATCACACAGAAAGGAACCGTGTTAGATTCGGGAGGTAGTCAAGCCAGTTTCTTCATGCAGACATTAACCTTAACCACACGATCATTCATCAACATGTCGAGGGACTTTGGATATTACTGGCTAAGGCTCCTCATCTACATAGTAGTCACCGTATGCATAGGGACCATCTACTTGAACGTGGGGACGGGCTACAACTCAATTCTCGTACACTTTCCTACACAGCCTCAACCTTAATCTCCGAAAACTTTCGTTCTAAAAACCCGTGAATTACTACACTAATCAATCCTTTACCTTATCCCCTGTATGCAGGCTAGGGGAGCTTGTGCTTCTTTTGTCTTTGGCTTCGTCACCTTCATGTCCATCGGAGGATTTCCTTCCTTTGTCGAGGATATGAAAGTACTCTTAACATAAACGTCGATTTTGTTCAGATAGATTATACGAATAGTACTTCTGCTACACTTACAAATAATTGTTCCTTTTTACTCAGGTATTCCAAAGAGAGAGGCTCAATGGGCACTACGGTGTGTGTGCATTTGTGATCAGCAACACGCTATCTGCCACGCCCTTTCTGATACTGATCACGTTCCTCTCGGGCACGATCTGCTACTTCATGGTGCGGCTGCACCCTGGATTCGTGCATTACCTCTTCTTCGTGCTCTGCCTCTACGCCAGCGTCACAGTGGTCGAGAGCCTCATGATGGCCATAGCCAGCGTCGTGCCAAATTTCCTCATGGGAATCATCATTGGGGCGGGAATTCAGGTACTTACTCATCCAGGCACATATCTCGATCCTAGCTACCTCACCTGCATTAAGACCATATAAAAAAATGAGTTTTTTTATTCTGTAACAAAAAAGGGAATCTTCATGCTGGTCTCGGGCTATTTCCGACTCCCAAAGGACATTCCTAAGCCCGTGTGGCGTTATCCCATGTCTTACATAAGCTTCCACTTCTGGGCTCTTCAGGTAATTAATCAAACCAAGAATCAAGATTATCTATCGAGTTCACACTACCCAAAAAACAGCTCTAAATCTACATACATATAATCTGAATTATTACACAGGGGCAATACCAGAATGACCTGAAGGGGTTGGTCTTCGACAACCAATCGCCCGATCTTCCGAAGATTCCTGGAGAGTACATACTGGAGAACGTTTTTCAGATCGATGTGAACCGCTCGAAGTGGATCAACTTGAGCGTTCTATTTGCTATGATCATTATATATCGCATCATCTTCTTCATCGTCATCAAGATTAATGAGGACGTTACTCCTTGGGTTCGAGGGTACATTGCTAGGAAGAGGATACAGCGTAAGAACGGTAGTGGTCAGAACCCAACGGTTACGCCCTTTGGGCTCACTCAGTCGCCTTCTCTGAGGGCTTATGTGCAGAGTCGTGGTTCGGGTTCGACCAGGAGGTGATGACTATATTCAATCCATATATGTATGCATGTACAACTAAAAGTTCAATACAAATGTGTGATCTCCTTTTTGCATTACTATTTACTTCTTTTTATTCCTCTGTGTAATCGAGAGTGGTTAAAGTTAAAATCACTGTTTTAATGACCCACACAAGCATTTTCTTACATTAAAAAGAAAAGAAGTGAAAAAGACCTTCATTGTTTTGCAGTAACATAGACACTAAGTATGTAAATAGCTGATGATAAACGCTCTCGACCTTCGGTTCGGGTAGCTAAAGAACGACCCAAAGATGCGTTCTTCAGTCCTCAGGTTTGCCTAATGCAGATACAAGATGTTTTTCGAACTCCGCTAAACTGGAGAAAACGTATACTTAGACATAGGGAAATAAATTGTAATAGAAACAAGAGCATCTGTCTTTATCTGCTGCTAACTTACATCTGGTACTTTAGCAATGCTTCGATACGTTTTGCTTTGTATAGCTCGCTGTCCTTGGGCAGATTGCTCAAGTTGATACCTGAATTGATAATGTAACGGTGAGGTACGATATTAATGTAGTAGTGAAATTTCAGAAAAGGAGAGGAAAAACCTGGAGCCTTTTCAGTACTCTGATCAGTTCTCGAAGGAGTTATCTTTGCTACGATCAGTCCCTGTTCCATATTGCAGTGGCATTATACAGAAAACTCATCAAAATCACAAGAACCAAATATTTCAGGATAATCTTCATCTCAAAAGAATCTCCACTCATTCATTTCACTTTGACCACGTTTTTATACTGAAATCAAAACTTTTTGATTTGGACAAAATCCAAGTACTGAAAACATCCGTTCACGGGGTCTATCAAACCCAATCGATATTAAAATTCAGATTAAGGAGAAAATCCACCTGCTTTTCCTTTCGCTTCAATAGCTTAACATGGCATTTCTTGATATAATGCATCAGATGATAGCGCGAGTGCCTAGCGTACAGCTCATCTCTGATTTCAGGGTTTGCCGTCAGCCAATCGACGACGTCGTTGGATTTGATAACCTCGTCAGTATCGAGGGACTCTAACCATTCGTACACCGGCTTCCACTGGTCTGTTCGCTGGAATCTATGGTCGTACAGCTTTTCCTACTCATTTTCAGTCTCACTCAGCAGAAAAAAAAAGAAGATAAAAAAGCACAAATGATTCGCTGAATTAACGAGAAACCCATTCTGCAGCTGAAATCCTACCATGGTTTGTTGATCGTTGTTGAGAATCTGCGTGGCGTCAGCATTCAGCAGCCATCTATCATATGTAATCTATTTTACGAACGAGGGACGGAATTGCATATTTACTCAAGTAGGTAACCTATTAGTAATTGAACCTCCGTTGATTCACTTTGGGCCGAATAATAAGGCCCATATATTACGGTAGACTCACTCAGGCCCAATATACACGTAATGAACTCGAGCTCAAATACGTTTGTACAGAAATTGTTTTTCCTCAAAAGCCTTGCAATTCACAGCATCCATGCTATTATATAATTGGGAAGAGGGGGATACAAACTGTCAAATCAAAATTGATTTGTTCTGTAGTTTTTTTATTAATAAAATAATAATATACTCTATTTAAAGTAAACAATAAAAAGTAAAATGGTTATACATAAATAACCACCCACTACTCTTACTTAATTACTATCTTATCCCTATATTTTTAGTTAAAATTAACATGATTTATTTTATATTATTGCGCACGCATTTGAGTGTGCAGAACATACTAGTATATATAACAGCTCACTCAAACATTATAAGAAAACCGCATACAATTTGATGGAGCAGGTTTAAAAATTAAAATGGTAACGCTTGAGTGCAAGAGAAAGTCGATAACATCGTAATGTTCGAATGTTCTTACTCGACGAGATGACTAGACCCGTCGAACGATATAATATAATACTGTATCATAAATAAAGCAAGTAAAGTAAAACACACAACCATGATATTGAACTCAAGTTTCAATGGGGGCCTCCTCTCTTTCATTCTTCATCATCTTGCTCATCGTCGTCATCTTCAGAGCCATCGCTGCCATTTTCCTGCAATCATCGACAAAATCATATTTTGTGATACTGTCGATACCAAAAGGACTAATAGTAACTAATCAGACAAAGATATTCTCACGCCGTCGTCCTCTTCATCCTCTTCGCTGTCCCCACCCATACCTAAACCTTCTTCATCAGCATCCTAAAACAGAATTATGGTTAACAACCTTCCTGTTAGAGCATGATCTCTTGCTTCCCATTTACGTAAAAAAGCAGTTACGGGGGGGCAGATCGAGAAGACTACATACGTTACTGATATATTGAATAGGGTTTGGCCACAGATCATCTTTGATGAGATCAGCCACCTGATATGGCAGCAAAAAGATACGATGTGAAACGAGTCAAAAAGCTGGGAAATTAGCTCAAATGGATTCATACCTCGTCTTGAATCTCATACCCTTCGTCTTTATGTTCTGCGTCGCTAAACCAGGTAAAGAAGCTGCATTTAATCAAATAGGTAGCAGTTAGGATCCCAACAAATCGAGGACAGTTGTTATCCAACAAACATGAAATACGATGAGTGACGAGTGAAGAACATGCATGCAGCGTATTAAAATTGGAAAGAGAAGTACAACGAAAAATAGGAGGAACAAACCTCTCCTCAACATGAGATCGCTTCTTTCCTTTCTTCTTTTCAGCTACACCATTTGAAATGCCCTTCATGGAACCAAACATGTATACAATTTATTGTTTCAAATTAATCCTACCCACAACAAGCGACAAACCTAGTCAAGACATGACAACATTACCATGCCTTCTTTCCATTTTATAGGTGTTGCAGTGATTTTGGTGGTTCCCTCGAGGAAGTGAAAAGTCTTCGAGAGCTCAGTATTTTCGAAGTATGGGTTTGAGTTGAATACCTATAGGTCGGTCAAGAAAAAAAAGAAGATGAGCGTCATCAAAATATACATAATGAACAATATTGAACATTGACATGCTTTTTCAAATTTTCATGCATTAGAAGCCCGTACAAAGGACAGGAACTGAGAAGTAATTAAGACTCACAAATTTGATCGAGTAACCAGACTTCACATCTTTGAAATCCTCCACTTCGAGACTGCTTACGTGCTTGAAAATCTATAGCAAAAATGATAGAGTTGAAATGTAATTATCGGAATTCAACATTGGAAATGCTTGTTAGCAGGTAAAAGTAGTGTTTCCTGCACACAGAAATGGACATGCTGCAAAAATAAAAATAGAAAATCAGAACTAATACTCCATCAGGGCTTCCGTTTCTTTGACTAGTCGGAGAGAATTAAAAGGGTTAATACTCTGATTATATACATACAATTCAGGAACACTGAAATCATATCTATCGGATAGCAAAAGGAGGCATATGAAACCTTCTGGTCCTCTTCAGTCAAAAGCTCAGATAGCGCGGGGTGGCTCATAAACTGCAATAAGAAGATAATGCGAAAGCCGTTAAAAAAAACAACTAAAAAAGCATTTGCAATAACTAATTGTTTCACATAATAATCATAACTAACCGCCGTTAACCAGAAATCTGGGATGGTTTGGATTATTTTATTACGCTTGTCATACACAGGTTTTCTTATCTCATTGAACCTCTGTTCGATCACCAATACTTCTTCGCTCGCCTCTTCATTGATCTGGAAGTACAGAAAATCTCGAACTTAATATGTGAAATTAACGAATCGTGGGCAAAGAAAAACAGATCTCCACAAGATCAACAGATATGGCAACACTAATAATGATGGGATTAAAGTCAAAGCACGGCAGTATCCAGCTTAAAACAGTAATCTTACAGTAATCTTACACAACTGCACCCAGTAATCTTAGAGAAGAAAACAATGTTACAAAGCAAACACAGCTCGATTTTTTCTGAAACAAAGCAAACTATGACACTCTCGACCAATGCAACTTACGTGCTGTCAAAGAATCGATTACCAATCAACACAAACCCTGGGGCTTCACATAACAAACACAAGCAATTCACAACAAGCCCAAATACACGACCTTTCCACCAAAAAAAAAAAAGACCAGAAAGAAACCCAAATTTGACCAACGACAAATTCCATACCTTTTCGAGCTCATCCTGGACTTCCTGAAGCTTCTCAACGAATTGAACGAGCTCTGCGTCATCGTGTTCAGCTCCGTTGTTCTCCAGCTCCTCTTCTTTCGATTTTTGCTTTTTCGCTTTATCTCCGCCCATCTCTGCACAGGATCAGATCCCTAAAACAAACAAATAGCTTTGAATTTTCAGAGAATTCAAATGTTTAGTTTTCGATACGGCCTTTGCTTAAACCCTAATTAAACCCTCACCTTCGTTGAGAGCTGTGTACCGTATCCTCAATCGGCTGCTGTCTTGGTAATTGGTATTTTATGTAAATAAAAGTAACAGGGTTTTGGTGATTCGCTATGTATATATAAAAATATATAGCCAAATCTATATAATAAATAATTACCACCATACTGCCAAAAACGAAAGGAGTAAAATATAATAAATAATTATCTATCACTTCGTAAAAACCCTAAATAGTAATATAAAACAAATAATAATAAAAAATAAAAAACTAAATTATATATAAAAAAAGATAAATATAAATTTAAGATTTAAAAAAAGTAAATAGTAAAATATATTTATTTATTAAAAATTAAATAAAAAGGAAAACAAAATTAAGGACTGAGAATTATCGTCAATTACTCAATTAATTGGGACAAAGACGAGATCGGGAATAAATTCGAGAACTGTGACAATTATGTCCTCATTAACTTGGCAACGACGGTCTTCGTAAACTTTTAGAGTCATTTTTTATCTTAATTTTGTTTTCCTTTATATCTAATTTTTAATTAATAAAGATATTTTATTTTTTACTTTTTTTAAATCTTAAATTTATTTTGTCATTTTTTTTATAGAATTTAGTTTTTTATTTTTTTATTATTATTTGTTTTTTATATCTATTTATTTTTTAATTTATTAATGATACTCTTTTTTGAATTTTCACTCTATTTTTTGAATTTTTTCCCTATTTTTTGGATTTTCCTCACTTTTAATGTTTAATTTATCATTTTTTATTTTAATTTTATCTTTTATTTTACTTCCATTATTTTTTATTTTTTATTATTAATTATTTTTTATTTAGTTTATTTAGTAATATTCTCTTTTTTTAATTGTTTACCCTATTTTTTGAATTTTTTTCTTTTTCTTTTGCATTTTTTCCTCATTTTTAATATTTAATTTTTTTTTATAAATTTTCATTTAGTGACGGATATTCCGTCGCTAAAGCCGTCGCAAATGCCTTCTCCGTCTAAATTGACGGTCGGATTGACGGAGGGACCAATTTGGTTCATTTTCGATAACATCGGGGACTAAATTGGTTCACGCGAAACATCGGGGACTAAATTGGTTCACAGGGTAAACATCGGGGACCATTTTAGGTTTTATCCCCTATTCCATATTACACACAACGGCAAGCAAGACAAAACGAGAGCCATATTCAATAATTTCCATAGCCTCTATCAGTGAACAGTGACGAAAGCCATCCTAATCCTCCCAAGAAAGAACAGAAAAAATGCAAATGTATACGGAAAGATTAGAGCAGAGAAGAAGTAACCGAACTTTTGATGGAAGCAGATATGAGATCTTTCATCAAGTAATTGATATAAATGTAAATTAAGTCTCAGGTTCAAAAATACGTTTTAAATTAGGTTTCAAGCCCCCATCAGAAAATAGTTTTAAGGAATCGATTTTTATGAAATTCATAGATAAGGACTTAAATTTATGCAAGTGTTATGCAGCGTACATGAACTGGTATCTGAGATCCATGAAGTGATACTGTAGATCCACGAAGTGGTACTGTAGACCCATGAACTGATACTGTAGATCCATGAATTGGTAGTGTGGATCCATGAAGTGGTACTGGTGAACAGTGAAGTGGTATACCAGAACACTTAAGTGTTCAGAAATCGGGTTCTTAAAACTATGAATTTTCTGACATGGCCCTAAAAGCTAAATGAAACTTAACATGAGGCCTGAATTGTAAATTGTCCTTGATATAACGTAGTAGTAGGCCCCACCGTAAACCATGTAACGACATCTAAGAGTTGGACAAAGTAATCCTATCCAATTCAACTTCTAAGTAGGTCGTTTTCATTTATCTTAACCACAAGAATTAAAAATGAAACATAACATGGCCACCGCATTAGAGAGAATTAATTTTGAGAATGAAATTACAAAACTAGTTGAATTTTTAAACTTATACAAAACTAATCAACTTTTCTAATTCTAATTATTTTTATTTCCATTTTAACCATGAAAATACTCAAAATTATAATTTTTCACTATTTTTAATCTTCAAATAGCACAACACTTGTTAATAATTAAAATTTTACCCCAACTATAACTCAAATATATTAAAAATTTATTACTTCGAGAAATAATCAAAAAAAAATTTTACCCCAACTTTAACTCCAAGATAGTAATTGCCCAATTTATTTGAAAACCAAATGGAAAATACTTAAACACCGGGTAACTAGCGGAACAGAAGAATAGTTTCAGTGCGAACTTACAATAGCCTTAAACGACCGAAACCTACTGAAACTTGAAAGTATTTGAACATCGACGGGAAAAGACTTAAACATAGGGTTATCTACCGAAATTTTCGATATTTTATCAACTGACCCTTCATTTGATTATGCATTGTATGATAATTAACTCGAAGTTTGAAAAGTATTATTTCAGAGGAGAGAGATATTTGAAAATTGAACATTTCATTAAAATTAATAAATATTAATTTAGTGATTAATTAATAAGTTATTTGATTAATAACTTTTGAATGTTCCAATTATATTATTAATTTATGGGATTTTATAACTAATAGAGTGATGTCATGAATCAGTCCCTCCAAGATGTACTTTGCGATTAGGTAATGACAATAGGACAAAATATAGTTTTAACTTCCCAGCCATGAATCACGTTTGGCCGGCGCTGCCACACGTCATGGCCCGCAAGCTTCGGCGTCGCGTCACGGCCTCCGTCACGGCCGTGGCTCTACCTGGCCAATGTTCTGCAAGCCTTCAGGGCCATGGCTTGACACCGTCACGGCCGCGTGCAAAACCTATTTGTCAATGGTAAACAATGTCCGATTGACCTGAAATTTTAATCATAGATAGAAGACTCACCAATCTTAATTCTGACCAAAGGGATTCTCACTCCGAGGTTTAGATTGGGAGAGCCTCCCCCGCCCAATTATAAAAATAATGAACAATAATGAGCCGGCCCCCGAGCATTCAAGCACCCACGAGCGAGCTCAACTCGACAATAATGAGCTTGATGAGATTGAGCCGACTCGACTCAATTTCCTCTAATTATTATCCTTATTATTATTTATTATAATTACAAAAAAATTTTACGGGCTGGGCTTTAAATTTTAAAGACGGACAACTTTTCATAGAGTTTCAAAGACGGACAACTCAAATGGTTTATTTTCATAAAAGATCTTACACAGTAAGTATTGATCATCACCAGCACAGAAAGAAACTTTCCTGCAACGTTCGTTTTTAACCAAGTCAAATACTTTTCGATGGTAAAATACCTAAAATTGAGATAAAAATACCTGATTTCAGGACAAAAATACCGATCTCTATGAAAAATAGAACTAAATTGGGGCGAGCCATTTAATGATAAAATGCTTGATTTTCATAAAAGATCTTATATAGTAAGTATATCGATCATCACCAACACATAAAGAAACTTTCTCGCAACGTTCGATTTTAATCAAGTCAAATACTTATATTCGATGGTAGAATACCTAAAATTGAGACAAAACTACCCGATTTCCGGACAAAACTACCGATCTTTATGCGAAAATACATGTAAAAAATTGGAGCGAACCATCTAAATCTAAAATGTTTGCTTTCCATAAGGTTCTTATATAGTGAAATTACTAATCATCACCAACTCAAAAGAAACTTTCGTGCAACATTCGCTTTTAACCAAGTCAAATAATTGAATTCGATGATAAAACACCTAAATCGAGATATAATACCTGATCTCGGGACAAAATACCTATATTTATGCAAAAAATACATGTAAATTGGGACGAACCATCTAATGCTAAAAAGAGTAGGCATGGCAATGTGGCGGGTCCGGACCCGCCCCGAAATAACTGGGTTTTACCCGATACTTCGGGTCTCGGGGTGGGTCCCGGGTCTCAAAAGAAGAAACCCGGCCGGGTCCGGGGCGGGTCCCGGGTCTGGCCAACCCCGCCCCGAGACCCGGCCCGAAACCCTCCCCGGAAATATATATATTATAATTCAATTCGTAATTACGTATTATATAGAATTATTGCTAATATTATATATAGAAAATTAGTTGGTCTAATGGTAGAGGTTTGGTATTATAAACGTAAGGTCGTGGGTTCGAGTCTTAAGTTTTGCATATTTCTATTTTATCTTTTAAAAAATAAAACAGAAAAGAAAAAACAATATAACCGGGTCTGGCGGGTAAGACCCGGTTTGTTCGGGTCCGGCCCGGGGCGGGCCGGGTCCAGACCCGAGGCGGGGAGGGGAGGGGCAGGTCTTGAGTCTACTTAAAAATGACCGGGGCGGGTCCCGGGTCCTGCCAAAGTCAAACCCGACCCATACCCGCCGCGTTGCCATCCCTAAAAAAGAGTCCCCTCCCTACCTAAAAGATTTTGCATGGGAAGGATATCAATCATCACTGCACAAAAAGAAACTTTCTTGCAACGTTCGCTTTTATCCCAGTTAGAACTATGGTAAAATACCTCAAAATCGAGATAAAACCTGATTTCAGGAAAAAAATACCGTTCTTTATGCAAAAAATACATGTAACTTGGGGCGAGCCATCTACTGCTAAACTGCTTGATTTTCATAAAAGATCTTACATAGTAAGTCATTGATCATCAACAACACAAAAGAAACTTCCTCGCAACAATTCGATTGTAACTAAGTCAAATACTTGAATTCGATGGTGGAATATCTAAAATTGAGACAAACTACCTTATTTCGGGACCGGTCAATGGGTAAACAATGTCGATTGACCTGAAATTTCAACCATAGATGGACGACTCACCAATTTTGATTATGACCAAAGGGATTCACAATCCGAGGTCTAGATTGGGAGAGCCTCCGCCGCTCTCATATAAAAAATAATAACAATATGAGCCGGCCCGCGAGCATTCCAGCACCCACGAGTGAGCTCAACTCGACAATAATGAGCTTGACGAGATTGAGTCGTCTTGACTCATGTTCACCCTAATTATTATCATTATTATTACAGAAAAAAAAATTTACGGGCTCGGCTATAAATTTAAAGACGACAACTTTCATCGAGTTTCAAAAACCACAAATATGAACGTTTAAATTAACCTCGGATTTGAGGACACCGACATTTCAAATCGAAATTCGGATATCCAAACAGACCGTTACCAAGATTCAATTAAAAGTGATTTAAAGTAGACATTATGCGTAGATTGTTTTCTTTATTTAACCAAGTAACCTTGTCACGCCCCGACCCGCGTCAATGGTGCGACAGCCGCCGCATTTATAAATAAACGCAAGGCTAGATATCTGTTGGGGTGGGCCCGATTAATCGACGCCGGCCCCGGAACAACGCAACGTGGCGATAGCGGAAGCGCGTTTTGAACCGAGCGGCGTAGGGTGCCGAATTTTTGATTTCCAACATCTAAATTAGACGTAGCGCCCTTCGGCTTCTCCCGAGGGCTCAAGATACTGCCCTGAGCCTCAGAAGACCACGTCTAATTCGAACTTCTCAAATTCGAATTTAGTACAACTTTATTCGAATTAATAATTCCGTTCCAAACTAGTTCGAACAAAGCGGCAGCCGACAGTATTTTGACTATTTGGCGACCGAAACGATTTCCGATCGATACCAAATTTTCCAGATTGATTCTAAACTTCCCAACGATCGTGATGAGCGGTCTTTCGAATCATTCCGATGTCGTTTGATATTTCTCGCAAAATCAAATCAGTGGTTCGAAATTATCAATTGGACTAAAGCGGCAGTCTGCCGTCTTTTGACAGTTTGACAACCGAAATGATTTTAGATCAATACCAAATTTTCCAGATTGATTCTACACTTCCCAACGATGGTAACGAGGGGTCTTTAGAATCATTCCGATATCGTTTGGTATTTTTCGTAAAATTAAATCAGTAGGGTTCGAAACTTACCGTCGATGAACGTGAATTCACCTCGGATGGACGTCGCAGCGCCTCGTCTGGTTCCCGGGGCCTCCGGGCTAGATTGTCACGCCGGTATGTCCTTGATCAAACCTCCGAGACTGCTCTCGATGGCTAGAGGCGGTTCGGTTCGGGCGTCGGGCTTCGTCAAACTAACCCTTGGCTTAAACTATGTGGCTTGATAAATTTCCAAAACTTCACCACGTTTTTTGCTCTATTTTTCTAGCCTTTTGTTGAGTAATGTACCAAGTACTACTTTGGCTTGAAGCTAAGCATCCCACGTTGGTTGCTCTTTTTATGCAAGTTCTCTTTTTTATTTTGAGTTTGTGGGACACATGTCATGACTCAAAGAATGAGTCATATGTCACCTCAAGTGATATGGCATTCTAGAAATTGTACACATGTACTATGACTAAGTCAACATGCAAATATTTCATTTTGGCCCATGAGATTTCTAAATTCTCAATTTAGTCCCTCAATTTTAAGTAGTAAAATAATTAAATCCAATCTAATTATTTTTATTACAATTGAGCCTCACTTAGTTAATTAATTAAGCACTTAAGACAATCTTAAGTCCTAATTATTTCCGTGACCGTCACCGGAATTTAACTAAATCATCGACACCTCGTATCAACTATGCCACTACCTCAACGAACCCCATTCGTTAGGTTCTAGAGAAAAGTCCGCCGTTTTCGTTCGAGGTCATTACCATTTTTAAGCGCGACTCTCTAGGTCCGTCTCAACTGGCACGGGAGGAATCCGCGAGTCCCGGTATTTGCCTAGCCAATCCCGCGGTACCGGACAGATCCCAGTTGAGAACGAATTTTGATCCAATCGAAATTCGGGCGAACCGACTATAGTGTATACATTTAAATACATCTTACGCCTTTCACGTGCGTCCCGGTTAGGTGAGAGCCATGTAAATGTCAAACTCACTAACCCAATTCTATGTTATAATTGAGACCCAACCGATTATTTAAACTCTGCTCCGTATCTAATACGAGCGAGCTTTCCAAGCTTCGGCCGAAGGCTTTACAATCGTCGTTCTCCAATTACCTCATAGGACGTTAACCTATACGAATTTAGGCAGTGAATCCCGATAGCAGTCAAAGCCCGGCAATCACCTCGATAAAGTCAGTTGCGTTTCGACGCTGGCCCGTGTCCCATTTCCGAACACTTGCGGACCTAGCCAACTAGCGACAAACCGAAATCGCGAAAGCAAATCCGTCAGTGACCCTATCGATCTGAGGCTGCTATAGTCATTCGTTCAATCATTGACAACATCCTAGTCATGTGATCGAGACGAATACGAGCCGAATGTCCGAATACGCGATCTCTCCGATTATCGATATCTCCATCACGATCCACAATCTCTCAGGTAATCGGTGACACTACCGATACTATGTGGTCGTCAATGAATAAGTCATATTCGGATATCTAGTCACCCACCTAGAATCCTTAGACTTACGGACTTTTTATTTAATGCTGAGATTAAGGACTGTCCGGTGTCTCCTCCCTCGTCCCCACGAGAATCAGACGTCCAACTCAAACATTCGGGTGTTATTTATTTATCGCACCGCCAGATGCCAAGCAGACTTTAAATTTGATAAATAAATAATAATTCCTTTATTAGAATGAAAATAATATTCACTACTTTATTTAATAGTATATACAATAAAACTGTCTATCGACCTATATATCATTGTGCGCCCAATACTATTCCTAGTCCTCGTATGGCATTCCGAGGGCACACTCCCTAACAGCCTCCCACTTGCACTCGAATGCCATGTGCTGCACCTAATACCAGTCACAATGGTATCGTAGCCCCATCTTGTCCAGATGTTGTTCCATAACTGCCTGGGACAAGGGCTTCGTGAGTGGGTCCGCCACGTTTTCCGCGGTGGCGATTTTCTGTACGGCGACCATCCCGTTTTCAACGAACTCACGTAGTACGTGATATTTTCTCTCAATATGTTTGGATTTGCTATGAAATCGCGGTTCCTTTGCTTGCGCGACTGCATCGCTATTATCGCACCAAAGTGTAAGCGGTCTGTCCGCAACTGGTACCACAGTAAGTTCCTCCAAGAACTTTTTCATCCAAACTGCTTCTTTAGGTGCCTCTGAGGCTGCTATGTACTCTGCCTCACACGTGGAATCGGCAGTCGTGCTTTGCTTGGAGCTTCTCCAAGATACTGCCCCACCGTTGAGCACGAATACAAAACCTGAAGTAGATTTTCGGTCATCCACGTCCGACTGGAAGTCCGAATCGGTGTAACCTTCTACTTCTAGTCCCTCTCCTCCATAGACCATCGTTAAGTCTTTAGTCCGTCTAAGGTACTTAAAGATATTCTCAACGGCTGTCCAGTGTCCTTCACCTGGGTTTGCCTGAAACCGACTAACCACGCTCACAGCGTAGGCAATGTCCGGTCGTGTACACAACGTTGCGTACATCAGACTACCCACTGCAGACGCATAGGGTATCCCACTCATCCGTCGTCGGTCTTCCTCACTTTGAGGTGACATTGATTTCGACAAATGGACCTCATGTCGCATAGGTAAGAACCCTCTCTTAGAGTCATCCATTCTGAATTTCTTCAGGATTTTCTCTAAGTAAAGGGCCTGAGATAAGCCGATCGTTCTGTTCGCTCGATCCCTGAACAAGCGAATACCAAGTATATACGTCGCTTCTCCCAGATCTTTCATGGAGAATTCGGTTGAAAGCCACGCTTTCACCGAAGAGAGCATCCCGATGTCGTTTCCTATCAAAAGGATATCATCCACGTACAGTACAAGGAACGACACCATACTCCCACTGCTCTTTCTGTAGACACATGGCTCGTCTACGTTTTTCTCGAATCCAAAGTTCCGAACTGCTTCATCGAAACGTAGGTTCCAGCTACGAGAGGCCTGTTTCAGTCCGTAAATGGACCGATTCGGTTTGCATACTTTTTGAGCATCTGCATGCGACTCGAAACCTTTTGGCTGCTCCATATAGATCTCCTCCTTGAGGAATCCATTAAGGAACGCCGTTTTGACGTCCATATGCCAAATCTCATAATCATAGTGCGCAGCTATTGCGATCAATATTAGGATAGACTTGATCATGGCTACAGGCGAGAAAGTCTCCTCATAGTCGACTCCCTCTTTTTGGTTATAGCCCTTGGCAACCAACCTGGCCTTGTATGTCTCAACTTGTCCGTCAGATCCCATCTTTCTCTTGTAGATCAATTTACAACCGATTGGTCTAAAACCACTCGGTAGGTCCACAAGAGTCCAGACTTTGTTGGAGTACATTGAGTCCATCTCAGCCCGCATAGCTTCAACCCATCTCGTTGAGTCAACATCGGATATAGCTTGATCGAAAGCAGTCGGGTCTTCTCTTAGAAGTCCCCTAGTCGCAACATAATCGTGTTCGACGTGTGACATGCCATATCGCTCTGGTTGGCGTGGCATCCTTTCAGATCGTCGCAAGACTGCTTTGCTCGGACCATCCGATTCCAAATCCTGTGAGGGCGTTTCGGTCGACTGCTCCTCGAGAGTGACCTCTCGGCCAACGCCACAATCTCGAATGAACTCTTCCTCGAGAAAATGTGCGTGTAGGCCCACAACGATCCTCTGATCATCGTGAAAGTAGAATAGGTACCCCATAGAGTCTTCAGGGTAACCTATGAAACGACCTTTCAGAGACCTAACCTCCAATTTGTCTGCTTTCAACTTTTTCACATAGGCCGGGCAACCCCAAATCCTAATATGTGATAAGCTGGGTAAACGACCAGTCCATATCTCATACGGAATGCCGTTACCAGACTTAGAGGGACACCGGTTTATGGTATAAGCCGCTGTCAAAAGCGCGTGTCCCCACAATAACATCGGTAAATCTGTATAGCTTAACATAGAACGAACCATATCTAATAAAGTTCGGTTTCTACGTTCGGCCACGCCATTCAATTGAGGCGTGCCGGGCGGAGTCATCTGTGATAATATACAATTCTCCTTCAAGAATTGGTCAAACTCGACACTCATGTACTCGCCTCCTCGATCCGATCGAATGGCTTTAATGAGTTTCGACGTTTGTTTTTCCACCAAAGCCTTATACTCCTTGAACCTTTCAAGTGCATCAGCTTTATACCTCATCAGATACAAGAGTCCGTAACGACTGTGATCATCCGTGAAGGTAATAAAATAGTGGAAGTCACCCCGAGCCTTCACATTGAATGGCCCGCAAACGTCCGTGTGAATCAAATCGAGAATTTCCGTGGCTCTATTAAATGTCCCGATGAAGGGTGATCGGGTCATTTTACCTTGGAGGCACGACTCACAAGTCGGATAGGGATCTGATCCCAACGGCTTCAAAATCCCGTTTTTCTCCAACTCGTGGATCCTGCGTTCTCCAGCATGCCCTAATCGAAGATGCCACAAGTACCTCGCATTTATTCCTGACTTTCGTTTGTTTGTGACAGTATTCACAGATACGTCGTTCTGGGTGTTTAAATAGTACAAACCATTAAACAGTGTCGCGTTGCCAACATTTTTATTTCGATACATAATGTGGCATGTATTATTATTAAAATTAAATACATAACCATTCCTGCTCAAAACAGGAATGGAGACGATGTTCTTAAAACCCCTCGGGAGTACAAGACAATCGTACAAACGCAACACATCCCCAGATAACAAAACAAGAGATCTTGATCCGACGTGGCTTGCCGAGAGACTATCCCCGCTTTCCACTTTGACCTCGATCTCCCTCTCCCCAAGCGCTCTACTTGGTCCCAGACCCTGCGTGGACACACAAATGTGAGTACTGGCTCCCGAATCCAATATCCAGGAAGTAGAGTATACAGATGAAGAACAAACTGTTTCTAAAACATAAAGTTCCTTACCTGATGCAGCCTGCTCACCCTTGAGCTTCGGACAGTCCCGCTTCCAGTGGCCCAGCGCACCGCAATGCAGACACCTATCCGTTGGCTTTACACCGGTCTGCTTCGATTTCCCAGAAGTTTTGTTCTTCTTAGAAACCTTCCCTGTCGGCTTGAGCTTGTTGCCCTTCTTCTTTTTGCCTTTCTGGGCTTCGAAGAGGTGGCGACAAGTGCAGTCTGCTTCGCCCTTTTCATCTGGGCTTGCGCCGTTGCTAACCGATTCATCAGATCAGGAAGTGTCAGCGTCATGCCGTTCAAATGATAGTTCACAATGAACGCGCTGAAGGACGAAGGGAGAGACTGCAAGATGAGATCGTTTTGTAATTCCCGATCAAATCGGAAATTAAGAGTCTCCAATCTCTCGATCATGGTGATCATGTTCATACATGTTCAACGACGTTCTCACCCTCAGACATCCTCGATCGGAAGAGCTGCGATGAAGCCTCGTAGTGAGCTGTCCTCGACATCTCACCATAAAGCTCTTTCAGATGCTGAACCATCGCTCGAGCGTCAGCCATACCCTCATGGCTACGCTGCAGCGTGTTACTCATCGATCCGAGGACATGAGCCTTTACGAGCTGCTTGTCGCGCAGTCGCTTGTCATAAGCGGCACGAGCCTGCTCGGTTGCCCGTGCCCCTGGGGCCGGCGGCAACTCGGAGTCAAGGAAATACACTAGGTTCTCAATCTGAAGGAAAATCCTTAGGTTGCGAAGCCAGTCTGAATAGTTCGACCCAGTCAACCTATTCTCCTTGAGCAGTATGCTTAAAGCGGTAGACATAATTAACACTGAGAGAAAAAGCTGCAGAAAATAAAAGGCATATTAAGTCGTTTGTATAGATCATCAAACGCGAACAAGGACTTCTATTCCGTTTGACTCCACTATCTTTTCATAAACTCCATATTCTCCCATTGGATGTTTTGGAAGTTTCATTGATAACTTCGATAGTGGAGTTGATGACCCCGTGGGCGGATGCAAACCTCAACCTCTGTCGTTTTATTGATTTGCAGCGGCCCACGAAGTCGTGCTCCGCACGAATCCGACCTTGTCGAATGTCTCAACTATCTTTGTCTCAGTCAGGGGCCCCCGCCGGCAAATTCGGAACAAGGCGGTGTGACTGTCTAAGTGCGACCTATCAACTTTGCTCAAAACCGCATACTTGAACCGTACGTTTTACCGTATAGTGTGGTCTTGGCGAGCGGCGCTAACGCACACGAGCAAATCGAAACGAAAACAAATGCAAGGCGCCGGCATACCCGGAACCAAACCTTGCATTTATGTTTCGTAACAACTTAACCCGAGCTTGATAGAAGACAGGGCATCCAATCCCTTTACTCACTTAGTATTTTATGGGAGTTTGTATTCTCATAGCAAATAAAAAATTAAGCACGAGCACATAAATGCGTTAATTAAATTCCTAACCCTAGGAAAGCAATTTAAATGGACAAATGCGCGGGCTATTTCTAAACTGGTCCTATTACATGGGTCGTAAAACGACCGGGTCTTTGATCTCCAAACGTCGACTCGTCGTCACGCGGGTCGTCGAACCCTCCAATCTCGCCTTGCGTCGAACGGCCGCCATTTTATCTAACTTATCTAATAAAGCGATAAAATACAACACAGGGGGAACTATTTCCCGAACAACCCGTAATCCATGTAAATTCCGGGGGGCAACAAACGGCCCTTAAACAAATAACCCGGTTAGAACCTAAGCCCGCGTAAATGTCCCACATAAACATGCAACACAAAATTTTGACGCCGGGTGCCCGTCCGACGTCACGAGCGACGATAGTCTCCAAACTACGTCGACCGTTCGTTCGCCATATCAGCTTTCGAGGCCTTCGGTCGAACCATGGATGAGCCGTAGCTCTGATACCACTTTTGGGGTGGGCCCGATTAATCGACGCCGGCCCCGGAACAACGCAACGTGGCGATAGCGGAAGCGCGTTTTGAACCGAGCGGCGTAGGGTGCCGAATTTTCGATTTCCAACATCTAAATTCGACCTAGCGCCCTTCAGCTTCTCCCGAGGGCTAAGATACTGCCCTGAGCCTCAGGAGACCACGTCTAATTTGAACTTCTCAAATTCGAATTTAGTACAACTTTATTCGAATTAATAATTCCGTTCCAAACTAGTTCGAACAAAGCGGCAGCCGACAATGTTTCGACTATTTGGCGACCGAAACGATTTCCGATCGATACCAAATTTTCCAGATTGATTCTACACTTCCCAAAAATCATAACAAGGGGTCTTTCGAATCATCCCGATGTCGTTTGGTATTTTTCGCAAAATCAAATCGGTGGTTCGAAATTATCAATTTGACTAAAGCGGCAGTCTGCCGTCTTTTGACAGTTTGACAACCGAAATGATTTTAGATCAATACCAAATTTTCCAGATTGATTCTACACTTCCCAACGATCGTAACAAGGGGTCTTTCGAATCATTCTGATATTGTTTGGTTTTTTTCGTAAAATTAAATCAGTAGGCTTCGAAACTTACCGTCATGGAACGTGATTTCACCTCGGATGGACGTCGCAGCGCCTCGTCTGGTTCCCGGGCCTCCGGGCTAGATTGTCACGCCGGTATGTCCTTGACCAAACCTCCGAGACTGCTCCCGATGGCTAGAGGCAGTTCGGTTCGGGCGTCGGGCTTCGTCAAACGAACCCTTGGCTTAAACTGTGGCTTGATAAATTTCCAAAACTTCACCACGTTTTTTGCTCTATTTTTCTAGCCTTTTGTTGAGTAATGTACCAAGTACTACTTTTGCTTGAAGCTAAGCATCCCACGTTGGTTGCTCTTTTTATGCAAGTTCTCTTTTTTATTTTTGAGTTTGTGGGACACATGTCATGACTCAAAGAATGAGTCATATGTCACCTCAAGTGATATGGCATTCTAGAAATTGTACACATGTACTATGACTAAGTCAACATGCAAATATTTCATTTTGGCCCATGAGGTTTCTAAATTCTCAATTTAGTCCCTCAATTTTAAGTAGTAAAATAATTAAATCCAATCTAATTATTTTTATTACAATTGAGCCTCACTTAGTTAATTAATTAAGCACTTAAGACAATCTTAAGTCCTAATTATTCCCGTGACCGTCACCGGAATTTAACTAAATCATTGACACCTCGTATCAACTATGCCATTACCTCAACGAACCCCATTCGTTAGGTTCTAGAGAAAAGCCCGCCATTTTCGTTCGAGGTCATTACCATTTTTAAGCGCGACTCTCTAGGTCCGTCTCAACTGGCACGGGAGGAATCCGCGATTCCCGGTATTCGCCTAGCCAATCCCGCGGTACCGGACAGATCCCAGTTGAGAACGAATTTTGATCCAATCGAAATTCGGGCGAACCGACTATAGTGTATACATTTAAATACATCTTATGCCTTTCACGTGCGTCCCGGTTAGGTGAGAGCCATGTAAATGTCAAACTCACTAACCCAACTCTATGTTATAATTGAGACCCAACCGATTATTTAAACTCTGCTCCGTAACTAATACGAGCGAGCTTTCCAAGCTTCGGCCGAAGGCTTTACAATCGTCGTTCTCCAATTACCTCATAGGACGTTAACCTATACGAATATAGGCAGTGAATCCCGATAGCAGTCAAAGCCCGGCAATCAGCTCCATAAAGTCAGTAGCGTTTCGTCGCTGGCCCGTGTCCCATTTCCGAACACTTGCGGACCTAGCCAACTAGCGACAAACCGAAATCGCGAAAGCAAATCCGTCAGTGACCCTATCGGTCTGAGGCTGCTATAGTCATTCGTTCAATCATTGACAACATCCTAGTCATGTGATCGAGACGAATACGAGCCGAATGTCCGAATACGCGATCTCTCCGATCACCGATATCTCCATCACGATCCACAACCTCTCAGGTAATCGGTGACACTACCGATACTATGTGGTCGTCAATGAATAAGTCATATTCGGATATCTAGTCACCCACCTAGAATCACTTACGGACTTTTTATTTAATGCTGAGATTAAGGACTGTCCGGTGTCTCCTCCCTCGTCCCCACGAGAATCAGACGTCCAACTCAAACATTCGGGTGTTATTTATTTATCGCACCGCCAGATGCCAAGCAGACTTTAAATTTGATAAATAAATAATAATTCCTTTATTAGAATGAAAATAATATTCACTACTTTATTTTAATAGTATATACAATAAAACTGTCTATCGACCTATATATCATTGTGCGCCCAATACTATTCCTAGTCCTCGTATGGCATTCCGAGGGCACACTCCCTAACAATATCAACTGATTTATCATAGAATAACAAGAAAACACGAGAAAGAAGTCAAAGAACACACACACACACATACACACACACACACACACACATATATATATATATATATATATGTATCAAGGAGGAGTTTTTACAAAATATCAAAAATCGGGACATATCGATCAACGAATGAATACATGTACAAACAAAATTTCCTTCCAAAATATTCGCGCCAATGGATCCAATGCCAAACGAATATACTATACCCAAAGTGGAAGAGATCGCAGCGGAACGATATAAAAAAGGCAACCTCTGATCAAAAGATATCAACAACCTAGAAAGGAAGAATATACATATGGGGTGAGCAAACCATAAGCTCAGTGAGAAGATAATACGAATACACCTTTCCTCCCAGAAAGAGTATTCTCAATGATGATACCACAACAAATTAAATGTATACTCATATGAGACGAATACGAACTACCACGTAATCACATAAATGACGCGTGGGTGGCCATCTCCTCCCTCGAACTGAGCTCCCCGGCGGGAGTCAGACGAGTCTGTCACCATACTCTAGACCATGGACCGTAAACTAACCTATCGCTGCTAGAACATGAATCCCCCACCCATACGGTGACGTTGGCCAAAATCTCCCGTACGATCACCCTTCAGCGATAATCAATATCAGTACATGGCACTGGAAGGGTGCACTCGTTGGGCCTCACTCACCCAGGTGTGCCCAGCCATGGGCTACTTACTCAATTTGTCACTCTCCACTCACCGAACGTGGCCATTCGGACTACTTAAAACCTGGTACCAAGTGTATGCAACACACATGACCAACCAATATAACACGTATCACAAATCCAGTCATATAAGAAACCTCATATAATTCTCAATCCAAATCACCAAGCACATATATGCCAAATCACAACAATTATCCACATCCTATATCCGGCAAGCTCACTAACACCAACGACAAAAATATCATATAATTCCACAAAACGACGTATAGTAAAATGACCGATCGCGAGGTTCACACGTCCTCTGAAGGGAAGGTGTTCCCGTACTATCAACTCACAGCGTGTGCCTAACTCTTTTCGGCATCCTCGGCTGCTCTCAAGTCCTGTATCGATGTCCCTTCGCCTAAAATATGATATCACAAGCGAGATCAATATATCGATAATAAGCGAGTTTCTTAAAAACTGAAGCATGACCTCAAAATCCGGCATCAAAGGAGCGCTGAAACTGCTAGAAGTATTTGAAGCTGTAATTCTATTTAAGAGCAGCTGAACCAGAAATGATGACTATTTCGAAATCCTTTGATAATTCACCAGAAAAATTCTGTTTTGCGACAGAATCTTCAAAGTTCGTAACAATTTGCACAATTATCGGATCGAGATGATTCAAAAGCTGTGAACAGCTAAGATAGTCATTTCCACAGAAACAAACCTAGCAAGATTTGGAGTACTGTAGCTAGTTCAAAATCACTAAAATCAGAGACTGCAAAAAACAGAAATTTTCGGGGTAGAAAATCAATCTTGGGTTGGATTTGTTGAAGAAGATTCCTTACCCTTATGCAGCTCGAATTAAGCCAATTATTCCTAGAAAATCACGTTCTCATTTTTTCTCCACTTTTTGCTTGCTTGCTCGGTTGAAACTCACGTAGGTTTGGCCAGGGTTGAAAACAACGGATTATGATGAACTAAGAAATACTAATAGGGGGTGTTTGTTTTGGGGTGATCTTCTAAAACATCACCGTGATCCTCTCGTTTATCACTTATCACCGTGTTTGTTTAATCTAGGTGATAGGTCATCACCGGAATTTTGGATCACCTAGGTGATGAAAATGTGGTGATATTTCATATTTCAGATCACCCCCAAAAACCTAAGTGATCCAACATCACGATGATGTGGTGATCTATCTAACTTTTTAATGGACAAAAATACCCCTTATATTTTAACATTATTACTTTATATGCCATTAGTAATATTTTAATTACATGATTAACATAATTAAATCTTAAAAATATTTCAGAATTTAAAAATATTTAAACTTATATTTAAAAAAAAGTATAAATATAAATAATGCTTATAAATATGTAAATTTTAATATATTAATGGTTATCACATAAAATATAACCTTAAAAAAATTAAACACATTATTTAAATCATATGTATAGGGTCAAATATGACATATATACAACGTTACCCTACACATCACAGTGATTAAACAGACAGAATACTTCCATATCACGTTAATCTGCAAAACGAATTATCACCTTAAAACAAACAACACTGATGACATATCACTTGATCCACATTCCGGTGATACTCACATCACCGTGATATGCGTATCACCGTAATGTTGGATCACCTCAAACAAATACCCCCATAATGTATGGGTTGAGTTGTGATAGTTTGGATTGGACGGAAATTTTAAAAAATAATTGGGCTACAAGTTCAGATGTTATATACCTTATCCAAATGATTGGTTTTAATGTAAATTAGGGCGAGCCAAGTACACATCTAATATAGGGACCAAAATACCAATCTTTTCGCACAGAATAATCGTCATTGGTTTGATACCAATTATAGAAGTCGTTTCAGTATGTTAACGATACAAATCTTGGGCCGCACCATCTAATGCTAAAATGGTTGATTTTCATAAAAGATTTTATACAGTAAGTTTGATCATCACCAACACAGAAAGAAACTTTCCTGCAACGTTCTTCTTTAACCAAGTCAAATACTTGAATTCGATGGGAAAATACCTAGAATCGCGATAAAAAATAGCTGATTCGGGACAAATATACCGATATGTATGAAAAATACAAGTAAATTGGGGCGAACCATTTAATGGTAATACTTGATTTTCATAAAAGATCTTACATAGTAAGTATATCAACAATCACCAACACAAAAAGAAACTTTCTCGCAATGTTCGATTTTAACCAAGTCAAATACTTGAATTCGATGGTAGAATACCTAAAATTGAGACAAAACTACCTGATTTCCGGACAAAAAAAATCGATTCATCTAATGCTAAAATGTTTGATTTCCATTCTTATATATAGTAAAGTTACTGATCATCACCAACTCAAAAAGAAGCTTTCTTGCAACATTCGCTTTTAACCAAGTCAAATACTTGAATTCGATGGTAAATATCTTAAATAGAGATTAATACCTGATCTCGGGACAAAAATACCTATCTTTATGCAAAAAATACGTATCTAACGCCAAAAAGAGTCCACCCCCCCCCCCCCCCCCCCCACCAAAAAAAAAAATTTGCATGGTAAGGATATCAATCATCACCGCACAAAAAAAGAAACTTTCTTGCAATGTTCGCTTTTAACCAAGTCAAATACTTGGATTCTTGGTAAAATACCGAAAATCGAGATAAAATACCGAAAATCGATAAAAAAAATACATGTAACTTGGGGCTAGCCATCTACTGCTAAAATGCTTGATTTTCATAAAAGATCTTACATAGTAAGTATATCGATCAACAACACAAAAGAAACTTTCTCGCAACGTTCGATTTTAACGAAGTCAAATACTTGAATTCGATTGTGGAATACCTAAAATTGAGACTTGAGACGAAACTACATGATTTCGGGACCAAAATACCGATCTCTATGCAAAATACAAGTAAATTGGAGCGAGCCATTTAATGCTAAAATGCTTGATTTCATAATGTTCTTATATAGTAAGGATATTGATCATCACCAACTCAAAAAGAAACTTTCTTGCAACGTTCGCTTTTAACCAAGTCAAATACTTGAATTCGATGGTAAAATACCTAAAATAGAGATAAAATACATGATTTCGGGACAAAAAAATACCGATCTTTATGCAAAAAATACATGTACATTGGGGCGAGCCATCTTGCATAGTAAGGATATCAATCATCACCCCACAAAAAAAGAAACTTCCTCGCAACGTTCGCCTTATTCTAAGTCACATACTTGAACATGGTGAAATACCTAAAAGCGAAATAAAATATCTGATTTCGGGAGAAAATACCGATCTTTATGCAGAAAAAAACATGTAACTTTCGGCGAGCCATCTACTGGTAAAATGCTTGATTTTCAGAAATGATCTTACATAGTTAGGATGATGATCATCACCAACACAAAAAAGAAACATCTCGCGACGTTCTCTTTTAACTAAGTCAAATGCGCAATTAATTACTTCTTTTACACATGATTTCAGCTAATTTTCTTAGTTGCATCCAACCTTCTCCTTTTTTTTTTTGCGTTGGTGCTGATAAATGTCCTTATTCTTAAGATATCTGATGAAATTCTACAGTTTAGACTTAGATGGCACACTCCACTTTTGTGTAATTATCAGTGCTTTGACCTCGAATTCAGTACTTCTATCTTGATAATTCAGTACTTCTATCTTGATCTATGTATTTTATCCTTGAATTCAGGGCCATCTTAAAATAAATATCCCCTGAAGAATGCAAGGAATTATACTCAACAACATTCTTTGCAGGGTAATTCTATTGGCACCCACCATTTTCCATTTGCACCCCCTAATTAATATGTAGAGTAAACATTAATTATTTATCAATTACATACCCCATATAAAAAGGAAAAAAGGAGTTTAATGTTTATAATATAAGTAATATGTAAAGTAAGATTAAATAAATATTGCCGATTAAAAAAGGCAATTTTTACCATCTGGCGGACATGGTAAATGAAGGTCCGCCCCGCCCTACTGGTAGATAGCGGGCCTGGTGTGCCCGGCCCGTCCTAAAAAATAAAAACAAAAAAATTATATTAAAAAACATTAAAATAAACTAATAAAATTGAATTACTCCTAATCAAATTTAGATTCTTTAATAAAAATTTATTTTGTTATTAATTTTGATTAAACTAAAAATTGGATCTCAAAAATATAGAACTTATATAATTCATTTATATATTAATTTTTTAAAAAATTATTTTGTGATATTTGGCGGGCATGCCCGCGGCCCGGACTGGCTTACCCACATTGGCCCGCACTCTGGCGGGTAGCGGGCCTGGTGGGCCCGGCCCCTCCTAGAAAATAAAAATGAAAAAAATTATATATAAAATAGGAAACATTAAAATAAACTAATGAAGTTGAATTACTCCTAATCAAATTTAAATTCATTAATAAAAATTTATTTATGTTATTAAATATTGATTGAATTAAAAATTGGATCTCAAAAATATATAAAAGCTATAATTCATTTATATATTAATGTTTTTAAAATAAATATTCTTTGATATTTGGCGGGCCTGCCCGCGGCCAGCGCAGGCTTACCCGCATAGGCCCGCCCTCTGGTGGGCCTGAGAAATGGCAGCCCGCCCCTTCACTTTGGCGGGCCCGCGACCCGCGGGTCTATTTGACAGTACCAAGGTGGGGCGGGAGGAACCGCGGGCCACGGGCATTTTTGCTAGTTCTAAATGTGTCATTGGTTAAAATGACTTAATTAATAATTATTGAATAGTCCATGTAATTAATATTATTGATTTAATAAAAATAAGTTAATAAAATATTGTTTGTTGAATCATGTGATTACTTAAAATTATTATTACAAAAATCAGGTATTTGGGGGTGTAAAGAGTGGTATAGGGGGTGTGAATAGTAGGACCCTCCTATGTATAGTCCCATAGAAATGATCACTAATGCCTCTTGTGTGTTGTTATATTTCATAATACCAAAGAATGTGTGAGATTTACGTTTGTATTTTCTCACATGAACCAAAACAAATCTAGTTCTTCGCAAGTCCGAGTCGATTCCCCTCTCTCGCACATGATTGAGGAGTGATGGCCGAATGAAGTTGATTTTTTTCTGTGCAAGTACGTGCATGATCTTGGATTCATCGTCTTTCTCAATAATTCTTTTATGATTGATGCTTTATCATTTTTATTTGGAAAGAGGAAAGGGTGTATGGTAATTTCGAATATGGAGTTAAAACTTAACTTTTGTGATCACTAGGCGTAAACTTTCAATGGAGGGATAAAACCTAAAATGGTCCCCGATGTTTATCCTGTGAACCAATTTAGTCCCCGATGTTTCGTGTGGACCAATTTAGTCCCCTATGTTATCAAAAATGAACCAAATTGGTCCCTTCGTCAATCCGATCGTCAATTTAGACGGCGATGGTATTTGCGACGGCATTAGCGACGGAATATCCGTCGCTAAATGAAAAGGTTAAAAAATTAATAAATTAAATATTAGAAATGAGGAAAAAATCCAAAAAATTCAAAAAATAGAGTAAACAATTAAAAAAAAGATAATATTACTAATAAATTAAATATAAAATAAATAACAATAAAAAATAATAAAAGTAAAATAAAAAATTAAAAGTAAAATAAAAAATGATAAATTAAACATTAAAAATGAGGAAAAAAATCCAAAAACAAAAAGAAGAACTTCAAAAAAATAGAGTAAAAATTCAAGACAAAAAGAGAATATTACTAATAAATTAAATAAAAAAACAAATAATAATAAAAATAAAAAAATAAAACTGAAATAAAAATAAAATTAAAAAAAAATGATAAATATAAATTTAAAGATTAAAAAAATAATAAATAAAATATATTTATTTTTTTAGAAATTAAATAAAAAAGGAAAAACAAAACTAAGGACTGGGAATTATCGTCAATTACTTGGGACAAAGACGAGATCGGGAATAAAATAAAATATAAATTCTCGATCATCGCCGTTAACTGGACAAAGACGAGATCAGAAATTATCGTCAATTAATCGTGATAATGTTAAAAAATTCGAAAACTGAGATGACGATGCAACCACCTAGTATATTTGTTAGGAAAGTTCGAGAACTGTGACGATTATGTCCTCACTAACTTGGCAGGGACGGTCTTCGTAAATTTTAGAGGCATTTTTTATCCTTAATTTTGTTTTTCCTTTTAGTTAATTTTTATAAATAAATATATTTTATTTTTTTACTTATTTTTAAATCTTAAATTTATATTGGTCATTTTGTATTTAATTTTTTATTTTATTTTTAATATTATTTATTTTTTATAATTATTTATTCTTTTATTTAATTTATTAGTTCTTGAATTTTACTCTATTTTTTGATTTTTTTTCCTTTTTTTGGATTTATCATCATTTTTCATGTTTAATTTATCATTTTTTTAATTTTAGTTTTTTATATTACTTTTATTATTTTTTATTTTTATTATTATTTATTTTTTATTTAATTTATTAGTAATATTCTCTTTTTTTTTTACTTTGTACTCTATTTTTGAATTTTTTCCAATTTTTAATGTAATAAATTTTATTTTAATATTAGTTTTTAATTTTAATTTTATTATTTTTATTTTTTACTATTATTTTTATTTATTTTATTAGTAATCTCTTTTTTTAATTGTTTTACTCCCTTTTTTGAGTTTTTTTCATTTTTTTTTGGATTTTTTTCCTCATTTTTAATATTTAAATTTATTTTTTTTAAAAATTTTTTCATATAGCGACCGATGTTCCGTCGCTAGTGCCGTCGCAAATACCATCTCCGTCTAAATTGACGGTCAGATTGACAAAGGGACCAATTTGGTTCATTTTCGATAACATCGGGACTAAATTGGTCCACGCGAAACATTGGGGACTAAATTGGTTCACATGATAAACATCGAGGACCATTTTAGGTTTTATCCCGGTATTTCTCTATAAAAAGACCTTAGTTTATAGAGTTGTAGTTTGAGAAGCAAAATAATACGTCCGGGATTTTAAAGATAATTAAAACCCCAAAATGAGAATCAAGTCGGTTTAGTACCACACCACCATACTAAAAAACAAACACGAGAGGAACGTCACAGAATAATCAGACAAAGGAACAGCGTATCCATCAATCCGTAATAATTAGCAGTAGTACCAAGTAAAAAAGATGTCTACTAATTGTCTGACTCATAATACACCGGCATAAGCCAAGGGGACAGCTGCGAGTAAACCTCGTTAAATATCATATTAGCCACACAATTTTCACGGTCGAGCTCGAGGTCTACGATCAGAGATAAACGCAGTTCCATGGATTTCGAGTCACGGCCCCGGTGGAAAACAGCTTTGCAGAGAGGTATACACAAAACACATGAATCATCACACATATTTGCTTGCAGAGAGACATATACATACATACAATACACTCATAGATAAATACCTTTTGCTTCCACCAGGCCCTCGAAATGAAGATTCCTCCTCACATCCTTTCGGATCTCTTTCTTGTATCTTTTGCTCCTTTCTTTGTCCCATGGCTAAGGGATGGGCATAATCAGATGAACACGGTCCCCTATATGGATGGAGAATAACGTTACCTGCCTTGTAATAAGATCTAGACCACTAAAGCACATTTTAATTAATTAGTTTGTAGGCAAGCAATGACTGTCAAAACATAATAATAAACTCACAATTTTTCACTTCTTTATTTTTAGTG
The DNA here is from genome assembly GCA_027422505.1 of Craterostigma plantagineum. NCBI lineage: Eukaryota > Viridiplantae > Streptophyta > Magnoliopsida > Lamiales > Linderniaceae > Craterostigma > Craterostigma plantagineum. Next base: position 33,997,606 of record JAPQWV010000002.1, on the reverse strand, counting down.
TTGGATGCAGCCTTGGCAGCTTCAACACCACCTTCTTCCTCCTGTTACAGCCGTAGTAACTCACATTAATAATCTCGCGGCGATAGCATAGCATAAAAAACTATGACCAACAGAAGACGATGACTTACTCTATTTCTTTTAAGTGGATTTCCCTTCTTTCAAGTCCCAACATGTAGGATCAAAGAGAACAATTAGCAATAATAGCATGAACATAAGCTATAAACGAAGAGATAAAGAGTTAAAAGTCGAAATGGTTACTTCAACTTGTTCAGCAGCTTGTCCACCCCATCCAGCCTTCTCAAGAAAGCTATTTCCATTTATCAAAGATAATAAACACGGTAAAAAAATCACCACACGTCATGCTGGGTTTTATTAACAAGCACGTCCATTCGCAAGTGAAAAGAAAACAATACTTCTGTCAAGTGCAATCCCGATTTATTCCACATTGGTTCATCAAGTATGTAAGTATCATCAATCACCTTGACATATACACCAAACAAAGTATTGAACTTTGAAATATGTATCATCAATCAATCACCTTGAAATAAGCTTCTCCCAAACAGCTTCGTACCATTTGTTGGCATTAAGAAAATATTTAGGATTCGGTTTTCTCCCTTTTTGTAAGCCGTAAACTTCAGCGTCAAGCTTCGTCATCTGCTCTCTGAAATACGAATTTAGCTTGGAGCATGAATCAATTAGTTCCCCAAACCAAAAAACACAGTAGAGATGTAGATCGAGAATAGTTTGATAGAACATCCTCACCCTGAGATGAAAGATCTTTCACACAGGTGGTCATCAAGGACTAGGACATCTTTCAAAGAGCGCAAATATGCGGTATACTCCTGACACAACTAAAGTCAAAAACACGAAGCATCAAAGACAGCTATAACTGAATAAAGAAGCCAAACAAAAAGTTTTTAATGGTTACGTTGGTTTCTTCAGGACCTGCTTGCCCACCAATGCTCTCCTTCCCAAGATAGCTATTCATTGTTCAGAGGTAGGTCAGCAGTGGACCAAAACACAATTTCCACAAAATCATAACTAATTGAGGAATTTCATATCAGCAGAACTATGCGCAAGTTTTAAATTCACAAAATAGTGTTGTCGTCAAGTGCAAGAGCAGATCCAAAAAAGGGTTCAAAAGCCGAGCCTCCAAGCAACAAAAAGAAAAAAATACGCTCTTGAATCCACAAAAAGGTAAAAGTAACCTCAATCTTCAATCCCCAACAAAAATCTGGGGATCGAAATAACCCCAAGCAGGCAATAGGCTAGGCACAGAAACACAATAACATAGGAAGCGAAACTGAAAACCTAACAACCTTTACCTCGAAATAAGCTTCTCTTCAACGGCTTGGTACCATTTCTTGGCATTAGGAAAATTTAGACGAAGAGGTCTTTCCCCGTCAAACTTAGCATACGCTTCGACGTCATCCTTGGACATCGCCTCACTGAAATTCGTACTAAACGGAACGTGAATCGATCTAATCGACATTAAAATAAGAGATTAATGCGATTTCTTTTCTTACCCTGAGATGTATAGACTTTCTGAGTCACCCCTATCACACGTATTCAGATGCTGAATTGAGAAAGACGCCATCAGACGGAAGCGAATCGTTTAGGGCTGAGACTACGGAGGAGAAAATGCGAAAAAATTTGTGAGGAGCGCCGAATTTATAATTTTTAAAAAACAAAAAGCAAAACAAGACCGCAAATTATGTGAAGCCCATTTAATATTTATCTGGCCCAATAGTGAATTGCCGTTTATTACCAGCTCACCGTTGATTCCGTTCTTCATACCACAATTAAATCTTGTATTAAGATTATTTTACTATAATTATAGTATTTATGATTGTTATGATAGTATTATAATAATATGGATTACCATATTAAAGAGAGTTTAGAATGAACACTTTCATTTGTTTTACAATACAACTCTAATAACATATTTATCCCACCAAAAATCGCTATTGCTGCAATTAATTACATTAAATACAATCTCGTCAATCATACAACTTATCTTATCAACAATAATATCATCCAACATCAAGCTTCATGTCCATTTCAATTCATCAGTAATGCCAAAAATATTCACATCTTAACTAATAGAAGATATAGATTGGGAGTTTATATATTACGGAAAACACACTTATGGAATCTTTGGACATCCGATTTTGATTTGCAGTCCAGAAAAAAGTAAATATTTTTTGTCATGTGATCTCATTTTTTGAAATATAAAATTTGGAAAATTTAAGTTTTTTTATTTACATTTTGTTCCCTAATAAATAATTAGAAATTGTGTTGAAAGTAGGGAATTTCATTATGGCCCAAACATTCCATTATGACCCCATTAGTCCGAGCCGCCCAAATAGAAAGGCGCGCGAAAATACAAGATAAAGCGCGTTAAAAACCTTTTTGCCCTTGCACCTCCTCTTCAAGGGGAATCTGTAATCTCATCTCACCGGTAAAAGAAATAAAACGGGTACCGTGAAAAAAATGGATCCTTCGCCAAGTTGATTGAACCTTTGAGTTCAAGCTAGAGTGTTACAACTAAATTGTTTGTTGTTATGTTTTATTCCACGTGTATATTGTGGAATTGGTATATTTCGTGAATTTTCATTTCTGCCATTAGGGTCGTCGTGAGCAGGCTGTGCTTCCGGTGACGGTTAAGCAGATACAGCCATGTCTCTATGATTATTTGGAACTACATTAGAAACTCGATAAGTTAATACTCTATTGTTTATGAAACTCCTGTTGGGTGTGCAAACTATATCCCACACCAAAAGAATGAAAAAAATCTGAGAGGTTTATAAGCTTGTGGGTTCACTCCCTCTATTGCCAATTGGTTTTAGAGAGGAACCCCACAAGCTTATACCGGGTTGGGTTTGGGCTGGAATTGGGTCTGAAAAAATCCCTACATGGTGCGGTGAGCGTGGAACGAAGGCGTGAGGGTGCCTTCAGACGGAAAAATTATAGCCCAGGTACGGTGTGGGTGGTGTGTCCCCGGCCCTTGTAAGACGATGGATGAACTGCGAAGGAAAAAAAATGCTTGGTGCAGCGATTGCGGGGAAGCGCTTGGCGCAGATAATCGTTGTAAGGGAGGCCCGTTGTGTGGTCTTGAGTTTGAGGGGAGGATTGTTGGGTGTGCAATCTCATCCCACACCGAAAGAATGAAAGGAAAATGAGTTGGTTTATAAGCTTGTGGGTTCACTCCCTCTATTGCCAATTGGTTGAACCCCACAAGCTTATACCGGGTTGGGTTTGGGCTGGAATTGGGTCTGAAAAAATCCCTACATGGTGAGCGTGGAACGAACACGTGAGGGTGCCTTCAGATAGAGAATTCTAGCCCGGATACGATGTGGGTGGTGTGTCCCCGGCCCTTGTAAAATGATTGGTGCCTTGTGTCGAAAGTCTTCCTGACCTTGACGGTGGTCAGGCGGCGGGTCCCGTTGAAGAGGAACGGCGGTACAAGATGATTATCGTTGAAAGGGGAGGCCCGTTGTGTGGTCTTGAGTTTGAGGGGAGGATTGTTGGGTGAAAAGCAAACCCATCCCACACCGATTAAGCAAAAATAAAAATTGAGTGGTTTATAAGCTTGTGGGTTCACTCCCTCTATTGCCTATTGGTTTTAGAGAGGAACCCCACAAGCTTATACGGGCCTGAGTTTGTGCTGAAATTGGATCTGAAAAAATCCCTACAACTCCTTAAGATAATACTTTTTTGTCGGCCCCGAGTCGGAGATAACGTTAAATTGTAAACTCGCTAGAATTATACCATAATACATTTTTTATGATTTTTATAGGTCTCATGTTAAATATAAATTAATAATTCCTAATATACTACATAATATTGGAAATTTTGGTTGCGTGCTTAAGGCTATTATAGGTGGTGCTCAGAACAGTTTTCATTCCACGTAGGTAGCCATGTGTTTAAGGCTTTTTCAACTGGTGTACAAACTAATTCTCAGTCAATGTAGGTACCCACGTGTTTAAAGATTTTCCAATTGGTGCCAAATTACTTTTTAATTTCGATAGTTATCCAAATGTTTAAGGCGTTTCAGTTGGTGTCCTGATAAACGTATTTTAATACGTTGTATTTAATCGAGTCATAATAGATTTTCGTAATCATTCTATGCATTTATTTGCTCTATTTACGCCTATTTCGATGTTTCAGGACTTTAGAACAGCTATAGGGCGAAAAAGGAGCGAAAACGGAGCAAAACGAGGCAAAACAGACAAGTTACGAAACCACCGTACATAGTCACGGCCGTGACTACCTTGCACCAGGCCGTGACTCGAGACATTGCCCGATTCAAAGACGCTGGTGACATTCATGGCCGTGACTCATCATGCCACAGGCCGTGAATCTGGGCAGTGAGCGACGATATCGAAGAAGAAGACTGTCACGGCCGTGGCATCTCGTGCACAAGGCCGTGACTAAGGGCAGAGAGTTTGAAGCGATGATAGTCACAACCATGACTGAACGTCCACCAGGTCGTGACTTGAGACAACAAGCGATGTAAAGAACGCGATATGTGTCTCAGGCCGTGACACTTACGAAAATCAGTATAAAATCCCGAATTCGACTCAGAAAGAAAAAACGCTTGGCAGATCACAACCCTAATCTTGAAGAGACGAGAAGACGCCAAGAATGGAGATTCCAGCGGAGAAGCGCAGGAAACGAATCAACGACGAAACCACGTCGAATTGAACGAGGAACGACGATTCATCCACGACACCATCCCGAATTCATCAGCACATCAAGATTATGAACATCAAGATTATGAATCTTTCTTCCCTGTTCCTTATTTCTTTCGTTGTTTCCCTTTCAATTATGGGTAGCTAAATCCCTCTGTGTTTGGGAGTAGATGAACGCTAGGTTTATTCGTATTTGAGAAATATGTTTATCGTGACTCGTGTGCTTTGACTATTTAACTATCTATCAAATTGCTTCTTCGCTTTAATATGTCTATGTGTTAAAGTGAATGTTTGGAAAATCGTTTAGGGCGACAGCTAAAATAACGATTAGGCCGTTCATAAAAGATAGGATTCGAGTATAGGGTGAAAGCAAATACTCGATCCTCGCCATTAGTAATTATTGAATTGTAGATCCAGACGACAGCAAATTCGTGAACGGGTAGGAAATTACTGCGACTTAGTCAATATCACGTAGGAGCGATAAATTATTGGCTTGGACCGATAGGGCCTAGCTGGATTCTAATCCCGAGCACATCTGTATTATCTGAAAGCACTCTTATCAGTTTAGTCGTGTTCTCTTAATCTCTTGTCGATTTAGGATTGATTTGTTAGGATAATCCGTAGTATAGAAAAATACGTGCACTTTATTTAGGCTAGATATTGAGTCGATAGGTTATTACTAGTAATCAGTCCATTCCTCTTGTACTCGTTTACTCACTCTATTGCACTACAAACGATAGGTCCACTGTTTGTCGCACGTTGGGGATAATAATTAAGTATTCGTTTTATTTTATCACTTGTCGCACTTGCAATTTAAATTAGTATACCACGTGTCGATCTATGTCCAAATATATTGAGCAGTTATCACGTGGTGCTCATGTTGATATAGTGATTGACAGATGATGACTTTTGTACTACAATCAATAATATATATATATATATATATATATATATATATATATATATATAACGTGCGACCACCACATAGTAATTGCCCAATTTACTTGAAAACCAAATGGAAAAGACTTAAACACCGGGTAGGTAACTAGCAGAACAGAAGAATAGTTTCAGTGCGAACTTACAATAGCCTTAAACGACCGAAACCTACTGAAACTTGAAAGAATTTGAACATCGACAGGAAAAGACTTAGGCCTTGTTTGGTTCCACTTTTGAATAATAAGTGCTTCTGTTAAATGAACTTTTTTTAGATGTAGCTTTTCTAATTGTAAATTTATTTTTTGGTAGTGTTTGGTGAAAATGGACTTTTGAAAAGGTGGACAGGAAGTAATTCCAAAAAGTGATTAAAAGTTGCTTCTCTGAAATGGGCTTTTTAGAGAAGTAACTTATTTCAAAAGCCCATATGAGATTTTTTACCAAATGCATATTACTTTTCAAAATGGACTTGTGGATTAAAAGTCCATTTCAAATGTGTTTCCAAATACCCTCTTAAACATAGGGTTATCTACCGAAATTTTCGATATTTTATCAAACTGACCCTTCATTTGATATATGCATTGCATGGTAATTAACTAGAAGTTTGAAAAGTATTTTTTTCAGAGGAGAGATATTTGAAGATTTGAACATTTCATTAAAATTAATACATATTAATTTATTGATTAGTTAATAAGTTATTTGATTAATAAATTTTGCTTGTTCCAATTATATTCTTAATTTATGGGATTTTATAGCTAATAGAGTGATGTCATGAATCAGTCCCTCCAAGATGTACTTTGCGATTAGGTAATGACAGTAGGACAAAAAATAGTTTTAACTTCACAGCCATGAATCACGTTTGGCCGGCGCTGCCACGCGTCACGGCCGTGACACAGTCGGGCAGCTGATGGCTGCCACGCTGCCGGGCATCACAGCCACGGCTTAGAGCCGTCACGGCGTGACGACCACGGGCCCGATAAATCAAGCTGCAGCCGTGAGGCACGGCTGCAGACAATGAGTTCACGGCCGTGACCGAGGTGGTCATGCCACCTCCCAAACCGTCACGTCCATGACGTTGGGCAGTGGCTTCGGCCACTCACAGCCATTTGTCACGGCCGTGTGTCACGGCCACGCAGAAAGTGCTTCACGACCGTGAAACATGCTTCGCAAGCTTCGGCGTCGCGTCACGGCCGTGAGTCTACTTGGCCAATGTTCTGCCAGCCTTCACCGCCATGGCTTGACACTGTCACGTCCGTGACAGGGTCGGGGCTGAAGAATAGGCCCGCAGCGTGCAAAACCTTTCAATGAGTAAACAATGTCCGCTTGACCTGAAATTTTAACCATAGTAGAAGACTCATCAATCTTGATTCTGACCAAAGGGATCTCAATCCGAGGTCTAGATTGGGAGAGCCTCCCTCGCTCTCATCTAAAAAATAATTAACAATAGTGAGCCGGCCCGCGAGCATTCCAGCAGCCACGAGTGAGCTCAACTCGACAATAATGAGCTTGACGAGATTGAGCCGACTCGACTCAAGTTCACCCATAATTATTATCATTATTGTTATTGTTATTTCTATTGTTATTTATTATTATTACAAAAACGGGCTCGACTTTAAATTTTAAAGACGGACAACTTTTCATCGAGTTTCAAAAACCACAAATAAAGAACCTTTAAATTAACCTCGGATTTAGAACACCGGCATTTCAAATCGAAATTTGGATATCCAAACAGACCGTTATCGAGATTCAATTAAAAGTGATTTGCAAAAGTAGGCATTATGCTTAAATTGTTTTCTTTACGTAACCAAAGCACCTTATCCAAATGATTGGTTTTAATGTAAATTGGGCGAGCCAAGTAAACATCTAATATTGAGACCAAAATACCATACTTTTTGCACAAAATAATAATGCTAAAATGGTTGATTTTCATAAAAGATCTTACACAGTAAGTATTGATCATCACCAGCACAGAAACTTCCCCGCAACTTCGTTTTTAACCAAGTCAAATACATCTCGATGGTAAAATACCTAAAATCGAGATAAAAATAACTGATTTCGGGACAAATATACCGATCTTTATGAAAACATTACAAGTAAATTGGGGCGAGCGATTTAATGATAAAATGCTTGATTTTCATAAAAGATCTTATATAGTAAGTATATCGATCATCACCAACACAAAAAGAAACTTTCTCGAACGTTCGATTTGTAACCAAGTCAAATACTTGAATTCGGTGGTCGAATACCTAAAATTGAGACAAAACTACCTGATTCCGGACAAAAATACCGATCTTTTTTGCGAAAATACATGTAAATTGGAGCGAACCATCTAACGCTAAAATGTTTGACTTCCATAAGGTCTGATCGTCACCAACTCAAAAGAAACCTTCGTGCAACGTTCGCTTTTAACCAAGTCAAATACTTGAATTCGATGGTAGAATACTTTACAATACCTGATCTCGGGACAAAAATACCTATCTTTATGCAAAAATACATGGAACTTGGGGCAAGCCATCTAATGGTAAAAAGACCCCCTACCTGAAAGATTTTGCATGGTCAGGATATCAATCATCACCGCACAAAAAGTAACTTTCTTGCAAAGTTCGCTTTTAACCAAGTCAAATACTTGGATTCTATGGTAAAATACCTAAAATCGAAATAAATATACTTGATTTCAGGAAAAAAAATACCGATCTTTATGCAAAAAAATACATGTAACTTGGGGCGTGTCATCTACTGCTAACTGTTTGATTTTCATAAAAGATCTTATATAGTAAGTATATCGATCATCAACAACACAAAAGAAACTTCCTCGCAACGCTCGATTGTAACTAAGTCAAATACTTGAATTCGATGGTGGAATACCTTAAGTTGAGACAAAACTACCTGATTTCGGGACTGATCTTTATGCAAAATACAAGTAAATTGGATCGAGCCATCTAATGCTAAAATGATTGATTTTCATAATGTTCTTATATAGTAAGGATATTGATCATCACCAACTCAAAAAGAAACTTTCTTGCAACGTTCGCTTTTAACCAAGTCAAATACCTGAATTCGATGGTAAAATACCTGAAAGGTTGATAAAATACATGATTTCGGGACAAAAAATACCGATCTTTATGCAAAAAATACATGTAAATTGGGGCGAGCCATCTAATGCCAAAAAGAGTTTTTCCTGAAAGATCTTGCATAGCAAGGATAGCAGTCATAACCGCACAAAAAAAGAAACTTTCTTGCAACGTTTGCCTTATCCTAAGTCACACACTTGAATTCGATGGTGAAATACCTAAAATCGAAATAAAAATATCTGATTTCGGGACAAAAATACCGATCTTTATGCAAAAAAAACATGTAAATTCGGGTGAGTCATGTAATGCTAAAAGGCTTGATTTTCAGAAATGGTCTTACATAGTAAGGATAATGATCATCACCAACACAAAAAAAAAAAAACATCACGCGACGTTCTCTTTTACTTAGGATAAAATGATACTTAGGAATATCGAAAAATATAAGATATGGATATCAATATGATGGTAGTGAAATAAATAATAAATTAGATGTGCTTATTTCATTATATCGTATAAATCTAATAAATCTTTGATGATTTTAGAATTTGATGCAATATGTAATTAAAGAATTATAAATTAAAATAAAACCAAAAGGCAAATCTTAACCCTTAGATGTTAATCTCTCGTCTCTCTCACATTTTATTTCTTTTATTTTAATTAGAAAAATATTAGAATTTCTAAGTGGGTACACACAATGGGACACCCAATGAAACAGAGGATCTCGTTCGGGGATTTGTCCAGGTCGGTCCCAAATAATGATACCGCGTTAGAGCCCAATTATAAGTAGACTTCTTTTATTTTAGATCAAATCGATTGAAAAAGTTGCAATATATATATATATATATATATGTATATATGTATATATGTATATATATATATATATGTATACATATATATTTGAGGGGAATCTACAGAAAAATACCCATATATATATATATATATAACAATTCACAAGTCAGTACTTGTCAGATTTTTTTATATGTAGGTACATATTAGAAAAAGTTTTTGGTACATTGGTTCTTGTTCAGCCGCAAATACATCATAGAACATTTATGTACCAAACGTATTGTGATGCATAATACAGTGAGAGAATGGTATATCATATAACACATTAAGGTACCATATGGAACGTTTATAGGTACTTTATGTGGATACCATATAAACGCGTGACGTGGTATGCAATTCACATATAAAAAGGTATTCAAGACTTGGAAAGTGGTACACACAATCGAACGGGATTTCAGACAAGGGTACTGACTTGCAAATTTTTTTATATAAATGGATATTTTTTATTCGTATTTAAACTCAACATCCTTAAATCTAGTATAAACCAATGATCTTATATTGGCCGAAGAGGCACATGAAGCAGTTGAAATCTTTTCTTTCATGTATTACCATCTAGTTCTAGTTGATCAAATTCGTGTAAAGGGCTTTCAATGAATTCATATATGATGATTGCTATATATATATATATATATATATATATATATATATATATATATATATGTTAAGATTGATTCATTGATCATCTTTTGATCGGTCACTAACGTAAATAACTTTGGTGGTCTGAAGCATCACAGACAAGAAGGTCCCATACATAGCTTTCACTCATTTAATATACGTTTCGGTTTTACGAGACTAACATACACTCATCGTCATCGGTGAATAAATTTGAATGGCCCAATGACCATATTTTATAAATTATATATGCAATATTTTAATCAAATGAACAATTTTGTGATAGCTTACAGTGAGTACTCAGCGCCTTGCTATCTATATGACGCAGAAGTCAAATGCAATACGGTTTATGGATAATGAAGATTTTGTGTGTGCGGACAAGAATTATTATTACTAACAAAAAAAGCGCAAGAGACACTTTGGCGGACATAAAAAGATGAGAAGATATTCATAATATATTTATATGTAAGGTTATAATCCAATCAGTTCCTCGGCTGATTATTTTATTATTTTCGTTTGTTCAATAAATACGTGTTGGGTATGCAAACTAAAGTCCCACACCGACTAGAAAAGAAAAATTGATAGGTTTATAAAGCTTTGTGGGTTCACTCCCTCTATTGTCAATTGGTTTTAGAGATGAACCCCACCAAGCTTATACGGCCTGAGTTTGGGCTGGAATTGGGCCTGAAAAAATCCCTACGTGGTGCGGTGAGCGTGGAGGACGGAGCTATCTTCCCGGGAGTGACCGCAAGGAGACTCGGTTTGGGAATTTTCGTCGGGACAATCGATTTTGGACCGATGAAGCTGCGGCTCAAGGTTCGTTTGAATGGGAAGAGGCTTGAGGAGGCTCTGATGCAGGTGGAGGTGTCGCAGGCCGCCACGGGAAGCACATCGAAGGTTGAAACCACAGCCGAGATGGTGATGCTTGCACACGGGTGAAAGCTGTCGAGGTTCGGTGACGATTCGGGGCAATTGCGGTTCGAGAGAGGTGTTGCAGGGATCCAAGGTGATGCGAGGTTGGACCTAGAGCTTAGGAGGAACCTCGAATGGATCGGGAGGGCTGGAGAACAGCTGGAGCAACACGAGAATCGCGAGAGAACGGATCAACGCCGGGAGACAGAGCAGGCTGGTTTTCGGCCGGTTTCGGAGGCGCGATTTTCGTGTCTCGGAGGGTTGTCCGGAGGAGGCAACTGGTCCTACGTGAAGTAGGGAATGTGGTGGCTCGAATGGTGCTCGAGGGAAGCCACGGGGACATCGTCTTGAGGTGAATCAAGGTCGTGCAAGTGCCTTGGTTGGAGCAGTTTTGACAGAAAACTGCTCGGAGCTGCGATGTTTGAAGCTCGATTGCGACGTCTTCGAGCTTGAGGTGGAGGCCATTCTACATGGAGAGCATTCTCAGGCCACAAGAGCGGGTGAGCTCGGAGGTGGAAGAGATGCGGAAGCTGGGGTCGAAAAGCGCGGTAAAATTTCGACGGGATCATAGATTTTTGTTGTAGAATCTGTGGCTGTTGCGGGAGTTTCCTTGGGATTTGATGCAGGCTGCTGAGTCTCAGGTGCTGCGAAGACTGAGATGCAGGTGTTGGCTAGCCGGAGATGGGTCAGGAAAAGGTAGCTCACGGCGTTAGGAGCAAAGGATCTTCATGCGACGAAGATGGTGAGCTCGAAAGTCCAAATCGGCTTCATGTGGGAAATTTCAAGCCCGCTTGGAGTGGACGAGGGTTCGTTCGAGGCTCGGGGCTCTTGGAGGGGGATCAACCGAGAGGAGCTGCGAATCGAGGTGGAGCTTTGGGACGAGAAAACAGGGCTCGGATTGATGATTTGCAGCTGAACAGAAAACTGATGCGAGGCTGGTTTTCTGTGAAGGTTGGGCGGCAGTGGCGAGCGAGTTTGGGCTGCTATACGAATTCCGGGAGTTGAGATTGCGAGTTTGGCGTCTCGAGGTGGAGTTTGTTGGGAGTAGCGAGCCGGAAACTCGCCGGAGCCTCCTGGAACCGCCGGAAAAGGAGCTAGGTCGGAGCTGGGTCGAAGCTGAGATGAAGAGTTGAAGCTGAAATGAAGCTGTTGATGGTCGCGATTAATGGCAGCCGTCGGATCTTCTTGGCGCGTGATCGGAGGGCTGATATTTGAAGCCGGGAGATTAAATGTGGATCATCGGATGAGGCGCGAAAGGCATCAACGGCTGTGATTAGAAGATGCAAGTTGATGCGGATAGATAATCTCGGCCATAGGATAGATCGGATGGCTGCGGATGAAAGTGCAAATTCACTTAAAGAAGTGTCATGCGACACTTGCTTGCTTCACGTGAAAATGCAGGGCCACGTGGCAAAGCTTGGGACGTCAGATCAGATCAAATGGAGGGATAGGATTGATCGCAGCTCACACTTAAAGAATGATTTCAGCAGTATATGTATCGATTTATGCATTTCGACTAACTATCTTTCTGAGCTCGTATTTTACTGTAGAGTGAGAATCTCTAAGTGGTGATAACACGAAAGTTGTAGAGTGCTGAGAGAACTGTAACTTTCATGTTGAGAGTAATACGAGACGATGCTCGGTTGATCCGTGGATGTAGGCCAAACTTGGGTCGAACCACGTTAAATGTTGTTTTCGTGTGTGTGCGTTTTCTTCTCTGTTTTCGATCTGTTTGAGCTGCAAATTGATCGAATCAATCCACGAGTGATACATACACTGAAAGCATGTCCAAATACGAGTCTAACGGCGGTCCTCGATCAACAAGTGGTGTGGTGAGCGTGGAGCGAACACGTGAGGGTGCCTTCAGATGGAGAAATTCTAGCCCGAATACGGTGTGGGTGGTGTGTCCCCGGCCCCTTGTAAGGACGATTGGTGAATCTGCGGTGAGAAGCGCTTGGTGCAGTGATTGCAGCGAAGCGCTTGGTGCAGATAATCGTCGAAGGAGAGGCCCGTTGTGTGGTCTTGAGTTTGAGGGGAAGTTTGTTGGATATGCAAACTAAAGTCCCACACCGACTAGAAAAAGAAAAATTGATAGGTTTATAAGCTTGTGGGTTCACTCCCTCTATTGCCAATTGGTTTTAGAGAGGAACCCCACAAGCTTATACGGGCCTGGATTTGGGCTGTAATTGGGCCTGAAAAAATGCCTACAATACGAATACGGCTTGTTAAATAGTGACAAGACACATCTCAAACATTCAATTAAACGTACATCTCAACCACTTATATATTACATATCTTATTAAAATGTCAAATTTTCCTGCAAGAATGGGTTTTAGCACTCATACTATACTGTCTTGACAGAGCCAACTCAGCCAATTGTCGTCTCTAGTAACTTATTGTATTATTTACGTGGACTTTGTACGTGACGTTATATGCTTGTTGGCCGGGGGACTCTTCAAAATGTCAACGTGTCCGTTGACATTTAATGAGCTGCACACGTGTTGTACTCCCTGCTTGTATTGAAGTACCTTCTTCGAAAGCCGGCCCAAGCCTGAATTTGAAAGAATTAAACAAAATATGTTATTGCTGGAATATTAATTGTGCTGTTAACTTACCTACCATTACGTGCCTTTCAATCTGTGCAAGAAGATAATGGTCCTGGTTTAACTTCAATATGTAACATTCGTGTCTAAAAATAATAATTTCATTAATTGCCTATGTAGCTTGGAATGTTACCACCGAGTTAATCTTCAATTTTCTAAACGGTGCATCGGTGCCGTGCCGTGACCATGAGCATTTTATAAATGATACGCATGCAATGTTTATATCAAATAAAGGCGACTTTGGATAGTGCCGTGCCAAATGTTTGGTCTATAAATATGATCTGCATAAATAAGTACGTGAGAATGTGACACTCGATACCACTGGCTTGTTAAAACAGTAGAAAATTAAACCTAAAGCTTCTTATGAAGAAAAAAAACAAAATATAGTAAAAAAAAAAAGAAAGAAAAAGAAGACGATTATGTCAGCAAGCAAATGAGTAAATGCTCTTTGCTGTCCGCATTTGACTATTTCGCTAATGAAAAAAATATACAATAAGAGAAGGTCGTCATAAACAGTCATATGTGGTCTTAGTCTGTTTATATGATAAAATATATACATCACAATGAGTATTGCCTTCAGACAAATCCCATCCCACCTCCATCACTTGCTCTTCTTGTCCCTCGTTCTTTGCTCAACACAGTGCATATTTTCTCTCTCTCTCTAAGAAAGCTAAAAAACACAACCCTCGGAGAAAACCATATTGATCTTGATTTTGTAATAAAATTGATATTCATATAATACACACACACACATATATATCTAATTAAAAATGGGAAGGCCACCTAAAATGGAGTGAAGAAAGGTCCATGGACGCCAGAAGAAGATATAGCCCTCGTCTCATATATTCAGCAACACGGCCCTGGAAATTGGAAGGCTGTTCCTACTAACGCAGGTAGGTAACAAAACATACAAATTAATCTATGTATATGTGTGTGAAATAGATAGTTGTAATTTGTACTGTGAATTTATTTTTATTTGTTCATTTTTTTGGGTGGAATATAAGGGTTAGTTCGATGCAGCAAGAGCTGTAGGCTTAGGTGGAGTAACTATCTCAGGCCAGGCATCAAACGAGGTGGCTTTACTGAGCATGAGGAGAAGATGATTATTCACCTTCAAGCTCTCCTTGGCAATTATATATATATATATATATATATTATAATTATAAGTCCATCTATATGTGTTCTGTGTGTAAGAAAGAAGCATATGTTATAACAGAGAAGCCGTGTTTTGAACTTTATATATAGGTGACTGCAATCAAGGCTGTAAAATTCGCTAGGCGCTAGTCGGGTGCCGAAGGGGGGCCTAGCGCCTAGACCGCTAGGCCCGCCTAGGCGGTTTCTAGGCGGAAATTATACGGTATATATGTTTTTTATT
Source organism: Craterostigma plantagineum (assembly GCA_027422505.1). Lineage (NCBI taxonomy): Eukaryota > Viridiplantae > Streptophyta > Magnoliopsida > Lamiales > Linderniaceae > Craterostigma > Craterostigma plantagineum. Next base: position 33,982,560 of record JAPQWV010000002.1, on the reverse strand, counting down.
ATTTTTTCTATATATCAAAATATGAAAGTATTAAATTAAATGTTCATCAAATTTATTATTTATCTAGACATTCTAATAAATAATATCATTCACAATAATTCAACAAAATAATATTAATAAAAAATATTGTTTTAAAATTGATATCGGACCAAGTTATCATAATTTTTAGTATATAGTTTATTTAATATTTTAGCAACATATAACAACCTTTCTTAGTTAAATAAATATTTAATGTTTTAATAGATATAGTTCTCTTTGTTAAATATTTAATGTTCAATAAATATATCTATCTAGTTTTCCTTTTTCCTTTTCCCAAAGGAGAAATCGATGTCAAACTTTATTATTGATGTTGTTTGCGTTGTCCCACACCGAATAGCTCGTCCAAAGCAAGCTGAAATCTCAGCTATATATAGGTATGCCTGCCATATTGCCTGCTGCATTGCTCCTTGATACGCCTCTAATGGGCTATTAAGTAATTAAATATTTTTGTGGGCTTTTATTGGGACTTACATAAAATTAATTGGCCCGATTAATCGGCCGATTTTGTCCGATTAGTAGCTGATTAAACCGGCTAGTCGCCCGACTAGTCGTTTTGCCGATTTGTTGGCCGTTTTGGCTATTCTCGCCACGGCAGGGGCCGACTAGCGCCTAGTTGGCGCTTAGGCGGGTGCCTAGGCCGACTAGTTGGCGCCTAGGCGGGTGCCTAGGCCGAATTTTACAGGCTGCAATAGCATATTTCCCTCAAAGAACCGACAACAACATCAAGAACTATTGGAACGAACACTCACTTGAAGAGGAAGCTTCAGAAGCTTCACGGTGGCGGCCAAGATTATGCTCACAAATCAAGGCCATCGTCGTCATCATCTTCGTCAGATCATCAGAGTTCGATCTCAAAAGGCCAGTGGGAGAGAAGGCTTCAAACGGACATCAACACGACCAGACAAGCCTTATGCGAAGCTCTCTCCATCGACGGTGGTAATAAATCTAACGCCAACAATCCAAACAACAAGCTCCTCAGTTCCTCGGACAACGCGCCGCCGATCAGCAGCCCATCGTCGACCTACGCTTCGAGCGCTGAAAACATAGCACGCCTGCTAGAGAAGTGGACACAGATCAAGAAGCCCACGAATTCGTCTGAGGCTTCTTTCGACGGCGGAGGAGCAATTATGAGAACGGCGGCGTTTGAGAGCAAGGGGACGGCGGAGGCGGCACAGATTCCGCCGCCGCCGCGGCCGTCCTTGAGCTTACTGGAGAATTGGCTTCTGGGGGAGGACGACGGTGTGAATTTCATGGGCATGGATGCTTTGGAGATGGCTACTGCTGATTTGTTCTGAAGGAAAAGGGTGTAATAAGGGAAAATTTAAAAAAAGAGGAACGATTCTATTTGGTTTTAAAAAAAGAGGAACGGGTTGTCAAATGACTGAAATACCCTTACTAAAAAACTGGTTAAGTAGGCTAATCCGACTCATTAACAGCGAAAAGTTGTCCGAGTCTTATTCGAGTGCACAAAAGACTCGATTACCTGACTCGAATAATTTCTTATCCGATTTATTAACAGCAAAAAATTATATGACTTTTATTCGAGTTAAAAGAAAAACTCGAATGTCAAACTCTAATAATATTTCGAAGTGATAACTTTACTCGAATAAAATTCAGAAAATTTAAACGAATAAGCAGCCTTATTCGAGTAACTTACGAGTAATTTTTTCGAGTCACAACTCGAAAATAAAACTCGAATAGATTACTCGAATAATTCGTATTTTGTAAAGCTCGGAATGAAAATTAGACACAAATCATTCGAAAACCTAAATCTCTCGCGCTTCCTCTTCGAACCAAAGCTCTAACTCAAAAAATTGTATACAAACCCAAGCATAATCATCAATGGCGAAAAGAAAAATGAGATCCTCGGAGCCTTCCGCGCCTCAACGTAACCGGGTGGATGAGCAAATCGACGCCGGTAGAGCCACGGTGAGTTTTTGGTCACGTTATGGGTTTTTGTTAAATCGATTTGGTCAAACGAATTTCTTGGTTAGATCTTTCGTTCTAGCGTTAAATCGATCGATTTTGATGTTATATCGTTGGGCAGACGTCATAATCGGTCGGATTTTTTGTGAAAATCGTTTTCGCCGCTTTTTCGAGTAATTATTCGAGTAATTGGGGTTAGAATAATTGTTTAACCTATTCGAGTGACGTTTTACTCGAATAACAGTCAATTTTCATTGTTTTTCATTTTTTTTTTGCATTTTCAGATCTATTTTCCGACGAGTTGCCGGCGGACAATTTCTACCATGCCATCCTCACTCTGAACTCGCAGTACATGCCGGTATGCGAACGCATCCGTACGCTTTTTAACGAGGAGGAGATGGAGGAGATGGTCAGACGGACTCAGTTCGGGAATTTAATTAAGGTGGCCCGAGACCACTACAACTCGAACATGATCCTGTGGTTTTTGATGAGCCGGTAGGTGGAGTATATGGCGGAATCGTAGGAGTTCTGGATGGTAGTTCTTGGGCGACTATTAAGATTTTCATTGGTCGAGTATTGCCTACTCACGGGCCTCGACTGCGGCGCTAACGAGCCGGAGATACCGTCATCGAACGAGTTTGCGACGAGGCATTGGCCTGGTATTAATCCTATTTTTTTATCATTTGATTCTTTTTTTTACTTCTATTTCAAAAACTAACGTTTGTTTTATGGCTCGTAGGCAAGCCCGTTATATATTTTGACGATTTGGAGAAGAAAGTCACGGGAATGATTCGTGACGCCGGTGGAAACTCGGGCGTGAATCTCGAGAAATTGAAGATCGCGGCCCTTTATTTTGCCGTCGGGGTGCTAGGGGAGCGGAGGGTAAAGAGTGACTTGAAGCTGAAGGAGGAGTGGCTCCGTCTGGTGGAGGACTTCGACCGCTTCAACGAATATCCTTGGGGAAGGATATCATTCGAGGAGGTCATTTATGGTCTGAACAAAGACCTCTTGGGGAAGCACATGGAGATGACATCGAAGCGAAAAATCCAAACAACCTTCGATATCAGCGGCTTCGTCATGCCGCTTCAGGTAATTAGTTTTGTATTATTTAAGACATATTATATTTATTTTAACTTATATTTACTCTCTTTTATCAGGTTCTGGCGTACGAGTGCTGGCCGACCGTCGGGCAGGAATTCGCCGTGAGAAAAGGCGGCGAAAGGCTCCCGATACCCCGGATGTGCCATTGGAAGACCACATTTTACGGCAAGAGCTCTGTTCGGGATGGCAAGAGGTCGAGCGTGCATTCGGTGCCGTGGGGATGGATGTAAGTATATATATTTATTTATTTATAATATGGATTTATTTAGATTGCGTTTTCTAAATTGTACAAATACACAGGACGTGCGGTGTTGCCTTACACCGACCGATGCTGAAGCCGATTCAAGGCACTTCCGCACGGTCGTTTGCTTTTGTGACAGCAGGGATGATGCCGTAGCCCAGAGGATAGTGGAGCATCTTCTAAATGGGCTGCTGGTCTACTGCACCGAGCATCGGCTTGCTCCGTCTCCTCCGAGGCTGTCTCCTCCTCCGAGGCCGTCTCCTCCGAGGCCGTCTCCTCCGAGGTCTTCTCCTCCGAGGCCGTCTCCTCCTCCTTCCGGCTCAATAATCGCCCATTTCGATAGAAGAATGGACAGGCTGGAAGGCGATGTACGGATATGCGGGCGGAGATTAGTGAGCTACGCTCGATCGGCTCTGTCTTACTTAATGTTTATTTTATAAGATTATATTTATATTACGTAAATCCAACGTAATACTCTAATTTTGTAGCCCTTGAGATCCTGACGCCAACAACGGTGTGGGATATTGCGAGGAGCTACGATCGGGACATGCCGCCTCCTTCGCCTCCTCATTCGCCGCCGATGTTCGGGAGGACGCCGAACCAACCCGAGGCGACGGGGAGGACGACGAACGAGGGGGAGGCGGAGAACGTGACGGGGAGTCGGGAGCAGCGGGGCGAGAATGTGGAGATGGAGTACGAGATGGATATAGAGATGATGGAGGCCGCGGCCATGGCGGCGGAGAACGTGACGAGGAAAGCCGTCGCGGCGAAGAAAGCGGCGTGGGCAGAGGCGCAGAAGGCCGCCGCGGCGAAGAAAGCGGCGGCTGAGGAGGCGGAGAGGGCCGCGGCGGTTAGCAAAAAATGATCACGGACTGAACGTGCGAAGAAGAAGTCAAGGATGCTTTCGAGTCCGTATACGCAGACGCCCGATTCGACCCCTCGCGCTACAATACAACGCCGCGCGGACATAGAGCAGATCATTGGCGAGAGGGTGAAGAATTGGGATGCCGTCGAGGTGGAGGTGGCAAGAATGGGGGTAAAGGATGAACGAGAAGGAATGCTCCAAGCGTACGACAAGAAATTCTTTGCCGATCTGTCCACTCCGAAAGTGTGGATCTCGGATGAGGTATGTGTGTTTTTTGCTAAATATGTTCTAATTATTTCGTTTAATAACATTATATGCTATTATTGCAGCACGTCAACGAGGCATTCAACGGGTTTATGCGATGCAAGAAAAATGCGTGCATGAGAAGCGAATTGCGTACATGAACACGAATTTCGCACATGCAGTCAAGTTGGAGTCCGCCAAACCGCGACCGTGGGACATATCCTCGTTCGAGCAATTCGCCACGGGAGAGATCAATGCGATGTATGCAAGCCATCGCTTCACTGGAGCCAAGCGGATGTGGCCGTCATCCCATTGGCGTTTAGAAGCCATTGGGTGCTCCTCGTCGCTCGGTTCAAGGAGAGGAACATCCTCGTTTTGGATTCTGACGTCAAAAGCGATTCGGACTTGAGGTTCATGAAGCCATTCCTTGACCCCTTGGCCGAAGTGATACCTCTGATGCTTCAACACGTAGGTGTAGAGCAAAATCCCGTGGAGAAGTTTGCTTGGGAGCGGTGCCCCAAGTTCCCTCAACAAGTCCTCAGGTAATTTTCTTATTTTCTAACTTTCTTATTTTCTTATTTTCTTAAACCTGAAATTGTTCTATTTTTCAAACAGCGGAGAGTGTGGTATATATATGCTTAGGGCGGCTATGTCTTTGTTGATCGGTAACAAAGATGATCTCTATGCTTTGGACGATTCTAAAATTGCGTCGTTTAGAAAGTTTTTGACGATATGTATTTTTTTTTTAACAATTGGGATGTTGTATGAACCGTTTTAGATATTTGTATAGATTTTGCATGTGAAATTGTTCAGTTTTGGTTGGTTGAGTTGCTGTTCAGTTTATTCAAGGTTCAGTTGTTTTTTTCCGATTTTCACTGTTATTCGAGTCAAAAAGTTTGTTCGAATAATGTTATTTACTCTAGTAACTTATTCGATGAAACAGGCAAAACAATATTCATTCGAGTACACTATTCGAGCCTATCGAGTACTGTACATTACTCGAATAATTTAAAAATCCAAAATATTATTTTTATTATGATCATGAAATGTTAAAGGCGTTTCCTATCTAAGTAATAAAATATTTTAGAAATTCTTGAAAAAATATAAAAAAAAATCATATTGATATTTCTATACATGTAGACCAACGTGGATGAGAATTTATATACTAAAGTCCTATCTACCAACGTATTCCATTGTATGTCATGCAACGATTTTTATAAAACATTGTTAATCTTCATCAAGCGACTTATTAACATCATGAAGGCCCTAAAACATCGAAATATTGATATTTATACATCTAAGTATCGAGATAATTATAATTCAAAAATTTCGAAGATAACACTCGAATAGCAAGAAATTATGCGAGTTTCGTATCCGACTTTTTCTAAATTATTCGAGTTCTTACGTTACTCGAATAGGTTCAGATTTTCATTTTCGACTTTTTATCGTTATGATATTCGAGTATTCTGTTCGAATACTATTCGAGTCATGTTGTTTACTCGAATAACAGTAAAAAAAGCAACAATCAAGCCAAACTCACAATATCCATCAAACTCATACAACCTCACAAGCTCACAATATTCATCAATCTCATACAACCTCATACATCAAACTCATACAAACTCATACATCAAGATTTACTTAATGTCTACGACCAAACTCACCGACGGACGGAAACCTCTTTTCTTTTCTCCGACCACGCCTTGCTACGAACAGAGGCGGCAACACCAATTGATCCGAGGTATCCCACTCGGCTTGATCCGGAACCGGCAAAACTCGTCCGTGATAAGCAGACTGCCACGTTAGGACAGAATAATATTCCGAACACAACGGGTAGAAACACATGTTCGCTCGTAGACTCGCCGCGATTGCATGTGGACAAGGAATCCTGTCGATGTCAAATTGGCGGCACGTACAAGTCTTCGACCGCAAGTTAACAATGGCATGACCCCCCGGAGATCGGACATCGTACTCATGCGGAGCGATTTCATGTACTTCATACCCTTGACTTAGCTCATACCTCTCACGGAGCTTCCTTTCCACCGTCGGGGTAAACCGCGTGGTTGCTTGTTCAGATTGCTGTCTGTACCTAGCAAACCAATCCGTCGTCATCCTCTGTATCCATTCCAAAAGCGCAATGATCGGTAGCTTTCTTCTTCGCGGAGTCTTGCATTAATCGATTCCACCCCGTTCGTAGTCATGATGTTATAGCGAGACGTCGGAGAATAGGCTCGACTCCATCGTTCCTTAGTATCAGTCTTTTGCAAATACGCGTATGCGGTGGGAACCTATTCTCAAAATCACCATATTGTGAATCAAAGTCGCAATGCTTGTATATTTTAGCAATGTGTATGAACGTCTCGGTCGCACCCTGATTCTTACAGTTGCCTTTCATATTTTGTGACAGGTGCCAAATACAATGACCGTGGTGCGCACGACTGTAGTCGTCTGCAACGGCGGCTTTGATTGAAGCAGATATGTCGGATACGATGACAAGATCGTCCTCGTTGGGTACGACTTGCAAGAGCTCGTTCAAGAACCACGACCAAGCTTCTATGCACTCGTTATTGTCAATTATGGCCCAAGCTAAAGGAAACTGATGGCGGTCGCCATCCTCCGCTGATGCAATGAGCAAACGTACCCCCATACTTTCCTTTCAACCAAGTACCGTCTATGCAAACAACCTTCCTCATGTGACGGTATCCCGCAATACAAGCACCAAGGGATAGGAATGCCTGCTTAAATCTCCGCTCGTCGTCCAGATATACACTTGCTATGGTTCCCGGATTCACTCTTCTCAACGTCGACAGGTACGACGGCAACAGCTTGTGACTCTCATCGGGGTCACCCTTCATTGCATTTTGTGCTAAAATGCCTCCTTTCCATGCTTTGAAGTACGAAACTTCGATCCCACGATTTCTCATCATTGTTTGAATGAGTTTAGGGGCCGGTGTACTTGTTGAACCCTGAAAAGATTCAAGCAGCATATCACTCACGGAGGTTGACGATGCTTGAGTGAGTCTTGCATTCCGATTTGCAAGGTCGCACGTATGTGTGTTGCAATACGTACGAATCGAGAATACGGATGTATCCTTAATCTTCGCCGTCCATATCCTCCAAGTACATCCATCCTCTTTGCATCCCACGCCATAGTACGATCGGGAAGATTTTATAATCTTGACCTCGAAGCATGCCTCTATAGCAACTCTTTGGATCCTATTCTTGATGGCCTTCTTATCCTGGAATTCATCACCGACCTTCATGGTGGAACCGTCGGTAAAAGAATACTGATCGCTAGGAATAGTTGCATTTTCCTCTTCCTCCTCATCATCATCCTCATCCCCGTCCGCATTTTCTCCGTTTACGCCATCAAAATTGACGTGCACGTTCTGCCGTGATGCAACATTTTCATCACGGTCGTTCGCCTCATTGTGACCTTCGCCCCCATAATTCACATCTTCGTATCCGCCAAAGTCGATGATACGGTCAAAATAATCATCGATGTAACCACCTCCACAGCTACGAACCTCAATTCGAAAGGGACCAACTTCATCATCCGCAAGAGTTTGACGGTGGAGGGTCGTAGGGAGCCCAATCTCCACACGGAGAATCGGTCTATCCATTGGACCTCCTAAGTAAATATAACCCTTCAACTCTCGATCATTCTTTATATACAACGGAGCACACCCTTCCATACCTCTCATAGATGGCTGATAACTAAGCTTTAACTCCGGCCTCCCGCTTACGCCAATAGTCTCGTATATTTCGTTCCGCAGATCGTCCAGCAAACAACAATCGACATCGAACCCAATGGGCTTCATATTTGTTCTCATCCTTGGAACCCATAACCATTTATTATCATTCCCAATTATCCATTCTCCATCATAATCAATCATGATGCTGGTCGGCATAACCTGCATATGAAATAAATCATTGTTAATAAAATTTAATTGCAATATGCATTATTCGAATAAATAAAATATTCAAAAAATAAAAATTATTCGAGTAAACTACTCGAGTAATATAAAAACTCGAATTATATGTTCGCCCAATAAGATGTTGAAGACACTCGATAAAGTGTTATCGAAGAAATAAATGGAATAGATAAACTTAAATTGCAAACAAATTATTCGAATAAATAAAATATTCGAAAACTAAAAATTAAACGAGTAAAATATTCGAGTGTAAACTCATTCGAATAATATGTCCGAGTAATATTATACCGAATAATATATACGTGTAAAATATAAACAATAATATTATTCGAGTAATCTTTTCGAGTTTATTCGAGTAAGATGTCCGAATTGAAGGTTGCCAAAAGAATGTATTCGAGTAGCGTTTTCGAGTGAAGAAAAATCGAATAGTGGACTCGAATAAACGGAAAACGAAATTTTTCTGCAAATTCGCACAGATCTACGGTGAAAATACTACACATAACTACCCAAACCTTCGAAAATCAAATACTCGATGCTCGAAATGTCAATGTCATTAACATGAACGGAAATTACAATGCCCGATAATGTATACTACTAACCGGCGTTAACATGAACGAAACTTACTGTATATGCGTTCAAGAACGAAATTGGGATTCTTCGAGCTTGGGTGTTTCGATTTCGGCGGATACTTCAGCTCGTTTTTCCGTCAAGATCTCGTTTGGTGCTTGGTGGGTGCATTAATGAGGTGAGTGTATTTTCCGTTATTTTATATATATATATATATATATTTCTTTTTTTATTTATTTAGGTATTTATTAGGGTTTAGTTAATTAATTAAACAGATTCCTTTTTTTAAATTGACATGATCAAGTTCCTATTTTTTAAAAGAAATCAAAAGTAGTCTTATTTTTTAAAATATCCCGTGTAATAAGTAGTTCTCGAGAACAACTGAGCAGTTTTCTCTTCTTTCTCCTTAGGTTTAGGCATTGTGACTGAATCTGTAAGGAAAAGTGTACACTAATTGTGGCCATGTAAGTGATGGGTAGGAGTAAAGTGGTGTATCTGTTCAATGTATGCCGTCGTTTGATTTTTCTTGGAACGATGAACGATGATCAATGTCATGTGTTGTTCCACTTTGCTCATTTTTTTTCTATGCTTTATCAGTTGGATAATATTGTTATAGAGTTTAAGACAAGCCCAATAGGCCCAAACAATTATGAGGCCCATTTATACCTACTTCGCTCTGCGATGTTTTAACATTTGCCTATATATACGTATATTGTGCACAATTGATTTGCTTCCCACGAACCCTAATTATAAGCGCCGCCATGCCCTTGCAGCTGATTTTAATTTATTCCCATTGTTGTGAAGGTTTTGAATTTTGATCTACTTTTTATAGGAAAGCTATGCGCATATGATGATACTGTATATTTTCATACTCCGTTTCGGGGAAAGATGATACTCTCTTTTCATGGAAATCAGAATCTCTGATGCACTTTCTGCTTCAATTTATAATTTTTGTTGTTTTTTCTCTTAATTTTGTTCTTCTGCTTACTCTTCTCTGCAAGTGATGAGAAGAACAGACAGGGACATCAGACTCCTCTCACTGAGGAAGACGACTCAGTCTAATGGGAATCGCTCTGATGCTAAATTATTTTTCAATTATGTTTTCTATTATTTTTTTAATATAGAAAATGGCAATTTGCGATCGATCGCTTTTTAGTGGGCCTAAAGTGATGGGCCTGATTTTCTAATTGGGCCGTGACTTTTTGGGCCACTCATGACTCCGCTTGCAGCCTCTCGTTGTCATTTGTCACTGAATTTGACTTTTTTTTTTATATATTAATTTAGTCTAACACCAAAATCCAAATGTTAGGCAATTAGAGGATTACTGCGTGACCAATCATATCGTATAGTTTTCTTTAATTAATAATCAATGATTTTTCAAAGTCTTGATAACGGCTTGGAAAAGCTGGCCATTGCCTAATTCTTTTCTAACCTAATCTCAACTTGCCACGTGTCATGTGCCGTTGCTTAGGTGCATGCCGAGGCAAAAAGAAACATTGCCCACGTTGACTTTGGTTAATTTCTTGGCTTTGCGGTCAGCCTGACTAACCATGGTCAGAACACAATTAGCATTTGACCACTTAAATATTACTGTATTTGATGATGGGTCGCCTACATAAGGATATAGTTCACCATTTCATTTATTAATTCAATTTTTATTTTTTATTTCGAACAAGATAAAAATGCAGGACATCTTTTCTAACTTACCCGATAAATACATATTTAATCTCCTAACATGAGAAATCATCTCGAGAAATCTTTTCTAAAATTGTTGGCGTAGCATTTCATCACTTAATTACTTTTGACAGAAGGTGACTAACACGATTATTTTTCTTTAAACAACTCGTCAACTTAAAAGTTGGATAAATGACAAATCAACACACAGACAAACAAAAGAGGTTTGTTTCTTCAGTTAAAATTATTTTTGCACTCTTCAAGCTGTTTTTTTTAATAAACTATCATAATTTAGATATTTTGGTGGATCGGTTTTTTTTTAACTATTTACATAAATTTGTAGTGAGACATGAATCATCAAATCAGAAGATTATGTCAAACGTTATGCACATTATTATGGTTAAGGGTCTAAATAATTAAATAATACAAATTTGGGGTCTCAAGTTTTGACAAGTCAAGTAACAGCACGTGTCATATTTGAAACAGAACAGCATGGAGATATCTCATCCCTAAAGCCCTTTAACATAAAGGTTAAAATAGTCTTTTTGACTTCGAAGAAAATCATGGGATCAAAGCTAATTTCAGGTATGTGATGTACATAGCTTTCGACAAATCGACTTTTATGTATGCAATGAATACAGCTATTTTTTTCAAATATGAAACCATACTTTTATATATCTACATTTTATTCAAATGCCACCTTATTACATAAATCATGTAATCCATCCACGTGATCATTCATGTAATAAACCACCAAAAAGAAGAAAAAATTGCACAATCTCGTAAAATATACAATAAAATTATGCCTATAGTCAAACTGAGGTTACAAAAAACAATAGTTGGCGAAAAAGTTTAGCGTTACAAACTATGCCTTTTTATATCCGTAACAAAATCAATATATTACTCCTTTCGAAAAAAAAAAATCAATGTAGTATTACATAAAGTGAAACTCCTCTTCATTCATAACATGAAACAATGACTTAATAAGGCTTTGGGCTGTACTTGGTCAGATTACAAGGAAAGGATGGGAAATGTTCAAAGCATAAAAACACAAACTAGAAAAGAAAATTACTTTGAGTTGCTTACATGTCACGTTTCTTACATACATCCTCTTAATATTTATTAAACCTCTTACTTGAGCTCTCTTCCATTCCATGGCTTCTCTTCTCCATTTTCCTCTCTGATCTTTCCTCTGTTTTCAAAGATTGGACCTTTTCAAAACAAAGAAGAACAAACTCAATGGAATTACCTCCAGGTTTTCGATTTCATCCCACAGACGAAGAACTGATCACCCATTACCTTTCCAAGAAGGTTCTTGACATCAATTTCACTTGTATAGCCATAGGAGAAGCAGACATGAACATCGTTGAGCCCTGGGATTTGCCATGTAAGAACCTTAACCAGCAACTTCTTTTTTTTAGGTTTTCTTTTTTTCTTTTTTCTGACGTGAATTTACTCAATCTCAGGGATGGCTAAGCTCGGAGAAAAGGAATGGTATTTCTTCTGCGTCAGGGACAAGAAATACCCAACTGGGCTAAGAACAAACAGAGCCACCATGTCTGGGTATTGGAAAGCTACTGGGAAAGACAAGGAGATTTTCAGACGCAAATCGCTCGTTGGTATGAAGAAGACCTTAGTTTTCTACCGAGGAAGAGCGCCCAAAGGTGTAAGGACCAATTGGGTCTGCCATGAATACAGATTGGAGGGAAAATCTCTCGAAAATCTCCCTAACTCTTCCAAGGTATGAGCTAGATGGCAAACCAATACTTCTCTTCTCTGTTCTCCCCTGTTTCTGATGTAAAGTAAATGCTCTGTTTTTTTTTTTTTGCAGGGCGATTGGGCTATAAGCCGAGTGTTTCAGAAGACGAGCGGCGGAAAGAAGGTACACATATCGAAGCTGATGAGGACCAACTCACCTGGGAAAGAACCAGCGCCGCCATTGATGGAACCTTCGGCGAGCCACGTGCACTGCTTCTCCAACAACAATGGTAGCGATCTGATGTTTGTCGCCTCGGCTGAGCTGGGTTCGCCGTGGACGGCGGCGCAGCAGATGAACCCTTCTTCGGCCGAGGTACTTCGTCGCAGTCATTTTCCAGGCTCTGTTTCACTGAAGGAGAACTTCTTTGGAGGTCACTACAATGGCGGTTTGAGGACTGGGAATTCATCGATTGCGTCTTTGGGGAAGAAGAAGGCGTTTGAAGAAGACGAGGCGGCTACTGTTCTTGGGAGGAACGACTTTGATGGATTGTGGAATTATTGAAAATGATATTTATTTATTAATTATAAGATATTGTTGTAGTAAAATATGCTGTTAAAAGTTGAAAGAAGATGGGAGAAACTAAAGGGTTTGTGTTATTTTAGTTGGAATATAGGGTAAATTTGCTAATTAATATGTCAATTAATGACCATTATGAGATAATGTATATACTATATATGTGTGTGGATTTCCTCTTGTTTCATTTACTTTTGTTAATTAACATTGCAAATTGTATAACAATTAAGTATATGTATTATCATAATTTGGTAAAATGTCAATATCTTGTAATTCTTACAAGCCGACATCCATTGGGCGGCTTTCATATATAGAATTGTTAGATAATACATCAACGCATCCCTCGTAATAGTGTAATTTAGGCAGCAATGTTCCATCAACCCAATCAAAATCATTAGTAAGCTTGCGGAATCAATTTTTTTTTCTAATTTAATTATTAATATCTTATGTTCAATAGTTAGTTTACATATATCTTGATATAATCTAAGATAGAGCATCGGGCATGGCATGCATGACATGTTAGTTGTCACAAGACATATTGTCACCTTAAGCCTATGATCAATTTGGTCATCCATATTAAAAAAAAAAAAGAAAGAAAATTCTATCACGTGTCAGTATATTATGTATACTTATTTATTTATGTATCGAATCGAAAAATTTGAGCCCCCTACGTAATTAAACGTCCTTTCATCGGATAAGATGCTCAATCATAATCCTTATCATAACTAAGATTGACTCACGTGATTTAAACTGTTTTAACATTTATTACAGACTAAATCAAACAGCCGAACTTTGTTGTTAGAATAAGCATCACCTACGACAGCACGACGGAGATCCGCGAAGACCCATATTATTAAATTGACGATCCGACCCGACCCGACCCGACCGATATTTGTGAACTACCATCCACGGCATCTTCCAAATTTGAGGCTTGAGCGATCTTCGAACCAGAATCTCGATGAGGCCTTTTGTCGAACACTTTGCCTGCACGTTGAAGTCCTCATATACTATTAACTGCTTGCACAGTGAAATGGGGCCTTGTTTTTAACACACAGTCGTCGAGAATACCGGGACAAAGTGCCAAGTTAAAGGATAACTGTGTTGACCTTCCACGGACAGAAAGATCGATCCTTGTTCTTCACAACAGATTTTTTAACTGTGAATTTTTTCAAGAATGCATGGTCTGTATTGTATGTATTCGCCGCGAAAGAGACGTCAATGAATTTGTTAGCAATTGCTTTGCTAATGGAGTTTTATTTTGTTTTTTTGTTTGTTTTATATATACTAGAGAGAGAAACATACCACGCCAAACAAATCACACCTTCTCACACTCTTTCTGCGTTCCTGCCTTTTACAGTCGATTGACACAGAGGTTTTAGTTCTTCTAGAGAGTGATTAATTAAATTACTTGTTAATCGTTGGTTGCTACTTACTTGATGTTTGTATATAGAAATAGAAAATGGGCCACACACTACACTTACCAACCCATTCAAACATGCGATATTTACCAATAAATATCGTCACGTCATCCGCAAGTCTTTTGGTTGACAACTAAATTAAGAAACAGAGAAACTTCCGTTTCCATTTTTTTTTTGTATCGGCTAACTTCTCAAAATATGGTAAAAGTGCAGAGTGTAGAACCCTGAATATACCTTACACTAATCAACAAAAAAATCTCAAGCGTCAAATTCACAGTTCACATCCTGAAATTATATGCTATTTGATTCAGTCCTCTCTCTGTCATTTTTTTTTCCTCTGTTCAAAATTTTGATTCATTCATTCATTCATCATCATCGCTGTCGTAAACCATTTTCTTACGACGATGGGTCGCACCTCTCTGCGGCGAGTCGTCCTCGTCTGATTCGATGCCTTTTCTTTTTAGCATTCCTCCTCCTCCTCCATATGAATCCCTAGCTTTATTATTATGATTGGGATCCTAAAAATAAACAAGCATTCAATGCTTGTAATAACCTAATTACATAAAATAACCCAAGGCATGTTATACATACCTCAGCCTCTTGTTCCGACTCATCATAAGCCTCTTCTTCTTCATCTCCATTATTTACAAGCCCTTCGTCTTCCTCGGCATACTTGTCCTCTGCTTCAGCGACTTCTTCTTCCCCATCAGTTTCATACTCAGACTCTTCTTCTCTCTCGCTCTCGGAAAACTCCACGGGCCTTCGCGACGATTTAGAAGATGGCATTGATGATGATCTTCGAGTTATCATATCCTTCAACCCCTTAGTTCAGTCGGTAATTATTCTTTTATCAGTATGATTTTTTTTTAAAAGAAAGATGCAATTGGTGAAACTCGAGAAAATAGGACGGGCATATGAGGGATTCACATGCCTTCTTCGCATTAATTATGCGCTTCTCAGCTCGAGCTTCCATTTCGAGGTCTTCATCAAAGCAGCGGCGAGAAGAAGAACGTCTCGGCTCGTAATAATCCTGATCTTCATCCTTAATAAGGTGAAAGAAAAGGCAGATGTGAATTTTGTGACTCATATCAGTCTACAATGGTAGAAGACAAAAAATGGATATGTGATATAAAATTCTCCAGATATTTGGAGCTAACCTCCTCAAGTGCATCCTCCAAAAAACCAGGAGAGAGTTGACGCTCTCTGCGAATGGTAGGCTGTGTGTATTTACGACTGATCTTCTCCTTTTTCCGGCTAAGAAGCTCATTAGCTTTGATTGATTGATTAGCAGCCTAAAAAAGGCCATATTAGAGAGTTACGAGGAGTGCACTTGATTAACTATGACAAGAGTGTGGTAATAGCTAAAGAGTCTACTACCTTCTCTCTTTGCTCCTTCTCCCTCTCAGGGTCAATATCCGTGATGCAGTTCTTAACTCTGTACACCTTTTTGTGCCGTGAATCGACAATAGCTGTCAACAAACGATGGGAGTTTGAAGCTAATGATGACGGCATGAACCTCATTTTCGTCAAAATTCGTCCCTGAGATTGGAGATTGCCCTGTGGGACAAAAGCAGAATCAATCAAACAGAAATTAGAAGTCCCAGTTGGGATCAAAATTTGTCTCACCAGTCACCATTAAGATGGTCAATTCAAGGCTACCATGGATTCTGGTGCCACGAATTAGCTGATAATGTATAAGAGAAAACAGGTACTGCGCATAAGAGAAGAATGATAAAACTTACTTTCCCATGCCTAAGAAACAGATGTGCTTGTTGATGTTGAGCATCTTGCTTAGATATGTCAAGCACTTCATTTGCAATAAGCAACTGAAGGCTTCCATCTGACCACTCCACAAAACGAGCATTGCTTTCGATCTAAAAAAGAATAATTGGGGTTACATCAAGCAGATAACGTCACTCCAATAAACAGCTCGCAATTGCTGTTAGACACCATAAAGATTCAGATAATTTGTGCATCAACATGGATTCTTCATACACCATATGCTTACAGATATCGCTCCATTGGGATATTTTACTTTCCTCCACCGAACGACATTGTTTTCCAGTCGTATCCTCTTCTTGGCTCCAGATTCCTCAGTTACATAAAAATTCTCCTCCACATACGTGTTAGGGCCAAAAGGTTTTGAATCTATACCCATTACGTTGGAGACTTTGATCATGTGCATCTGCGAACAAGAATTCCATGGTCACATCATAGTATGCTTGTATGAGATGCAAATGAACACTCTATGTTCCTAAAAGCAAGTAGGACCTTACAAGACAATTCTATGATACAAGTCAAATCCAATATACCTATAATAACAGCTCCCTATAGGCTAATGGATCAAACTGTTTTATGATCATAAGACTAGAAAGTTCATTGCTAGTGGGTTTTCAATAGTCAGGTAAAAAGGTCACACCCATTGAACCGCGTAAGCTATGTACACATCTCGGTTAATAGAGAAATTCACAAGATATAATAAAAATATGCACCTAAGAGAAAGGACTTGCCTCACAGAAAATATAAAGGAAGTAAATTATGAAAGCTTGAATTCAATTTATGCTTAATAATACCAATTCCCTAGATCTTCCTCTCCCCAACTCTTATTCAAATATCACGACGCTACGTCATCATGGAGACGGAGATAACAAACAGTTCACAATTAAGATCCATGTCACTCTAACTCAGTTTCAGTCAATGGCCTGGATACCTGGTCAGGCTCAGCTGGAGGAGGATATAAAGGAATTTCCAGCTCCAGCGGGGGACCAACGGGTTTCTCCTTGGCTTTAACCTCTCCATGCTCTTCTTCAGAGTCATATGGTGAATATTCATCAGCTATCATATCGCCAGGCCTCAAGTCTCTCTCAAAGTTTTCATCTTCATCCATTTGTGATCGCTGTATTGGGATAAGAAGTAGAAATATATTCATCAAAACGGGAAATCAATTCCCATGAAACGAATGAAGCAATAGTGGTTATACAGACATTTTCATCATCAATCTGATTTTGAACTATATGTTGTGCATCTTCTTCTTCATCATCAGAACTCAGAAGCTCCAAATACGTCATGAATTTCTGGGGCAGAATGTAGATACTGATCTTCTTCTTTCTCATCACCAGACAATCTACTGCAATAACATCCAGATCGATCTTTTTGAACTCATTCAACTATATGGAGAACACAAAAGATGAAACTCGAAAACCACAAGAGAATATCCACATAAGTTCAATTAATAGGATCAGCTTCTTTGGAATAATTTCAAATCCTAAGAATTCATATATGACTGTTGCTGGGAGAGAATTTCATATTTATATGCCAAAGCAAAGAAGACAGATCATAGATGACAGCAAAACAAGCAAAAAACGTATACGATCAGAACAAATATATATTGAGCAAGTTCAGAGATTCTATGAGACGCAGAAAACAAGCACATGTGCATAAGTCGCTATCAACGCACTAAAAATACCAAGCATCTGGAGAAATGACACGTGCACTGGGTATGGAAGACTTGTGAAAAGCGAAAAGAGAGATCGGATCCATTTACTGATGTGATGAATATAGGACATAGGTCCATCGATTTTCTATTCTAACGTGAGAGGAGAACTTACAGCCAAACAGGAAAAAAGATGAGGGAAAATTGAGATATTTTAACTGATCATTTAGCAGGAAGCAAAGAAGAATAGAAAAACAGGTTAGTAGAAACCTTGGGCTCATAGACATTTTCCCTTCATTTTCCTCATTAGAACGGTTTTCATCAGATCTTTCTGATTCAACGACGTTGCGTCTACGACTCGTTACAACATGTTGATCATTTCCTTTTCATCGCTCTCAGAATAGTGTTGTTCACTAACTTCCCTATGATCATCTCTTTCAACTTCTCGGTTATCTTTATCTATCTCATCTTCACTCTCTTCATTTACAGGATCAAATTCCTGAGCACCATCGCTCTCAATTTCTACCTCCCCTTGACCTTCAACTTCACCCTCACCCTCAAATTCAGGTGGTACACCCCTATCATCCTGGGAAATAACCAATATCATATGAATGGAGACACTAGAAGGAAGTAACTACAGGTAAAAATAAAACATGATTACGCTTCGTCCCATGAAATCGGTATCTGATCAACAAATTTAGCCAATATTCCCTCCACATTATAGAAAACGAATCTATCAAAGCAATGTAAACAAAATTTCAACTAAACAAAACGGATTCTTGACACATAATTTATTAAAGACAACCGTAAAGTACATCATTAAATCAGCCCAATTAAAACTCAAACAGCGAAGATACACACATACAAAGAGAAACACGACGACATAGTCAAATGCAAACCTTAACATACAAATAATTCATAGTCGATCGTCATTCCCACTACAAACCGACCAGTGAATCGACGAGACTGCACTTAATAAAAAAAAATGAAGAAGAAAATTCATACTGACGCGTAATCAGGTTGACGATTCGACTCGTGCTCCGATACAACTTCTTCCTCATCTTCTTCCGATTGATCGCCGAACAAATTCTGCATCATCTGATGCCTCTTCTCCTCTCCGACCATTCTTCGCAGCAATTTAGTTTGCGTGGTATCGAAATATCAAATTGAGCTCCAAGTTTGATAGGCGAAAGAGCTGCTTCTCTTCACTGTGTTGTCCCCTCCGATGACGTCGAATCGAATAGGGGCGTGCCAGTGTCGGAATAAATGGGAGAACCATCACTATTTACTTTCTCATATTTCCACCCCCAATACTTGTATTATTTCCAATTTAGACCCGAGTACAAATTATGGAAATTATGACACAACCCCAAATTAATGCGTATTAATACTCCGCACCCCATATTTCTTACTTGACAACCTTGGCTGTTTTCAGCATTTCCGTATGTTTTCTTTTAAAGCACCTTTTTTACATTAAAAAGCCACAACGATGTCGTTTACTGCAAACTGACATGAAACGAATGAACATGGGTGGTAGATTGAGCAATGACTCAGATTATATAGATACTTTTGACACTTTTTTCTTGTTGATTATCGATGGTGTGCTAGCGATTATTATTGAGATGAAAGATGCAACAAAAAGGGTGCACCTAATTATTGCTTTATTACAATCAAAGCTTCGATTATCATTCATGAAGAGGAACAGCTACTACGAAAGCTAAGTTGGAACAAACTCCATAAAGCTTTGCTGATTGAACACTGAAAGACTAGTGATCGAAGCTAACAATATTACGTTGATAGAGAGGAAAATATACCAAGTGTATCTGAAGATTTTCTTGAGATTCTTCGAAATTTTCTTAGCAATAGTTAGTTCTTCGCACACTTGTTTGTCATCAACTGCATGCTTTTCCATGGCCGAAGAAGCATATTGTGCTCCTTCTTCCGCACTCGCGTTTCTCCTCAGCATTGTCAAGTAGTCAACTTTGAGATCGATCATCATCTTCAAGAGTTGTTCGATTTTCACTTTCCCAGCTTCACTGTAAATGCCTGAAGAATTTCTTGGAGTTCATATTCTATATATGAATCAAGAAACGAACATACAAGAGAGAGCTTACAGAAAAAAATCCAACTCCTCAACCTATTTCCAATTTCTCAGGAGAACCCACAGCTTCATTATCGCTGTTCTTGCATGGCTCTTCCATGACCGACGAAGCAGTTTCTTTCTCAACAGACGAAGATTCTATTACGAGCATTCGACAGAAATGTCTGAAATAGAAAGTGTCTGATATCTATCAATATGAAGAGAGAGAGAGAGGTTACCGATGAAAGAATCTGATCAACCTTTTCCTTGCAGTAGTTCTTCATGAGAATCTACAGCTTCTTTCTTCAACTTCCTCGCCATGTGGATACTTTGTTCACTATTCAGTGCGCTGTCGTCATTTATTCTAAATTTGATTCTGTGAGGGAGTATTTGTATGCATTTTGGTGCACGAATGCAAAGATGGAAGATGGATCGACCTTGCTGATACATTAAATAATGTATATGCATTTATCTGCATCGGTAGAATTCACCTGGCGATATGTTTACCATCAAACAAAGATAAAATTATTGGAAAAGAAAAAAGAAATAATAAATAAATAAACTGGGAAGTGGGAACATTAATAGATCAATAAAATCATTCTTCGGACAGCGAGCGAGCCCAAAGGCCAAACCTTTACGCGGTTTCTTGTTCAAAGTCTCCGTTTTCTCTCTCCGTCTCTGTCTCATCATCAAATCATCCCATAAAATAATTTTTTTTTATATATTTTTCTGGGTGAGGCATAGGCTAATGCTCAGCTGAACGCAATCAATCGGATAGAGACGAGAAATTAGGATCGTTCTATGGGTTGTTGCAGCAGTAAGAACGTCGATTCGAAATCAAGCCGCGTCGGCCGTTGGCGCGCGACGGGCATCGTGGCCTTGCGCGACTCGAAATTGAAGGTTAATCTTCATATACATGGACTTAATTTCTGTCGTATTTGTTCATAATCTGTGCCCGCATATATGATTGGACTGCCTTTCATTTCTTTGTGATGGGTATTTTTTTCTGGGTTCAACGAAATTCGATAGAATCAGTGTTTATATTTTCCTCTGATTTGTATGCATGCCTCTGAATTTGATTTCCTTGCCTCGCAGACTTTGCCCGATGAAGTTATTGATTTGGAGCGATCAGTGAGAACACTCGACCTGACAGGGAACAAATTGGGTAATGTCTCAAAATGTCCAAATTTGATTTTTATCCGTTATTGTTATGAAGCATGTGTGCAGCAGAATATGGACATTTTTAGGAATGTCTTAGTTAGTGAGAGCTTCTCTGTGCTAACGCTACTTCCCGCTCTTTCGCAGTAGAAATCCCCGTGGAAATCGACAAGTTAATTAACTTGCAACGGCTAGTAAGACATATCGACGATCATATAATTGTATGCTTCAAAGAGGAGATGAAGTGAATAAATTAAGTAATTCCATCGCAGATTTTGAATGACAATATTATTGCTCGTCTCCCCGCCAACATGGGAAAGCTCCAATCGTTGAAAGCCATGTCGCTTGATGGGAACCGAATTACCACACTGCCTGATGAATGTAAGTTCATTCTTCTCGTGCTACATCTCAGTTGTGGTGTTTCAGTTCGATGCCAGACAATGTTTCTTGAAAATTAGATCTACTGCGAGATGTTTTTCTTACCAGACCATGCTTATTTATCTCTTTATGTAATAATCCTTTTCTGCGTTCAGTGGGTCAGCTGGTGAAACTGGAGAGGTTGTCCATATCGGGGAATCTTTTGCTCAACTTGCCTGAAACTATAGGGAGCTTGCGCAATGTGAGTGGCTAATAAAGCAAGGTTTTAGCGTAAAAGTAATCATTTTAGCATCTCTTAGAGACAGATTACAGTTATATCAATAAATCTATTTGTCCAATCGATAAGCATGAATTACTTTGTGGCATTGCTCCTCTTCTTGATAAGATGCTGACTGAACTTTTTTCACGACACTTTACGTATGGACTCTATGTTTATTGTTTGCATTGGGTAAGAGAGTTCGTCAAGGGAATAGGAAATAGGTTATTGATATGTAACTCGTTGATTCGTAAATGTTGCTAACCTTTTTTTCTCCACCTTGCAGCTGGTGCTCTTAAATGTGTCAAACAACAAGATTAAGTCTCTGCCCGAGTCAATTGGCAGTTGTTTCTCTTTGGAGGAAATTCAAGCTAATGGTAATATTTTAATGCATTCTTCATCATCATTCGATGGTGGCTCGTTGTTCTCACTATAACCTTAGTTTTAAGACATAGAATTATTACCATATGTAAGAAATACGGGCCGACAAGCTCATCTTTCTTGATTGCCAGCAACATTTCCCATGTATACATCTGATTGAATTTTGAAGAAAGCGAAAATAATTTTATTCGATGCAGAAAATTCTCTTGAAGAGCTTCCATCTTCAGTTTGCAATTTGGTTCATCTGAAATCGCTGTGCTTGGACAACAATAACGTGAAGCAGGTTTCAGCTTATCTATGTATTTATCGACATTGTCATAGTATGAATGTTAATCAAGTTGTGTATCTAACCTAACTCTGTAAAAATCAGAATCTGCAGTGTTGTTTTGGTCGAATACAGTTTACGTTTCTTGTCCATATTTATCGCAGGTACCTCCAAACCTATTAAGAGACTGCAAGTGTTTGCAGAAAATATCACTCCATGGAAATCCAATTTCTATGGATAGCTTTCAACAGGTTCTATTTGTCCTTCTGTAAAACCCTTTCACCATTTTTCTTTTTTTCCTAATTTCTGGTTATTTGAATAGATGGAGGGATTCGAGGAATTCGAAGCTCGGAGGAAGAAGAAGTTCGACAAACAGATTGATTCGAATGTGATGATAAGCTCCAAAGGCCTCGACGAAGGATTAGATCTGTGAATAAATGAAACTGCATGGATCAAGAAAGCGATGTTATGATGATCTTATTTTGTACGTAAATTTATCTTTCAGGAATGTGTAGATCATATTGCGATGATGATGATAGATGATGGGCTTGCTATTTTGCACTCAATAGATCAATGCGTGTAATACTTTCATCATGTATTTAACTTTTTTTCTTATTATATAATGTTCAGTGTACTTATGTAATCCCACGCTCGCTTGCATTTCCCTTCCAAAGCTACCTTGTCTTATTATAGTAAATATTTTCTAATTAAATTCCAAAACATAAAAAAAAAGTACGATATAGTTACGAACTATTCAGTTAATAGAAAAATTGCAAATTGGCTTTCACGAATACAAGTTTCAGATTCAGCGTCATGAAGGGTAAGAAATAAGGTGGGGTTTTGAGATGTGTGCCAACATATATGTGATTAAATATTAAAAAGAAAACATGTTCAACAACATTAAGGGACAAAAATGGCCAATTTTTTTTTTAGTTAGGCCAGCTTTGTTATAGGACCCGAAAAACAAAACTTGAAAATTATCAAAGATGTTGAACTTTCGTTTCCTAAACGAAGTCATGCAATTCTCTATAGGTCAGTTTTCCTTTTCCTTCTGTTTCCGAAGTAAAAACTTCATGGGAAGCCTTGGAGGTATATTTTCCAAGACTTGGAAGCCTAAGAAGACTCGCCCAATAACTGACCCTATGATCATCAGAGGTACATTATACTTTTACTAGATTTAAGTTTGCTGCTTTGCCTAAGTTGGATTCAATCTTGAGAACCTTGTCTTTGATCTTTCCTTGCACTTTTTGCTGATGGTTGTAAAGATGATCCATATGTAAGAAGGTAATCATTTGGAGCAAAGAGAAAAAGTTGGGGCTGACTTCCTCGTCGAGCGATAGGTCCAAAACGCGTCCCTTTACCCACCTGAAAAATGGCGTCTAGAAATATACGTTTTCTTTAAACTTCGCCTTTTGCTCGCTATAATCAGGGAATTTCCCAGTTTTCTGTTGATATTTCGACCCTGTAACTGCTTATTGTACCGTTTTAGTTATATGGTACATTTACAGCTAGAAAAAGGAAAAGAAAGAAGATGGACTCACAGATCTGAGCAATGTATTGGGGAGCTGAAGGATATGGCTTTCGACATGGGATCTGAAATCGAAAGGTTTCATCCTTTTCGACTCTTTAACTTTCAACGTTTCCTCTTTCTTTTTCTTTGCTTCGAATCTTTGCATGTACATGCAATTACAGGCAGAACAGAGCTTTGGATCATGTTCAAGACGACGCAGAGGAGCTCAATTTCCGCGTGAAAGGCGCTGATCAACGCACAAGAAGTCTTCTCGGGAAATAAAAGAGCCCACTCAGTTAGCTATATATCTGAAAAATGGCCCATTATTCGCCGTTATTGACAAAAAGCTACAGATTCCAGGTTCTCTATGGTCTGTCTGAACATCATAAATCATTAAGAATATTGTTCTCTCTCTCTCTTTTGTTTATTCTAAGTAAAACTATAAAAGATGGAAATTATTACCTGAAAAATGGTTTAAGAGAAGCTTCATCTACATCCCAAAAAGTTGGGAAACACGACGAACTTAATCGACAAAGGTTCGACGCTCATAGGTGATGTCAAGTCATGAATAAGTGGGACCAAGCTAGGAATATATCCTTCTTCAGTTAAATGCAGCGCCTTTTTGTTCAGTAACATTATGCTGCTTTGAATATCACCGAGCTCGGGCGCCAATTCGTATTCTTCGCGATATAATTTTTCGTCGGAAGCTTTGCTTCCAACCCATGAGACCGATTGCTTGAGAGCTCGAACGAGAGGCAATTCGTCTATGATTCTGATAATACTTTTAAGGGATTGAACTTCAACGTCGTACGCCGTTTGATTGCTCAGATTTATCAGAAGTAACGTTACGCCGGCCTGAGACAATTGGCTTAGATTTTCAGGCAGTGTTATCGCCTCGGCAATGAAATAAACTACAGAGTAAAAATGCGTTCTTACCCTTTCCTTTGTGCAGTGGGCGTAAGCTCGTAGATACGGCGATGAAGCTTCGACGTCCAGCACTACTTTTCCCATGAGGCGCTTCCACAGAAGCGCGCTATTTCGCGCAAAAAGTAAATTAGCGACCTTTTTCGTCGTTATTATCGATAAATTAGAAGTGCGGCGACTAACGGTTCACCTG
Source organism: Craterostigma plantagineum (assembly GCA_027422505.1). Lineage (NCBI taxonomy): Eukaryota > Viridiplantae > Streptophyta > Magnoliopsida > Lamiales > Linderniaceae > Craterostigma > Craterostigma plantagineum. The sequence continues at coordinate 33,957,701 of JAPQWV010000002.1, read as the reverse complement.
TAAAAGTCGGGATTTGGGTCGAAAGTCGTCTTATTGAGCAGTCCGTAAAATCCGCCAATCAAACTCTGTCTGCAATACACTTTCGAGTCGTACTTTGCAGCCAATCCCAGTTGATCCAAATACCTTCATATCTCAAAGCGCAATAAGAAAAAAGAGCGTAAGAAACGGTAATTCAGCAAAGATTAGTCGGCGCTTTTTTTTATTATTATTATTTTACCAAAAGCTGTTGACGAACGAGTTAGAAACTCCCCTCCGACCGCTGTTATAAATCCCGCCCGCTTCCCCGACCCAAGCCGTGGCCCACGGGCCATTCTCTCGAATGGTTAGGCTGAGATTACCGAAAATAAGCGACGCCTTGTTCAGTTCGTCTGGGTTCAGAATTTTTTTTACAAGATTTCTATCATTCCCTGCAAAAGATCGATCGTTCAACCATAATTATTCGTAGTCTAATTCTCTTATTTTTTCCGTAATTTTTTAAAAAAATACGAACCCGGGCCCAATGTATACATATGATGAGTCACTCCGTTCACTACGCTCGAGCCCGAGGCCCGAAGAAACTCGTCGAACCACGACTTCTCATAGAAACCGCCGGGCGCCAGAAGAGAAGGCCTCGGCTTGAGACTATTGTTGTTATTATTATTATTATTTTTGTGCAGCTCGGCGATCATAGCGTTCAGACGAATCATGTCCTTTGCGTATTGATCGGCGTCGACACTAGCGCTCACGCCTTTTCCGCATAGCTCATTTCCTTATATACGTTCCCAAAAAAATTTCAGATTTTTTGTTGCTGAAAGATCGGTAGCATTTAGGGTAAGGAGACCAAGTTTTTAATTACCGAATTCCCAGGAATCGACGAGGTACCCTTTGGACAGCGTATATTCGATGAAATCACGAGCATTTCTTTCATCCCAATCTCCCACATTAACGCCCTTTTTTGTACGGCGCCTTCCGTATAGCGCATTGAGGCCAAAAGTGACATGAACACTGTGTAATGAACATAACATGTAAGAGAGCATCGCACAACGAGAACCTCGAATATTTCATAATACCCATTTTTCACGAAGAAAGCGTTTAGCTCGTCCCATCTCTTCATAGGCAAGCAGCCCTTGGAAAACCCGAATAACCCTCCCTTTTGCTTCTTAAAGGGCCGACACGACGAACTAGAATAATTCCCCACGCCGTAGATCACTTGGTCTTGTAATGAGCCCCCGAGCCTTATCCTCAGATTCTTGAAAGCTATTTCATTCCAAAAGAAAAACTTGAAACAAGTTAGCTGCTACTCATGTCTATGGCAGTTACTATACGAAACTCGAGCGTACAATACAAACCTCGGACTGCATTGTTCAGCGAAGGATGCGATAAGTTCTGCGTATTGAACCAAAGTAAATATCTCGATCAAACGAAAGTCGAGGTAAGACTACTTGAAAGAGATTGATTTGTTCTTACGAGATTTAATGCCGACGATGATCCCCAAGGGCACTCGTTGTAGTCACACTTCTCCTTAGGCCACCAATCGACGGTGGCGCATATGTAGTTATCGTCTGTCTCGGCGATGGGCGCGATCGTATTGATAGTAATCGTCGTGTGTTCGATGTTTTGGGCCCAAATGGATGAAGAAAATGCTAAGAAGGATAGTAATAATAGATTACTTCTTCTGTACGTGGTCATCGCCGTGCGAATTCGAAATTATCTGCAATCAATACACACACTGACACACACACATCAATCATAACAATCATAAACTAAGAGGATTTCAGTATTATGACTGCTTCATCGTATCGTCACCACAGAAGAAAAGGAAGCCATTAAAGACAGAAAACAGCTCTTGATCAAAACTCGATCCACTTATTACCATAAAACACGGTAGGCCCGAAAAGACACGAACTTTACCAAATTTAACTTAGAGACACGGCTTTCACCTTAATTTTTTCTTGATCTTTAAGCTCAGATTTCTCTATCGATCTTTTAAGGGTTCTTGCGATAAAGCTTAAGCTCAAAGCAAAGCATTAATCCGTTATAATAATAATAATGTTGTACTCAATTTAACGTCAGCGTCCTGTACACGTGTGTACGTACTGTGTTTATCATACTCTCTGTGAACGAGACTCCTTCCTTTCGGTGTTCTTTGTCAAGAGTCGTCGTTGACGACAGCGAGATTACAGAGCAATTGTTATATGGGCAGAAAGAACCTTATGCCCATTTACAGTAACGACCATTTCATTTCAGGCCCGTAACTATCATTTAGGATTCAGGCCGTCTTGGCAAAAAATTTAGTTTAAGGATCCATTTTCTGCAGTACCACTTTATTACTCTTACATACCAGTATATTAAAATTTTGTAACACAAAACCATAATCCGTACCAGTTTATGATCATCTGATACCAGTTTATTTTCTGCAGTACCACTTTATTGCTCTGACATACCAGTATGTTGAAAATTTGTAACACAAAACAATCATTCTATACCAATTCATATATCTTTCATACCATTTTTTTACACCACACAAAAATGTGTTCTTTAACCTAAAAAATCAAAATCTGAGTGTTAATTCAAAATCAAACCCTTAATGGGTCCTGATTTCGAATTGAGCCTTTAATTATGGGCTGTCGGCCGTAAATGTTACCTCCTCCAACATAAACCCTAGCCACGAAATATTCTTAGAAGAAAATATCTGTTACTCGCAATCGGAGCAGCAATCCGCCGCGACGCAACCATGGTAATATCGCTCCCTTAGCTCATTTAGATTCGATCTACCGTAATTTTAGGCCAGTGGTGGTTTGATTTAATTTTGGTGTTGTTTAATTGGTTGCCTCATTCCGATCCATCAAAATTAATCGAGATTCACCGGCTCTGTTGAGAAAAAAAAAAGCACCATGGATGGAACAAAATTTTGTTTGTGCATTTGCAGTAATGTGATGGGTGAAATGCTATTTCTTTTATAGGTGAACGTTCCAAAGACGAAGAAGACTTACTGCAAGTCGAAGGAGTGCAAAAAGCACACACTGCATAAGGTGACTCAGTACAAGAAGGGGAAAGACAGCTTAGCAGCTCAGGGAAAGCGTCGCTACGACCGAAAGCAGTCTGGTTACGGTGGGCAGACGAAACCCGTCTTCCACAAGAAGGTTTTCTTGCCATATTCTTTTGCATACGAATGCCATATTCGTCAATGTGACTTGGAGCATTCATCGATATGATTTGTTTTGGAATGAAAAAGGTTTCGTTTTTTCTTTGTTGAATTCGATCAGGCGAAGACGACTAAGAAGATCGTGTTGAGGCTGCAATGCCAGGGTTGCAAACATGTTTCGCAGCATCCCATCAAGGTTATGTTTGATCCTGTATTTTCCTCCATTATGTTTGCTTTGTTCTGCGTCCTGATTTGAAGTTATTACAAAGTGGGGTTTGTTGTTTGCAGAGGTGCAAGCATTTTGAGATTGGTGGAGATAAGAAGGGCAAGGGAACTTCTCTTTTCTAAGTGCAGTTTTCATGGAAAGCTGTCGTAATTCTTTCTTCTTAAGTTGATGATTCCCTTTGTGTTTTCTCCTACTTTTTAGCAGAGACACGGATCTTTGACTTACAACGTTGTTGTTCTTGCTGTATTGTTTGACCTTCCCGGCCGTAATAATATGGAATTAGTTTTTCAAAATCGATAATGGTATTTTAGCAGGTACTCGCACTGCTAATCTAATTCCATTAATTTTATTTTCTTTTATTTATTCCTTCTCTTAGGCTACCTTCCTTGGTCTAGCTAGGCCGAATACTTAAATAAAGGCCCAATATTCGGAATCTGCTCCAATGAAAATTGATTTCTGTGACTACGTTATAAACAGGAAAGTAAAGCAATGCATCAAAAATCAATAATGTAATCTCAGATTAAACATAGCTCTCTTGTCCACCAAATGACTGACGAGTTCAATGTATAAACTATGAAAACAACTCAGTACGAACAAAGCTGAGTTAAGGCAAGAATAATGCATGTATTATTTCAAGAGACAGAAGCATACTCGCTAATAGAAGGAATATATAATCTCTAATCCTGCGTTGGGGCACCTTGGTTCAGCTCTGCAAATCTCATGCCGACACGCATGGAATGCTTCAAGAACTTCTCTGCGCATCTTCGAACGCAAGTCTCCTCTTGCTTGTCCAGAGATTTACGGCGGAAAGTGTCCACACAATCAGTGAAGCATCTTTCAACAAGTGTGTTGTACATCCTCAAACTGCCAAGCACAGAGTAAACAGAAACTCGTCAGAAAATGGGGTAGTGAAAACGAACGATGAGGTGATCCAAAAACAGCAGAAACATCTCGCAATACAGCCAAGAAAAGTGATATTGGCTTTGATCACAGAACGAGGAGGATGACTAAAACAGCAGAAACATATCAGAAAACAGCCAAGAAATGTGATCTTGGCCGCTTTGAACATAGAGACAAGAAACCATCTTTTAAGTCTTGCACAAGCCCACAACTATGAATTCCAAATTTCAGAAAAAAAAAAAATGGTACGCCTTTGTCGTTTCATCGATGTAAATGCAATTGGAAACGATAGTTTCAAGTATCCCAAAATCTATAATGGAACGAAACTGAAAGATTAGTAAGCTCCAATTGAGCACAAAATGGACGATTGCAATGAACATAACATAAATTTGGATCACATTATCGGATGCTATGATTATAAGCTATAAGCCGCAAAATCAGCAAGGTTATGTTCTGCTACTGCTAGTGATACATACAAAACGCAGATCTACTAAGCTATCCCTATTCCTTCACTGATGCATGCATCTTCGAATTACAGTTGCCAAACTTAATGAGACAAAAGCGCCATGAGAGCAATCCACAGAGCACAGAAAGATAAATACCTGTCACGAACTTGGAGTTGATCGATCATCGCGGTCATCCGAAGCTTATCTTCCTCAGGAAGATTATCCAAATCTCCAAGCATGCTTTTATCCATTTTGCTTTTCTCTTTGACGTACAATCCCTGTCCGGCAAGGTACAACTCCAATAAACTGTTTCGGCTCAAGCTCAACGCGCCTCCTAAAACCCTAGATTTGCAGATGACGGGGTTTCCTACTTTTTTGTAGATGTAAAATTACTCGAAAGCGAACCCACCACTTTATATTTTCTAAAGTATCCCTAAACTATTGAAAATACGAAAAGAAACCCCCAGTATTACGTCATACAAGAAACTCCCTTAAACCCTTTCGACAGATGCCAAATTGGTGCAGAGAACTTCGTAGATCAGCAGCAGCCATGAACAGAGCAAAGAGAGTTTTATCTTGTAGTAATCGATTCATTGACTTGTTTTTCTCATCGGAGCTTTCTCAGTCGCCTTCTTGTTTGATTCACGGGCAGGTAAGCTCCAAACTTGCGAATTTCTCATCTTATCGTTCCTTAAGAACCCCGTGTTTATCCACCTTCGGCAATCAAAGCCGATCCTTTTCGAAAACTCCCGAGAAAATTCTGGGCGTTTTCTCGGCGAATGATTGGGATGTGAAGTTAGACGAAGAGCTAGGAGGTTCGAAAGTAGACCTGACCCATGAAAATGTCGTGTATGTGCTGAAGAAGCTCAGCAAGGAACCGAAAAAAGCTTCGAGATTTTTCAAGTGGGCCGTGGAGACAAATGGGTTCGAGCCAAGTTCTCCGATCTATAGTCTGATGCTACGAATTTTCGCCGACGAGAGTTGCCTGAAGGAGTTTTGGGTGACAATCAAGGAAATGAAAGTCAAGGGTTACTACATCGACAGGGAAACTTACAAGACTCTCTTCGCAGTTTTCCGCGGTTTAAACATGGAGAACGAAGCCACTGCTTTGAAGCATTTCTACGAACGGTTGGCGAAGGAGAACGATCTTGCGGACAGAGCGAAAACAGCCGTGACTTTGATCAGAAGCTTCGCCGAATGGGGAGATGAGATAGAAACCAAATTATCAGACATGAATCTAACCTTTTCAGACAATTTCGTGCTCATGGTGTTGAAGGGACTCAAGGACAAAGACTCCCTCGCCAAAGCCTATCCCTTCTTCAAATATGTCGCCTCTCACTCCAATTTCGAACACAGCAGCATCACTTACAACGCTCTGTTAAGGATTCTCTGCTGGGAAGAATCCATCGCAGTTTTCTGGCGTGTAATGGAGGAAATGAACGCCGACGGCTTCGAACTAGACATCGATACCTACATAAAAGTCTCAAGACAGCTTCAGAAGAACAAAATGCTGGGCGACGCAGTGAAGCTATACGAGCATATGATGGAAACCTCTTACAAGCCTTCAGACAAGGAATGCATATTGCTCCTTCGCACGATCGCCACTCACACCAACCCAAATTTCAACTTAATACATAGGGTCGTCAACAAATACGAATCGACGGGCCATTCTCTGTCGAAGCCCATATACGACGGCGTCCACAGAGCCCTCACGAGCCTCGGGAAATTCGAAGAAGCTGAGGAAATCGTCAAGCGAATGAGAAACGCAGGGTTCGAGCCCGACAACATAACCTACAGTCAGATAATCTTCGGTCTGTGTAAGGCTCGAAGGTTCGAAGATGCGATAAAGGTCTTAGATTTAATGAAGGAAAGAGAATGTCCCCCCGATATTAAGACGTGGACCGTGTTAATAAAGGGGCACATCGAAGGCAATGAGGTGGACAATGCGCTCCTCTGCTACGCTAAAATGGTCGGCGAGGGCTTCGACGCCGACGCCGATTTATTGGACGTTTTGATAAATGGGTTCGTCGCCCAGTCGAGGGTTGTCGGCGCCTACCATTTGCTTTACGAGCTCGTGAAGAAGGCCAAGCTCAGGCCATGGCAGGCGACGTATAAGAACCTTATAGAGAGGCTCATCAATGAGAGGAAGGTAGAAGAAGCTATGGAGCTGCTGAAGATGATGAAGGTTCATAATTATCCGCCGCACGCCGAGCCTTTCGTTAGGTACATTTCGAAATTTGGGTCTGTGGAGAATGCGGGCGAGTTTTTGAAGGCTTTGAGTGCGAAGAGTTCCCCGGCGATTTCGGCCTATCAGCACGTGTTTAAGGCGTTCTTCGAAGAGGGAAGGCACTCTGAGGCTAAGGATTTGCTCTTCAAGTGTCCTCACCATGTTAGGAAGCATTCGGCGGTGGCTTCTCTCTTCGGCTCTGCCGAGGGAGGACTGAGAACTGCTAATTAGTTGAAGGTTGATTCGACTTTTCGAGGACTGAGAAAGCGAATATGCCTTTCGTTGCAAGTGTTTTTTGGGCTCGAATTTGAATGATTTGGTATATCTTAAAGGTTGTGTTCGAGCTCGGAGATGAATAGTTGAGTTCGAGCTAGGCTGGTGACTGTAGTTGTTTTTTGTTTACTCATAGACGAATCGAGCTTAATTTAAATTTAATTTTTAAAAAAAATAAATAAAAATCGTTCACTCGGCTCATCTTTCACGCTAAAAGTATAGGACAATTGTATATTGGTAAATTGTAATTCAATAATTTGAAGAGTTGTGTTGGGAGCTTTTGTTCTATTTTAAACTGGGCCTAATATTAATTGTACGATTTATTAATTTTTTGGAAGAAAAATTAAGTTGAAATTGTGTTATCCCACACTAAAGTGGGAAGCTCCTACACTGTCTCGGATTTCTCACCCAAAACCAGCTGAAGAAAACCCCATGGATTCCGAAGGCGCGTCGCTTCCCTCCATCAGCCCAGACGCGAGAAGGCGGCGCGTGACTTACTTCTACGAGCCGACTATAGGCGATTACTACTACGGACAGGGCCACCCGATGAAGCCCCACCGCATCCGTATGGCGCACAACCTAATCGTTCACTACGCCCTCCACCGGAGAATGGAGGTTTGTCGCCCCTTCCCCGCCGGACCGGAGGATATTGTAAGGTTCCACACGCCGGAGTACGTCGAATTCCTGCGGAGCGTCACGCCTGACGCGACTCACGACCACGCTCACACGCGCAACTTGAGGAGGTTCAACGTTGGAGAGGACTGTCCCGTTTTCGACGGGCTGTTCGGGTTCTGTCAGGCGTCTGCTGGCGGTTCGATTGGATCGGCTGTTAAGCTGAACCGTGGGGACGCTGACGTGGCTATCAATTGGGCGGGGGGTCTGCATCATGCGAAGAAGAGCGAGGCTTCGGGGTTTTGTTATGTTAACGATATCGTTCTGGGGATTTTGGAGCTGCTGAAGGTTCATAAGGTAATGGTGTTTGTCTCTCTTGCCTTTCTGTAATTTGTTTTCGCTAGTGACTTAGATTATTGTTTCTCCATCCATCTTCATGGGGTTTTGGGTACGAAGTTTTCTGTTGTTGCTTGCGTTTCTATCATGTTCTGTTATTGCACATAGTTGAACAAAGTTGATCGAATTTCAGTTGGAACAATGAAGATCTAGTTGAATTGTTGCATTTCAGATGAATTTGATTAGGCTTACTTATAGTAGAGGACTGTTCTTTCTCGCTGAAACCTTTTTAAGATGACCGCTTTTTGTCTATATTGCTATTTATATCCTGCAAAACCAATGACGTCAAGATGTGTATGTGTAACTTTCTTTGTTACTGTGTTCTGATATTTTACTCATTGCAGCGTGTACTCTACATAGACATCGACATCCACCATGGTGATGGTGTTGAGGAAGCCTTCTACGTCACCGACCGAGTTATGACAGTATCTTTCCACAAGTTTGGTGATTTTTTTCCGGGCACTGGTCACATCAAAGATATTGGAGCAGGGACTGGAAAAAACTATGCTCTTAACGTCCCCTTAAATGATGGAATCAATGACAACGATTTCCGTAGCTTATTTCGCCCCATTATCCAAAAAGTAATGGAGGTGTATCAACCAGATGTTGTTGTTCTTCAATGTGGGGCTGATTCATTGGCTGGAGATCGCTTAGGTTGCTTTAACTTGTCTGTGAAAGGACACGCAGATTGTCTTCGTTTCTTGAGATCCTTTAATGTTCCCCTTATGGTTTTGGGTGGTGGCGGCTACACAATGAGGAACGTAGCCCGATGCTGGTGCTATGAGGTCTCTCTCTCTTTTCTTTCTTGCACCTCGTTAACCATAGTTTTGATTGTTTAGTGTGGTGTGTGAGATTCTTGCTTAAGTGAGGTTTTTTCAACGTTGTACAGACTGCTGTTGCAGTTGATGTGGAACCAGATAACAAGTTGCCATACAATGAGTATTTTGAGTATTTTGGTCCAGACTATACTCTTCACGTGGAACCAAATCCTATGGAGAACTTGAACACTGCAAAAGATTTAGAGAAGATCAGGTGATTCGTCACTTGATTGAAACATGTCATGGTAGCTTTTTCAGGAATAATTTTGAAATGATTTTTTTTTTCTAGCTTGGTCTTTACAGTCCTCTAATTGTGTACTTGTAAGGATATCACTATCTATATCATAGATAGCTTTTGTAGAAAGAAATCATGAAATATGAACTGAGAAAGTGTATTGACCTACTCTGAGAATTAGTTGTCACTCACGATTATCGACTATTGATTTTCTAAGTGACAACTGCGTGAACCCCTATATCCATAAAGTCCCAATTGATGATAGTTTAGCTGTATATGAATTTTCCCTTGATTTTCACTTCATCTTTTTTTTTTTAAACTCGTTGCTGCTTGACCATGGAATTATACATCTTAGGATCATCGATAATTATATTTCTTGCTGTTCTGACTACAAAATTGCAGAATTATGCTCCTTGATCAACTGTCCAAACTCGAGCACACACCTAGCGTCCAATTTCAAACGACCCCTCCTACTACTGAAGTCCCTGAGGAGGTGACAAACACTACCTAAAAACCATATGGTGATATGTATATTTGCTTTTGATCTTTTTATCTTTCGTCTAATCCATATCACCAACTAGCGAGAACAAAACATGGAATCGAGGCCTAAACCACGTATATGGAATGGTGATGCGTTTTACGACTCCGATGGAGGTGATGGTGAGGATGAAGATGACGAGAATGAGGATGGAAATCCCGTGGAGCGAAGTTCGACTACTGTTGCCAGCATGAAGTGAGTATTGAAAACTTATATACATTTTATAATATATTATAAATATTTCTTGTGGACTAAATTGCTATCACATGATGCATGGGTAGTTCTAATACTGTGAAAGATGAAGAGATGACAGATGCAGATTTCAAAACGGAGAATTCCCCTTGAAGAAGAACTATGCTATATGAAGCAGTGAGTAGCTTTCTTTCTGTTTTTTCTTTTTTTTTGGCTTTGCTAACTCTGTTTACGCTTCCGATGGATGAGATTATGAAGTGTTGGAATGTAAATGAGAGGGCTTTTGCTGGTAGTAAACTGAGAATGATCTTAGTGGATGGGTTCCATTTTATTACATCAACTGAATACATGCATCCGTCTTCCACTGGAAAGTAGTCTACACTCTTCGATGATTGGATTCTATATATAATGTATATTATATCACCAAAAAAAGAAACAAAAGGAGCTGGCTGGCTTTCGGACTAACTGCAATATAAGAATTGGTATGATAGCGACTAAGAATTTTTTTTTTCTAAGTGGTAGCGACTAAGATAAGAGACGCAAACTCAGAATACCAACTGTTAAGAGTTAAATCTATGAAATTGTGTCTATTCAAAGACTATTAAAGATTTGGTAAATCTTAAACACAGTCCCAATAGGAGAATGCACGAATCGCCATGAGTGAGACTGAGATTGCAGAAACTGGGCAAAGGCAGACGATTCAAAGTGGATTTTTGTCTCTTCTCTATATAATATATATGATTACTTAATCCGAGTTCTTGATTGTAACAAGTGATATGTCTCTTATGTATGTCTCATCTTTCGATAATCAATCGTGTCTGACTTGTAATATTTTTCTAATCATGAATGATAGATAAACAAAGATTATCTTAATAGCTTCCAACTGGGATACGCTTACAAATCGTCTTGTTTGCTGCTTCTGACTTTGTTGGTTCGCTGTTTTTTCTACCAACTTTGTCTTATATAGCATGTTAGACGAGTTGTCGTCAAACAGTATATTGTTATATTTATAACATACCTATTTTTTTAGCGCATTTGACGTGTTCATCACATGCAAAACCTTTATTATATGCTAGTAAATTCAAATGTCTTGGTTGATTTCAATTAGTGCATAGGACGGTTTGCCAGAATATGCAGTCCCCCAACGATTTCGTCGAACTATGGATGCTAGTCAAATGAATAAAACAAGAAAAAACAAATAAAAACAAAAAAATCCCAATAAGTGTAATATAATATTCACATAATGTGGAACAAAGGTCGAAATGAGATCTAAGGTGACCACGCCATAAAATCAACTCTCAAAACCCTACACAAACTTAAAAAAAAAAAACGTCCTAAAAATGAAGACAGAAAACATTACGGAAACAACCCTTAAACAACACAGCATCAATCTCTATAGGACATCACACATTTGAAGCTGGCAACCCTCATGTTATTAGTATTATTACAAGCAAAATCATGTCGTTGGTTTGTCATTAAAAAAATTAGGGGCATCTAGGGTTTTTTCCAGGTCCACCATAGTAGAAGTAATTCCCCCAAGCATTATTCTTTCCAGCCCTAATGTCATAGCAATTGGGATGATCAGCCAAGAGATGGAAATTCGACATCGGTATCAAACTGTTGTCCCAATCGACGACCTGCAAGTTCCTGAAATAAGACGCTTTGCCAAAACCCTCGTCTGCAAAGTGCCCACTTCCCATCTGCGTCGATGTATGACCTCCCGTTGATCTCGTGTTGACTATTTCCCCTCCGAACTGAACCATGCTCGCATGGTCTCGGAGGTGACTGAACAAGAAGGAAGGCCAGTATCCCACTAGTAACCCTTGACCGAATTCGAGCCACCAGTGTCCGTGCGTTGGGTCCTAATAAATTATTGCACACTGTTCAAATCTAGTACTGGTTGATTATCTTTTGCTCATGTATGCTAGATTAGGGGTGGTGACATTATTAGGACATAAGTTTCGATATTGAAGCAATTTGTGGATAATTAAATTAAAGGTTGAAACTTTAGGACAGTGGGTATCAATATTGAAACAATTTCAGGACACTTAATTTTTTTTTGGTAACCGGGGAACCCTGGCTGGCCAGGTAAACCCCGGAGCCGACCCACTACCTGCTAAACAGGCCAACCAGGTCAAACACACATGTCTGGCCCATGTGGGACAAACGTAGGGAAATGTTGACGGGAGGGTTCGAACCCATGACCTCTCCCACATGCCCTTAAATTAAACGTTGCAATTATATGGCGGTAAGTTTCGGCTTTTAAATCGGATGTTGCAATATTAGGGCATAAGTTTCGAAATTAAAGCAATTTGAGAACAATTAAAAGCCAAGATTTGAACCTTAGTGTCCTCGAATTGCAAATTTATTGTCTGAAAATTGCAAAGATTCAGATTTATGTGTCTTCAAATTTGTACTAAAAAATAATTAAGCCTACCCATTTATATTGTTTATTTACGGTAGAAAAAACAGTTATATGGTACCTTCCATATCATGAGTCCAATATCAAATTGTCTCCCAGAAAAGGCCGATCTTGGAGAAATTGCAGCTCCAATTGCGATCTTATTGTTGATCTGTACGAACCCAGAACATAGTAAATTGTAGCAGCCCGTCGCTTGATACGCATCCGTCTGTTAAATTCATACAGAAAATTCTAATCAAAATTCGATTTTTAAATTGGGTTTGTGGGTATTGAGCACACAAAGATTGAATTTTTAGACAAAATAAACGAACCGTCCAATACGTGAAGAACCTTGGATAGCTGTCCCCGTATAGTTCGGGGCTGACCTGAAAATATGTTTTTTTGCATGTGCCCCACGACAGTTAGACATTGACTACGATATTTATCTACCCAAGATTCGACATATGATCATTCAAATGCAATAAAAAGAGTCAGACTGAAGCTAATTGAAGTTCATTACCTGCCAACCTGCTTCAATGGTATTAAGATCGTTCCCAAAAGTGCCAGAAATTACCCAAAGCTGTGACAGACTGAATTCATACAGATCTGTGACTCTTGGTGACCACACATTTACGCTTGCTTTCGCTCCATAGAATTGTTCTCCATTCACAAAAGCCACTGCGTGCTGTGTGTGTGTAAATTTGTAGGAAAAGAAAAAGTCAGCAAGTCTAATATATTATCCAATTAGTACTCGCTTCCGTCTTTTCATCCATGCATCCCTCATATGGAAAAGTCAAGGATGAAATTAATGATAACGAACTGTTGCTGTTGCAAAAATGATTAAAAAAATTTTCATCTTTTTTTTTCTTTGCTTTATTTACCTCATGATCGCTGCTAGTGGTGTCTCGCCTCACGCCTCTTCTGATCTTCCGACCAAATCTTTGAACTGAGTTCGCCCTAAGAACGTCTTTCTCCGATGTTCTTCGAATAGGGACTGTTCCTTCAGGGCACATTTCGCCTGTGTCGTGCCATGTCTGAAACGTTTCTGCCACTGACGAGTCTGCATCAGAAGCATTACTCGTCGGCCTTTTTGGAAGTTCCTGTAGTAACTTAAACTACGTTAGTTAATGATTGTTGTTGCGTCCCGACTAACACTATAGCTAGCAAATTGACAAGACTTAATATGAAAGTTGTACCAATATTGGGATGTGCCCTTTAAGCTTGGGATGATTGAACGCTGGTTGAAGGTGGGTTTTCACACAGTCTATAGTATCACCATCTGAGCTCTATATGCAATATATCATGACAGCAATTGAGAAATGCATCGAGGAAATGAAGAAAAGTATCAGAGAAATGTAATAATGAAGCAAACCTGAATGGTCTTTATCGCAGGTTTATTGATCTTTCTGAGGTAATTTCTGACTTTCCTCAGCTTCAACAGCTCTTGTTGTGGCCTGAAAGTCTGGTTCGTCGCTTCTTTAGATGACAAGGCCGGTTTTGAATAAACTGATGTGAGGAAGATGAAGACTAAAGAAAACGTTAAAAAATGGTTTTTTTCGTAGTTTTCTGAGGTTTTGACGATGTAAGAGAAGCCATTTATTTGAGTCGAGGAGACGAGGAGATAGATCTCTGTCGTTGTTGTTGTGTGTTTGTTGTGTTGCTTTTGATATAATCCTTGATTGACTTCAGCTCTTTGTTTGCATCTGTGTGGTGATCATCGGCGGCAGATGTAATGAGGAAAACGAACAAACGACTTTATTTTCTCATTCGAAATTTTTGTCCATCGACGAAGAAACTGCGCCTATCACCATAAGTTGTCCTTACAAGACAAGAACTGACACGAAGCTAACAAAAGGAAAAGTTAAAAGATTACTCATATCTAAACCTCTTTTTAGTGACCACTTTTGACGGATAGTGGACAACTACAGTCTAACAACCTCTCTCTCTCTCTCTCCCTCTCTCTCTCTCTCTCTCTCTCTCTCGCTCGCAGTAGTGAGATTCTTGATTCTTTGAGTTGTGTGTTCTGACTTGGATTTGCATTGAGGCATATGCCATTAAAATAAGACTGTTAAAATAGGCAGACTTATTTTATTTTGTTTGCTGCAATTGTTCATGTTTTGCTGTTAGAGTAATGGAAATAAAACTTAACTTTACTTCCAAGCATTGTTTTTTCTTACCCAATTTTAAGTCAATTGTGCTTCTGTGCCTTCACTATAAAGGTTTGCAAGTGCATTTTGCTTTCTGTCTTCACATGGCCTCATATTTCCTTTAATATATGCATATATATATAAATATCTGTGATATATTATGTTAAGCTCCGACTTTGAAATAGTTACAGTGATGGTACAATGAAAACGGTAAAATGATCATTGTAAAACTAATTAAAATTAGGGAATTTCCATGTGGTAACCTCGAGTTTTCGACTTTTTCAGTTGTTACCCAAAGCTGTTTTTCGATTCCGGCCGGTAACCTCGAGGTTTCGAGTTTTCCAGTTGGTACCCAAAGTTTGTTTTCGATTCCGGCTGGTACCCTAGAGGTTTTATGAAATGTAATTTGGTATCCCTGAATTACCAAAACTGGATTTAAGATACTTAAAATAATCACAAATTCAAAAATAAATTATTTTTTATTTTAAGTAATTTTAATTATAAAAAATAATATATAGTTGGGAAAGGTATAAAAAATTTTAAATAGAAAAATATATTTTCCGAATCCCCCACGAACGTTGAGATCGAAAATCCAGCGTTCGAAAAATATATTTTTATCATGGACTATATATTTTATTACTAGTATTATTATCAATTACCGCGAGAGATCGTGAGCAAAGTAAAGACCCATTGAAACATTGTGGATTTTTTAGGGTTCGGTAAATATAATTTTCTATTTTTAAAAATATTTATATAATTTTTCCAACTATATACTATTTTTATAATAAAAATGATTTTTTTCAATAAAAAAATTTATTTTTGAATCTTGATTATTTAAGTATTTTAAATCCAATTTTGGAATTCAGGTACCAAATTACATTTCACAAAACCTCATGGGTACCAGTTGGACTTTTCCAGTTGGTACCCAAATTTTTCTCGATTATATTTTAAAATATTTTCGATCTCAACGTTCGTGCCGGATTTGAAAAATATATTTTTCTATTTTTGAAAATATTTATAACTTTTCCCAACTATGTACTATTTTTTATAATTAAAATTATCTTTTAAACATAATTTATTTTGAATTTGTGATTAATATTTTAAATCCAGTTTTGGTAATTCAGGGGTACCAATTTATATTTCATAAAACCTCAGGGGTACCAGCCGGAATCGAAAACAAGCTTTGGGTACCAACTGGGAAAGTCGAAACCTCGAGGTTACCAGGCAGAATCGAAAAACAGCTTTGGGTACCAACTGGGAAAGTCGAAAACTCGAGGTTACCACATGAAATTTCCCTTAAAATTAAATATTATTATATCTCTTTGGTCACGCTCATATGGTATCTCAGTTTCTGGGGTATGAAGAAGCGTTGTTTTGTTTGCCACTTTAATATATTATTTTATTTTTAGTGATCCCCCCTTTTAAGAAAGATGGTGCATACTTTTCGTTATTTTTTTTCCTCTCAATATTAAAAAGCGAATTCCGGAACTGTTCAAGAATATATAGGCCCCCATAAAGATTAATAAAGGGTCACTCTCATGTTACCAATAATATGCAGAGTATTTAATTCAATATTATTTTCTTGCAGTGCCCATGATTAAAATTTTTGAACGTTCTGTAAAGTGAGTGGGCTACCCCTGCGAGAGCGTGGATTCCCTCCTCCACTATGATCTTGAACAATAATAGATTAGTAAGTAGCATAATGTGAGAGATTTCATAATATTTATCAATCATATATCTTCTTAAACTGCGTGTTATAGTGGGATGGGATGATGAATTGTTGTGGAAAGCATGTGTCATCTCACACCTACATATTAATATATATTATTACAAGGTCTCTTTCTTTTATGTGAACTAGAAAAATGAAATAAATAAAAAGCTGCCACCTTGTGCGTGGCGTTTAAATAAACATTCATGTTAATTAGATCGATATAAGTTAAATTATATACTAAGTGAAAAACAGCGTATCATGCAAAGTTCCATTGAAAGAAACTAGACTTAGCATAAGAATACAATTCTATTTCTGCCCATTCTTTAAGTCAAAATCCGAGATAGTGAGGTTCATCAACCTATACAACACAACAAAAGAAGCATCATATGCTCTCATCTGAAATCTCGAATTATTTCTATATTTCTTAAATTTAGAACCAAATTTTTTCTTAAAAAGAAAAAAGACAAATGGTTATACAAGCACGCGTAGTACTATATATAATGTAAATATATAATGAAAAAAAACGTATAATGGTCACATAACTTAGATAGCACGAGTAAGTAGTACGCCACTTGAGAACGTCAGTCTTTTTGGGATATGGAATTTGTATAGTGAAAAGTTTGAAAATATAGCTGGAAATCCACTATATATTGTATGTCTACTTCAAGAAATGAAGGCTTATCTTGTTTGATGAACACATTTTCGAAAATTGAGAAAAGTAGTGAGGGGTGTGATCTTTGTCTGTGGGTATGTAACCATATAATACGTATATACATCTTGCGTACGTTTTTGTTACTTTTCGTAAAAGTTTTCTTACATGGGAAAGAAGAAAGATGCAAGAAAACTTAGTAACCTTGGCCGTTTGCTGTATATGAGTCGCTTTTAATGAATTTGAACTTCGGCTCAAAAAACAAAAAAGAATAAAGAATAAAGATGCAAAGAAACTCAGTAACCTTGGCCATTTGCTGTATATGTGTCGCTTTTAAGGCTGATTGGCTCCAACTTTTTCCTTACTTTTTCACCCATTTTTTTGCCTTTGATTTCCAGAAAATTCAAACAAGATTATTGCACTAACCAAGCTCATTTTCTTATATCGAATTTTCCGAACTATTTGCCTAAAGCCCAATAGGGGAAAAATAGTTTATGGTTCTTCTCAAATCTCAGCCCTTTTAAAGTGATGAATTGCATTTTAAACTCGAAGTTGTTACCGCACTCATATAGGCCATACCATAGCTTGTTCGCAATGCAATGGATAGAGAACGTCGTACGGAAAAAAAACCAGAATTAGATAAGACAACTTGAGTTGAAAAAGAAAATAAAAAATTATTTGAAACAATAGTCGTAGAGGAATAAGCATCATCAAATAATATCAAACAATTATTAATGAGCAGCGTCTTCTTCTTCACAGAACTTGGTGTACTCTGTAGTCCCAATAAGCTATCCAACTCAGAAGGATTCGAAGGCTTAACCTTTATCATCCACCCATCATCGTATGGGCTACCATTGATCTTCTCATAATACGAGAAAAAATTAGTGTTAAAGTAAACATATTATATCCAATTAATGACGTGGATATATATATATATATTTTACCACGCCAGGCGTTTCGCTTAGTTTCTTGTTGACTTCTATGACCTCGCCGGAGATCGGCGAGTTCACGTCGCTCGTCGCCTTAACACTCTCAACGGCCCCAAAGCTCTCCCCTTGGCTCAGTGTCTTCCCAGGCTCAGGCAAGTCCACGAATACAACTTCCCCTAAATGGTCCTGAAGTAAACTCACGCGCCGCCGCAAAATCAAGCCAGAGAATAACTACAACGGTACTATAAAAGAAGGGAGGAGACAAGAAAAGAAAAGAAAACCTGGGCATGGTCTGTAATACCAATGGTAGCAACAGAGCCTTCGTGCTTAACCCATTCATGGGACTTGTCGTATTTCAAACCCTCCACCACTATAAAGGATTATTAATCATTTCAGTTTATATTCTGATGTAATGTAATGACCTTTTAAGATTTACTGCAGCGACTTACCTTTCGAGAAGCATCTAGAAAGAAGAGCCGTTCTTGAAGAAGCAGTGGATAGCTTGAGCGCATTGGCCGTTGAAGATGCCCACAATCTGAGTGCCATTTGCTTGGTGAGCTTTTTTGTTAGTTTCTTCAACTGTGAAAGTGTGCTTTAGTTTAGTACGTAGTGTAGTGTGTGTTGTAATAGCATAAAACTGTAATATATCTGAGTTGTTCTTTATTATCTTTGATGAATGGTGGAAAATGAAAGCCTCATCTTTCGAATTCTGTACTGAACACAAGCAAGTGGTTTCCACGCACTTATCTAATATATTATATATATATATATATATATAGTTGAAAAAAAGTTTTCTAAATACTGTTAAAGTCCAGTTCTCTTATTGGAGAAAATTTAATAGGAGAAAATAAAATATTTGGGCCGACTTAGTTAGCCCACTAAATGGAGCCCGTTGGTTGGGCTGTAGCGGGGGCTTTCAGGTTCTATAAATATGTCAAATTTTCTGCGGCGTTAGGGTTTCTTTTTTCTCTTTCGCAACCTTCGCTGGTCGATTAAGCTCAGGCGCGGTCGTGGTTCGACTACCTGTTTTCGATCTGTTTTCAAGTTTATCATATGTGTGTTTTTGGACTGGTAGGATTAGTGATTTCAGTGAGGAAGTATATTGTGCTCGTATTGATTCGAATGCTCGACTTGCTGCTTTGGTTTTTTCGTTTATCGGGACATATATTGATTTAATCTTTGAATTAGATTCCTGATTTTATGTTTTTATGCAGATTTGTCTTCCTTGAGGAAATCACTGTGCATTTACCAGCCGATTGATCAGCGACGATGGCTTCGAGATTTTGGACACAGGTTACTTCCGATGTTTGGTATTTGGATATATTATTTGGTACTTTGAATTTTTTGATGAAGAATTAGTTTCACGATTCACTCAAATCTCGGAGCCGTAGCTATAGTCTCGAGAAATCTAGGAACAACAACGCGCTAATAATTTCTTGGATATGAAAGGCTAATCTTTTGAGATTCCTACTTAGTTTGTAGGTTCGATACGAGATAAGATACACTTCTTGTGAGTCTAGTATGCAATATTTTTACTCGTTTCCATGTTCTGGATTGTAGGGTGACAGCGAAACTGAGGAGGAAGAGAGTGACTATGAGCAGGAAGACAGTGTACCAGTGGAGACAACAGCGGCTACAGCAGCTAGCAGATACTACTCTGCTAATGCCAGTGATAGCGATGACTCTGATGGGCAGAAGCGTGTTGTCCGGCGTGTCAAGGACAAACGTTTTGATGAGATGGTTGCTACTGTTGATCAGATGAAAAATGCCATGAAGATCAATGACTGGGTTAGTCTACAAGAGAGCTTCGAAAAGATCAACAAGCAGTTGGGGAAGGTCATGAGGGTGACGGAATCTGACAAGCCTCCAAATCTTTACATTAAGGCTCTTGTGATGCTGGAAGACTTTTTGAACCAGGCAATGGCTAACAAGGAGGCAAAGAAGAAGATGAGTAGTAGTAACGCCAAGGCTTTGAATACGATGAAGCAGAAGTTGAAGAAGAACAACAAGGAGTATGAAGAAATGATTAACCAATGCAGGGAGAAACCAGAACTCTTTGAAGAAAAGGCTGAGGACGATCAGGAAAGTGAGGACGAGGAAGATGAAGATGAGGATGGAGATTTCGACGAGGATTTGGATGCCTTAGAATCTGCCGAGAGTGAGGATGATGAGGACGCTGGAAAGAATGAAGCCGAGTCTGGGCCTGGATGGGAGAAGATGTTGAGCAAGAAAGACAAAATGATTGATAAGCAGTTTAAGGACCCTAGCCAGATTACATGGGACATTGTCAACAAGAAATTTAAGGAGGTTGTTGCTGCTAGGGGTAGGAAGGGGACGGGTAAAATGGAATTGGTCGAGCAGCTTACTTTTCTGACTAGAGTTGCCAAAACTCCTGCCCAGAAGCTTGAGATCCTTTTCAGTGTTGTATCTGCACAGTTTGATGTCAATCCCAGTCTCAGTGGGCACATGCCAATCAATGTGTGGAAACAATGTGTCCAAAATCTTCTCACCATACTTGATATCTTGACCCAGTATCCTAATATTGTTGTTGATGTTACAGTGGAGCCTGATGAAAATGAAACACGAAAGGACACTGATTATGATGGTACGATTAGGATTTGGGGTAATCTGGTAGCATTTGTTGAAAGGGTGGACATAGAGTTCTTTAAGAGTCTCCAGGTTATAGATCCACATACCAATGAATTTGTTGAAAGGCTCCGGGATGAGCCCATGTTTTTGGTTCTTGCGCAGAATGTTCAAGAGTATCTGGAACGCATCGGAGATCACAAGGGTGCGTCTAGGGTTGCACTTAAAAGGGTGGAACTTGTATATTACAAGCCTCAGGAGGTTTATGATGCCATGAGGAAGTTAGCTGAGCAGAACAATGAAGGTTCAGAAGGGGAGAACGGAGAAGAGGCCAAAGCCGTCGAAGAAAGCAGAGCTCCTTCTGCTTTTGTTGCGACACCTGAGGTTGTGCCTCGAAAGTCTTCTTTCCCAGAGAACAGCAGAACCTTGATGGATATACTCGTGTCGCTGATATATAAGTATGGTGATGAACGTACCAAGGCGCGTGCAATGCTTTGTGATATATACCATCACGCTATCTTTGATGAGTTTGCAGTATCTCGCGATCTGCTCCTTATGAGCCACCTTCAGGACAGTGTTCAGCAGATGGATATCCCTACTCAGATACTCTTCAACAGAGCTATGGCGCAGGTTGGTTTGTGTGCGTTTAGAGCAGGTCTTGTTGCTGAAGGTCATAGTTGCCTCTCGGAGCTCTACTCTGCTGGAAGGGTGAGGGAATTGCTTGCACAAGGTTTCTCACAGAGCAGATATCACGAAAAAACACCCGAACAGGTGTTTCATTTGCTTCAATATGCTAGTGTTAAATTATTGCGCAACTGTGACATACATTATTCACTGTATATACTTCTAATGACCGAGAAGAGACGTTTTTTCTAATAGGCAAATAATATCATCTTATGAGTAATGTTATCCTTTGTTAACTGCATGTGTTAACTGACATGGCGATGAAATTTACAGGAACGACTGGAGAGAAGGAGGCAGATGCCCTACCACATGCACATAAACCTCGAGCTTCTAGAAGCCGTACACCTAATCTGCGCCATGCTGCTAGAAGTCCCCAACATGGCAGCCAACACACACGACGTAAAGCGAAGGGTCATAAGCAAAACCTTCCGCAGACTTCTAGAAGCCAGCGAGCGTCAGACATACACGGGCCCGCCCGAGAACGTCAGGGACCACGTAATGGCTGCGACCCGAGCCCTAAGGCAGGGAGACTACGAACGTGCCTTCAACTTCATCAACTCCCTCGAGATATGGAGGCTCCTTCGCAACAAGGAATCGGTCCTCGAAATGCTGAAATCCAAGATCAAGGAAGAAGCATTGAGAACCTACCTCTTCACCTACTCATCGTCCTACAACTCCTTGAGCCTCGAACACCTATCGAAGATGTTCGACCTCCCCGAGAACCACACCTACAGCACCGTGAGCAAGATGATGATCAGCGAGGAGCTGAAGGCGGTGTGGGACCAGCCCACGATCTGCATTATGTTCCAAGACGTCGAGCACACTAGGCTTCAGTCTCTGGCGTTCAACTTGACCGAAAAGCTCGCCGTCCTCGCCGAGTCTAACGAGCGGGCCATCGAGGCGAGGATTGGGGGCGGGCTCGAGGTCGGTGGCCTTCCCCTGAGGCGTAAAGATGGGCAAGATTCTGGGCAGACGGGCGGTAATAGGTGGCAAGATTTTACGTTTTCGCAGGGGAGAGTTGGTAGCAGCAGTGGTGGTGGTGGGAGAATGGGATATAATAACAGTCGTCAGTTGGGGTCGGGCGGGTATTCGAGGGATCGAATGGGTCGGTCTGGGAATTATCAGAGGCCTTCGACTGGCCGAGGTGGTGGTGGTGGTGGGCATATGGACTCCTCTAATAGGATGGTGAGCCTTAACCGTGGTGTTCGTGCTTAGTTTTGAGAGAGTTTTAGAGTGACAACCTAAGGCTTTTTTGTTCTTGGGATTTATTGCTTGTTTTTTGGGGTATGAAGGGGCCAAAGGAAGTCTTAAAGCCTTCGTTACAATTTAATGTCCTGCGAGTGTACTTTTTTATTGCGTTTCGGAGTGATGGTAGAGGCGTTGCGAACCTTTTGATGTTGATTCGTGGTTGAACGAAGGAAAGACATCTTTTTTCTTTTCAGACATTCGTATCGTATGCTATAAAGTTATAACCAATGCTTGGTTATGTGATGGACTATCTATACAGTGAAAATCATTGTAGCGAAGAATTAGTCAGACTTGCGATTTGAGTGACCGTTATGTTCTTCTTGCTTCGGTGTCTGGAAATGGTTGATTATTCGTAATATTAAAACTGTCCAAAATGTTCGTGGAGTGCGACTTTGCATTGAAGTCTTTTGAAGTGAAGATAATTGAAGACATTTTGTTTGTCCCAATAATCCTGTGGCGTACCATTAAAACAAGATAAACGACGAAGTAGCGATAGTCGGAGAGTATCATCGCCTTTTTGGGTCTTAAACGATGGCCTCATAAGCCTTATCCCCTTTTCTATCGATAATTCATCATCCCCCAGTGATTCTTTATCATTTTTCATCCTCCTTTATTTAATTATCTGCATTTTGCAAATGATGATGATGATGATGACAGACGGGGAAAATGACGATGATGGAGATGAAGTTTCAGAGATTCGTTGCTAAATACAGTTGACTCGATCTATGTAATCTGTAATCTCACTAACTTTCAATTAACTATAATAATTATTAGAAGAAGCTGTCTTATGCACATGTACTTTGTCCCGTTACAAGCTTGCCTATGTAGAAACAATCTTTCATGAACTTGTACTATTTGAGTTCTTGTACAAGAAATATCAACATGGCATCAAATAAAAGATCCATATTCATACGCAATTAACCAAAACTTTATTTTTGCAAATAAAGCATCAAATAAAAGTGGCCCCCTCGGTTCTATCTAGTGTTCTTTTTTGTCACCGTTATATGTGTCATTTTCCATTGCTAATATTTTGTCAAATATAGTTCATATTACAACGTCTCTTCGTCTCATTCAATTTCATGGACATGAATCAGAAGGAATTGATGGCTGGGTTTCCTCTGTCTTCATTTAATATGAACGTTTTCTTCGAAAAGAATCTCTCTCTCTCTCTCTCTCTCTCTCTCTCTCTCTGTTATCTTCACTATATTTCCAACAGTCCAACACTTGTCCCAGTTTCTCTGTCAGTTCTCATGTGCTCTCTATCCTCACTAAGCTTTCATCCACCACTAAAATCTCTTGTTTTTCACCATTGTTATTAACTCCTATCATTCATGCTCAGCATCCAACAAAACAAACCACTGTTCTTCACTCTCTCTATCTCTCTCTCTCTCTCTCTCAGCTCCACATTTCACCCTTTCCGCATGTAAAAAGAAAGAGTTATCTGAACACTGAATTCACTTCCGAAAAAAAAATTCAATCTTTGCCATGTTGCTTGCTTAAAACTTCATTCTATCTTTGTTTTCGGCGGGAAGAAAAGATGGGCTTGAAATTTTTATCTGCTTTGTTTCTGCATTGCTCTGTTTTCCTAATTCTGAGCTTCGTAGCTAACGGCGATGGCTCTGAGGTTGCGCTAAAAATAGTTAAAGCACCTAATCAGTTCTCCAATAGAAACTCAGCCACTTTTTCCTTCCAAGCCGTACTTATCAACAATGGCAGCCTTTGCACTAACTGTTACACCAATTGTAAGGTTAGTTAACACTCTCTTGCTTTCTTGAAGAACTCAGACTGTAGATTCTTGATATTTATGGGTCATTTCCAGAAAAAGATCGTTCTTTTATCTTATTTCCAATTGCATGCAAGTGAAATTGGCCTGTTTATTGATGTTAGAACTGATCACTTGTTCTTACAAGAGACTCACTAATGTTCTATAAACTGGGCTTTATCCCCATTCAAATCTTTTCTCAGTCGATTCATCGAAATTTCGCCCAAATTTGTTCGCAGCTCGACCACGGCGAATCTCAGCCGTGCAAAGGCGTGGAGACGACGTACGAAGGGCTCACAGAAGGGAAGCATTCGTTCGAAGTTTGCGCCCGAGGAGTTGCTTTCGCCTGCTCTAGCTACAATTGGACAGTTGGTTTGAACTGCAATTTCCTCTTACTCTTATTACATATCTTCTGTTGTAATGTACAATCTCAACCGTCGATTTCTATCTTAACCGCTTTGCAGATACGGTTAAGCCCACGGCTTACATCACAGCCTCGACGCAATTCACGAGCGCTTCTCACGTAGACGTCAATGTGTCGTTCACCGAGCGTTGCTTCGGTGGAGGCGCCGAAAGCTTCGCTTGTTCTTCCGAAAATTCTTGCAATGTGAGTCGGAAAATTAGCCGTACAAAAAAATGGCCCAAAATTGGTCTAATAGGCTCAGCGCCCTTCTCATGACTATCGTTGGTGGTGAATTTGAGACGTATTCATCTGACTATGTATTTAGTCCCTGCAAATCTGAGTGTGTGGCATAAGCCCATAACTGATTGACCGTAGGGATAAGCTCAGATCGTAAAAAGAAAAAAAATTAATAATCGATCGCTCGCAAAATAACGAATTTTTCCTCCAGCTTCTTGTATACGGGGACGGCGCTGTGATGCCGAGCACGCTAAGAATTCTCGAGCCGGGATTGAAGTACGCCGTCACGGTGAGCATATCTGAGAGGGTGCGATACGGAAGATTAATCCTCGTCATGGACAGAGACTTCTGCGCCGACCCCGCGGAGAATCGCTTCACGAGGACCGAAAACTCCAGCCTTTTCATACACTTTGGCGAGTCGTCTTTTGTTTTTCTTTTTAAAGCATTCGAAAATAACCGCCTTGTAAGAAAAAAAGAAGAAAAAACGTTTTTGCGTACGCAGATAGGAGGAGCGTTTTCGTGGACCTGCGCTCCCACGTGCCCGAGAAGCTACTTCAGATAAACAGCGAAACGAGGACCATAATGGCTACGAACAACGACAAGTACTTGAAGATGTATCTCTACTTCACCGAGCCCGTGATGAACTCGTCGGCCGAGATCTTGGGTGCGCTCAATACGAGCCGTGGCTCGCTCGTCCCCATAGGCGGGGACAACCTTGGGAGCCGAAGATTCGGCTATCAGGTCGTTTTATTACTACAAGAATTATTATCTGTCATAACGATCGTAACTGTTGAGATTCTACGTTAGGCTTTGTCCCATATTGATTAATTCAAGCTCTTCGAGGCACTATCTATACTAGGTTTTCTCCTCCTATCACCAAAGTTTTAGACCCCTCAATTTCTAATAGTAACTCCATTTTTTTGCGTTATTGCAGGTCACGGATGTATCAGAACTGGCTATTGTGACCGTGAGCCTACACTCCGACTTGGTAATAAGCAGACAAGGGACGCCTATAGCGCCAGTTTCTCCCATTACGTTCCTCTACGGTATGCGATATTGCATGGAGAAGCCGGCTGATGGAGATAGCTTACTTACGGGTTTTTTATGTTTCGGTATTTAGATTCTCAGAGGCCGACGGTGAGGTTGAGCACGACGTACAATATGAGGACGAGGGAGAAGAGTATATACGTACTGATCAGATTTGTGAAGCCCGTTTTCGGGTTTAACTCTTCTCACGTGTCGCTATCGGGCGGATATTTGCTCGAGTAAGTAAGCGCTCCATCGGTCGATCTACGAATATTCATTGTTTGAATACATATCGTAAGCGTAATAAAAAGCGCATTTTTTCCAGCTTCAATGAGATGAGCAGAAGCAGCTACAGAGTGCGGATAAGGGCCGATTCGGGCACCATATCTGTGTACATACCCGAAAACATCACTACGGACGTTTCCGGAAATGGAAACGAACCCTCCAACACGCTTCAGTTGCGACACTGTACGTAAAAAACTACCTTCGAGAAAGAAGAAAACGAGCCTTAACATTTTTTTTTGTCGATTTCTATGTAGACTCAGTACCCGTCGAATCTCGGGTGATCTCATTCTTCGCAACTGCTGCTATAGCGGTGACGGCTCTAATTTCGGCGTTCTTAACCATATCGACCGCCGGCTTATTATCCGTGGGAGCTTTTGCCCGGCCGAGCTCGATCTTAACCTCCGACCCCGGAAGAAGCCTTTTTGTAATAATCCCATTTCCTCCCACTCATACACTCGTAATAATCATCGCAACCGAAAACTAACGTAAGTTTTTTCGTTTTTTACGACAGAGAATCTTATCGCACGTCCAAGTTTTTGCACTATCGCGCTGGCTAGCAGTTACGCTGCCCGTCGAATATTACGAGCTCGCAAGAGGCCTTCAATGGAGCATACCGTACTTTAACCTACCGTGGGAAAAGGAAGATTCCCACGCATCTACGGCAGGCCCGAGTTCGCCTAAAGAGCGATTCGTACGCATTTCTGAGGTAAACAGCGCTGATTCGAGCGGCGGAAAAGTTTTCGGACTTCCCTTAACGCCTTTGGAGTACGCTTCGTATTTCGAGGTGAGGCGCAATTACGATTATATTTTTGTGCGGCGTTTCTCTCTATTTTGAACTGATGTTTTATTACTCGGACAGAGCCAGAATATGTTGCCAGAAGCCGAGTATATTCTGGACCCACAAAGCTCTCGCGGGTGAGTCCGTGCGTAAAAGAAAATATTGAAAAAAGAAGAAAAAAAAATCTTACAGGCGATTTCGATCTTCGAACGAAACCCTGTTTTTTATTGCAGGTGGAGAGATTTCAGGCGAAGCATGTTTTGGCTGGCCGTAATAAGCGGCGGTTTGATACTTTGTCACGCCTTACTCCTTCTGCTACTCAGACTGAAGAAGCATAAGAAGGAGAAGCAAAGCTACGGCGCGCTCATATTCCCGAGATTCGAAATCTTTCTCCTACTGCTCGCACTCCCTTGCTTGTGCTTGGCAGCTTCCGCCGTACTCAAAGGTACTCAAAAAAAGAAAAAAGAAAAAAGCGACCCCATTTGTTATTACAGCGTAACGACGACTGATCACTTCTCCGTTACGCTTTTAAGGCGAAACGTCTTCAGGCAAGGTCGTCGGCGTACTCATGTACAGCTTCGTCTCCTTTCTCCTCCTATTTCTGCTGCTATTCCTCACTTTGGGGATAACTCTCGGCAAACTCCTTCAGTACAAGGAAGTCCACAAAGAAGGCAAGACATTCCACTGGTACCACGAGCTCGTCCGCGTAACGTTGGGGCCCGGGAAAAGAGGACAGTGGACGTGGAAAAATCAAGAAAATCAGCATTTTCTGACAATCTTAGGGCCTCTGTTCGAAGATTTGCGGGGCCCGCCGAAGTACATGCTTTCCCAAATCTCGGGCGGCGGCGGCACTTTAAACAAAACAGATGATCGAATCATAGCCTCGGACGACGAGACCGAGGACGCCGAGGCGCCGTGCGTGCAGAAGCTGTTCGGGATTCTGAGGATTTATTACACGCTGATCGATTGCGCAAAGCGCGCCTGCCTCGGGTCGTTGGCGGGCGGGTATTCCCACGATTGGGCCACGAAAAAGCCCGCGTTGGTCCTCCTCTGCTTAGCCTCCTTTCAGCTCTTCTTCATGGTTTTGAAGAAGCCCTTCGTAAAGAAGAAGGTTCAGCTCACGGAGATCATCTCGGTCGCTTCAGAAGTAGCTATATTCGCGCTTTGCGTGCTTTTCTCGGAGAGGGATTTCTCTCCGAGCGGAGAGCGAAATCTCGGGATTGTAATGATTTCGATCTTCTCGGCCTTCTTTTCGGCGCAGATGGCGAACGAGTGGTACGCTCTCTACGCCCAGGTGAAGCAGCTCGATCCAATTTCGGGCTCGTTCCATCGGGGGCTCGAAACGGGCCTCGTCGGGCTTCTCGTGTTCTTCCTTCCTCGGAGCTTGTCGAAGAGGTTCGAAAAGAGGTTTCCCATTAGCAGCGGAGAAACGACGACTGCTTCGACTAATTCGGGCAGTAGGAACATAAGCTCGGGCGAGGCTAAACCGTGGTTAAGGCAGATCAGAGAGATTGCAAGGGCAAGCTTTGGGAGAGAAGGAGGAGCGCAGTCGACGGGCGAGGCGTCGACTAGCTATAATAGGCAGAGTAGGTGGAGCGGGTTTTGGAGGAATAAGAGGAGCGGGAGTTCTTCGGCGTCTATTTCTGCTTCGACTTCTTCGGATTATAAGGCGAGGCCGAGGGGTTTGTACAAAGAGCTCGAAGAGATTTTCGCGTCGTCGTCTAAGTGAGTCGATTTTAACCGTACACGGTGATGTAAGTTAAGTCGCATGATTGAATCGTTTGACGAAGAGTTGAAGAAAGTGGTTATTGAGCAAATCGCATAACTTTATTACACGGTTCTTAACTCAACTGTCATAACTGCGCTTTTCGGGGACGGTAAGAAACCTTTTGAACCACAGAGCGGAGCGCTTAGGGTAACGTCTCAGAAGCTCGTGGCGTAGTCCACGTAGTTCAGCCTGAATCGAACCGAAAACCCGCAATTCCACTCGAAATTATCGATCAGCGCCCACACGAAATATCCCTTCACGTTAACGCCATCTTCCCTGCAACGTCGTTCGCCTCGTAAACTGAAAATATATATATACAGAGAGAGAGAGAGAGAGAGAGAGAGAGAGAGAGAGAGAGAGAGAGAGAGAGAGATTCAGCTCACTTGATCGATTGGTGCAGACAGCATAGATGATCTTTAATGTAAACCTTCCTCGTCTCATCTTTAAGCGCATCGGAGATCTTCAGCGCGTCGTTTCTTTCCTCGTCGACTCCTAAGCAGACGATAGAGAGATTAGTAAGCGTAAAACGTCAACCGTCCGAACTATTTTACGCACACACTCTCACCGTTCTCTGTGATGTACACTAACGGATCATTATATCTTTCCTTTATGTATCTCAGAATGTCCCTAAGTCCCCTCGGATAAATGTATATTATGCTCGATTCTCGACCTTGTTCTCCTATAGCCGTACCGTTTCTTACCCCTGCGCATTCGGCGTAAATATGCACAGACACAGACGAATTAAGACGTAAATACATGCGTTGCGTTATAGAAAAAGATTTTTGCCACCTGGGATTTCGATCTCAGGGTCGGTGATGAAGCTAAAGGCAGACGACGAGTTTGAGTTCGGTTTATGTAAGGCGTACAAGGCTCCGTAATAATTGAATCCGATGAAGTCGAACGACCCTTTTACCGCGTTTCTTTCCTCTTCGGCGAAAACGGGCAATCTCTCTCCGACCCGTATCCTCATGCTCCGCGGGTATTCGCCCCGCATTAATGGATCCAAGAACCTGATAAAAATCACGTTTGAAATAAAATATATAATTTTTCAAAACGCATCTTCATGCTAAGCATTTAGGTGAATTGGTCATCCAACGGATCAGAAGCAACCACAAATCTCAGTAGAAAAGTAACAAAACTAACAACCCGAGCATGAAATCAAAGGCCCGTTGTCGCGCCTCGAGATTCTCATCTCTCTCGTCGTACGGTTCAAACCAGTTTGAGGAGAGGGTTATTCCGACCTTCCCATTTTGTAATGCCTGGCGTGCAGATTATTGCGATAAACATCTTAAATTCGAATCGATAGACATTTTCAAGAATTTAAATCATAACAACAAACCTGATACTTTTTTCTGTAAAATTCGACGATAGAAGTGTGAGCGAGGAGCTGATTGTGCGCCACAATATATGGCTCGAAAGCCGAGTCGCCGCCTGTGCACCTAAGGTCGCCATGCCATCCCGAGCACCGAGCCGGCGCCAGCAAGCCCAAGGCGTAACCGTAGGCGCTGAATGTCCACGGGTCGTTTACAGTGATCCAATGCTTAACACGGTCGCCGAATTCTCTAAATAGTACGTTCGCAAAGTCTGCAGCGTCGCGCCTGGTCGTATTTTTTTAAAAAAATAAATTAGCAAGAAAAAGGAAAAAGGCGCGCCGAGACGAAGAATGTGTTCTCTTACGCGATTTGAGCGCTTAAGAATCCGCCGTACGAATCTTGCAAGGCCTGGGGAAGGTCGAAGTGGAGAATGGTGACGAAGGGTTGTACGCCTTTGCTTAGAAGCTCGTCGATGAGATCGTTGTAGTAATTTATCTCGGCTTGGTTTACACCGAGGTGATCTTTCCACCTTAAATTCAGCCGAGGAAATAAAAAAAGGATTAAAAAAAGTCCGCGAAGGCAAAGAACAAAGAGTCGAATCGTCCCACCTGGTCATATCCTCGACCACAATATCGATATTCGATAGGAGTCGAGCCCCAAGTCTTTAGCGATTCTAACGTCTTCCTACGAACGTAGAAAAAAAAAGATAATCGAACATGCTGATTTTGCCCAAAAGTCGACATATTATGAGATCGCGTTCTCAAACCTTGTAGAGATGGTACGAATCTGTCGCTACGTTTCCATTACTGCGATCGACCATCTTGTCTGAAATCAACCATGGATGAGTATTACTTTAGATTAAAAAAAGAAGAAGAAGAAACCCTAACTACACAGATTACACAGTTGTGTAATAAAACCTGGATGCATATCCCACATGCTTTGGCCTTTTCCATCTTCATCGAAGCCGCCTTCGCACTAGCCCGGAAGTAAGAAAAAAAAAACAACAAAATAAAATCAAGATGAGAATTTCATGCTTTCATATGGTCATTATATAAAGAACCTGATAAGCAGACGAAGCAGCGCCAAAAATAAATCCCGCCGGGAAATTTTCGCGGCTGATCGGTTCATGGCCGCAGTTACACTTTGATCCATTGCTGTCAGCTAAATAATACACAAAGAAAAGAAGACACTTAAAGAACCACCAAAAGATGAGTCGTACTGAAAGAAAATGGGCAGCCATATGGAGAAGCTATTTTCTCAGGATTTCCTTACATGTGATTGTGTATTATTGTGTCGTAGTGAAGTAGTAGTTGCAACTCCTCGTGAGCTGATATACAGCGCATGTCATAATAGATTAATCCTCCTTAAAGTATATGCTATAAACAAAATGCAAAAGCCAAGCTTAGCACCAATCATTCCCATCCCATTTTCCTGAATATGATCGGTTTGATACAAACTTTATTGTTGTAATAGGGACATAATATTTGCTATTTCGAAACTTTCTTTTGCAAACTTGGATGAAAGGGAGATGATGATTGCTATGATTTGTGGACGCTGGACGTGATTGAACGAAAATTGCGGACATATTTATAATTCCAAAAGTTATAAGGGTTATTTTGCAAATAAGACAGGACAGGAACACAGAGAGACGATATTCTTATTTCGGGATAATTGACATTTTGGTCCCCCAGTTATATATATCCACACACAAATCACAATATATGAAGATTGAAGATGTTGATGGTATATCATATGGCATATCCTTCCAAAACTAGGCCCATCGAGTTATCCTAATTCCTTCAATTCGATTACGAACTCAGTTCTATCTGAAACGTCGACTGCCAGCCCAGTTCCGCCGTCATCATGGCCGTAGCCAACGCTTGGGCAACAGGCCGCGCCGCCGTTCCTCCTCCTGAGCTCCGTCGTCAGTCCTCGAGTGTCGGCATGAAACCCTCGTTGAAGCTGTCCCACAAAAATATTCCCAGGAGGAACAAGAACTATAAGCTGTTCTGTCAGTGTAGTAACCATGGCGAGGATAGTTACAGCAATACCATGAGTTCTTGCCCTGATTCGTATTCTTGGAATTGTTCGCCTTCTTCGTCTGATTGGGACTGGAATAGGTGGTCGAGATATTTTTCTGAGATTGAGCAGGCTGAGAATTTTGCCTCTGTTTTGAAGGTTGGAACTTTATTACCGTGTTTCCACTCGTTTTATTGATTTCTCCGAGTAAAATTATGTATGTCAAATTCTTAGGATTTCTATTGGTAATCCTTTATCGAGGTTATTAAACGTAATTTGCAGTTTCAATTGGAAGATGCAATAGAGAAGGAAGACTTTGAGGAAGCTGCTAAATTAAAAGTAGCCATTGCAGAGGCTACATCGAAAGACAGTGTTGCCGAAATAATGTCTATGTTGAAGGTATTATTTACTTGGGACATTAAGTTGTGTCATGGCTCATAAATCTGTAAGTTTTTAAAACTGTCGGTGATTTTCATTTCTCAGAAATCAGTTGATGAAGAACGCTATCACGATGCTTCGAGGTTATGCCAAAGTACGGGAAGTGGGCTGGTGAGTCATAAATGCAGTTGTGATGTTTCTTTTGTTGTTGTAATGAAATGATGATTTAACCTTGTCTGTTCTTCTTCTAGTAATCATTGATTTGGTTATCTTTTTTTACTGAACTTAGAATTGTATGCTATTTTTACTCACTATGTAACTGCAGGTTGGATGGTGGGTTGGCTATTGTAAGGATTCAAATGATCCGTTTGGGAGATTAGTGCGGATTACACCAGGGATGGGAAGATTTATTGCAAAAAGTTACAGTCCAAGGTTAGTTCAAACTCAAAGCATTAAGATTTTCTCAAATTTGATGAAGAGATTGAAGATTGATAGTACATTCTTCATCGTAGAACCTTCATCACTCTGTTGATTATTTCAGGCAGCTTGTTGCATCATCTCCTGGAACTCCACTCTTTGAAATTTTTGTGGTTAAAGAAGCTGATGACACATATAATATGCAGGTGATTACTTTTGTCACTTCATAGCAACCCTTAGAATTTCTGTCTTGAATGTTTGAGACTCAGAATTCTCAGTCAGTCTCTCGAACATTTCAAAAACTTTGATATTCATATGTCACTTAAAGGTGGTTAGGACAGATCTATAGACCTGCAATTTCTCTCTGTTTTTCTTGAGAATATAGGTGATATTTTCCAGATAAGATTCTTATGATCGTTTACCTATGAAGGTTGTGTTTCTAAAACAAAACAAAGCAAATGTGCCAAATTCAAGTTCTTCGCTGGATAAATCTGCCACCAAGGGCCCATCAACCGGCGAGGCTAACAGTGAGGATGTGGATGACGTTAAACTTGAGGAAAGCGAAGTGGAGAAAAGCGAAGGGAAGAGCATTGACTTAGAAGAAGCTGCCGAGGAAGGAATCAAAAGCGTTATAAACTTCCTTAAGAAAGAATCCCCGAACTGAAAGTGAAAGTGATGAAAGTCGACGCTCCTGAGAATATAACGGAAGAAACGATAAAGCAGTTTGCAGAGGAAGATGTCGAGAGCTCAACAGATGATGACAGCAAAGAAGAAATCAGTGATCAAGTTTCAGGAGATGAAGATGGAGACACGTTAGACGATGAGAACAATTTAGACATGAAACTGTACATTGGAGGTGTTTTACATAATAAAGAGGACAACCCTACTACTAAGGAGGATTACGTTCGTGTCCCCGCTGGCATGGAAAGTATCGAAAAGGATTCTTTTGTGCTTCATATCCCAAAGAGGTATCAAGACAACGAATCCGAAGAGAAAGTTGCTGCTAAAGTAAAAGTGGCGGCTATAGCTTCACAAGGTGTTTCTGAACTAATGCCTCCCGAGGTTGCCAAGGCATTTTTGGGCTCAGACAAAGTTTCTCCAAAGGTAATAAGTTCGGTTAACAGATGAAGCTTGTAATATGCTTCTTCTTGTGAGTTGGAGCTGAGCTGAAAGCTCTTTGCACATGTTCTTACGTATTTGATTCGTGATTGTAAATAGATCGCCAAAGACGTGCGTGAAATAGTAAAGCTTGCGGTGAATCAAGCGCAGAAAAGGAGTAGATTATTGACACGCTCAAATACTAGCAAGTGTACTAGGTCGTGCAAGTAGTATAAAACGGACGAAGTCCGAGTATCGATCCACGAAGACAGCTCGATTAGTTCTAAGAAATATTCCTAATTCTAATTTAAACTAGCGGAATTTTTATAGTTTTGATGATTTGATAAAGAGATAAAAGACGCAAATAATAAAATAAACGCAAATAAAATAGATAGGATAGAGCAGTTGACGACGACGTGATCAAGACACATGCTCGGCACAAATTACTCCTACGCTTTCATGCAATATAATCTATCTAATCAACATGAATCAAGTCAAGGTGGATTTCCTAATATATGTGCTACCCGTTTGTCCCGCAATAGCAACCCTACGTAAATAGAGAACCAATCAACTATATGTCTATATGACTGTAGTTCCTATACGTGCATTCGATCTTCGTGAAATTTCCCCGAGTTTAGACGCTTTCGGCGCCTAAGGTCTCGGAACCACACATACGAAACCGAATTCCATCTCTGGTCGGTTTTACGTAGTGGTATTCAATGTTTTGTTCTAATCGGTCTAATCACTTAGTCCGTCTCATAAACCAATCAATAATCATACGCATGAAGGCCAATCACACGTACGCATATGAAGCACAAACAAAGAATACATAACTCAAATCATATAATTAAATAAAATAATAATTGCATTAATACGTAGTCATAATCCGACCTAACATGGTCTAAATCACAAAAGAAATTAAGCTAACATGGGAATAAACGAAATCAACAATGAATTAAACATTGTTGAAAACGAGATAAAAAAGGTATAGAATTCGCCCCTCACGATGCTCGAGTCGTCACGCGTCGCCGCGGCGTCTTCCGTCGTGTGAACGACGGAGAAACGCCTTGGAGACCCTCGGGATCGCTTTTAGCTTTCTGTAGTCTTCTTTGCCGTCAAAAGATCGCAGCCGTCTCACAAAAGCTCTGTATTCGTGTCGTACCCCCTTTTTATTTTCAGCTCTCCCCTTTTTCGTAGAAATATCGCATGGATTATATAATAGTAAGGGCAGCCGACCTATTCTTCAAGTTTCCCAAATCCTTTTTGAATATTTGACCATATATTTAATATTGATATCTTCCTCCATCAATAGCCGTGATCTCTGGACCAAAAAATAGAGCTTCCTTGACTTGGTATTTACGTGCTTTTCCATTCAAAAATAGAAAAATCTGGTCTAATTGCAGCTTTGCCCAAGTACTTTCGAAAATTGCAAAAGACACCCATAGTGCTAAATAGGCCCGCGCGTTCGTATATCTCATTTTTGATCCATTTTGCTCGAATCTGTCAAACAAGAGTGAACGGTAATATTTGAGTATATTATAATAAATAATATTGAAAATACGCTTTTACGGGGTATAAAAATAGCGTAGAATCCTAACTTATCAACAACCCCCAAACTAGCTTCGATCGTCCTCGATCATAAAAGCGAAATAAAACTCAATCAAGTTAGGATTATAAAACATCAGTCAATGAAATAATCCTGTTCATCTCAGAAAATGCAAAAGCATAAGAGTCAAGATAATCATCAACTAATGAACGATCTAATCAAACACGAGGCCTGAGGTAATAGGTCGCAGTCTTATCATAGCATGAAAGACATTTCTAGAATTATACCACGCATCAATCCACAACTCTCACAAGGGTCACTCAAGTCGCTCGAAGTGTTTTTCAAAGGATCTGTATAAAAAACGCTCAATGCACGAGATGAAAAGATATTACTCTATGCTTGCAAATATATCATATCATAGTCACATAATAGAAGTCATGCACGAATCAAAGGGTCTTTCATTAAAGGTTGTAATGGGGCTTGGGTTTTGAAAGGTGCGTCATATGGGAAAGTGAGCTAAAAGTATCAAACATGTAAATCATCGAATCGCTCCTCTAACCACTTATTCCGCTCTTCTAACGTCGTGCCTATATTTCACTCAACCCATCCTTTCACCTTTTCTAGCTCTTCTCGATCGCTTTTTTTTTTGCTTCTTTTTTTTTTCTTCCTTTTTTTTTTCAGAACCCGCCCCTCCTTTCTTTTTTTTTTCTTTTTTTTTCTTTTCTCTCTCTTTTCTTTTTTTTCAGAACTAGCCCCTCCTTTTCTTCTTTTTTTTTGTACTTTTTATCGAATGGAGAGGTTTCTAGTCTGTTGCAATATTACGACGAGATATCCATATCATAGGACGAGTTCATAACTAACATTCATCGACGATTAGCTCCTTCTCAATCAACAAGCCACTTTCACGATATCAATAAATTAACACATTGATACTGGGTCGTATAGGCTAAATTTGAGGCAATTAGGCTAAATATCTGGGCTCCAAATCAACAAATAAGTCAAATAAGGCTCAAATGGGCTCACTAATGGTAAATACGTAAGGTAGGGAAATATTTAGGCCAATGACTCAATCCTAGTGCCCTTCTCATTTTCGCACACAAAATTCCACATAGTAACCATTGACATGCATAACAGAGCAAGTTCGAAAATATTCAGTCCATGCGTGTCACACAAGAATAAACACCGAGCATAATGAGTTGCTCTGAATTTTCTTAAGGCTCAAGAACTCACATATATAACTGGGTTTGTGCTTCATGATACGTAATATTCTCCTAAAGCAGTCAATATTGCCAAATAATCATGCTAATATCACGACAATGCAACATGTAAGACTATCTCACTCAATTCATCGAATCATATCACGACACGGTAAAATTTTAAAATTTTTCATCATTGACAGGAGATTCCACAGATGACATTCAAATCGCAACTTTCATCAGTTATACCCACTAAATACATCGATACCTAAACATGTAAGCATATTAAATATAGCATGTGTCACATTCCACCCCAAACTAAACAGCACATTGTCCTCAATGTGTAAGATAAAAGCAAAGAGAGAGTAAAAGTGACACTGCCCCTGAATTTTAAGTCGATCGATGTAGAAGACTTTGTTGATCCGCAGTAAACAAGCAACCATCGCGAACGAATAACCCCCAAACTAGTTCCGAGCCTGCGAGAAAACATGACTACACCGCACCGTGAGAGCAATTTTTATTAGACGAAAATAAAATAGGACGGAAAAATAATAATATATATGCATCGGTAGCCTTGGGTTGCCTCCCAAGAAGCGCTGCTTTTAAAGTCGTTAGCTCGACTCTCGTTCCTGTTGAAGGTCCACGACTCTGCATGTTCAGTAGAAGTACTGAACACCTTGATTTCATCTTTTTGGAGAGAAGTTTGATCTCAGAATGGTACAAACTTTGCATGATCGCAATCTTTAAACTCTCTCCATAGGTCGACTTTCGGCTCCCAAATAATGGTGAAATCAACGATCATCGATGCCTTAATGAATTCCTCCGTGAATGTGCTATCTGAATGATATTTTGACTTCATAACCAAGCGTAGAATCGGATCGAAAGTCTCGGGCTCCATCTTTCTCTTTTCCACGACAGCATCTACTGCGAAATTCTCGCTTTCATCCTCACTAGTTTCTTGACGATCCTCCAACTCCATGGAAAACAAAGTATCCTCAAGAACTTCTGGGAGACTCGCTCTGCTGGAACGAAATCTACAGTAGCCTCTGCGGGTTGATCGTTTTTTTCTAACTCGATCTCATCGTTAGCTTCACTTGGTTCCAACACCGGTTCTTGAGTTATTTCACAATTCAATGGAATGGCTTCTATGTGCTCTTCTGGATTTGACTCAATGTGGCTCGAGGGTACTTCTTCTTCGCGTTCAGACACGACATTTTTTAGCTTTACAAATTGGGCCGTCAGATTCTCCAGTTCCGCTTTTAGACTCTGAAAACTCGTAGAAGTAGATGTACGACTACTCTCTTCTTGTATCACTGCCATCTTCTCCAGCGCTATCTCCCAAGCGGCTTTTTCTTTTTGGGGTGGATCAATCTGTTGTTGGGCATGTTTTTGAATTAATGGTTGCTCATACGACCCTGCCATCTTTTCGAACGCTATCTCCCAAGCGGATTTTTCTTTTTTGAGGTGGAGCAAAGTAATCATACGAGGGAGTATATGAATAATCGCCGGTGTAAGAGTAGCCATTCTCCTCTCGTCCATCATACCACGATCGTGGAGGCTCGTACCGATTGTACTTGCATTCACTAGTGAGATGTCGGCATCCGCAAAAATCGCACTCTAGTTCATCGTCGCATGTCGCATAAGTCTCGAGAGAATATTGCGAGTATCGCTGCATCCCTTATCCTACAAAAACAAACGAGAAAGATGAGAGTATCAAAGTATATAAAAATAATAATAGTAATAATAATAATAAGAATAACTAAAAGGTCTAAACTAAAAATCAGAATAAATCCTAAAATTAATAATACTGCTGTCCCCCGGCAACGGCGCCAAAAACTTGACACGCTCAAATACTAGCAAGTGTACTAGGTCGTGCAAGTAGTATAAAACGGACGAAGTCCGAGTATCGATCCACGAAGACAGCTCGATTAGTTCTAAGAAAATATTCCTAATTCTAATTTAAACTAGCGGAATTTTTATAGTTTTGATGATTTGATAAAAGAGATAAAAGACGCAAATAATAAAATAAACGCAAATAAAATAGATAGGATAGAGCAGTTGACGACGACGTGATCAAGACACATGCTCGGCACAAATTACTCCTACGCTTTCATGCAATATAATCTATCTAATCAACATGATCAAGTCAAGGTGAATTTCCTAATATATGTGCTACCCGTTTGTCCCGCAATAGCAACCCTACGTAATAGAGAACCCAATCAACTATATGTCTATATGACTGTAGTTCCTATACGTGCATTCGATCTTCGTGAAATTCCCCGAGTTTAGACGCTTTCGGCGCCTAAGGTCTCGGAAACCACACATACGAAACCGAATTCCATCTCTGGTCGGTTTACGTAGTGGTATTCAATGTTTTGTTCTAATCGGTCTAATCACTTAGTCCGTCTCATAAACCAATCAATAATCATACGCATGAAGGCCAATCACACGTACGCATATGAAGCACAAACAAAGAATACATAACTCAAATCATATAATTAAATAAAATAATAATTGCATTAATACGTAGTCATAATCCGACCTAACATGGTCTAAATCACAAAAGAAATTAAGCTAACATGGGAATAAACGAAATCAACAATGAATTAAACATTGTTGAAAACGAGATAATAAAGGTATAGAATTCGCCCCTCACGATGCTCGAGTCGTCACGCGTCGCCGCGGCGTCTTCCGTCGTGTGAACGACGGAGAAACGCCTTGGAGACCCTCGGGATCGCTTTTAGCTTTCTGTAGTCTTCTTTGCCGTCAAAAGATCGCAGCCGTCTCACAAAAGCTCTGTATTCGTGTCGTACCCCTTTTTATTTTCAGCTCTCCCCCTTTTTCGTAGAAATATCGCATGGATATATATAATAGTAAGGGCAGCCGACCTATTCTTCAAGTTTCCCAAATCCTTTTTGAATATTTGACCATATATTTAATATTGATATCTTCCTCCATCAATAGCCGTGATCTCTGGACCAAAAAAATAGAGCTTCCTTGACTTGGTATTTACGTGCTTTTCCATTCAAAA
Source organism: Craterostigma plantagineum (assembly GCA_027422505.1). Taxonomy (NCBI): domain Eukaryota; kingdom Viridiplantae; phylum Streptophyta; class Magnoliopsida; order Lamiales; family Linderniaceae; genus Craterostigma; species Craterostigma plantagineum. Next base: position 33,918,102 of record JAPQWV010000002.1, on the reverse strand, counting down.
ATAGAAAAATCTGGTCTAATTGCAGCTTTGCCCGAGTACTTTCGAAAATTGCAAAAGACACCCATAGTGCTAAATAGGCCCCGCGCGTTCGTATATTCTCATTTTTGATCCATTTTGCTCGAATCTGTCAAACAAGAGTGAACGGTAATATTTGAGTATATTATAATAAATAAATATTGAAAATACGCTTTTACGGGGTATAAAAATAGCGTAGAATCCTAACTTATCAATTATCCGAGTACACAAAGTTTAAACGTATTATCACCTCCAAGGGCGATTTGGACCCATTCGAAGGTGAGTTCATTAGCATGCATGGAGTGGATTAAGCGTAAAATGACATCTACATCGCTTTTATGACACATAACTTGTTACTGCAGGTCTATACGTCGGTGCTTTTGGCCCTTACGGTACTGAAGTTGTACAGTTAAAACGCAAATATGGTAATTGGAACGTGAATAGCGATGGCATTTCCTCTGAAATGGAGTTCTTTGAGTACGTCGAAGCAGTTAAACTAACAGGCGATTTGAATGTCCCTGCTGGTCAGGTTGTAGCTTCTTCTTTTTGTTTTTGTTTTTTTTTTTGTTTTTTGCAGTTGTCTATCCGATATTTGGACAAATTCGTGCTGATTTTGCCTATTACATGTCTTCCCAGGTTACATTCCGTGCTAGAATTGGAAGGCTAACCGTCTTAGCAGTCGAGGATTGTACCCGCCCGAGCTTGGAGTGGTACTCTCTCTCTCTCTCTCTCTGTGACTTACAGAGACCTTCGATAATTAGTTTGAGAGTGATGATAAGCTAACCTTGGAAATCACGAACTTTCTGTACTAAAATATTATCTAGTACTATCATTTCGAGAAGTAGTCGTAATCTCTTAGACTACGATTTTTGCTTGCAACTGAAACAACATCAACCGTTTATTTTATTTTTTCCGGAAAGGTTGCTAGTTACAAAGGGCAGGGAAGAATAGCAGAAGTAGGGTTCAAGAATCCCAAGTGGGTCGAGGGGCGAGCTTCTTCAGTTAAACGGAAAGGTATACTATTAACCTAGGATTGAAATAAGACTTTCTTCTAGAACCATTCTTACTTGTTTTCGATTTTTATAGCTTTAATTATTCGTGCATTACTTGTTCAACTAGGGTTTGGGGCCTTACGTCAAAGGAGCAGACCTCGGTTTCCTTACGTTGTCCCCGAACAAAGCTTTCTCGTGCTTTTCAACCGCTTGAAACTGCCCGAGTGAATCAAATCAAACCATGGTTAAGAAGCCGTGGAAGCATAGAGAAATAAAATTTTGATATTTCTGTGAGTCAGATCGATCGAACTTCTTTTATATGTACTAGAACTATTTATTACCAGGAGTTGTTTCTTTTACTGTATTGCATGAGGTAATAAAAACCTATAACTACTGCTTAAAGCTTGCTGTGAGATAACGATATTTTCTACATGTAATAAATCGTCAGATTGCCTTGTTTTGTTGTGAATTTTGCTGCTCATTTGAAGTCAATAATTGAAGTCTTGTTAAAAGCACGGCGCGCCTTTTTATTCTCACCATATGGAAAGCGCTTTGAAAAGATTTGTGGAGTTCCTTTTTGGCTTTTGACCTCCGAGATATGTATTACAAACTTCACTAACTTGCTAGAGATAAAAAGCTAAGAAATAATTGAATGTGTCACATCTCTATTATGAGCGAGGAATTTGCATGACATGCACACGAAACTATTGCGGGAGGTACAATAATGTAAAAAAAAAGGTGATTTTATCACTTTCATGGTATTTTTGTCCATGTGTCTCTTTACTTTATGGATTGTTGAAAAGGGTTTGTTTAATTTTCCATTTTTAATTCTTGAGTAGGTGGTTATATTTTAATTAGTGTAGTGGGAATATGATATGTTGCGTTGTTAGACATACTACGAGTGTGGGTTAAAAGTGACCTGAAAGTTAGATGAGATAATTTGGTCCATGTTATGTATTATAAAATACAATTATTTTTCCATCAACGACGCATATTGCACGAACGCTTATTACGACGTCGTTCCACGACAGCCAATTTCTACTACCACGTAAGGAATCGTCGATACAGCAAAAGATTCGCCTAGACCCAAACTCGTAAGTACACCACACTGGGATGGCCAATCAGAACGTTCCAGGTCAGCGAATTCTCCAGACTACCGTGTTCTTCCCACATCGTATAATAGCTCCTTAAGGAGAGAAGAACATGATTTTTAATCTTTCCTAATCAAAAAGCAGATCAATCACACGGCACTTACGAACTTTAATCCCAACAAATTCGAAATCTCTATTCTTTCCTTTTTCCCACTGCTTCCTTCCTCAGATTTTGTCGACTGAATGCGTATGTGTTGAAGTTCGTCGTTGTTTCTCCTTAAATTCAATGGAATCAAAGGCAGACGCAGACAATCCCAGCAGCGTTAACGGTAAGCGAACCTTTCGGAGAAACAGCAACAGCCACCTGTCAATTTCCGACACAGAGTCCACGGCGAGTCAAGTCGATTCATGGCACTCGCCGCTGAGATTCGAGTCGCCTCTCCGCTCAGACGATCCTTCTTTCCAGCTAGAAAACGATAGTTCAAACAACAACGGCAGTGGCAAATCCCACGCCGCCGTAGACAAGGGATTCTCCCCCGGAAAATCCAGCTTTCCGGCTAATTCTCCGACCAACGGAGTCCGAGGATGGAGGCCCTGGCCCAAGAGAGAAAAGCTCATTTGGGAAAATCACGACTCGACGCCCACCCCGCCGGAGACCCCGCCGGCTCCGGTTTCGGCACCGAAGTCGATTCCCGGCGGGAAGGGTGGTCGGAGAGGGGATGTTGGGCCTCAAGGAAGGGGTCCTTCAGAGATGGGTGCGAATAGGATGGTGCAGCACGAGGCGGGAACAGGGGTGAGGAAGGTGGTGGGGAGCAGCGGCGGAGGGCGGCTGGAAGAGGGATACCGCGGCGGCGGAGATGAGGCTCCGGCGCGGCGGCACGAGGATGCAGCCACCGGGGCGGCTTTGGGATTGAGGGTTTTGGAGGTAGCGGTCTGTTTGATCTCCTTCTCTGTTATGGCGGCAGATAAAACACAGGGATGGAGCGGTGATTCGTTCGATCGTATAAGGAATATCGGTAAAGATCTTTTCAGTAATTTCTCTTGCACACATCCCTTTGCTGTTTCCTCAGTTAAGATTGTTCGTTCATCATTGGTGGTCGAAGAAGATTCGATTCGTTGTAGTATTAGTGCTATGGTCAGAATTGATTCATAGTCTCCTACAAAGTTCTGAGATATGTCCCGTTTCTCTTCCCTATTCTATGTATCACACATTTGAAGCTGACATCAATTACTTTCTTGATTCAGTCTGTAAATTCTTGCAATTTGCTGTCACTTTTATATATGCTTCAACACTGAAGTTATTCGTCTTACTATTCGATGGCTGATGAGCCTACTTTGACCTCACAATCTTACATACTCACTCAGTTAGAAAACTTAATGTCCTGCAGGTATTGTCTAGCTGTGAACATCATAGGATTTGTATACTCTGCTTTCCAAGCCTTTGATCTATCTTATCACTTGGGCACTCGAAAGCATCTCATGTCTCACCGCCTACGCCGCGGTTTTGCCTTCACAATGGATCAGGTAAATTAACAGTTTCATCCCATAATTAGCTAAACAGTGGGCTTGGGAAATGTAAATGATTGACTGAATTTCGTCGCAGATTCTTGCGTATCTTTTGATGTCTGCATCTTCCTCGGCGGCCACAAGGGTCGATGATTGGATAACGAATTGGGGCAAAGATGAGTTCACCATAATGGCGAGCGCTTCGATTGCCATGTCGTTCTTGGCTTTTCTTGCATTCGCATTGAGCTCTCTCATATCTGGCTACAACCTTTGCAGCCGTGATTGAATTGAAATGAGTGGATTCTTTGCTTGTCTTGATCTTGGTCGAATTCTTGTATATTTATTGGTGAGATTTTCAACATCTATGTAGAATTATAATTTTAAATGATTACAAATTGGAAGCAAAGGTCATACATACATTGTACTGCAATTGATGGAACTGAAAATATGGAGTGCTGTTGCGGTATAAAACTAAAATGAGGGTGCTAATGTAATAATTCGACATTTTTCGGGTGTAAACTGTAATTACTGAGAAACGAAAAGCTTCCCAAATCGTGAATGAAGAATGAATTTTGAAGAATCGTAGGTGTTCAATTTCGAAAGGGGTAGAAATGTCACTTAATCGAATTTGCCGACTCGCTCGCTCTTTCCAGCGGCATCGTCGCCGGCCTGGCGGAAATATTTCGCGTCTCAGCTCCGTGAGCCGCGGACTCTTGTCTCAATCTCATCAGAAGCCTTGTGGTGCCTTCGAATTTTATAGAAATTCTCAGTGCGCTGATCAGTTCTATGTTTCGTCTGGTTCGAGACCGGCAATCGGAATCTACCACGGGCTTGTTAGATTTTCAACTGTAGCTTCGGAAGAAAAAGAAGGAAATCCGAAGTCGTCTACTGGAGCTGGAGTTAAACTCGTTGATCGTACTTGGATTGATGAGTATTTGCCTGAAAAGGTTAGGCCTTATGCGAAGCTGGCGAGGCTTGATAGGCCTATCGGCACATGGCTTTTGGCGTGGCCGTGCATGTGGTGAGCTTCTTAGCTTTCTTTTACCCTGTTGCCTTTTTTTTTTTTTTAATGTGAGCTGAGCCTTCTTTGATTTCGTTTAATGTTAATAAGCCAAGGTATTGATGCTTAAAATTAAAACTTCACCAAGCCACTAGATTCAATTCAGTCTGTGATTAACATGGATGCATAGGGTGAGCTAACGAAAATAGTCATTTTTCCTGCATAAGAAATGTAAATAGAGTATAGGTAGGGCTGAATGATCAATGCAAAAATTTGGGAAGTTCTGAGATTGGTTATTAGGATGCTTTGTCTTATTATTAGGCCGATGATTATTATTAATATTTTGGCCTTTGTTGCAGGTCGATTTCAATGGCGGGAGCACCAGGGAGTATCCCTGATCTTAAGTTGATGATGCTTTTTGGTACAGGTGCATTACTCCTGCGTGGTGCAGGTTGTACAGTGAATGATCTACTTGATCGTGATATTGATACTAAGGTAAGCGGAAAAGATTGCAATATGCATACTGATAATGGTGTTTTCTGCGCTTGTAATTTCTAGCAAATATTGCGGTTCTTTTTTGCACTCTTGTTGATAATGTTCATTTTTGCCTTCTAGGTCGTGTGACTCCGTCTCTTTTATTTTGGATGCACCATTTTGGATGTTGATTCTTGCGTGATTCATTTGATTTTGATAGCTTCATATGATATAGGTAGAGAGGACAATGCTGAGGCCGATAGCTAGTGGTGTTTTGACACCGTTTCAAGGACTATGTTTTCTTGGCTTTCAGCTACTTTTGGGGTTGGGAATCCTTCTACAGCTAAATAACTACAGGTTTATACCCATTCTTTGCTGCATAATCCTAGAACGCATGTTACATTTTATAAAAGCTAAAATGTTATTGCAGTTACTATTTCCTGGTTCATATCGTGGAGAAATGGAGGCATTTAGCAAATAGCCAAATAACTTATAATTTGATTCCATAACATTTGCAGTATCATTTTGGGAGCTTCGTCATTGATGCTCGTATTTACATACCCTCTCATGAAAAGATTGACTTTTTGGGTATATATTCCTACCAGCATATCTCTTTATTTGAGCATAACCTTCTATATCTATAATGATAAGCACACAATGAGAGTGGTTCCGTCAACTGACTCGATCTATTTACAAACTGGCTATGATTGACTAATGTGGCTGCAATTGTATATGTGCACATTCAGCCGCAGGCATACCTTGGCTGACCTTCAATTGGGGTGCTTTGCTTGGTTGGGCTGCTGTTAGAGGAAGCCTTGATCCTTCAATTGTTCTACCTCTTTATGCCTCTGGCGTATTTTGGACGCTCGTATATGATACAATTTACGCCCATCAGGTACATACTACAGATTCAGAATTCTTATTCCCAGCACCATAGCTGACATGTCAGATGTTTATGCTTTCAGGACAAAGAAGACGATGTGAAAGTAGGTGTCAAATCAACGGCATTGAGATTTGGGGATTCGACGAAACAATGGATCAGCGGGTTTGGATTAGTGTGTATCGGTAGCCTTGGTGTCAGTGGATATAATGCCAATCTTGGTATGTTTATATGCATTTGGTTGACCATTTAAACTTTCCAAACTTTTTGCTCGAGCCTTTTTTTAACCATCACTCTCGTGCCCTCATGGCGGTTCAGGGTCGCCTTACTACGCGTTCTTGATGGCTGCTTCTTCACAATTAGCTTGGCAGATATCGACTGTCGACCTTTCAAGTCGTGCTGATTGCAACAGAAAGTAAGCGATTTTTAAAGTTTTATATCATTTATGGCCCAACTTATTTTGTCAATTTTTATTCAGATTTACTATAGCACACACTTCCATACCCACATCTAACTATTACAATCATCCTGCTAGTAAGCCGATGACTTAAAGTCCCATTTTTTTGCCTTCAGATTCGTCTCCAACAAGTGGTTCGGCGCAATTGTTTTCAGTGGCATTTTATTGGGAAGACTCTTGCCTTCTTGAACACGTCTTCGTTTCCGTGCTATATCTGCATTTGACCAAGTGCTCTCTCATTTCAGCAGCTGAGAGTAGGAAGTTTTAAACACATTGTTGTAGAATAACGATACTACCGAGCGAATTCATGGCGGTGAAGGGCACGTGAAGACAAACATCCCATTGGTGATATTGCTATAGCCATACAGATATTCGTATTTCATTTTCAACAAGGAGCAACCAGGTGATGAAAGTTAGTTCCTTAATTTAAACTTACAATAGTCTATCATTTGATGATTAATGATTTTCCCTCTGTTATTCTTTCTTTTTGGTAAATGTCATTATCCGTGTTGGTTATAACCTGGGAAATCCCTCTTCTTTGCTATTTATTCATTGCTGCGAAGATGAATAAATGAATAATAAATAGCAAGTAGTACGTTAGGTTAGGAGAGGACCACACGTAAGACAATTTTCGACAACACACGTAGATAGGGTGAGCTGAGAGACGTGCATTGGTCTTTTTCCTTCCTAACAAACACAAAAACAAAGTCATGTGATGTGAGGAGGTTATCCGTCATCACCCATGTTACTCGAAAAAAGTCACTAGTTTGCCAAATTTTCCCTTACTATTTTTTTCTTCGAGGTATCTCCCTCGCTCCTACTAAGTTCTGTCTGAAAGCAAATGTGAACCTAACTGGTATGTTTTTCCTTTGTATAATATGTTTCGACCAAAGTCTATAGTATATTGAATTTGAACCCACGACTTCTGTGGAAGATATTATGACGGACCACTTAGAAACATATATATATTGTAACACATACATATATCATTATCTAAGACTCAACCACCACTTTCGTTAGGCCTATTGAGCATTTGATGCACAATTGAAGGCAAAGACTTGGCACCTTACATGGAAAGAGGCATATGGTTGATGTGGATTCTAGTTGTTTGGTGATGTATGTATATACGTTGGAAAATTGTTCTACATTTAAAAAAAATTATTTATTTGCAACTCGGGTTATTACCACTCAATCGGTTAATTTGTGTTAACACATACAGGACTGATCTCGAAGGTCAGTTGAGCGTGTCTCGAAATCAAGATTCTTAGTAGAATTTCAACTTAAAAAAATTGTCTTTTTGATTTTATTTCTAGCAAAAAACAAAAAACATGTTAAAGCAATAATGGCGATCTATTCCGCGTATGTAACCGACACAGAAGATATGGCCGTACTATTACCGTATTGTGATCAGTTTTGCACATGGCCCCCTCTGCCTTTTACTTATTTATTTCTTATTTTTTGTATTTTCTTTTTATAAATCAAAGTACAAAGGTAATTCATGAATAGTGCAAATAAACGACAAGAGATTCCTTCACGTTGCATTTCAGTTTCTCGACAGTTGACGACCTTTGTCGTCATTCGTCAACCACTTAATCTATCTATCCTTTTTTTAATTTAATTTTTCTTGAATAAAACAATGACGGGCTCCTCAATGTATTATGAGTTTCGTGAGAATTACGTGTCGATAAACGTTGTTCCAATCCAAACAATAAGAAAACAAAAATGCATAAAGTTGGATGGGATGGGATGGGATGGGAGTGGGATGAGATAAGGTCGAGTTTAATTAAAATAGCATTAAACAAGCTCATTATTGTAGTTCCTATTGCACATTTAGCCTCGTCTAATCATATTAGAGTTTAATTAACAAACTACATTAATCGGTGCGAAAGTAAGATAATCTTTGCAAGTTTTATTTTGAACTGTTGATCGTATACGGACGGTGGATACGGTACAGTACACATTGGCATTGCTGTCCCTCTGAAAGTTAGTGGGACCACTAATAATTGATGCCATATTAATTAATTTAATATTATTTTTTGGTGTATTTATAAATTTAGATTTAGACTAGTGCATGCCATGCCCCATGCACGTGCCCATTAATGGTCCTCTGATTTCTTCCGATGACAGAATTGCCCTTATCCGATCATATGCATTAATTTAATAATTCGCCAAATCAATAAAAGGGCTCTCTCTCTCTGTCCCAATATTGTTATGAACCTAAATCATATAGAAAGCAAAAGTAAAAGCTAGGGAAAAAAATCCTTATCTCATCTTATCCGCAAAAGGGTAGACATGCCTCTAAAATCAACGTATGCAAGTATACCATGAGAGTTGAAATTACTACATGTAGGGTAAGTTGAAAAAGCTTACACAAGAACAAAGTTTTCTATCTTGTATTAAATTCCCGGATAAGCCTCTAAACTTTGGCATACCTATGCTTAATTATGCATGTCTTCAATTAATAGAGGAGTTAGATAATTGAACAGTTAGTATCGTTTTGAAGTAAATCCCACTTCATTTAGGGGGTAAAACAGGCAATAACGATGATATTTAGGATAATAGATATTACCCTGCATAGGTATTTATCTTAATTATTCAAAGAATAATTGTGAAATTTGAGGTCATAAACAGTTTGACAGCCGCATGTCTCCTCCGAAGTGGATCGATCTTCGCACGTTATGAATCTTTAATGCTCAACTCTCTCTCTCAATCTCTCTCTCTCTCAAAAAACCCATGCCTAGTTCTTCACACCTCTTCATGAATCTTTGACCGACTTTGTCCATTTATCGCCTGTTGTTTCTCTCTGGCTTGTAAGAAGCTTGTGTTTTCACTTCTCCCTTAGATTAGATCTCTTTCATTTCTTGATTTTGCTTTGGCATTCGTGAAATAAATGGAAAGTTCGTATGCTAATGTGTTTATGTTCATCATCCTCATCGTTCTCTGATATCAATTAATCTTCCTAAGATGACGTTGAGAAAGATGAAATCTTTCGACTACCCAAAAGCCAAATCGTCGTCTATACTACACTTGTAACGTTCGCCTGAAGATCTAACTCCTAAACCTCTTACCAAGAGTGAAAAAACCGAAATCCCAGAAGAAAAAGAATTCGAGAAAAAAAGGTCGAATCTTTGATGCTCTTATACAAAGCAAAAAGAGCCCATGAAGAATCTTGACTGGCTGAAGCGAATAGCAAACACACACTCCAAGCTCGAAAGGAGGCTCTCACTCGGCGAATACAAACGAGCCGTTTCTTGGTCGAAGTACTTGGTCTCCTCCGGCGCCGAAATCAAAGGCGGCGGCGAAGAGCAATGGAGCGCCGCCGACATGTCTCGGCTCTACATCGGCAACAAGTTCGCTTCTGGCCGACACAGCAGAATCTACAGAGGCGTTTATAAGCAGAGAGACGTAGCTATTAAGCTCATAAGCCAGCCCGAAGAAGACGCCGAGCTGGCAACATTTCTCGAGAAGCAGTTCGCCTCAGAAGTCTCTCTACTCTTTAGGCTGAGGCACCCAAATATCATATCTGTAATAACTTATAATCCATTCCATTTTTTAGGGTTTCTTTTTCTCCATCGCGTATACAGATAAAATCTTGTTTTTTTTTTGATCTTCATTGGAAACACAGTTCGTAGCAGCTTGTAAGAAGCCCCCAGTTTTCTGCATCATCACAGAGTATTACCCAGGCGGCTCTCTACGCAAATTCTTGCACCAGCAAGAGCCATACTCTCTACCATTAAACCTCGTACTAAAGCTTTCCCTCGACATAGCCCATGGAATGCAGTACCTCCACGGCCAAGGCATACTCCACAGAGATTTGAAGTCTGAAAACTTACTGCTCGACGAGGATATGTCCGTCAAGGTCGCCGACTTCGGCATCTCATGCCTCGAATCTCAGTGCGGCGGCGACAGCGCGAAGGGATTCACGGGGACTTACCGTTGGATGGCGCCGGAGATGATAAGGGAGAAAACCCACACCAAGAAAGTCGACGTCTACAGCTTTGGGATCGTTCTCTGGGAGCTTTTCACCGCCTTGGTACCCTTCGACGGCATGACGCCCGAGCAAGCTGCGTTCGCAGTGTGCCAAAAGGTAAATAATATAATAAAAAGGAAGAATTGCTGGGATGATGACTGTGCCGCCTTCGATTTGCTGTATGTAAAGGTTGGATTTTTATTTGCAGAAGGCTAGGCCGCCGCTGCCTCCGTCGTGCCCGGCGGCGTTCCGTCGCCTCATACGGCGGTGCTGGTCGGGAAATCCTGACAAGAGGCCCCACTTCGACGAGGTTGTCTCGGTTCTTGAATCGTATGAGGAGCTGCTCGAGCGCGACCCGCGATTTTTCGATGCTTACGAGCCCGGCGAGGAGGGATTTACGGTTAAGAAATGCGTGCCGAGGTGCATGGCTGGCCGGAGGTCGAGGCCGGCGGTGGAGGCTTAGGCGGCGGTGACGGTGAGGTTGATGATACATTTTGATTTCAAATGTATTTTTGTTGTATTATGTATCTCAATTCTTGAAGTTTGTGTGTTAGGACTACAAATGCGTGGTGTTGGGATCCTCTATTCCACTTTCTGTATTCCACTCCGTATTCCAACGAACGAAAATCGTTACACCTCCCCGACAAGTGTTAAAACACACATAAACATCATTACACCTATGAATTTCATTATCATCAAGTGTTTAAACAAAAAAAACCTTATTATACGTTATTTTTCTATTTTAATATAATACGATTTTTTTCTACTCCATATTAGAAAATAACGTAATAATGAGGTTTTTTTTGTTTAAACACTTGATGGTAATGAAATTCATAGGTGTAATGATGTTTATGTGTGTTTTAACACTTGTCGGGGGAGGTATAACGATTTTCGTTCGTTGGAATACGGAGTGGAATACAGAAAGTGGAATATAGGATCCCAACTCAAATGCTTGACAGTAACTGTTTTTTTTTTAATTACGATAATTGGGCCAGAGTGGTATCTGGCCCAAGTTAAAAAGGCATTGTTAATCTCGACATTAGGCCCTGTATCTAAGGCCCAATTACTTCTAGTGCTTTTTTTTTGCATATTGTAATTCTTTCTGTGTTTCAACAAGTCGATGTCGGGACTTGACTTGCGAAGTGTTGAATAAAAATAGAGGAGCAAACATAGATTACAACGATATGAAGTTCAAAACATCAACTTCTGCCGTATATAACTTCTGCCGTATATGTTATAGTATTGAATTATATAAGTATCTATGTATAAAAAAATAGGTCAATAATAGGACACATAGATCTAGGTAGCCGCCGTTTACGATTGTTCCTCTCCTGGATACAAATAAAAATTGATGTTTTGTATAATCTCTATATAAATATTGTGATAATTAATTTAATAGATATATAGATATATATAGTCACAAGCACACATATATTGAATAACCAGCGAAGACGCCACGCAGTCCACAAGAGTGTGCTTTGACTCCTTTACTAATTATTTATTAAAAAATAATTAAACAGTTGTTTTTAATACGATACCTAGTAAGAGCATTTCCAACCCGCAGTATGAAAATACAGTTGATTCTGCATAATATTACAGTCGTTGCAGTGCTTTTACTCCAACTCATAAACTATATTTTCTACTAATTTTCACTCCAACCCATTAACTATATTTTCTACGCTAAAAATCAAAATTCCTATATTAAAGTTTATATTACAAAAATTAAGAAGTCAATAAATTATTATAATTAATATTAAAACTAACTAAATTATAATTTTAGCATATTATTATTTAATTATAATTTTATTAAATTAAAACGAAATATAAATAAAGGAAATTAATATTTACTTTTATTATAAGAATATCAAATATTTAAATATAACTAAAATATATTTTTTATTAAATAAATTATAAATAAATAAATAGAAAGTACAACACAATTTTTGTGTTGAAAATTATGTGTACTCTACATCTGGAGTATCCCTGCTAATCAACACAATATTAGTAGTGTTAGATATGAAGTACCCGTTGGAAATGCTATAGCCTGTATAAGTTCTTATCTTATCTTATAATCTAAGATAAGATATAATAATTTAATAATCGCGCACTTAATAATAGAATAGAACGGAAAATCCTATGCTTTACACTTAGCATACTACTTTTCGGAGATTTCATAAATGAGATTTATTACGTAGTATTTAGTTATTAATACATTCCAACCCTACCTACTTTGGAATATTGACCGCACATAATCTGATATATATGTCTTATCACGTTATTGCATCTATAAAAAAACTCTTGAATATTGCATATACAAAGAAGAATAACATTGAGAAATTGAAAATCATACCCGAATATATTTATGTAATCTCATATTATTAATACACATATGAAATTTATATCCACATATGAAATTTATATATACCGATAATGCGTCAACAACGCTCACATGTGGAGTGGTGGTGAGCTGAGCTTCTTCCCATTTGATTTTTCTATATTTTCCTAGAGAACTCATTGCTATCTTTCCAGTCTGCCATTATAGACCAACTCAGAACTAGTGAGAATTTTATCTTCCCTTTAGTAGAACAGCCAAAGCAGAAACTTGAAGTAGAGAAACCTTTCTAAAGAAAAAAGAAAGGTTCTTCGATATTGGTGGTGGATTGTTTCTGATAAGAACATGGCTATGAATTTGTTGGCACCAAATACTGAAATAAAGCCCCTTTCTTTCCTCGACACAAGCAAGTCAAATTACAGCTCCAATCTTCTCAAACTCCAAGGTAAGATCTTTGTCTTCGATGTGTATGACTTTATGCCTGTTAAAGATCTTCGCAGCTTAATTGTTCTTTCTTTGAGTCGTCTCTTGGGTTCTTATTTTCTTGGCGTTTCGCTACAATTTGAGCTCTCCAACCCTTCTTCATCTTCATCCTTTTGCTGCTGGCCCATGATACTGTTATCTTTTCTGAACTTACTCCATGGCTGAGCGTCATTTTGGGACCTCATTGCTTGAAAATCATGTAAATTTATCTCCTAAAATCTTATCTGATCCATGGTTTAAAGGTGGATTATCATTAAAGAGGAAAGAAATCACAAAAAGAGTCAGCTGCTTACTTTCACAAACTCCTCCGCCGGCCTGGCCAGGCTGTGCTGTAGCTGAGCCCGGCCGAAGAACATGGGAAGGTCCAAAACCCATCTCCATTATTGGATCCACTGGCTCCATTGGAACTCAGGTTAAAGTTTTTATTACCTTCTCTCTAGTCAATTAATGAATAATAATGGAAGAAAAAATCTTTCTACTCGCTTACGATCTGAGATTCTGCGTAATAATAATAATACTTCAGACGCTAGACATAGTCGCTGAGAATCCCGACAAGTTTAGGGTCGTAGCGCTCGCCGCTGGTTCTAACGTGGCTCTCCTTGCCGATCAGGTGATTTATTAGTTAGTTATTTCGGTTATCTAATCCTTCGATAGACTTCCCGTCGTTTTAATATGAAACATATTTCTTGCAGATTAAGAGGTTTAAGCCTCAGCTAGTCTCCGTCAAGAACGAGGCGTCGATCGAGGAGTTAAAGGAGGCCCTTTCTGGCGTCGAAGACAAGCCCGAGATCATACCTGGCGAAGAAGGAATCGTCGAGGTTTAGCTTAGTTACTAAACGATTTTGTTGAATCTTATATGATTAAAGCTACGATCTTTCTTTCATTCCCTTTTCTAGGTCGCTCGTCACGGCGACGCTGTAACTGTAGTTACTGGGATTGTGGGCTGCGCTGGTCTCAAGGTAACTTAGAATTTTTTCTGTCTTTCTTTCCTTTTTTTCAGGACATTCTCTGAGTACTTACTTCTATGGTCTTAAGCCTACGGTAGCTGCAATAGAAGCTGGGAAAGACATTGCGCTGGCGAACAAAGAGACGCTAATCGCGGGCGGGCCTTTCGTTCTCCCTTTAGCCCGTAAACACAACGTCAAGATTTTGCCTGCAGATTCTGAGCATTCTGCTATATTTCAGGTAACTTATTTCTGCGCTTAGTACGATTTTCTCTCAGCCAAAAATTTCCTTTTTAAGAGAGTCTTGAAATCTCTGCAGTGCATACAAGGATTACCCGAGGGCGCTCTTAGGCGCATCATTCTGACCGCCTCGGGCGGTTCTTTCAGGTATCAATTAATCGTAAGTCATCGCATAATTAACTTGTCTGTCATATGTCTTACAAATTTTCTTCGTACTGTTAAGGGATTGGCCCGTCGAGAAGCTGAAAGAAGCGAAAGTATCAGACGCTCTAAAGCATCCCAATTGGAATATGGGAAAGAAGATCACAGTGGACTCTGCAACACTCTTCAACAAGGTAAACATCATTCAAAAAATGGAATCTTTAGCTACGACAACAAGTAAAGAAAGAAGATTACAGTGGTTCACTTTTCTCTCTTTGCCGGGCAGGGATTAGAAGTTATAGAAGCTCACTATCTCTTCGGTGCTGAGTACGATAACATAGAGATCGTAATCCACCCTCAGTCTATCATCCATTCCATGGTCGAAACGCAGGTAAGACACATGATTACCTCCAAGAAAATGTTGAAAATCGTAGCAGCATACGATAATTCTATCGAAAAATTTCAGGATTCGTCGGTTCTTGCACAACTGGGCTGGCCCGATATGCGATTGCCTATCCTTTACACCATGTCTTGGCCCGATAGAGTCGCCTGCTCCGAGGTTACTTGGCCACGCCTCGACCTATGCAAGTAAGAAAGCAAGCATACGATCATCTCATCTCGTCCATCGCCTTTTTGCCCAAATAAGAACGATAGTATGATTTAATTGCAAATAAGAAAGAAAAAAATCATTTCTTGACGTTTTTGCAGGCTTGGTTCTCTTACATTTAAAGCACCAGACAATGTGAAGTACCCATCCATGGACCTTGCTTACGCCGCCGGCCGAGCAGGTGGGACCATGACGGGCGTTCTCAGCGCTGCTAATGAGAAAGCGGTGGAAATGTTCATCGATGAGAAGTAAAGTGCTATGACTTAGCTCATATTCTCAGCTTCAATTTCATGCTTGAGTTACTCTTCTAACATCCTGAGATCATTTGTGGTTCAGAATTGGTTACCTGGACATATTTAAGGTTGTCGAGCTCACCTGCGAAAAGCACAGGGAAGAGTTGGTGCCTTCGCCGTCGCTGGAGGAGATCGTACACTACGACTTGTGGGCCAGGGATTACGCGGCGAGCTTGCAGCCGTCTTCTGGCCTGACGGCGGCGCTCGTTTGACCAATTTGACCGACCGACGGCGACCTTGCACCCTTTTATGTCAGTCGTCGATGTAGTGTAAGCTTTTGAGAAGAAGCGTAATTGTTCGATGTGTAAAAGGAGAAAAATAAAATGTTTTAATAAAAGAGAGGAAACAATCATCGAAAGCCCATAACCGTTATTGGGCCTTGACAGAATGGAACCATTGGCCCAATAATGTGAATCAATATTATTACACACGACACGCCTAAGGTTTAATTCGACTTATTCCTTGTTTATCGCTCTGTGTGGAATATGGACGATACGTACAAAGTTAATAAGAGTATAGAGATATAATCAATGAATTAGAAGATTCCTCGAAACAATAATTTGTTTCTGAAAAAGTTTGAATCTTTGAAGTGGGATCTGTGTAAGATGGCCATCAGATAGGCATAGATTAATTAGAATACATTTTTTTGTTATATTGTTATGGGACAATAGTGGGATTAGTTCAATTGATATTGACTAGGTAAAGCGAGTGACTATTCGATTTTCCACAATGTCCATGTATGATATGATGTATGATTTGTTGCTTCTACTAGAACAAAAGAAAATGGCAGATGAAAACAAATTATATACAGCCAATTGATTGAAGTAGAATAAAATTAGGAAAAGACTTGGTCGTAGTCTCATCTCATCTCATCCAAGCTTCATGAATAAATACATCAATATGATGGTAGTGGAGAGGTTTTAAATAGATATAAAAAAATATAAATTCTCGTTGAATGTTTTTAAAACGCGCTGCATTAATTAATTAACATTCGATTATTACGACACGACGGTTGCTCATTTATTTTTTATTACTTCACGCTAGAAATGAAGTTTGAATTCTTATCACAACTTTTGGTTGTGTTGTGTGGTTCGAAATTCGAATGTCAATATTAGATAATTTTAATTAAATCTGAAAAGCTCCGTGATTGCATTACAGCTCACTATTGCAAACATTTTATTTTTGTAGCTCCTTTTCTATTTTTATCAATATATCCCTCCTAATGCCACCGAAATTCCTAGGTTTATTTTCTCTCAAAAAAAGATATGACTAGTTTAGCTTAACACAATTTGCTCCAACATTTATCATGAAAATACTAACTAATTACAATAATTAAATGGCCCGTTTTTCACATTCTCACACCGCCCAAAAAGTAAGAAAAGAAAAGAAAAAAGAAAATTAACAAACTAAAGTGCCGTAGATTACTACCCTAAACTGTTGGGATTACCGAATCACCAGCTATAGTCTTCAGTCGGCCAAACGTCGCCGTTTTGCTGTCACTCCTCTCACTTGGAAAGACCAAACTACCCTTCCCTCCGTCGCTTCTGCTCCTACTATTCATCAGAATATCCCTTAGCTTCCACTTCTTGGAAGAAACCATCCCCGTCGACCCACTCTTCTTACACACCGCCGCCGTCGCCGGCCTCCAAACGCAGTAGCTCTCCGGCGGAACTCCGTCGAGCTCCTCGTCTTCCTCATCGGACGTTGACGACGCCGTCGTCGCTATCTGAACCCTATCCTCCATGAAAAGTTTCCTCAGAGAAACGCGTATGTTCTGATGATGATGGGCCGGGTTTTGGATAGCCGGGTCGGAAAACGAATAAACGGGTCGGATCAACCCGTTATGGAAGATCTCATCCGCCGTCCTGAGTGGGTTTTGCGCCGCCGCCTCCGCCTGGAAATGGAACTCAAACTCGTGTTCATGTTGATCGCCGTCGCCGCCGTCGTCAATTTCGTCGGCGCAGTTGTCCCTTTGCTCGTCGAAGGAGTACTCTTTTTCTGCCGCGAAATCAAATTCGTCTTCTACTTCTGAGTCGCCGGCGCCGGCGGTTCGTTCCCTGAACTCATGGATCGGGGTGTTTGAACAGCTGTTGAAGCTCGGAGAAATCGAAGATGGCGATGATGATTTCAGCTCCATGGTTTGCCTTTATATTTTCTCAGTCTTGGATTTTTCTTTAGGAGGAGTTGTAGTGAAATGAAACTAAAGGTTGTTCAGCGAAGGAGATGAAAGTATATAGAGTTGAGAAATATCTGATGAATTGTGTGAAACTGTAGATAGTGTTCAGACCTCAATTTCATGTTATTTATTTCTTTTGACACGTCAAATATCCACAGTAATTTAATACGTAATTAATTGATTGAGCAATATTTTCTTTTTTCTTTTTTTCATTTCATTGTCTAAGAGCATCTCCAATGAACACTCATTTTCCTACCCAAAACCCAAATTTACTCCAATGGATACTCATACGCATACCCAAAATGGGTTTAGAGCAGTTTTTCCCACAGATAAACGCATCTTTGCGTTTTCTCTTTCATAAACGAATTTGTCTTTATATATTACAAGTTGCCCTAGTACAATTAATAATTATTATTTTGGCTAGGTGTTAGCTGTGGGAGCTCATGTACTAGAGTTTTATGACACGTAGGTGTTAAAGTTCTTGTCAAATCGCTCTTTTTATATGTATAAATATATAATTTATATTAATTTATTATTTTCTTCTCGATAAATCTTAAATAATGTCTAATTTATAAAATTATAAAATATATGGGTGATATTGAAATTTTGCAAAAAATTGTGTGGAAGTGAATATTACAAAATAGTCTTTTTAGTTCGAGAATGGGTTTATCGGTTGGAGAAGAATTACTGCATTTTGAGTTTGCGAATGAGTTAGGGTTTGAGAATGCGTTTTTCGGTTGGAGATGGTCTAATGACAACAAAAAATTGAATCGTGTTATATCAAATTAAATCATATTTGCTTCTATATATAAATGAAAGCTGACCTTCTTACTAAACAGAAAAACCAAGAACCGAAGGAAAACCGACTACATCGTTTCTTAATGAAATGTCATTGTCCTTTAGAATATATTTTTTTCCGGTAAACTAATGAATTTGGGTCAATTCGAAATCAGACCTCATTAAGGGTTTGATTTCGAGTTCAGGCCTTATTTGAGAATTTTTTAGGCTAAAGGATCCATTTTGTGCTGTGTAAAAAGTGGTATGAAAGATATATTAACTGATATAGAATTATCGTTTTGTGTTACAAACTTTCAATATACTGGTATGTCAGAGCAATGAAGTGGTACTGCAGCAAATAAACTGGTAACAGATGATCATAAACTGGTATCGGATTATGGTTTTGTGTTATAAAATTTCACCATACTGGTATTTCAGAGCAATGAAGTGGTACTGCGGAAAATGAGTCATTAAAACTAATTTTTTGCCAAAAAGTAACTGAATCCTAAATAATGGTTATTGGGGAGCCTGAAATGAAAATGCCCCTTTTTATGCTTGTATAGCTTTTTCTCTTTATATAGTAGCTGTAACGCTTTATTTACCAAAGAGCAGATAGATTTTTTATTACATCATATATTTGCATGATTTTCTAGCAAGTTGTAATATAACGTTTCGTGATCAAAAGCAGGCGCGCCACGGGTCGGCTGTGATTTTACGCTGCTTTTGTCTTTGGGCCTTTTATTTATTTATACATGCATTATCATATATACGAACAAGTATATTCATATTTTCGAAAATCAAGATAATAATTCGGGGACTATTTTTGCTGTAGGCTTTATTTATACTAAGGAGATCTAGAACTCCATCCTGCTAGGATTAAGAAAATCATATACTTACACAAAGTTTGAGGATAATATGCCGTAGTCTTTCTTGACTATATTTATGTTTGGGATTGTGATGTATTTGTTATTTAATTCTATAACTTCAGCATCTCATTAATTTAGAAACGGGCCCTCCTATGGACGGGTTGGGATCCTCTATTCCACTTCCACTCCGTATTCCAACGAACGAAAATCGTTACACCTCCCCTCGACAAGTGTTAAAACACACATAAACATCATTACACCTATGAATTTCATTACAACAAGTGTTTAAACAAAAAAACCTCATTATTACGTTATTTTCTAATATGGAGTAGAAAAAATCAGTATTATATATTAAAATAGAAAAATACGTAATAATGAGGTTTTTTTTTTTTTTTAAACACTTGTTGTAATGAAATTCATAGGTGTAATGATGTTTATGTGTGTTTAACACTTGTCGGGGGGAGGTGTAACGATTTTCGTTCTTTGGAATACGGAGTGGAATACGGAAAGTGGAATAGAGGATCTCAACCCCCTATGGACCGCGTATCGTTTCATTGGCCAATTTTTGTTTTCGATCTCTTATTTAAATATATATAGGTATAGCTTGGATTTTCCATCATCTATATAATGAGGAAACTTAGCAATCGTAATATTAGTACGAGTTGTTTTAAATGTCCGCTTCGAGATATAAATTTTTGCTTGGTTAATACGTAACGCATACTTCCGTTTGGTTCACATGTTTAAAAAAGTATGTTTTCTCTTTTCCTGAATTTAGATTGGGCAGTTGTCTCTATCCAAGTTGTCTATTTCCTTTTATATTTACGTGTATTGTCCGAGTTAAGGTGTATGTAATAATAGCTCATGCTTCATAAAAAAGGATTTTTCTTCAACTTTCGTTAAGCCTAATCGCTAGGCATAAATTATTTTCAATAGGTATTCATTAAGCCATCAATTCTGTTTTTCCAATAATGTATGACTAATATTTAGTTTACTATTAATTGGAATTTCTGTGAGAATTTGCAATTTAGGGTAGTAAACGCCGAATTTGAATGGCTGCAGGCAACATCATATTATACTTGGCAGGAATTATGAATGTTCATACTCATATTTATATAATATATAGTAGGCCAAATTACTATTTTCGGTCACTAAGTATACATGTTTTCGTTTTTGAGTCATTATATTTGATAATTGCAAAAGTAGGTCACTAACTATGTATGTCAAAATAAATTTGAGTCACCTTCTCATTTATTGGTCACTAAGTATACATGTTTTTTTATTTTGGGTCACTATGTTTTCATGAATGTGAAAATGAATTTAATATAGCGACCAAAAAAATTAAAACATGTATACTTGGTGACTCAAAATAAAAAACATGTATACTTAGTGACCCAAAAAATGAGAAGGTGACCCCAAATTTATTTTGGCATACATAGTTAGTGTCATACTTTTGCAATTATCAAACATAGTGACCAAAAACGAAAACATATATACGTCTAAAATAATAATTTGGCATATATAGTATGTGTGTAATATGGGAGGTAAAAATTTGTAGATGGGAACTAACTTATAAACAAATATTATTTTCATCAACTTATTGAAAACTCATTTTGCCAAATCTAACTTTGCGTGACTAAGAACGTTGATGCACAAATCAACAATCATATCGATAAATTACTATTAACTTGGCTTTGAATTCTAGGCAGACGGCATAATGGTATCGTGTCACGATAATCACGCAAATATTAAATTGTTATTTCAAGAAAGTCCTCTTTTGTTTGGTTGAACAACCCTCCGACCCCAACTTTATTCTAATATATAAAACCTGATTTTAAAAATAATAATAACTTTGCTCGATTTCGTAACTAATAACTGAATGAACATTATTTCGCGAAGCTATATGGCTGGCTCAATTTAAATGCAATTAAATGATGCTATAATAAATAAAATATGACGACGGCCGTGTGAATACATTTTTCGACTATAAACTAGGACAGCCCAGCCCAACAATAACTCAATTTGGCCCAATTTGATTTATTTCTTTGCTGAATGACATTTACTCATATTATTACTACATATGTCATGCAAAAAATACATACGTAATATATATAAATAAATATGCACACGTTAATGTGCGGTGTGTGTCAGTGTGTGCTGGTCAAATATCAGCTACTAAGAAATATAGATTGCCTAATCGATACCAACGTCATTATGTAGTGAATAGTTATGACAAAGGGGGACAAAGAACTAGGACAGCTAGTCGACTTGTACCGCATGCATCATGACATTGGACCTTTTGCTCTAAATTTGATGTTTATATAAATAATATTATATATATATATATGTTTATATAAATATATATATATATATATATATGTTTGTGTATATTAGTTAAATTCATGAAACTTTGGAGAGATCAATGAATATGAATGACCGATTCTCTTGAGAAATGTCAATTCATAGACGAATATTGGAATTTTTCTTTGGTTGTTTGTTTGCACTTTGATGATACCTCCCATTCTATCTATTCCCGCATGCGCCATTGACAACCTTAACTCTTGTCTCGACATGGACGAATATTTTTTAAATTTTATGTTTCTTTCTACATTATAAATAATTTATTTATTTATGTATGGATGCGTTCAAACTCGAGGTATAAGTAGCATGAGATAGAAATAAATTAAGACAAATGATGTGTCAATTCAATTAGGGACGAAATAGAAATAAATAAGACGAATGCAATGAGAAGACAAATTATCAGAAATAACAAGTCGAAATTATGAGTATTTTCTTTTACAATATTTTCGTAAAGTTGTGGACAATTCAAGGAGAACTCCCTTAATTTAATTTCAGAAAAGATTATCTGAGGGCATTTCACGAACCTCACCGCATCAAATGGTCCTATAAAGAGAGATGGAAAAGACAATTGTTTCATGAAATTATCTTCTTGAAGTTAGTGCAATCTTCGCATTTTTATTTGCCTCGTATGCCATGACAACCTTGCATGAGACGAAAGGTAGCATAACTTATTTCTTCACTAAACTTTTATTGCGATTAGAAAAAATAAAATAAAAATAGGGTTTCCTTTATGTTATTCAAATCAAAGTAAAAAAGACGCAGCGAAAGTGGCAACAAGTTAAAGAATCATTTCGATGGCTTCATTATCAAGATCTTTGATTGTTCATTTAGACACTAGGAATAATGGAATAATCATAATCATCCTCCCTTTTATTTCAAATTTCGAAATTATCTTTTGTAGTAGTAAATGGAAACTTTTGATTTGATATTAATCTATTTCCGAATATTGTTACTGTTATAAGCTACCACATCAAACTATATCGAAAATTGCTGAATAAAGCTCTTTTTGGCCATCGGATTAGATGTAAAGCCGATAATTATTAATTTCTAAGATATATATAGTACGTTCATATCTTATATCATTAATTCACATTGACATTTTGAATATGTTACTATCTATGCTCACTTATTTAACATGTTTTAAGTTAATAACTCCGTCTAACCGTAATATGACTACTTTTTCACAGTGCATTGTAATTGCTTGATGTATTATCTATTTATTTAATCACCCTATGATTTTCTAGACTAGACAAGAGTCCAAAAATTACGCGACACGTGGCATGGATGGGGAATTTATGCCTTGCGTGCTAGGAGAGTCAGAATGGGCCCACATGGGCCCAAATAAACCCACTATCATTACATCTCATTCTCTTTTTTTTTTTCCTTAGTCCCAAAATTCTTACAGGTTAATATTAGTAGACTTCTACAGATCCGTGATTGCGAAGATGCCTCAAAATCTGTGGCTCAGATTATCTCCCTACTGTGGGACCCATCATCCATTTTAGTGCTGCGCCTATGGAGTGGGTCCAACTTTGCTGTTTGCCGACTAGTACACAGTTTACATACGCTATACTTAAATCGAATATGTGTACTTCGCTAGTAATTTGCAAGTATTATGATAGTAATAAATAATAATGCATGCTTCTGAGAAATATTCCGTTTGTCGGTCAAATCAAATTAATCGGACACGACGAATTAGGGCTTGTAAAAACGAGTTAAAAGCGTAGTTGTCGATCTAAAAAAAGAAATACATTTTTCAGCATTATTATAATGGCAAATGTCGTTGAAGGATGATTCCATTTTATGATAAAATGCTGAAAAATATACATATATACATACTAAAGCGTCGACTGTGGTGGACAGACAAAATATCAATACACAGACATACATACGAAAATACAGTATATAGAGATTCGAGATTTGCGGGGCCCACAATGCACACTTTTTTCCCTTCTTATCTACTACCAATCCCACCACACAACACACTCGCCATTCACACACCATCATCATCATCGTCTCATAATTCTTGAAAGAACTCAAAAAACCTCACATTACAAACCATCATCTCAATACTCATACATTGTTAATACAAAACAAAATTGAAAGGTTTGAAGAAATGGGCATCACTTCTCTACAAGTTTGCATGGATTCCTCCGACGACTGGCTCCAGGTAATATAATAACAACATATATATATATATATATATATATATATATATATATACATTCAATTAAGGTAAATAAGTAACTGCGTAAAACACATCACATTGCATTCGTTTTTCCAGCAGGGAAGTATTTCCGAAGAAGGGGTAGATCAGACATTATCTTCGGACCAAGACATTCTAGTGGCATGCAGCGGAACCCTAATGGAGAGAAGGCTCATTAGGCCCCAACACGAACAATCCCCAAAATGCCCTCGGTGCGATTCGACGCACACAAAGTTCTGCTACTACAACAACTACAGCCTATCCCAGCCTCGCTACTTTTGCAAGACTTGTCGACGTTATTGGACCAAAGGCGGGACGCTGAGGAACATCCCCGTCGGCGGCGGTTGTCGTAAGAACAACAAGAAAACATCTTCGGGAAACTCGAGGAAGAACAATAATTCGAACGTCGAAAAGAGTAACAACAACAACAACAATGGCGATAATAACCCTGGCCTCCTTTCGCCTTCGTCGTCCTCCCTATGCCCTTCGAACGACCTCATTAATGGGTTGACGTGCTACAATTACGTTAATGCCCACGCCACTAACCCTAGCCCGGCGTTTTTTCCGGAAATGCCCTTCGCGCAATTATCGTCGAATAATGCGTTAGGGTTTTTGAGCTGCGACGCTGCGAACCCTATTTTCGTCCTCGAGAATAGTAGTAATAATAATGCGGCTCCAATTAACTTCATGATGGTGGAGAATAATAATTACAATAAGTTCGAGGGCGCATTCGTCGGCGATGGTTTCGAAGGGGTTATTAGTAACAATGCGATCGGCGAAGGGCTGATGATGAATTCGTACAGTAATGCTAATTATAATCTTCATCATGGTGTCAGCATGACGTCAGCCGTTTGTAATAATGATGACGTGATGGTCGATAATTTTCAGAGGATGATGATGCCCTACGATCAAAACCGTCACCTTATTGCGGACGGTGATGGTCGAATTCGAGAAATCGAAGACGTAAAGCCCATTAGTACTGCTAGGGTTTTGCCCCTCGAATGGAACGATAATTATAACCATAATCATCGTATTACTGCTGCTATGAAGGATCAAAATTTCGGGTATAATCTTGGCGGGCTCGGGCCATCGTGGACTTCTTTGATGAACGGCGGCGGCGGCGGGCATGGATCTTCTCCGATGAATCCCTTAGTTTAATTTCGCCGCGCGCAAATTTTAAAACGCCTTTTCCTAATTTCCTTAATTTAGTAGCTTCAATATCTTATGTTTATGTGTGTGTAATGGCGAGAGCTGTTGAGATTCTGGTTTGTTAGTTTGTACTTCTTTTTCCAAGTTGACTTTATTATAATGTATGGTTATATTATATTTGAAGCCCGACTTTATATCCCCATGAAAACTACACAAAAATCATATGCATATAAACACTTAATTACTTCAACTCAACAAAATGTGTAAGAATGCCCAAAAACAAAATCCATCCGAAAGGTGAGAAAAGATTATTTAATCGAATGAAAGAAGACTAAAAACTAGACAGTAACAGCAGATTCTTCATCAATGGGAGCACTGTTAACAGATTCCCAGTCAACCCTCCTCAGCATTTCGATCCTCTCTTCCATGGGCACAAAGTTACGCGAAGAAACGCCGAAGCTCTTAGCTTTGTGCAGAAGGAGCATTCCATGTCCCATGTCAGGGCCATGGAGTTTCCCAGTCAGCAATACTCTCAAGGGCATGAACAGTGATTTTCCCTGAATTTTACGTGTATGTTACGAAAGGATGTAATGAATAATGTTGGCAAGAAATGTGGGGTACTTATCAATCGAACGAACCTTGCGTTTAAGAGTTTTTCCAAAACTCTTGGACCATTTTTGCCAGCCAGAGTGTCCTTCTTCGAGCGAGTTTATGAGGTCGCCCGAATCATAGGAGGCGATTAAATGCTCGGCGACTTCTGAGAGTTTGTCTTCTAAAATAGGTCTAGCTTCAGGGCTGCATTAGAAAAAATCAAGAAATGATAAAATAAAAAGTAGAAACCCTTTAGCGTGGCAGAGTCGCATTAGGTTAGAGATTTGACAGAATGTTAATTTTTTCTAATGGAGATATTTCATTACCTGGATAGAGTTTCGTGTAAAGGGTATGAGAGAAGGTTAGAAAGAGCAATGTTAGCATCGGGTACCACGTCGATCCCATCCTTCAAAAGGTCGACAGCTTCCTAATGATGATATTAAATGATGGGGAAATCGGTGTTAATAAAGAGCCTTATAGCAGGGGATAATTTCTTACGAATCTTTGACGTAAAGAATGGTTTATGGGAAAGAATCGTAATGTTTTTCTACATAGTTATTGCTAATGAGGTACACAAAGGCCATACTTCTATAAAGCTTCCTTCTGCCTCCGTTAGTATGCTGCTGCTTTTCCATTGATCGCCGATGAGTTTGGTTAACTTTTCTGAGGGAATAGCTTTCAAGTGTTGGCCATTCATCCACCTTCCATTATGAAAACGAATTTATTGAGGATTTACCATCAGTAAATTCTTCGAACCAACTAGAAGTAATACTTCAGCAAAAAAAAAAAACAGAGAGAGATCTCTGAGGGGTAACCTCAACTTGGCAGAATCGAAGATAGCTCCACCTTTGTTGACGCGCTCGATGGTGAATTTCTGAACTGAAGAAAACGTCGAAGGTTTAGCGTCAAAGGAGTAAAAAAAGACGTCAAGCAATTAATGATGTAAGGAACCTTGCTTTACAAGACTAACCAAGTCGTTCCATTGTGAAGAATTCATCCTCGGTACCCTCACCCCAACCGAGTAATGCGAGGTAGTTCACCATAGCCTCGGGGAGAAAACCCATTTCCTTGAACTGCTCAAATGGTTATTTCAAAGAGGAGCATGCCAAATGAATGAATCAAAGCTAAAACGCACATTTTTTTTTGTGTGTTACTAGGTACGTACAAAGTTGCGATTTTTAAGGGGAAAGCACACAAGAGTTTACCTGACCAACCGAAGTTGCACCGTGACGTTTTGAGAGTTTGCTCCTATCAGGTGCAAGAATCAAGGGAACATGCGCAAATCTAGGCATTGGGAGATCCAAAGCCTGATTATTATTATTTTTTTTTGGGATAAGTAGCAATGGCAAACATGAAAAAAAACACGACTAGTAAGTCATTAATCAGCAGTTCCAAATGAAAATAATGGAGTGATGGATGGCGGAATCACATAATACCTTATAGATTAAACCTTGCCTCAATGTATTCGTCAAGTGTTCCTCTGCTCTGTTTTATTGATTTTTCAAGCAAAGATGCCCACGTTTAGGAAAAAAAATTAATAATTCTCTCGCCTTGACATGCAATACGATAATTCACCTTATGACATGTGTGATGGCCATCAAAGCATCATCGACGGTCACACAGAAGTTGTAAACAGGTTGCCCGTTACTTCTCATGATGACGAAGTCTCCAAGCGTGTCATAGCTCCAACTCACCTAATCGACATTTTCAAGTAAAGTAAGTATGAAGTTTAAGTTCCACATATCATAATTCTTTAGCAAAGACTCCATTTTTTCTCAGAATGTTGATGAGAAAATTCATCCTTGTGTACGGTACATACCTCACCACGAATGATGTCGTCGATTTTTAACCTTCCTTCTTTAGGAACTCGAAACCGATAAGTATGAGGTGTACCCTTAGCTAACTCTTGTTCCACTTCAGCTTCACCTGCAGTAGCCCACTTACCAGTGTAAACTGGAGGAAGCTTCTTCGCATTAGCAATCTCCTTCATTTTTTCCAGCTCCTGGCGTAACAATGATCCATAAAATATCATCAAAATTCCCAAAAAAAAAAGAGGAAAGCTCAAAAAGGGAAAAGATGATATGGGGATCTCAGAACATTAGGAGCAAGAAACCACTTCAACTGGTTAGAGACGAGGCAAGTAATAAAGTTTACAGCTTCTTTGCAGAAAAAAACACGAAAAAACGATGAGTATACTATGGTTATTTATTACCTCATTCGTGCAGAAACATCGATAAACTTGGCCCGTCCCAAGAAGTTTCTCCGCATACTGCTTGTATATGGCGTTTCTTTCAGATTGCCGATAGGGACCATGGTTCCCACCAACATCAGGACCTATAACAATCAATCATATTACATCATCAGCAGACATTAATAAATCAAACTAATCAAACATTATCTCTCATAACAAGCCATGCCAATTAGGCAAACATTTTGTCAGAAGCTGAAGAAAAGTGGAACCTTAATCCACATGACCAACGTCACAAAATCACAGCAGCTCATCGAAAGAAATTATGAATTCAAATTGAGTCCCGAAAGCTAATTCAGCCCACCTTCATCCCAGTGGAGTCCTAGCCAGGTAAGATCACGAAGCAAAGCCTCCTCGGATTCCTTCGTCGATCTCTCCAAGTCCGTGTCCTCAATGCGAAGAACGAACGTCCCACCTTTTGACTTAGCAAACAGATAATTGAACAGAGCCGTGCGCGCGCCTCCGACGTGGAGATTACCCGTCGGAGAAGGCGCGAATCGGACGCGAACCGACGACCCTCCGCCGGTCAAAGGCGGCGCCGGGGAAGACGCGGAACAATAGAGTCTGAAGCAGCAGCTGCCCTTCTTCGTAAATAGCCTTCTTTCGCGGAAAAAAGCTGTACCGAGAGAAGATGGCAAGCTCAACATTAAGCTGCCCATTGCTCGTGGATGAATTTTTTATCGCGTGGAAATGGCGATACAGAGGTTTTGCTGTCTTGCAAGTTTTCTTGATAACTTAGGATCGATCTCTGAGGATTCTCATTATCGAAAAGTCTGACAGCTGACGTACGGACATGGGCTGGGCCGATGACCTGATTATTGGGCCGTTATTGTAGTTGGGCCTACCATTGTCATCGTAGCTTAGCTATGCTTGCTATGTTACAACACCACCACCTTCGTCCTAACATTTTCGATGTTTCATTGCAGGGCCAATTCTTATGACATTGCGTAGGAGTTTATGATTCGCTTATTCACCACTTATTGTAGTTGAAATGGTTAAATAAAAATTTGAAAATTTAGATATTAAATAGCAATCATTGCAAACACTAGTTCGCTAGTAGAAAATGTATATATCTTACTCAAAAAGGATCAAAGAAAATATCTTTTCATAATATCATCATCGTCCAAATATCTTCCCGCAATATTTTTCAGATTATCTTACGCATTCAGGCAATCTTTATTTATTTATTTTTCCTGACCAAACAATATTCGAGTAATTAATTAAGATCGGATAATTTTGTAATAAGACGGAGTAAGAGGTGTCATTTCACTCGTATTCAAATGATAGCACTTCGCCGTTGGTCCATGAAGTTACCGTTCAGCCCTCATCGTTCAATCTTCATTGAGGGCTATTATCGTCTTTTAACAGCAACAACACCCTATATAATCAAAAGCTGGCTCCTCTTCACTGTTCATCTTCCTCATACAGACAAGACTGAAATGGACGTCCGACAACTGCCATCGGAAACCCTACCCTCCGCCGCCGGAAAAACCCAGCGCCGCCGTCACTGCTGCTGCCTCTGCATTCCTCCGCCCTCCTTCCTCCGGCGATGCTGGTGGTGGCGGACACGTGGCGCAGAGGCGGCTCTCAAAAAGATCAGAGAGCTGTCCGAGCTCGTGGACGCCGGTCCCAATTGGAAGAAGGCGTTCGTACGCCAGTTCGGAATAAAGATTCCGACGAACCTGAGTGGCGGCGCCGCCGTCAGGACGACTTTCCAGTACGACCCACTGAGCTACGCACTGAACTTCGACGACGGCGATTGTCACGAGGACGGCGGCTATGATTATCCGAGGGATTTCTCGGCGAGGTACGCCGTGCGCCGTCCGTTAGGACAAGAAGAGTCGTAGCTGTTCGACCTCAATAGGGAAGGTTTGGTTCCAACATAGGATTTT
This sequence comes from Craterostigma plantagineum, assembly GCA_027422505.1. Lineage (NCBI taxonomy): Eukaryota > Viridiplantae > Streptophyta > Magnoliopsida > Lamiales > Linderniaceae > Craterostigma > Craterostigma plantagineum. Next base: position 33,888,414 of record JAPQWV010000002.1, on the reverse strand, counting down.
ATTTTCTTTTAAAAAGAATTTATTCGGAAAAATGTACTTAAATTGATACAATCAATTGCTTACGTTCTTGCCGTCGTCGTCATCATCATGGAACCACCAATAACAATTTTTCTTTTTATAATTCAACATATCAGAAAAAAATGTAGAGTTAAATAGCCACATGATCAAACATTAAATAGGTGGGACTAAAGCTCGAACAAGAACATCAACGGATGTTCTATTTTGTTCCTAAAACCGTCTGATTTTACGATAAACTGGTTGCAAAAAAAAAAAGACTTTTTGGGTCGCCTGCTATGTAGAATCTATAGCGTTTCGAAGTAACAAAAAAAATGTCGAAAACAACGAAGAATCGGTGCTGTAATAAGATCCGACGCTCAGCAATTATGTCTTTTGTCTGCCTGGGGGCAAACAGACAATATCTTGCAAACTCAGGTATTAAAGAACATGAAGAACCTTTTTATTGAACTTGGGAAGTTTGATGATGAAAATTAGGGGAAATTGCACTTGATGTCTTACATGCGAGATTAAAGAAGTCGATTTGAACGAATAGGAATCTCTAACACTCTTCTTAAGCTTGTGAGATATTATTACAAGGCATTGATCATCCTTTTCATCTCGGCGGACCTTCGAGGATCTGCTTCTTCAATAGCTCGCTCGGTCAAGACATGTTTGATGCGACACATTGACTTTCTTACCTGTTTAAGTCGAAGACGAATGACTGGAATGAAGAACGCATTTCTTACGGTAAAAGCAGTTGTGTTGCTAATTACAACGAGGAGACAAACTATGACAGAGGAATGAAGGTAGACCTTTGAAATACGCTCTGGGTTGAGAAATCTCAGGTTTTGAGCATGAAGCATCTGGCGTTGAGTCATCAACATGTTCTTTTCCTTCAGAAGAACGTACCACAGCTTCTGAAGGTCGTCCCATGACTTCAGGCGAAGCTCAGAGGCTTTCCAACTCCTGCCTGAATATATGATACAAGAAGTTCATTTGAGAAACAAATCAACCGAAAGTGATCAAACACTACAGCATTCCTCGGATTATTAGCTTACAAAAATGGTGAAAGTTTTTCAAGAGATTACAGAGTAGCTCTAACTTTGACCAAGCTGTGCTGAAACAATATTAAAAGATAACAACAGCGAAGTAAGGATAGTTAATGTACATACCATATATGACAGGTTTATCATCCTCAGGGTTTCGATCAGCCTCAAAGAACTCTTGTAATGGATTTTTCACTGCCATGGAATTAGCTGAAGCTGCAGAAGCTGAAGCATCTGACTTTGCAGCAGCAAATAATGTCCTCCCAAAAACCCTCCTCAGAAACATCAGTGACAAATCAGAGAGAGCGCCTGCCAAAGAAGAGGGGAAAAGTTAACATTAATAAATAAAAGGATAAATAGCATAAAACCCCACGGTGGTTTAGAAACTAAGCACAAAACCCCCCTCTGCTTTGAAAATATGCCCTTACTACCTCGTGGTTTCGATAATACTGCTCACCTTCCATGTTCGGTCAGATAGAGGCTGAGAGGTCAGATAAAATAAAAAATTCCCATTATATCCCTGTTAGATTAACTTGTCAATATCAGCATTCAAAGAAAAAAACGAGCCCAAAAATTCAAAAAACACAAAATTGCAAATCCTAACTTCTCAATCCAGATTTCACTACACAGATTCACGGAGCAACCTAGTTTCATTCACTCTATTGTTTCATTACCCAGATTTGCAGCCACTCCCAGACCGTAGAATCGCCAACCTCAGCCACGTCGCGTTCTCGGAAGCTACATCTGTTGAGTATGATGACCTCAGCCACGTCGCCAACCTCAGCCACGTCGCCAACCTCATTCACTCCTATGGCTGATGGTGTTTCTGCTGTTGATAATGAGACCGCTATTGCCGTTGGAGTTGGCAGAGCAGAAAATAATGAGACAGAGCAGAATGACGATGCTTCAGATAGTTTTTGTGATAATGTGAACCCTGAAGAGTTTCAACTGAAAGATTGTGGAATTGAGGGTGATAAGCAGCTCGTGGATGTTGGATTTGAATGTGAAAATGAAACTGATGAAGAGCTTGGAGAGTCTGACATCGAGGGTAATAATGGGGCTGACTATGAGGGTATATTATCTAGTGCCGCTGATTTTGAAGATGCTGATGAATCTCTGGAGGAAAATGAATCTGAAGATGAAGTCTGGATCAGAAAGAAAATACAGAAAGAAAGAACAAGTGCAAATGGAGACATACAAGAAGATTGGTTGACTGATATTGATGAAGATTCTTATGATGCGTTAGAATATGGTGATGATGGTGTTCCAACTCACCCGGAATGGGATGAGACAGTGGATATGACTGATAATGAGTTAAGTGTTGGGCTTCGATTTCCAAATAGAGAATCCTTTAAAGAAGCCTTGAAGGATTGGGCAGTTAGGCGAGGGTTTGACTTGAAATTTGTGAAGAATGAGAAAATGAAGGTGACGGTAGTATGTAAATATGGTTGCGAGTGGAGGTTGCATGCTTCACCGGTGATGAGAGGAACAGAATGGATGGTTAAATCACACAAAGGGTCCCATACTTGCTCACATCGGACCACAAATTCTCAAGCCAACTACAAGTACCTCGGAAAGAGAATTATGAACTATGTGCGAGACAACCCCAATGAAGATTTGATGTCGCTGCAGAGGAAAATTAGAAGGGATGTGAAGGTTGATGTTACCACATTCAAAGTATATCGGGCAAGAAAATATGCTAACGTGTTGCTTAGAGGAGATCTAATGGTGCAATATACAAGACTTCATGACTATTGTGCTACTGTGGTAAAGTACAATGAGGGTAGTTCTTGATTCTTCATGTGAATAGGGATGAAAGTCCACCGGTTCTTAAGAGATTTTATTATTGTTTGAAGCCTTTGATTAATGGCTTTAAATGTGGTTGTAGGCCAGTGATTGGGCTAGATGGTTGTTTTTTAAAGGGAGTCTTCAAAGGTCAGTTACTAAGTGCGGTGGCAATGGATGGGAACAACAATATTTATCCTTTGGCATGGGCATTTGTTGAGATTGAGAAGGGGGAAACTTGGGAATGGTTTTTGCATCTATTGTTGAGAGATATTGGTGATGCATGCGCAGCTAACCTTGCCTTTATAAGTGACAGACAAAAGGGTCTCGTTGACGCAATTTCAAAACTTGCGCCACATTCTGAGCATAGATTTTGCGTAAGACATATGTACAACAACTTCAAAGGAAAGTACAGAGGGCTCGAATTGAAGAAATTATTTTGGAAGGCAGCATCTACCTACAGTTTGAGAGAGCATCAGAAGACCATGCTTGAAATTCGAAAGGAGTACCCTAAGATAGGGGATGAAAAGTCAGCTTATGAATAACATGGACATTACTTAGGCTACAACACACGACACCAAACATCTAACCGTTCTTGCTACTTAAAAAGCATCAGATGTGGCTCCCACTAAAATTTCAGTCGATCTTGAAGAGTAGTCTCTCCCACTTTTATCGTTGATGAGAAAGCAAAATTTGAGGGATATTTTGGTCAATTAACGTTTGGAAAATCTACCACAATCACAATACACGGGCGTTAGAAGCAATCGCGGTCAGATGTGGTGCCCGGGGGGTAACGTGCTAACTTTCGAAAACCATAAGGGGATTTCGCGCAATTTTGAAACCACAAGGTAGTATCATGCATTTCAGCATAAACACGAGGGGGTATAGCGCACTTTACCCTAAATAAAATAAAACAAAATGGAAAGATATCTAAAATCCAAAACTACTCAAATTCGACGATAACGAGCAGCCCAGCTGAGAATTAACCCTACCACGTTGCAGAAATATGAAATGTGGTTTTCCAAATTCTTAATCTCGAAGCGTCGCAAAACCCTAGTGCTGCAAATCGATGAAGTAAAACCCCCATTTCTTACGAAACTTAATCCGCACACGACGATGGATTAATCAATTATCACTCTCTAACATCGTTTCAACGAGGAAGGCTTACCTGAATGATCGATCCCAGAGAACGCAATTCAATACTAAATCAAGCTCCAGTCAGTCTCTAGATAGACGAAAGATTTCATTTTTAACATTTATGCCGTACATAAAATAAGTACTATATCGAAATTCCAGTTAATTCCTACAAGCTCCCTCTGAATATGAGTAATTGACGAATACATCCTTTTAGTAAATTACGAATACATCCCAACATAATAGGCGTCTATCATACCGATCGTTCACTTTTAGCGGGCGAGCCGTTTTTTCATTTTTGGAGGCCCTATTTTTTTAATAAAGTGAGGCCTCGTAAATAAAGGTTGATCATACAAGTGCCACGTGCGATAGGTCGTGAAGAACGGGCCAAAATCCGGCCTTAGGCTATATTTATCAACGACCTCGACAATCGTTCTTGCACCAAAGCCAAAAAAAGCAAATAAAATTCAAAAATAAAATAAATTGTCACAACCGGTTGATAGATCAACCTTGAACTTGACATTGTTGTGCACAATTCCCAATGTCTAATATTATCTAATAATATCATTTGTAAAGAAGTGATTGGTTTGTATGATCTTTTGAGATTTTTACGATATTTTCAATCATCTCTTAATATTTTTTATTTTCACCAAAATTCATGATTTTTTTCTCATTAAATAGAGACTAATATTGATACATTTGTGAGTGTATCATATTTTTTTATAATTAAGAGCTTTTAATATAATATAAGTTTAATATATTTTGCACACATTTCAATAATAATATAAATAATTATAAAATACAAATATATTTATAATATAATAAAAAATAAATATTATGGGTTGTGATGGGTTGTTGATAAAGTATAAAAGTTATTGAGGTTGGGTTGAGGTGTAGGTTGTGTATGTGAATGAGAGATAAATTAATATTTTATTCTCACCACCGATTGTAAATGGTGTTAATAATCACAGTCTTAGGGTGTCCACAATAATAACACACCCATAATACTTCCACATCAGCTTTTCTCTATATTTTCCTATATTTTTATTCTATAACACTTTTATTCTACTTTTTTCACAATAATAACACCATTATAACATGACCCACAAATATAAATAAATATTTTTTTCTCCCTCATTCTCTCTCCTCATAATATTTTAATATTCGTCATAAATATGACACAGTGTCATACTCATGACACATCCACAATGGTGGTGTGTCATATAAAGTGCCAAATAAGCACATATGACACACATATAAACCACCATTGTGGTTACCCTTAAACGTTAAGCATATTTGCTTATTAGCATGTAAATGTGTAATAAATAGCTTACATAAAAAGATAACATTTTTAACGTAATAGATTGTTTTTCCTTCGTACAAGCATCGAATGTCGACCTAGAATGAGGACAAAAGCAATGAAAATCCGAGTAAAAACAAATTCCGAACATACGCGAAATGAAAAAAGAAAAAGAAAAAAGAAACCCTCCATAGAAAAGGAAAGATTACGATTCAGATTCATCATTAGATTACATCCCGCAAAAAGACACAAGCGTACATGTCCATCAAGGTTTTTAAACCGGGTTTTCGAACCGGACCGGAAATTTGAGTGGTTTAAGGTTTAGTGGTTTAACCGGTATAAAATCGAAATCAAACCGGTATAAAACCGCTAGATCTAGATATGATAATTATATCATTATAATGAATGAATCAAATAAAATCGAAAATATACATGTTATAATGAACAAATTAGAATTTTATAAACATAGGGATCATAATTGAGTAAAAGTAAATTGCGTTGGTAGTAAAATTAATGGTATAATAAGATCTCAAAAATTAAGTTTGTAAATTTTAGGGGTCAAAATTAATATAAAAGAAATATTGGGCTCGCAATTTAATTATAAAATAAAATGTAAAAGGGGTTAGTGAAGATCGAACCAGCCCAATGACTTTTATTTAAAGCCTTTTACCAGTAGACCACCATCAATTTTAGTGTCATTAACTGTTCGTTATATTTCTATACAGTTCAATGTTTTTTCCTTTTTTAATTAAAATTCAGACCGGACCGGAACCGAACCGGAATACCGACCGGTTCACCGGTTTCCGGCCGGTCCGGTCATGAAAACCCTGATGTCCATATCACATTGCCTTGCCATACATGAACACACACATATATATATTAGTACTTTTATTACACCATCATCATCATTAAGCAGCATAGTATAATAACAATCATTATTCTTGGCGGCGGCGGCAGGCCAACCGACAACACAAACAGCATTATTTATTACACCATCGTCATCATATATAAAATCAAATCTGACTAAATGGCCAATCGTCGTAGACCATTTTACAGTCGCCGCCGATCTCCTCATGCGCCGCCACGGAAAGCGGGCAGTATTGGAGAAGAGAGTCCCTGACTTGTGCCACGCACGTGACGCAGTCGTGTGGGCTGAGTTCTTTGTTGCACCTGGCGAGTCCGTACACGGTGGTGACGTCATCGGTGACGTTCGTGTAATAGAAGTAGTACTCTTTGCTTGCGCAGTGATCGGAAAGATCTAAGAGGAGCAGCTCGGTGTTCTTTGCGTAGGACCCACCTGCTTCGCATTTTGCTCGGCTGCACACCCCATCTCCGGCGACGTTGCTGCTCGTCGGAGCAAGTGACAGCATGAGGATTATCACGGCGAGGAGGTGGAGGAATACGGCGGCGGTGGTGTTATTATTATTGCTTATACAAAACGATCTTTTCATTTTTCTTTCGTCTTCTTTTTACATACATAGCTGCTTGACACATATATATGTAAAGGAATGGAAGTTTTTTTTTTTTTATTTGATCTTATTCGGAGGCTGAGTTTACGATAATATATTACTGGGGGGAACAAACATGAGTAGTCTTTGATAACAACGAAGGATTATATATTGGGTTGCGCCGACTTTATAATACCTTCGCTAAGTATAGCAACAAGAAATGTAGTCGTAGAATAGTTTTTGAGGTGTCCTATATTCGTTTTGCCTTGCCGATTGTTGTTGATCATGTACTTCGTTCATATTTAAAAAAACGGTAATTCTATTGGCACCCACTAAATTACTATTTACACCCCCTTTCTTTATTATCACCATTTATTTATTATTCTACTTTGACTTTAGTACTACTCACCTTATCTCAACTCCTTGTATATGGAAATTAGGAAAATAAAACTCATGGAATATGTACTTTCTTTTTTGGGTTTGGAATATGTATATATGTTATTATATCGGAAAAAGTTACAGGATAAATATTCATTTTATATGTCTGTTATACTGACATTTTTGGTTAACTCTAAGTTCCGCCGCATAATATTTAAATTAGTATATACTCCCTCCGTCCCGGTAACTTTTGTACATTTTACCAAATCGGGTGTCCCACTATCTTTTATAAATTTCCATATTTAGTAAAAAATTATCACACACAATCAATATAATAACATTAAATATTCTTAAAAGACGTGTCACACCCATACACTTTTCTTCCTCTATACTATTAAAATATTATATTTCTTAAAAACCGAACCCAATTCCAAATGTCCAAAAGATACCGGGACGGAGGGAGTATTATATAAAAATGAAAGATTAAATATACTTGATGTTGAATCCAATGAATTAATGTAAAATAAATTTAACAATTAATTATTGTTAAAATATGGTATAGATGTTGAAAAATACCTGACAATTTGCAAGATTAATTAGGATGATATTAATTTTTACAAATTTCATGTATTTTTTCACCCCTAGAGGGGGTGTGAATAGTAGGATCCTTTAAAAACTTATACTCCCTCCGTCCCATTAATTTTACCACACTTTCTCATTTCGCGCGTCCCAATAATTTTATCACATTTTCGTATTTAGCAAAAAACTATCACAAACAATCAAAATAATAATATTATATATTCTTAAAAGACGTGTCAAAATATACAATTTTTTTACCTTTTTATTATACTATATTATTATAGTATTGTCACCTTAATTTGCGTGCCCAACAACTTATGTGATAAAGTTGACGGGACATAGAGAGTAATTAATAATGAAATTTAAACTAAATGTTTAAAAATTAAATTATAATGCCTTTTGGGCTATCACAAACCCACCTTACTCTACGTTAGGGCCTCAAATTGCCGGCCCATGAAATTCGGCCGGCCGGCCCAAGTTTCGGGTCTGAATGCATGAGCAGTAGTGCAATAAATAATAATTTTTTTTTAAATCAACTATAGACAGTTTACACCAACCTTCCTTACCCCGAAACAACAAAGATAACTTCTCCAATCAATTTACCTTCAACTTCCCGAAGAAATCACGAAAAAAAACCAAAGGAAACTAAATGAATAAATAAGAAAAAAAGAAGGCACGTAGATGTAGTGTAGGGATGGAATACCTAACATTCGTTATTATTCGTTCCATTATATAATTCGAAAAGGCATTAGAATTATTCAATTTGGTATGTATTTTATCATAATTATTATTAACTTTTTACTTTATTCTAATCATAATTCATACCACCATAAATCATTTTCCCCTTCATATAATTCAAAAAATTTCTAAATTCACATAGAACATATATATAATTTCTAAATTCACATAGATACATACATATATATATATATATCACATAGATACATACATATATATATATATATAATACATTTTTCCCCTTCATATAATTCAAAAATTTCTAAATTCACATAGATACATATATATAATTTCTAAATTCACATAGATACATATATATATATATATATAATATACATCTTAAACATATTGAATTGAAAATAATTTTATTCGTATGAATTTAGACAAGTGGACAATGTTTTTTTTTTCAAAACGATAGCTTCAATTTCAATATGAAAATACAGGAGCTAAGTAGCCCAAATGGGCTCTCCGGTACATCATCAACCGGGGGAACAGAGGCTCGTATACGAGCACAAAAAACGAAGATAAAAACCGACAAAAAATAAAATGGCACCGTAATAAACAACCCTGAACTAAAGACCATACTCCAAAAAAAGCTATTAAGCTTAATTTACAATATTCTACATTTTCGCGAGTTGTCACTGCAGTGCACTCAGGGAGAGAAGCTCCACGAAGGAGAAAAAGCTCCAGACCCGAGGATCAGGAGAGACGAGATCCCAACACGGGAGACTCATGGGGGACGGCCGGTGTCATTTGGCGACGGGCGGTCGGAAGGGGATGGCGGCGCGCTAGGATTTGGGAGAAAAGGGAAGAGATGAAGAGGTGGCGGCGCGCTCTAGCTTCTGGAAGAAAGTAGAGAAAAAACCCTAAGCTAGAGAAAAGGTTCACACGTGTACAATATATTAATTAAGAAATATACAGTCTCACAATTTCCTGAGTAGTCCCGATGGGGTGTTATCCTACGACTATCAGTGTCAGGTGAATTTGAGACGTATTCATCTGTCCTGATAAATAGTCTTACAACTGGAGCGTGATGCGCAATTAAGTCCCAACCAGGTTTGTGTGGCCAAGTCACCCCGATATTTAGTGACTAGTCCATAGCAAGTTCGAGTAGCAGTAGCAGCAAAACTCAAAACCCACCAAAAACACGAACAGTATTTATTACACATCACATTATACAATATTATAATATAACACGAAGAAAGAAAAACAAAAATGCCACCACTCATCAAATTTTATAAAAGTTCCAATCGTCGTAAACCATTTTACAGTCGCCGAGCTCAACGTTGGCAGCAATGGAAAGCAAGCAACTGCCGAGCAGAATGTCCCTGGCTTGGCCCACGCAAGCCACGCAGTCGTCCGGGCTCAAGTCCTTGTTGCACCTGGCGACCCCATAGGCGGTGGTGACGCCGTCGCTGACGCTCGTAAAGTACAAGTAATCCTCTTGTGCGGCGCAGTTGTCGGCTAAGTCGTAGACTAGTTGCTGAGAAACCCTAGCGTAGGAGCTGTCGCCGTCGCATTTTGCCTTACTGCACTCTTCCCCTTTAACGCTCTCATCGCCTTTGCTTCTGCTCGGAGAAGATGATAGAATCATTACTAGGAGGAGTACGGCGGTCGTCGTGTCAATAGAACTGTTCTTACCAAATCCTTTCATATCTTTCTTTTTCAGCTAGTCTTACAGTAGTAGTAGACTGTAGAGTAGAGAGTGTACCATGCAATCTGAATATGTGTTTGTATATATATGTATATATAATATACATATTATGTAATGAGGTTTTGAAATACTTTGTCCTTTTTCCCCCCTGAACGGCGGAGGATACGATGATTTGAAGAAACTAAGTATTGATAACAAGGCAAGGAAGAATCGTTTATTGAGTTGCGCCGAATGCGTATGATAATATATGTACGCTAAGTGTGGCAACAAAAACAGCCTTAGCAATATAGCATAGTTTTGAGAACTGTCCTTTTATGTGTTACACTACTTGGGATTCGTTTTGCCTTGCCGTTTGTTGTATAAGTAGTTTTTTTAAATGATTAATAGACATACATATATATAAACTGTTATGCCCCATTATAAAATAACAACAATAATAATCAGAAACTCCAAATAATTACACCACCACACCACTATCTGAATATTATTTGATTACATATTCATTTAATTTTTTTTATTTTAGATACTACCATTTAGACAAAATACACCATCATATATATAAAGTGGTCAAAACCGACAAAAAATAAAATGGCACTGTAATAAAACAACCCCGAACTAAAAACCATACTCCAAAAAAAGCTATTAAGCTTAATTTACAATATTCTTCATTTTCACGAGTTGTCACTGCAGTGCACTCATCTTTATGGGAGAAGAAGCTCCACGAAGGAGAAAAAGCTCCAGACCCAAGGATCAAGAGAGACGAGCTCCCAACACGGGAGACTCATGGGGGACGACCGGTTTCATTTGGCGGCGGTCGGTCGGAAGGGGACGGCGGCGCGCTAGGTTTTGGGAGAAAAGGGAAGAGATGAAGAGGTGGCGGCGCGCTCTAGCTTCTAGAAGAAAGTAGAGAAAAAACCTTAAGCGAGAAAAGGTTCACACGTGTACAATATACTAGTTAAGAAATATACAGTCTCACAATTTCCTCAGTAGTCCCGATGGGGTGTTATCCTGTGACTATCAGCGTCAGGTGAATTTGAGACGTATTCATCTGTCCTGATAATTAGTCTTACAACTGGAGCGTGATGCGCAATTAAGTCCCAACCAGGTTTGTGTGGCCAAGTCCACCCCGATATTTAGTGACTAGTCCATAGCAAGTTCGAGTGGGAATACAGTGGAACATCCTAAAGAAAAAAATATATCTCTACCATAACATTCTTAGCAGCAGTAGCAGCAAAATTCATAACCCACCAAAAACACGGACATTATTTATTACACTCATCGCATTATACCATATGATAATATAACACGAAGAAAGAAAAACAAAAATGCCATCACTCATCAAAATTTATAAAAGTTCCAATCGTCGTAAACCATTTTACAGTCGCCGAGCTCCACGTTGGCAGCAATGGAAAGCAAGCAACTGCCGAGCAAAATGTCCCTGGCTTGGCCCACGCAAGCCACGCAGTCGTCGGGGCTCAAGTCCTTGTTGCACCTGGCGACCCCATAGGCGGTGGTGACGCCGTCGCTGACGCTCGTAAAGTACAAGTAATCCTCTTGGGCGGCGCAGTGGTCGGCTAAGTCGTAGACTAGCTGCTGAGAAACCCTAGCGTAGGAGCTGTCGCCGTCGCATTTTCCCCTACTGCACTGTCCCCCTTTAACGCTCTCATCGCCGTCGCTTCTGCTCAAAGAAGATGATAGAATCATTACTAGGAGGAGTACGGCGGCCGTCGTCTCAATAGAACTGTTCTTACCAAATCCTTTCATATCTTTCTTTTTTAGCTAGTCTTACAGTAGTAGTAGACTGTAGAGTAGAGAGTGTACCATGCAATCTGAATATGTGTTTGTATATATATATGTATATATAATATACATATTATGTAATGAGGTTTTGAAATACTTTGTCCTTTTTCCCCCTGAACAGCGGAGGATACGATGATTTGAAGAAACTAAGTATTGATAACATGGCAAGGAAGAATCGTTTATTGAGTTGCGCGAATGCGTATGATAATATATGTATGCTAAGTGTGGCAACAAAGACAGCCTTAGCAATATAGCATAGTTTTGAGAACTGTCCTTTTATGTGTTACACTACTTGGGATTCGTTTTGCCTTGCCGTTTGTTGTATAAGTAGTTTTTTTAAATGATTAATAGACATACATATATATAAACTGTTATGCCCCATTATAAAATAACAACAATAATAATCAGAAACTCCAAATAATTACACCACCACACCACCATCTGAATATTATTTGATTACATATTCATTTAATTTTTTATTTTAAACCATTTTGACAAAATACACCATCATATATATAAAGTGGTCAAAACCGACAAAAAATAAAATGGCACTGTAATAAAACAACCCCGAACTAATGACCATACACCAAAAAGGGTTATTAAGCTTAATTTACAATATTCTTCATTTTCACGAGTTGTCACTGCAGTGCACTCATCTTTATGGGAGAAGAAGCTCCACGAAGGAGAAAAAGCTCCAGACCCAAGGATCAGGAGAGACGAGCTCCCAACACGGGAGACTCATGGGGGACGACCGGTTTCATTTGGCGGCGGGCGGTCGGAAGGGGACGGCGGCGCGCTAGGTTTTGGGAGAAAAGGGAAGAGATGAAGAGGTGGCGGCGCGCTCTAGCTTCTGGAAGAAAGTAGAGAAAAAACCTTAAGCGAGAAAAGGTTCACACGTGTACAATATACTAGTTAAGAAATATACAGTCTCACAATTTCCTCAGTAGTCCCGATGGGGTGTTATCCTATGACTATCAGTGTCAGGTGAATTTGAGACGTATTCATCTGTCCTGATAATTAGTCTTACAACTGGAGCGTGATGCGCAATTAAGTCCCAACCAGGTTTGTTTGGCCAAGTCCACCCCGATATTTAGTGACTAGTCCATAGCATGTTCGAGTGGGAATACATTGGGACATCCTAAAGAAAAAAATATATCTCTACCATTACATTCTTAGCAGCAGTAGCAGCAAAATTCAAAACCCACCAAAAACACGAACAATATTTATTACATTCATCGCATTATACCATATTATAATATAACACGAAGAAAGAAAGAAAAACAAAAATGCCATCACTCATCAAATTTGATAAAAGTTCCAATTGTCGTAAACCATTTTACAGTCGCCGAGCTCCACGTTGGCAGCGATGGAAAGCAAGCAACTGCCGAGCAGAATGTCCCTGGCTTGGCCCACGCAAGCCACGCAGTCGTCAGGGCTCAAGTCCTTGTTGCACCTGGCGACCCCATAGGCGGTGGTGACGCCGTCGCTGACGCTCGTAAAGTACAAGTAGTCCTCTTGGGCGGCGCAGTGGTCGGCTAAGTCGTAGACTAGCTGCTGAGAAACCCTAGCGTAGGAGCTGTCGCCGTCGCATTTTCCCCTACTGCACTGTCCCCCTTTAACGCTCTCATCGCCGTCGCTTCTGCTCAAAGAAGATGATAGAATCATTACTAGGAGGAGTACGGCAGCCGTCGTGTCAATAGAATTGTTCTTACCAAATCCTTTCATATCTTTCTTTTTCAGCTAGTCTTTCTGTAGTAGTAGACTGTAGAGTAGAGAGTGTACCATGCAATCTGAATATGTGTTTGTATATTATATATATATATATATATATATATATTTGTATATATATATATATATTATGTAATGAGGTTTGGAAATACTTTGTCCTTTCCCCCCTGAACGACGGAGGATACGATGATTTGAAGAAACTAAGTTTTGATAACAAGGCAAGGAAAAATCGTTTATTGAGTTGCGCTGAATGCGTATGATAATATATGTACGCTAAGTGTGGCAACAAAAACAGCCTTAGCAATATAGCATAGTTTTGAGAACTGTCCTTTTATGTGTTACACTACTTGGGATCGTTTTGCCTTGCCGTTTGTTTATAAGTAATTTTTTTAAATGATTAATAGACATACATAATGCCCCATTATAAAATAACAACAATAATAATCAGAAACTCCAAATAATTACACCACCACACCACCATCTGAATATTGTTTGATTACATATTCATTTAATTTTTTATTTTAGATACTACCATTTAGACAAAATACACCATCATATATATATAAAGTGGTCAATAACACTTTTGCCATCTAACGTGGCACAAATATCCCTTCTTTTGAAGTCAAAGTCCAAAACAATTTATTTCCAAGCCTAATATATTTATTTAGCCCAATAATTCCGTGGATAAAGAACGTTTGGAATTCTTGGGAGAAACAATACATTGCATGAAAAAATTCAGCCTAGAAGTACATACAATTAGGGTTGCAAACGAACCGATCGAATATCATAATATTCAATTTGTATTCGTTAATTTTTCAAAGTATTCGTATTCGATTAGATTCGTATTCGAATCCTATTCGATTCGATAACGATATTCGAATATTCGAAAGAATATTTCAATTTTTTCCCCATAAAACCTGTTAGAATTACAAAATAATTCCGAAAAATTACAAAATCTAAGAAACAACTCAATGTTCGTATTTGCTTTTTATTTTTACACTTGGAGCGTGAGTTAAATAGATGAAGGGGTTGCTTTATTTTCTTTTATGGGTCAAAACAAATAAATAATTTGGGTTTGGGCTTACAAGTATATATATAATATATATATTCTTTAAATATATATTACATTAAATGAATCGAATATTCGTTAATTTTTCGAATCGAATACAAACATATTCTTGTTCGTATTCGAAATTATTCGAATCATAAAAAGTATTTGTATTCGTATTCGTATTCGTTTATTTCGAATTCGAATCTTAAATTTCGAATCGCATCTCGAACCGAACCGAACCGAATATATTCGGTTCATTTGCAACCCTACATACAATACAGATTAAAAAGAGTTTAAGGGATCAACATAAATATCGTTAGAGAGCCATACGTGTGTACTTCCCAAGAGACGGAATTATCATACAATAACATAGAACTCGTGGTCATTTTAACATGAAAATTAATGAACCTACTTTTTAAAATAGTATTCAGGCCCCAATATAGTTTCAGTTAGTATTAAGAACCTACTTTTTAAAATTCTTAGAGAAAAATATCCAAACTACGCGATTTGACATATTTACCCACTAACAGATGCAATATTTACAAACATATGCCATCGTCTTCTCCAACGAGCGATCTAATCTTCAAGCTCGATTTCCGCCTATAATCTCGACCTTCATGAGCAGATGAGGAGGTCCGACCCTGACCTGTCATCGTAGTAGAGCTCGACGGAGCTGAACTTATTTTTTTTTGTTTTTCCAAATCATTTAGCGACGTATGACACATTTCTTCTAGTAAATAACAAATCGTCACACAAAAATACCACATCCTACATTAAAAATAACGACTCATATATTGTTAATAACACAGTCTGTATACAACCAATGGATTGGGAGAAAAAGAACGAAAATCACAAACGACTAAAAAACAGATGAAAACTGCATAAATCACGTCGTTATTGACTCAATAATGTCAAATAGACCTCAATTTCTCATGGGTACCTCGAATTTATACCAATTACTTGCAAGAAACGGATAATATTATTTCCCTAAATCGTGTAAAAAATAAATATTTATAACATAGCGAAAATAACAAATGTCTTATGCTTAATAACAAATGTTGACTTAGAAGTAACACGTCGCTGAAAGGTAATAACGCCTTATTTGTCGTAAATAACACATTCTGTATACAACCAATGGATCGGGGAAAAAGAACGAAAATCACAAACGACACTAAAAAACAGATGAAAACTGCATAAATCTCGTCGTTATTGACTAAATAAGGTAAAATAGACCTCAATTTCTCATGGGTATCTCGAATTTATACCGATTAGTTGCAAGAAACAAATATTATATTTTCCCTAAATCGTGTAAAAAGAAATACTTATAACATAGCAAAAAATAACAAATGTCTTATGGATAATAACAAATATTGACTTAGAAGTAACATGTCACTGAAAGTTAATAACGCCTTGTTTGTCGTAAAGAACACATTCTGTATATCAATGGCTCGAGAGAAAAAGAACGAAAATTACAACGACACTAAAATATAGGATGAAAACTGCACGCGTCGTTCTTGACTTAATAAGGTAAAATAGACTTCAATTTCTCATGGGTACCTCGAATTTATATCGATTAGTTGCAAGAAACAAATATTATATTTTCCCCAAATCGTGTAAAATGAATAATGTCTTATGGTTAATAACAAATGATGGCTTAGCAGTACCACGTCGCTGAAAGGTAATAACGCCTTATTTGTCGTAAATAGGGCTGAAAACGAGCCGAGCTGTTCGCGAGCCGCTCGCGAACAGCTCGGTCAAAGCTTGGCTCGAGCTCGGTCAACGTCGAGCTCGAGCCGAGCTCGAGCCTCGAGTTTTCACAATCGAGCCGAGCTCGAGCTTTTTGTATGTGGGCTCGATAGCTCGTCGAGCTTATCGAGCCCAATTTTTTTTTTTATTTTTTTATATATTTATATGTTTTATTATTATTATTATAATTAAATATAATATATTATATATATTTTTTAAGACGAACCGAGCTTTTCAAGCCGAGCTCGAGCAACTCGATGGTTTATCGAGCCGAGCTCGAGCTTCGATTTTTCGAGCTCGATGGAGCTCGAGCCGAGCTCGAGCCCACTTATACATAATCGAGCCGAGCTCGAGCTGGGCCATGCTCGGGCTCGGCTCGGCTCGTTTTCACCCCTAGTCGTAAATAACACATTCTGTAGACAACCAATAGATCGGGAGAAAAGAACGAAAATCACATACGGCACTAAAAACAGATGAAAACTGCATAAATCACGTCGTTATTGACTCAATAATGTAAAATAGACCTCAATTTCTCATGGGTACCTCGAATTTATACCGATTACTTGCAATTTATGTGGAAATCTAGATTCGATTTATCATTATATTCTCGAATTTGCACCCTAATTAGACAAGCAAATTCTACCTCGTGTGTCGTCAATATCATAGCGAATTCAGCATGACATAATCGGTTGGATGGGGCAGTCCAATTTTTTTGTGCTCGTTTCAGTAAGAATAATATTCTGTAACTGAGTAACACAATATTATTGAAAAATAATGTGTCTGTTTCCTAAAATAACAATATTTTGTAACTGAGTAACATAATATTATTGAAAAATAACGTGTCTGTTTCCTATAGTAACAATATACTGTAACTGAGTAACATAAAAAAGAGCATTTTAGTAAGGGTATTTTCGTCAAATCATAGTTTTTGGTCCTTTAGCTCGAATTTTATATGAAATAGGTCCTTTAAACTTATTATTTCTGTAATAGGGCCTGACAAGTAAATTGAAAAATTAGTAGGGCTGACATAAAATTCGCCCTTTTTATTACCAACACAACAGACGACGACGATATCATTATTATCTTTTTTTTTCCAAATATCATTATTATCTGATATCACCAAAACCCTAAAAAAAAACCCACACGCTACATATCACATCGTTCGTCGTCGTCGCGTGACGTCATCGGCAACATAGCCAAAAGGAAAGGACAACACATCAAAAACGATGGTAAAAATCCCAGTCGTCGTAGATCATTCGGCAATTGTCGCCTAGCTGAACGTGGGCCGCGACGGCGAACATGCACTGAGAAAGCAGATCGTCCCTGGCTAAGTCCACGCATGCCGTGCAGGCGTCGCGGATGAGGTCCGGCCTGCACTTGGCGTAGCCGTAGACGGTGGTGGATGACCCTTCGTCGGTGCTTTTAGCGTAGATCTCATAGCCTTCCTCGCCGGGGGCCTTGCTGGCGAGGTGGAAGATGAGGTGCTCGGCGACGTCGTCGTACGAACTGCCCACGCCGGATTTTGCTACGCTGCACTGAATGTCTTCACCGTCGTTGGACTCGTCGGTGTGGGCGGCGGCGGCTCTTTTGCCGCTACTGCCTTTTAGGGCAAGTGGAAGTATTACAGTAAGGAGGAATAGTGTTGTTACAAGGGAATTGATGCTGCGAAATCCATTCATTTTCTTTTTCTTGTTTCAGTACTTCAGAGAATATGCATGTGTGTGATTACATATAGAAGTTTTTGGATCAAACAATTCTTATTTTTTCCTCTTTGTGTTCATCAATGGCTGAGGTTACGATGATTAGTTGATTGCAAAAGCATGGTTCCTTTTACTATTGCAGGGAGATAGGGAATCTATGCTTTTTCGTGAAGAATTAAGCCTTGATGGCGACGGCGAATATATGTGTTTGCACTTATTGCAATGGTATGGATTACGGACAGGCTTTGCATAGTTGTTCTTTTGCATTGGTTTTGGTTGTTCTGCCTTATTTGCCATGCCTTTTGTCATTAACGAAGATAAAAACGTGCCTAAGAGGGGGTGAATTAGGCTAAGCCTGTAAACGAGCCGAGCTCGAGCATTTTCTGGGCTCGGCTCGAGCCCCTTACAGCTCACAGCTGAGCTCGAGCTCGCGACACCTAGATTAGCTCGAGCTCGAGCTCGAGCTAATAAAAAATAATAAATTAATAAAAATAATATAAATTAATATAAAAATATAAAAATTTAAAAAAAATTAAAAAATCGAGATTTTAATAAAACAAAGTAGAAAATTAGAAAACATGTAAATTAATATTAAAATATAAATTAATATAAAAATATTAAAAAATTAAAAAAAAAAAAGAAAAGCTCGCGAGCCTATTCGCAAGCTTTCGAGCCACTATATCCGGGCTCAAGCTCGAGCTCAACTTAAATGAGCTTGAGCTCATTTATATCGAGCTCGAGCCGAGCTTTTGCCGAGCCGGCTCGGCTCATCTTTCACCCCTAAATTAGGTTTATAAAATTTTATGCTTCTTCTTTGCACACAAATCTAATATGTAGTGACTAAGAGATGCCTACTGATGCTTGTAATGAGTATGCCTGATACCTAGTTACGTCGGATGTGTGTCGGGTCTGTCTCACAGCGAAAAAGAAATAACTGAAAAGTAAATGCGAGCATGATTTTTGTAGAGGTTATATCTCCAACTGGGGTTTACTCCTCTCCTTGGGATTTGCTTCCCAAGAGTTTAACCAATCACTATAATGCACCATAGCTGGATACAAAACTGATTGATTAGCCCAATACACAACCGAAACAAGTCGAACACTAGCCACACTAGGTTACCACACCCCGAGTTTCGTTAGTTGGAATCACCTGATCCCAACAGACACAGCTCGCTACCAAAGGGCCCCGGAACTCGTCATTCCCTTCACGTGTGCGTAAACGTCGATCTTGCCTCCTTGGTTGCACACGTCCGAAGACAGAATATATGGTGGGATGATGGAATAACCCAGTACGTTCAGTACTTCGCAAGTGATAGCTCGGATAGGCAGAAAGCTATCGCAAATGACGGTTCAGGAATATCTTAGGAATGTTTCTGCTCAATACTCTCGTAGTAGTAGGTTCGTAAATTCCAAGTGCTCGAAATTGTGAATGCAGCATGTATATAAACCTTTTCAATCAGCACTTCACATGGAAAATCAAATCACATAATAATCATCAAATCAAGTATAATTTCGATGCAATTTTCGAGGGTTAACATACCATATAAATCATGCTTTTAAAAATCATCACAACGGTCATAAGCACATTTAAAGAATGATTATATTCCATATAAGCTCAGTTTCGTTCTTAAGGCATATTCAATCACTTCGACTTATATTTATAATAACAGAACTTTCCATAAGTGATTCCATGCTATCTGTTTCTAGAATAAATCAATCCAGATTTACTTTCCATGTATAGCACACGAGATAGCAACACATCAATGCATTTTCCATGTTTAGCACATAATATCCAATCAATATATTTACCATGTTTAGCGCACTATTCAGATCACAGCATTTATATCACGAGTTAATATGCCATAGCAGAACATTCCATATATCAGAGATAACAGCCATTTCAGCGCATACCATATATTATTGCATCTTATCCAAAAAGTCAAACAATCAATTCTTTCCTAAATATAACATCATATTCAGTACAAGGAAAGATATCAACTTAATATTGCACATTAAATTCAGTGGAAAGCATGCAAAAATCGTATATGTGATTTTCGTCTAGGAACAATCAAGTATCAACGGATATATCACTTTCCATATATAAACAGCATATTTCCTTTTATAACTCAGTGGGATATCTCATTTATTTCCATATATAGCACAGAACGATATATCCTATCACATGGACTGTCTATAACATGCTATCCTAGTTTAACCATATAATCACATAATCACATGTGGATCAAATATTCAACAATTTAATCAATTTTAACTCATATATAATGCATGGTGATATTTATCATGAACTTAAACATTATATTGATCATAAATCGAATTGCTTAATTTATAGACCTAACGTCATGACAATTACATAGTTCATCAAAACTTTCTAACGCTCATGGACCAAAAAGGTCAACAATTAATATTCTTATATTTCTACAAGCTACCAAAAAGAGAAAGAAATAAAAGCCTTTTTAGTCCGAACAATGTTCAAGAAATTGCATCTTAATACTGGACGTTAGATTTGATTAAGCTTATATATGTTGAGCCTGAATTTTAGTTAAATCAAGAAATGTGCTCCCATTAAAAGGGAAATAAAATATCAATCGTCATGGGAGATTTTGCGTGTAATATATACAGCACTTATCTAAGACAGAGGGATTTCGATTCACTATACATTGGATCTTTGACAAGAATGTGAGAAGACTCCCTTTTTATTTTATTCACTTCATCATAAAGAACACCATTTATTTATTACACCAACACCGACGCTTCATCATATTCCCGGCAAGCGTACATATCAGCATTAAAAAAAACCCACAAACAAAAACCGTATTAACTATTATACACCATCATCATCATCAAGAACTAAATATAACTCTTATCAGTACTTCACATAAAACGGCCAATCGTCGTAAATCATTCGACAGTCCCCAAGCTCAACGTTCGCCGCCATCGAATACTCGCACTGCTGAAGGAGGTCGTCTCTCGCCTGAGCCACGCATGTCGCGCAGTCCTCTGGGCTCAGATCCAAGCTGCACTGGGCGTAGCCGTAGGCCGTGGTGGTTTGATCTGTCTCCTTTTGGTAGTACTCATAATAGGTTTGGCTCGCGCACGTCGAGGCTAGGCTGTAAAGCAGAGCCTTGGTAACCCCCGCATACGAAGTTCCCTCTTCGGTTTTTGCTCGGCTGCACTTTCCGCCTTTGATTTCTACGTCTGGGTCGCATTTGATGATGTTTGGAAAGAAAGATGATAACAGCGTCGTTGTCGTCAATAATATCAGGAAGATTTGGGTTTTCATTTTCTCTTCTTCTTTTGCTATAGTTCTGCGCATATGGAGAGTGTATACTTATGCGTACATATATAAATACTGTTTGGGTGTTTTTTCTTTTATTTTGTGTGTGTTCCTTCGATGGCTGTGATTACGATGATGGTTGATGGTAAAAGGATGGACGGGGTTACTATTGCCGAGAGATAGAGAATCCATGATTGTTGAAGGACTAAGTCTTTGATAGCGACCGGAGAATTATATGGTTGCTTTCTGTATACCTGCGTTCGGTTCTAAATTTACTGGACAGACTATGTTTTGGATTATCTTCGCAACAGAAAAAATAGATTACTGTCAATATTTATTTTATATATAAATATAGTAAGCATAATAGATAACGAACGATCAACACATAGAAAAATGAGCAATATATTGAATAATATGATGTGCTTTACAACACATATTCCTCACCAAACTTTACAAACGATAGCCTATTTAAACAAAGGCTTATATGTACTATTCAACCTAACATTTACAACTAATAATTAATATGGAAATTCACATAATAAATATTATTCATAATACTTCTCCTTGGATGTCCACTAAAGAATATGCCTTATTAAAACCTTATTAGGAAAAACCAGTGGGATAAAAACCTAATGAAGGAAAAATGGTACATTATTCTTTAGATACGCTTTTAGTTGTTGCCTCATTAAAAACCGTACTAGGAAAACTCTGTGGGAAAAACCATAGTGAAGAAAAAAGAGTGCAACGCGTATTTACTGCCCCTGACGAGAATGTCCTTTAAGATCTCTAAGTTTTCGGACTTCAATGAATAAACCAAATTTTCAAAAATTCTTGGAGGAAGTGCCTTAGTGAATAGATCAGCAAGACTTTCACTTGATCGAACTTGTTGTACATCAATATCACCATTTTTCTGAAGTTCATGCGTAAAGAAAAATTTTGGTGATAAGTGTTTTATTCTATCACCTTTGATGTAACCTTCTTTTAATTGAGCTATGCATGCCGTATTATCTTCAAATAATGTTGTAGAAGGTAATTTCTCAGTAGATAGCCCACAAGTATCTTGAATGTGTTGAATAATAGATCTTAATCAAACACATTCTCGACTACATGACTATCTAATATTTCAGCATCATTTGAACAAGTAGCAATTTACGTTTATTTAACCGATCGCCATGAAACAGTTGTACCCCCATGTGTAAATAAGTAACTTGTTTGTTATGTGGGTCAGATAGAAATCCCGCATCTGCATAGCCAACTAAACGTGATTGTAAATCATTCGAATAGAATAATCTCGCCTCCGTAGTTCCTTGTAGATAACGTAATATTTGTTTGATCCCATTCCAATGTTGTCTAGTTGGTGAAGAATTATATCCTGCTAATAACTTCACTGCAAATGCTATATAGGGTCTAGCATGACTTGTAAGATACACTAATGCTCCAATAGCACTAAGATATGGAACTTTAACACCAAGTATTTCTTCATTATCATCGCATGGTCTGAACGGATCTTTCTTCACATCAAGAGATCGTACGATCATTGGAGTAGTTAATGGATGTGCTTTGTCTATATAAAATCTATTCAAGATCTTCTTTGTATAAGTCTCTTGATGGACAAATATTCCACTGTCTAAATATTCAATTTGTAGTTCGAGATAAAATTTCGTTCTTCCGAGATCTTTCATTTCGAATTCTCGTTTCAAACATGTAATAGCTTTAGTTAACTCTTGAGGAGTTCCTATAATATTTAAGTCATCAACATAAACGGCAATGATGAAAAACTCATCTCCACTTCTTCCATGAAGATACAAGGGCATGTTTGATCATTTTTATACCACTCTTCTAGTAAATAATCACGTAAACGATGATACCGCATACGACCTGATTGTTTTAAACTGTAGAGCGATTTATTCAGCTTTATTGAATACTCATTTCGAGATCCTGAATTTTCAGGCAACGAAATCTCTCAGGGAGTTTCATGTATATGTCAAGTACCATTGACGACATCCATAAGATGCATATCCAGCCCTTCACGTACTGTCAGACTAATTGGATAACGAAAAGTTGTTGCATCCACCGCAAGAGAATAAGTCTCTTCGTAATCAATGTCAGGTTCTTGTGAAAAGCTTTGAGCAACAAGCCGTGCTTTGTATCTGACAATTTCACCGTTTTCATTTTTCTTTCTAATGAACACTTATTTATATCCAACCGGCTTTACATTTTCTGGTATACGGACTACAATCTGAATACTTCTCGTTTCTCGAGTGATTTTAATTCTATCTCGATTGCATCTTTCCATTTTGCCCATTACTTCTTTGTCGACATTATAGATTTTGGTTCATGATCCTCATTTTCATTAATCTCATGTAGCGCTACGTTAAATGAGAAAGCATCGTCAACTTAGACGGTTCCATCTTATTCCATTATGAGCATACTTTATTGAGATCTCTTCATTTTCAATATTTTCAACTTTCAGGTACCTGATTAGATTTATTTATGCCCATTGACTCTCTTCGAGTTGGCGTGTCCTCGATTTGACCATCTATTTTGTTTGTTCCTTTTCTTATACGAGGATTCTTATCTTTGGATCCCGATGGCCTAGCACTTCAACTATGGTTTCGACTCAATTTTATGAAGACCCATGAGAAATTGATGTTGATTTAACCTTATTCGGTCGCTAACGTGAAGAAGCTAGCGGTTTCAATGATTATTTGGTGTCATCGGCGGTTTTCGAATGTTACAGAATACATTACTTATAAAAAAATGAAATACAAGAAAAGTGTTACCTAGAAATAAGTAAGTGTTATCCAGAAAGAAGGAAGTGTTACCCAAACAGCATGTTAATAGCGTACGTTTCAAACTTGTTTGTCATCAAATAATTCGATTATTAACATCACTAGTCCCCGTCGGTTACTGATCGCGTGCGTGTATGTTTAAATAAAGGTTCGTGCAAGTAAGCCAAGTAATAATTAAAACGAATATATTATAACTAGAATCACGCGCGATAGGCAGTCTAGCTATCGTTTGTAATATAGCTATAGTGAATATCCGAGTATCGAACACGAGGAATAAAATGAATACTAGTATTAACCTATCGACTCGATATTTAGCCTAAATAAAATAGCAGGATTTGTTTATACTACGAACTAATTTAACAGAACAACTTAAAGGATTGGAAGATTAAGGAAGTACAACTAGAAATAATACGAGTGACTTAAGATGACAAATATGTGTTCGGGATTCGAATCCCGCTGGGTACTGTCGGCTAAGGCTACGGAATATCGCTCCTACGTGATTATCGACTAAATCGCAGTAATTTCCTACCCTCTCACGGATTTGTTGTCGCCCTAAACGTTCGTAGGGATCTAAATTTAGCGATTACTAGATGGCGAGGATCGAATATTTGCTGTCGCCCTATACTCGAATCCTAACGTCTATGAACGGCTTAATCGTTATTTAGCTGTAGCCCTAAACGATGTATCATACATTCATATCAACACATAGACATATTGAGACAAAGAAACAATACCATAGAACGATAAATAGTCGAATACACGTGTTCACGATTTTCCTACTCCTTAACTACGACATAATCCAACGTTCATCTACTCCCAAACACACAAGAGGATTAGCTACTCATATTAGGCAAAACAACAACGAGATTCAAAGGAAACGAGGATAGAGAACTCATAAAAACTTCCCTAAGAAGTGAATATGGCGTTTCTGAGGTGGAGCTCTCGTTCCTCGATCGTATCAGCGTGCCTACGTTCTTGGATCGTCCCTTGAGCTTCTCCGAATCACGGGGCTGCTTCTAGTGTTCTTCCTTCTCTCATTTTCTCTAAGATTTCGTCGCTATGGAGTTGTCCCCAAGTTCTGAGAAGAACTGCCCTGTTAAGCTTTGAATTTGGGCCTTAACCATGAATTTTTGGCACGTTCACGGCCACTTAACGGGCCTTCACGGCCGTGACGGCGGCTTAAACCCTAAATCTTGATCTTCTGCCATGAGTCGCGGCCTCTTACAATAGGCTTCACGACCGTGAAGGCGGCTAAAACCCAAAATATTGACTTCTCTGGCACAGGTCACGGCCTCTTGCAACAACAGTCACGGCCGTGACATCCCACAGAAACTTCAATCTTGATCTTCCGTCTTCGTTCACGGCCTAGTGCACGCTCAGTCACGGCCGTGACGCTCGAGTCCATCTTATATTGCGCATACTGCCTTACTTCACGGCTTGGCTCGAGTATATTCACGGCCGTGATCACGATGAGTGAGGTTTCTGCCTTGATTCACGGGTACTTGCAAGGGATTCACGGCCGTGAGTCCTGAAGTTTATGATTATTAAGCTTGCTGCCGTCGTTCACGGCTTATTGCGAGATTGTTCACGGCCGTGAAGTGTGCCCGACAGCTTCATACTTCATCCGTTTCGCACCGTTCTCGCCTCGTTTTCGTTCCTTTTCGCTCAATAACCGTTCGAAGGTCCTACAATATTTAAATGGGTGTAAATAGAGCCAACAAATACATGAAATTACCAAAAATATCCTATTATAACCCATATAAACGTAACAATAAACGTATCAAAAATACATTTATCAGTTACTATGACCTATGATTAAATTGACGCTTATTCGCTCATTAAAATCGTGATATTCCATTTATTTATGCTTTATTTCCGACGAAGTAATTCTGTTGATCCTTCAGTAACACAATAACAACGTATAGTAACACTTAACTTTTTCCACACATTTTGAAAATTCTGCCTAAAATTTCAGTCCAATTTAGAGATTCCACCAAATTTTCAATCTCAAAACTATACCAAATAGAGGAAAATGGGTAACAATTAAACCTTTTTCGATACCCCTTCCTAAAAAACATAGTTCTACGTGTACAAATATACTTAATGAAGTATTTTCTTTTGCATTCCAAATGTTATATTTTTGGCAAAAGTGTTACTCATCTCAAAACTTTGTGAAACATACCTAGATAAATAAAAAACCTTCTAGAATGTTCTTAAGGAAGTGGTTTCTTTGTCATTACATGTATTATATTTTTTACAAAAAGTGTTACGAAACTAAAAATATGTTAATATTCCGATAAAATCGATGAGTTTCTAGAATCTTCTTAACGAAATGTTTTCTTTTACCTTACAAGTGTTACTATTCTCAAAACCCTTTCAATCATACCTGTTTTAATAAAAATTATTTTTTATTCCGCGATTAGCATTAACAATCTCGTCGATTATTAGGAGTCATGTCCAAATTGAGTCAAATCCACCTTAGAGGACCCATGAGAAATTTATGTTGATTTAGCCTTATTTAGTCATTAACGTCAGGGATTTAACTATTTCAACTGGTGTTGCGTGTTGCCTACGATTTTCGATCTTCCTCTTGGACCCATACTAGTGTACAACATGTGTGTTTTTAAAGGACAGAATTGTTATATTTCTGTATTGTTTATGGCCGCGACATTTGTTGTAAATTAGAAGACATGCGTTATACCATTTGCAGGGAGAGTTATACTAGAAAATAAAAAAGTTTTATATTAGTTGCAGAAAGTGTTACTCGGGTAGCATGATGTGTTACAGAAATGAAAAACGTTTAATTTTTTAGCTCGCATGTCGTTATTCCGTGATTAACATCAATAATTCACGTCGATTACAAAACCTCATGTACAAATTTAGTCGAATCCAACTTATTCGGCCATTAAAGTAGATTCACCTGCTTTTTAAGCGAGATTTTCGAATTGATTGTGAAGCATTATTCCATTATAAAACGTAAAAAAAAATTCGTTGGTTATGAGGACCCATGAAAATTTATGGTCGATTTTACCTTGTTTGATAGCAATATATGTAATTTTTGCAATAATAAAGGATACATGAGTCTTTTATCTCAAATTGGTCCTTATAGTGTAAAGCAAACATAATATTGGTCTTATTTTAAAAGCAATAGGGCCTAAAACACGGAAATATGCTACCTAGGTATGAAACCCAATTAACTATTTATTAAGCCCAATAATTCCGTGGATCAAGAACGTTTGGAATTCCTGGGAGAAACAATACATTGCATGAAAAATTCAGCCTTGACGTACATACAATACAGATTAAAAAAAAAAAAGAGTTCTAGGGATCAACATAAATATCGTTAGAGAGCCATACGTGTGTACTTCTCAAAGAGACGGACTTATCATACAAATAATATAGAACACATGGTCTTTTTAACGTGAAAATAAATGAGATACTTCATTATTATTTCTCATTTCCGTTAGGAAAAACATCCATTCAACTTTTATTACCAAAACACAACAGATGACGACGATATCATTATTATCAGTATATAACCAAAACCCAACAAAAGGAAAAAACAAAAACCACACGCTACAAGTCACATCGTCGTCGTCCGTCGTGACGTCATCATCGCCGTATAGCCAAAAGGAAAGCACAAACACATCAAAAACGATGGTAAAAATCCCAGTCGTCGTAGATCATTCGGCAGTCGTCGCCTAGCTGAACGTGGGCCGCGACGGCGAACATGCACTGAGAAAGCAGATCGTCCCTGGCTAAGTCCACGCACGCCGCGCAGGCGTCGCGGCTGAGGTCCGGCCTGCACCTGGCGTAGCCGTAGACGGTGGTGGATGAGCCTTCGACGGTGGTCCTAGCGTAGATCTGATAGCCTTCCTCGCCGGGGGCCTTGCGGGCAAGATCAAAGAGGAGGTGCTCGGCGACGTCGTCGTACAAACTGCCCACGTCGGATTTTGCTATGCTGCACTGAATGTTTTCGCCGTCGTTGGACTCGTCGGTGTGGGCGACGGCGGCTCTTTTGCTGCTACTGCCTTTTAGGGCAAGTGGAAGTATTACAGTAAGGAGGAATAGTGTTGTTACAAGGAAATTGCTGCGAAAAAATCCTTCCATTTTCTTTTTTCTTGATTCAGTACTTTAGAGAAATATGCATGTGTGTGCTTATATATAGAAGGTTTGGATCAAAAGAATTCTTTTTTTTTTCTCTTTGTGTTCATCAAATGGCTGAGGTTACTATGATTGGTTGATTGCAAAAGCATGGTTCCTTTTTACTATTGCAGGGAGATGGAGAATCTATGCTTTTTCGTCAAGAATTAAGTGTTGATGGCGACGAAGAGATATATGTGTTTGCACTTTTTGTCAAATGCAACTAATGGTGGATCACGACACACTTTTACATAGTTGTTCTTTTGCATTGGTTTTTTGGTTATTTGTTCTAGACTTTTTTTTGCCTTGGTCATTGATTTTCTTATTATTTTTACAATTTAAAGAAAAAGAAAAGCCTTTCATGTCCAATATATGTCTTCAAAGAATTGTGCAGTCTGTATTATTCTTGTCCGAGAATTAGGTTCGCCTTCAAACCACAAATCACACACACAAACACAGATATGTGGGAAGAGAAATAGTGGATGTGAGATTTTATT
Organism: Craterostigma plantagineum; assembly: GCA_027422505.1. Classification (NCBI taxonomy): domain Eukaryota; kingdom Viridiplantae; phylum Streptophyta; class Magnoliopsida; order Lamiales; family Linderniaceae; genus Craterostigma; species Craterostigma plantagineum. Next base: position 33,859,603 of record JAPQWV010000002.1, on the reverse strand, counting down.
AAGCTTATATATGTTGAACCTGAAATTTTCGTTTTCAATCAAGAAATGTGCTCCCACTAAAAGGGCCGCAGGATTTGGAGGGTTGCTTGGTCAGTTCACAAGGCATGTTAGCTTGTGCTCGCTTGTGTTACTTATGTGTGCCTTGCGTGTGTGTGCGTGAGGGTTGTTTGGTTATGCCATGCTTGTGTGTGGCCCGGTAGGCTGTTACCGGTTGCTTTGACGTGAAGTTACCTCCCGTCTTTTTCCTGTACTCTCTCTTGTTTATAGTGTGAACATTTCGCCAAAAAAGAAATAAATATCAGTCATTATGGGAGATTTATGTGTAATATACAATACTTATCTAAGACAGAGAGGGATTTCGTCGATTTACTATACAGGATAAAACTTGGATCCTTGATAAGAATGTGAGAAGACTCCAGTTTTATTTTATTCACTTCATCATAAACAACATCACCGTTTATTTATTACACCAACACCGACGCGGTTCATTATTTAGTCCCAGCACGCACATAATCAGCCATTAAAATGAAACCCGCGAAACAAAACCGTAATTAACTATTATTACACCATCATCATCAACAACATCCCAAATAACGCTCAAGAACTATCTTATATCAGTTCGGCCCATAAAACGGCCAATCGTCGTAAATCATTCGACAGTCGCCAAGCTTAACGTTCGCCGCCACCGAAAACTCGCACTGCTGAAGGAGGTCGTCCCTCGCCTGAGCCACGCAAGCCATGCAGTCGTCTGGGCTCAGAGCCATGTCGCACCTGGCGTAGCCGTAGGCCGTGGTGATTCGATCTGTCTGCTTTTGGTAGTACTCATAGTAGGGATGGCTCGCGCACGTCGCGGCTAGGCTGTAAAGCAGGGCCTTGGTAACCCTCGCATACGAAGTTCCCTCTTCGGTTTTTGCTCGGCTGCACTGTCCGCCTTTGATTTCTACGTTTGGGTCGCATTTGATGGTGTTTGGAAAGAACGATGATAACAGCGCCGTCGTCGTTAATATTACTAAGATTAGGGTTTTCATCTTTTCTTCTTCTTTTGCTATAGTTCTGCATACAGATAGAGAGTGTATACATGCGTACATATATAGTATCTGTTTTGGGAGTTTCTTTTTAAATTTGTCTTTCTTTATTTTTGTGTGTGTTCCTTCGATGGCTGAGGTTACGATGATGGTTGATGGTAAAAGGATGGACGGGGTTATTGTTGCCGAGAGATAGAGAATCCATGATTGTTGAAGAACTAAGTCTTTGATAGCGATGGAAGAATTAATTGCCACTTTAAGGCATACTCCTATTGTTGGCGTGGCAGCGGACGCGCTCAAATAATATTGCGGCTAATATTTGGGTAATTAAAGATAAAATGTGGACACCGAGATTTAACGTGGAAAACCCCCAAACAAATCGGGGTAAAAACAACGGGCAAGGAAGAAGAATCCACTATAGAGGAAAAATATAGGAGTTACACCTCTCAATCTATAAAGGAGAAAACCCTCAACCTCTCTCTTTATAGTCGGAGAAAATACCGACAGACTCTCTGTTTTTTTATTCTCTCTTTATCTCTCTTATTTTTATCTTCTGTGGGATACTTTCTTTCTGATCCATCGTAGCCTATTTATAGGCAATCGATCATGAGCAAATGAGGTAACTGCTTACCTCATTCAATAATGTGAATGAATAGAAAAATCTTCAGCCGTCATTGAATAACGAGTTGACCATGTGTGAATTCCCTTTTGAATTGTCAAAACCGACAATATTCTGACAATCTCCCACTTGAAGATATGATTGAGGATCAATCGGATCTTCACACCATTTCTCCCTTGCCATTCATGTTGCTTACGTATCCGCTAGGCCACCCGAGGAACGACACTAAACGAACTTGTCAGTGTTGACCGCCTTCGTCAAATAATCTGCTAGGTTGTCTTTCGTATGAATTTTCTGCATATCTACCGTGCCCTCTTCCACTTTCTCACGAACGAAGTGATACTGGACTCGTATGTGCTTTGACCTGGAATGAAAAGCTGGATTCCTTGCGAGATGCAAGGCACTCTGACTGTCACAGAACAGAGGAATATTCTTCTGTTCGTGCCCGAGTTCCTCCATGATCACTTTCAACCATACCGCCTCTTTACTTTCCTGCGTAGCTTCAACATATTCAGCTTCAGTTGTTGACGTCGCAACAACGGGCTGAAGTTTCGATACCCAGCTTACGGCTCCACCAGTAAGAGTAAACACATATCCCGTGGTAGATTTGCTCTTATCAAGATCACCTGCATAATCAGAGTCAACGTACCCTCTGACAGTAAAGTCTGCTCCCCCGTAATATAATGCAACATCTGAGGTTCCTTTGATATATCGTAGGATCCTCTTCACCGAGCTCCAATGCTCTTTGCCCGGATTCGCCATGTACCGACTTACTACTCCCACTGCATGTGCAATGTCTGGTCGTGTACAAATCATCGCGAACATAAGACTTCTCACCGCTGATGCATACGGTACTCGAGACATCTCCATCCTCCCTTTTTCACTGCTAGGATTCATACTTGAGGATAATTTGAAATTAACAAGAAGTGGGGTAGAAATTGGCTTACAATCTTGCATATTGAAGCGTCGCAAGACCTTCCTCAGATAATTCTTCTGCGAAAGCCAAATCTCCCTGTTATTTCTGTCTCGATAAATTTGCATCCCTAGAATCTTGTTTGCTGGTCCCAAGTCCTTCATTTCAAATTCCCTAGCCAACTGTGCATTGAGTTCTTCAACACGATATTTGTTGGGACCTGCTACCAACATGTAGTCAACATACAACAGTAATACGATAAAATCGCTTTCACCAAACCTCTTGAAATATGCACAAGGATCTGCATTCAATCTGTTGTATCCAAGGCTCATGATGAAGGAATCAAATCTCTTATACCAACACTTCGGCGCCTGTTTGAGACCGTATAGAGATTTGTTCAACCTGCAAACCAAGTTCTGTTTTTCTTTGTCTTCAAAACCTTCCGGCTGGAGCATATAGATCTCTTCTTCAAGATCTCCATGAAGAAAAGCCGTCTTCACATCTAGTTGCTCTAGATGTAGGTCAAATGTAGCACACATCGTCAGGAGTACCCGAACAGTCGTAAATCGAATCACATGTGAGAATATCTCGTTGAAGTCGATGCATTCTTTCTGAGCGTAGCCTTTAACCACCAGTCGTGCACGAAAGCGCTCTGGTGCTGCTTCAGAAGAATCTTGTTCGACAGACTTCCCTTTCACCTGAATCGCCGTAGTTTCTGGGCTTTCCTTTGTAGTGCTATCATTTCCTCCGATTAGTTTATCTTCTAAGAAGATAACCTCCCTGCTGATAACAACCTTGTGGGCAGTGGGATCCCACAGGCGATACCCCTTCACACCATCAGCATACCCCAAGAACAAACACTTTCTGGACTTCGGATCCAGTTTCGTAGTTTTTTGGGCGTTGTACATCACGTACACAGGACTTCCAAATATATGGAGTTTGGAATAATCCGTTGGCTTTCCGGTCCACATCTCCGTCGGCATCTTCTGATCAATTGCCGTTGAAGGTCGATTGATCACGTAGCAGGCGGTGTTGACTGCTTCTGTCCAGTATGATTTATCCAGACCTGCAGCTCCCAACATGGCTCTTGTTTTCTCCAACAGAGTCCTGTTCATACGCTCCGCCACTCTATTTTATTGTGGAGTATACGCCGTAGTGAAGTGTCTTTTGATGCCTTCCCTCTTGCAAAAGCTATCAAATTTATTGCCAGTATATTCTCCTCCATTATCCGTCTTCATATTTTTTTTCATCTCGTTTCATTTCTTTTCGTCTGTAACTGTGGCTGGTTTTCCATCGATAGCCTCCAGACAGCCGTCCTTTCGCAAGATCGCCTTTATCTTTAATTTCCACAGTGAGAAATTTCTCCCGTTGAACTTTTCGATATCAAACTTCGCCGCCATAATTTCTGCTCAGTCGCGAGCGATACCTCCGACAGGGTTGCAGCAGATAATTATTGAACTCGTACCGGCTTTTTCGCCACGGTAACAAGGGCAATATAATATCTATTATTTTCTGATGTGGAGGGTCCACGTTAGTGGCAACCACAGAGCATACGATAAACAGATATATAAAACCCAAGCTCGGCTCTGATACCAATAATTATTAAGGAATTACGATTTGATTTCTTGATCTTGATCTTTACCTCGTAAAAAATGAACCCTTCAAGGCCACTTTAAGGCATACACAATTATTAAGGAATTATGATTTGATTCCTTGGGCTTTGATCTTTACCTCGTAAAAAATGAACCCACTTCATGGGCTTTAAGGGAAGTACATGAATCTTAAAGTTCTATATTTAATTTAATAAGATTTACGAAAGCAAATTAAAGATGCTTCTTTCTAATAGAATAGAATAATGGAGACATAGAATAATGCAATGCACAGCAAGCACTATGAAATGTCATTCGTTTTATTAGAAGACATAAAGATGCATTGTATAACATTTTTTGTTTTATTGTTTCTCTTTTTTGGGTACAATATCCTGGACGTCTTGTCTCTTTCGAAACTCAACTAAATCAATTAATTATTCATCTCATCTCATTCGATATTATATAACCACTTGTATATATTCGTTGAACTAAACTCTCCCTATATCTATACTTCAATTTTTTTTTTAAGTTCTACATTTCAAGATTAGAAATTTCAGTAAATATATTGACGGGTCTAGTCCAAGGCCAGCCACACCCACACGAAGAAAGAAAGAATCATCATCTGTATTCATTTGATGAGAACTGAAGCACATACGTTTTTTATTTTTATTTTCAGAGTAAATTGAGAGGCATCCGAAAACGTGGACAGCTATATATATTCACTGAGTGGACGGAAAAAGAAGAAGAAACATATATGATGTGTTGGCAACATATATAATAAAAGACCCTCTACGTAATGTTTGGTGATGAAGAGAAATCAACTTATATAATTGAAACAACGGATAAAAAAGCATACACCATTTATTATTGCTTTCCTGCACAAACATTCTTTTAATCCAAATAAATACATCATTTTTTATGCTTCCACTTGTTGGTTGAACATGTAGTGTAGTTGTAGTGTTAACTAAAAAGCTGAGGAGTGCTAAAACCATAAATGATTGGTTCCTTGCATGAGCATAATGCAATAATAAAGCTTCACTAATGGTTTTGAAAAGATATATTATGTTATTTATCCTTATCCCAAAAGATAATTCTCTCATCAATTTATAATTTGGAGAAAAAAGAGAATGCGAACATGTGATTTTACTTTAATACCTTTTGTTCCATGTAAGGGATACAGTTACCAGGTTTAAGACTGAGGATGTTAGCAATTTGGTAACGCCAATTTTTTATAATGTCAGGAATGTTTATTTATGAAGCTTTACATTTGAATAATATTTATAATATGATAGGTGAAAGTGTGTTCATATATAAAATCTTCACGCGACATCGAATTATTACTATTGTTCATGGACTCTATTTCATGCTCGCAGGTCTTATTCTAGGCGTGAAATGGATTCACGTATGCATTGCATTATGATAAATAAATAATGTTTTGAGGAACATTTTCGTACCATATTCCTTTTCTTATTCATCAGTAACGTTCTAGGATAAGTATATCACTAAATTATGTCCGAAAGGGTCAATTTAAAATTAGGCCCTATTAAGGGTTAGATTTCGAATTTAGGTCTCGTTTGAGAATATTTTAGGTTAAAGGATCCATTTTGTGGTGTAAAAAAGTGGTATGAATGATATATGTACTGGTATAGAATGATCGTTTTGAGTTACAAACTTTCAACATAGTGGTATGTCAGATCAATGAAGTGGTACTGCAGAAAATAAACTGTTATCAGATGATCGCAGACTGATACCAGATTATGGTGTTATGGTACAGAATTTCAACTTACTGGTATATAAGAGCAATGAAGTGGTACTGGTGAAAATAATCCTTAAAACAACATTTTTTGCGGGTCCGTATACTAAATGATAGCAAATGAAAATGCCCATGTCCGAAATTGAATTCCGTAGATAGAAAGTGTAACGTCATCGTTACACATATAATTCAAAGCGGTACGCATCATCGCAATTTAATACCCGGGAAGTTACGTATTAAACAATCAAATTATTTTTCACTATTATTTATCGACGAGTGTTCATTCATTTAATTTAAATACAGGTGTGACGTCATCGCGCGTGGGCATGGGCAATGTGTCCCTATAAAGACAACTCCATCAACAGCACAGCACACAAAGCATTCATTATCTTCTCTTTCTCTGCAAATATTCCTTCTCCTTCACAAATCACAAACGAAGAAATCAAAGTAAACCCTAAAAGAGTTGGGATTAAATGGGAAATTGCCAGACCATAGACAGCGCAGCTCTGCTCATACAGCACCCTAACAACGGCCGAATCGATAGGCTTTACAGCCCTGTTTCCGCCGGCGAGGTAATGAAGATGAACCCAGGCCACTACGTCGCACTTCTGCTCACTACAACCTCGTATTCGAGCAAGAACGACGAGAAAATCGAAGCCACAGTCCGAGTGACGAAGATTAAGCTGCTGAGGTCGAGCGATACGCTCGTTCTTGGCCACGTTTACAGGCTCGTCACTGCTCAAGGTCTGTTTTGAAACTGATTTAGTATTCTATACGTTTGTCTTGGTGGGTTCTGCTGTCTGAGTATGGATTCTTTGATTAATTGCAGAGGTAATGAAGGGTTTGTGGGCTAAAAAGCAGGCGAAGTTGAAAAAGAATCAAGAGCCATTGTGCGCTGACAAGTATGAGGAGATATTGAGACAGAGACTTAGTTCTACTTCAGATGTTGAGAAGAAGAAGAAGACGACGACGAGTGAGGTAATAAGAAGATGCTTGGTAGTTTATGACTTAGCTGCAAAAGTCTGAGCTTTATTTGTAATTGATGATTCTTGGATTTAAAGATCTGATAGATCTCAAGAAAGATGCCTATTTGGAGTATATCAGTTGGGGCATTTTATCTAAATAAAAACATATTTTTTTTTTCAGGTGAAGGAAGAAAATCAAAAATCAAGGAGGAGTAATTCAGTTAAGCCAAAGACCTCTGTATCATCATCAAGATCAAAGAGTTGGCAGCCATCATTAAACAGCATATCTGAAGCTGCAAGCTGATTAATAAATTCTGCAGTTTTGGTTTTTGTTTTTCTTTCTTCTATTTTTGGCCCATAATAAAACAAAGTAAAACTATATTCTAGAGAGTGCTCTGTTCTGCTGTATGGAATCAATCTGTCCAAAGCACCATATCCAAGCTGTGGAACTGTAATTCTTAGTCTCAAGAAAGATTATAGCTAATAGCAAAGGAAATAAAAAAAAAACAGTGGAATAGGAATAGTAACCCCTTCAAATATCATGTAATGTAAGTTGTAAAAGTCTATCCACTAAATCTATATGCAGGTTATACACATATTTTTTTATTTAAAGGCGAGATTGAGTTTGATACTTTAACCTCAAAGAATGTGAAATATGCAAAGAGAAATGACGAGAGCGTAAACATGCTTAGCACTTAGCAGTGATTTAAAAGCCATCTTGTCCATGCTTGTTAGTCAATATATGACTGTGCAATCATATCAAACATCTTTGATGCTCATCAGCCCATTATTACATTAAATCACTTTATCCTATTAAGAATCCTAGTGCAAGCAAAAAGTTAAAGGATTAAATTTGAAATATAAAACAAAAAGAAAAGGTCCATCCACATTATGATCATTTTATCATATTTCGGCTTAAACTAGAAAGGAAGGAGGGAACCTTAGGTGTAATCAAGAGATTTGATTTACAGAAGGAATATCATCAAATATTTTGTAGGCACAAAACTACTAAGTGCATTTATTGATGGAGATAATATAGTTTAGTGGTGCTCTATAATCTATCACAAGGCAAATAATGCAACGATTTGCTTTCCATTTAAAATAACAATGATGTAGGGTTACAATTGATCCTAATAAATCTTGCTGACAAATTATTAGCGTTCCGACATTATTTATACTTAACAGACAAATCACCTATGTAACATCTATATCTTATGAACATACAACAGCTTTTATAAGGCCTAATATCAGATTCACATCAACATATGAAACCTAGTATTAAATCTTAGGAACTGATTTTCCATGAACTTTCCATGTTAAAAGATCGACGGATGATCTTGTCAAGAAACCAGATAAGCCAGCCCATTGGCCCATTCACTGATCTTCGCTTGAAAAAGAAAAATGAAAAAAAAAGGAAGGCATTAGTCATCATATGATGCTCATTAAGATTGCATAAATCGTACAAAATTGGAAGGGTTGAGATGAGATGCTTTTACGATGCAGATTTATTAACCTTTTTTTATGCTTGCATGGGGTAGAAATATCAAGTTGAAGCTCTCAATGATTGAACTTCTTTTATCTGCCAAATTAATAAACTCAAAGAGAAAAAGTCAAACAAATCATTGCAATAATGATTATCCTCCCCAACTGCAAAGAATATACCCTTTTTTATTACCTAATGGCTAATAGATTCTCTGCCTCTTATGAACTCTAACGCTTCGCAGCTCCATGAGCTTCTTCCTCCATAGCGTCGCAAGAACGATGGCCGAGAAACTGCTGCAACGACCACCGTTCGTCGGCTGGCTCGAACTGCTCGGTGCTGCAAACTGACAGGTGTCAGTCTCCCAATTGGGTTTTCTAACACTGGGCTTTGATTCTTCTTACACAAGTTCTCTAGATCGGCCACCAACGCCTGATAACGGCGGCGCTCCTCCGAGTTATTAGGTGAGTTTACGGCGGTTTCGCTGCTGCTCGAAGACAAGAAGGAATTATACCGTTGACCGTTGTTGTCAGATCTTAGTGGGAACTGCTTCAAGAGACATGCTTCGTCTTCGAAGGATATTACATCCTTCTGATTCTTGAACGCCGACATGAGCAAGATTCGCCCGTAATCCTAACAAAACGAAGAAGAAAGAAGAAAAAAAAAACCCATCAGCCGAATTTAACTGATAGCCAAGATTTTCTTGCGATTGGAGGACCTTTTGGTCTTGAGAGAGGTCGTGGAGAGGGATAAAGTAAGATCTGTCGACGATCAAACCCTTGATGCCTCCCACGGCGTCGTAGGCCACGCCGGTCGTTGTTCCAGATTCCGGCGATGAGGAAGGAAAGTGAAGGTACGTCTTCGTATCTTCGACGGCGCAGGCCATGGCGTGTTGCACCGTAATATTCCACTTTGTAGATTCGTTCGTCGTCTTTCCCAGCTTTCGTCCAGTGAATATTTCCTGTTTGTTAGCCATGTTAGAATTCTGAAGAAAATAAAATAGAAGAAAAGTGCCATGTTTGTACTATACTTGCAGCTTCTGAGGATCGGCGGAGAGCCAAAAACGAAAATCCTTGACAGTTTTTATGTTCTCCTTACACAGACGAAGATCGATAGGACCACCTTTGGCCCCAATGTTCTTCAGTTTTTGCAGTGGATCAGAAAGCGATGGAGGGTTACTCTTGTCACGGCCTGAAAAAGGGATGAAAAGAAAGATGACAAATAAATCATTGAGTCAACAAGCCCATACTTAATTAATATTCGAATAATACATTTGCTGCGGCCATCTTTGACCATAAACACCTCGGACCAAGCTTCCTTCACTACACCAACTGAACCTCCATGGTTGTCTTCTCTCACGAACCTTGCAACTAGTTTGCACTCGCAGTTATTCGTCCACTTTGAGTCTTGTCCCAGCTTGGCGTTCCTAAGGTAGCCCACGCCTTCCTTGAGATCAACGTACTGAGCTTTCGAAAAATGAGGTTTATTCGCCTTATTATTGCTGCATTCGCCTTCAGCATTTGGTGTAGTGTTAGCTTCGCGGATTAGAATCTCAGCCTTCTGACAAGATTCGGGTCCTTGGTTGATGACCTTCTCGCCATCTTTGTCCATTAGAGCTAACCTTATGGTCTTACCTTCTTCGCTTTTGATTTCTGTGCCTGTTAGAATTGGGGACGATATCTTGTCCAAGAACTTGAGCTGCAAAATCTGCATCTCATGATGATCAACTTCGTCGTTTGCCCTGAATCATGTGTTTAAGGAAAGACCTTTACCATATCGGTTATTATTACACTACTTTACAACGACGAACGTGTAAGAGATTAGGGATCGATGATTCAACAGAGAAACTCACATATTTGGGGCGATAGGCAATTTTTCCAGAAACAATTCAATACCCTCGCGCACCTGATTGAAAGAGAAGAAAAGTGAAGGACTTTCTCGTGAAAGTAATTAAGCTTAAAATTCAATGCAATAGAAAAGAATAATGGATGAGAAGATATATACTCACAATCCTTCGAAACCAATCCTCGACGTATGCCGTGTCTTTCTGCGCAGTAGTAATTATATTCTGCATAACCAACCGATGGAGTTCTTTCCTCAAAACCCTGCCACGAAAGAATGATCATAACTTGGTCGTGTAATTGGAGTGAAAGGTGAGTGTTAACTTTGATTGATTGGATGGTTGATTTATTTCTTCAGTGCATCATCATCGGAATTGTCAACGTACGTTGTTGATGATGATGAGCTTGCTCTTTCTCCTTCGATTGGCTCCTTTCCTTGAGCAAAAATCTCGATCATCATCTTAACCATTTCCTCCTTCATGTGCCTGATACAAATTATGAAATTTGAAATTAATAAAAAATTTCTAAGCTTTCGCCAATTGAAGGACTGAAAGAACAAAGGAAATCAACTAACTCTCTTGAGGTAAAGATTACAGGGCCATTCCCTAAACTGTCTGAATGTTCTAATCTGCGGTTTTCCATCTCAAGACAAAATCTTTCCGAGAATATCCAAGAATCCTTTCTGACTTAAGCTTAATTATTAATAGAAGCGACTTACGTGTAATGTGATCAGCTGTATTATCTGATGTAATTTGCTAGATTTTTCAAGCCTTAGTTTATAGGATCTGAGTGAAGTTAACTGACAGAGACAAGAGTTGCTTCGAGGAAACTGCGTAATTTAGAGTGAGAAAAATAAATTCAATTGCGCAGAGCAACATTATACATGTGTGGTCATGTATTTCAACCAAAATTCTTTGGTTTCAGTATGTTCAAACATGAAGGAACTATTTTATATTAAATAAAGACTTCATCAAACAATGATGCATGAGTCAACAGCATACGACTATCGTTATCAAAGACGATGGATAACTGCTTTGCTGCTTCGCGGAAGCTGCACACAGTTCTTACTATATTCTTACATTTGTTAATGTTAAGAAGTATCCATATATTGTCTCCATTTCTTTTTCCTGTTCTTGCCCTTTGCTTTCCAACTTGATTTCAAATTTATATAATAGACTAGTTAAATGTGCCTCGGAAATACATGCAGAAAAATTCTCAAAATCATATTGACAGTGAACAAACAAAAAACCTCGTAATTGCTTTTTTTTGTTGTTGTGCAATCTACAGGTGTGCTGCTTTCTATGGATTTGTTTGGTGAATTTAATTCAATTTTGTTTGGTAAATACTACTACTTACGAGCATCTGATTGCAAGAAAAAAGTTTTGACTTTGTTGCATTCCCAAAATCTGTATCTACGTTCAGAAGACATTCAGGCGAAGCACAATCTGCAATTTTTTTTTTCGGAACACAATCTGCAATTTTTTTTTTCGGAACACAATCTGCAACTTGAGGACCACCACTTCAAACTGATCACCCATTTGTATTACTTTTTGGGACATTTTCATTTCAACCCCCTCATAACTATTATTTAGGATTCAGGCCCTCTTAGCAAAAAAATTAGTTTTAAGGACCCATTTTCTGCAGTACCACTTCATTGCTCTGACATACCAGTATGTTGAAATTTTATAACACAAAACCATAATCCAGTACCAGTTTATGATCATCAGATACCAGTTTATTTTCCGCATGACATACAAGTATGTTTAAAGTTTATAATACAAAACGATCAAATACCAGTTCATATATATTTTATACCACTTTTTTACACCACACAAAATGAGTCCTTTAACCTAAAGAATTCTTAAATATGATCTGAATTCGAAATCAAACCCTGGTCTGTTTTGGAATTGACCCTTTTGACCGCATAAAAGATCTAATTATTGCGACTTCTTAAAAAGCAAAAATGAAAATAAATATATGGGTTCTATTACTTTCTCCACCCTCCTCTTCATCTTATAATCAAAAGAAGTATATCTTACGTAATTGCAAACTGCTACCTCAATTCTTTTACGCGTGTGATCTGATCAATGTATCTATTTGTTTAAGCACATACTATAGCTAATTATACGGTGGATGAAACATGCGTAGCTGTTCGAAAGAATCATAGTCATTAGTCAAAACTGTGAATGAATATTCCCAAATTGTCCGAATCTTCACTAGCAGAGGACATCACCTGGGGCTGAAATGCCTGGAAAAAATAATGCTAGAGATCAGAAATAGAATATAAGCCCATGAGAGATAATATTACAAAAGATTCAATCTTTTTCAACAGTATCGTTTCTGAGTTCGTTTGCTGATCTACTAATGGGGCGAAAGTGGGTTCAGCATACTGCCCAAGAATCTCCATTGGTTGAGAAATCTTCGCATGATTCACCGTATCTTCCCAGAGTTTTGCAGACTTCATTTGCATTATCTAATAAAGTCCACCCATCCCATTCAAACTCAATAAAATAAAAAAAATGGCAGTGTTGGGCTTAGATATTCGATATTAGTTCTTACATCTATGCGAAGATACTCGGGGTTCTTGCCATGTTCAGCAAGAAAATCCTTCACAGTATGGACGTTTTTGCCCTTTAGCCTCCCATGGTAAGGCCCATTTTTTCTGATGTTACGTAGCCTCCACACTTCATTACCGAGCGAAACTTGTTTAACCTTTTTGCTCACTGAAAAAAAACCCAAAAAAGTCAACATTAAGTACCCGTTTTCGACTCCGTAGCTTCGTCGATGAGCTCAACCCATAGAGAGATTCCCAGTTCTTGAAAAGTTTTACCAGTGTAAACTGTCTTTATATCATCGCCTACGATGGCTAGTTTCAGATCTCTTGGCTGGTCATGAGAATACCTGCCACTGGTAATAAGTGTTAAAAGATGTAAAGTGCCTACGCATTCTTGGGCCAAACATGTTCTATGTGGGCTTTCGCAATTTATTGTTGAGCCCACTTTAGAATCATTAATAGCCCAAATTGGAGAGCTTCTAGAAACCTTGAAGTCTTTTTATTCAGAAGAGAATAGCAATACGACGAACTTCTTTTCCTCTAAGAACTCATTCTTCATCTCTGTGAATCTAGGGTTTTCAAGGATGATTGGATCCTTTATTCTTAGTCCGTATCCTTCTTTCTGAAGATCTCGACATTGAGCCGAGTTCGTAAGCTCTGTTGGATGCGGGCGAATTCCTAGAAGCGATTATGTTTCTGGTCTTGTAAAAGATAAGTTTTCTGTTACCCTCGGAGATTACATACCCTGTGATAAAACACCCGATCCGTCTCTACTGACATAACCACTCTATTTTAAGAGTAACATCTATCCTTTGGCCCCTCGGGCAACCCGAATGCCTCGGGAAGAAAGACCCAGGTCAGCAACAGAGAGCTCACGTCAATAGCACCTCGAGTGATTATCCCGAGATCGGGGATAAGTGCACGAGACCCTACAGCAAAGGGGATCAATAAAACCTCGGATGATTATCCCGAGACCGGGGAACGAATGCATGAGACCCTCTAGCAAGGGGAAAAGTAACCCCTCGTCCACTACCCCGAGGCCCGAGGGTAATGCGCAACAGAGAGCTCACGTCAATAGCACCTCGGGTGATTATCCCGAGACCGGGGAACGAATGCATGAGACCCTCTAGCAAGGGGAAAAGTAACCCCTCGTCCACTATCCCGAGGCTCGAGGGTAATGCGCATCTTAGAAGACTTTGGCCTCCTACATAAGAAACTGCCATGATCCCCACTCCGTAGCGTCAGTATGCTAGGCGACAGGTAACTGCCCATAACGGAAACCATTAGACGTGCCATCGTGGGTAGGTAATGGTCAAGCCCGAGAGAAACGGTGAAGGGGTAAAACTGCTCAAAAACCGCCCCAACTCGGATCCCCTATAAATACTGCATGCCTCGACCAAAACAGGTATTGATTTCTTACGTATCCTGCTGTTACTCTGTTCAATTCATCACTCACATACACATTGGAGCACGCCATTTTTATGCTACTTCAAGCCTGGAACATGGAAAATACCCTCTTGACCTAGGCAAGAGGGCAAACGACCCCCAAACCTTATCCTGTTTTCAAGTCTCCAGGCAAGCTCGCGGCGGAATTAAGGCGGGAAACGCTCGTTAGTCGTTCAACGCGGTAGATCAATTTTTCGGCGGCATCAACTTGGCGCCGTCTGTGGGAAACGCTAGCTTCTCTCAAAGTAGAAATTCAGTATGGTGGTTGTCGAAAATGATCACACACCGCCTCCCGATGGCAATGGGCAGAACCCCCCTGACCCTGCCGCGATGTTCGCCGCGGTCATGCGCGAGATGTGGAGGATCGGCGCTGATGTGGGAGTTTTGATGGCCGAAAGAAACCAGAGAGGTAATAGAGACAGACAGAACAGAGGACGCAACGCTGGACGAGAAGATGCCCAGCGTGAAACGAACGGAGAGCATGATGCTGAGTCAGGGACGGGAGAGCACAGCGACGATCACCACACTCTGGCGTCAATACAAAGGAGAGCCCGAGCAGAGAGGAGGAGACGCGCCGACCAGCAACGCGCTGACCGACAAACAGCCGACTTGGAAAGAATGAGGGAAGAGCTTCGCCAACTTCAGAATCTCGCCAACCCCCAAGAGGCTCCCATCCTTCCTCGGGCCTCGCCTTTTTCACCCGAGGTTTTGGCGGCTCCATTGCCCGGGCACTTCCGATCTTTCGAGATGGGAAAGTACGACGGTTCTGGACCCCCCGAGGACCACTTGGCTGCTTTTGAAGGCAATGCGGCGTTATACCAGCTAAGCGACCCCGTGAAATGCCGACTCTTTGTGACTACTTTGACGAGGGGAGCTCAATAGTGGTTCACTTTGTTGCCACCTGGAGGAATCAGAAGCTTCAACGATCTCACCAACCACTTTTTGAAGGACTTCTCGAGTAATAGGAGGCGGCCCTCATCGGCAGTAAAGCTGTTAAACATAAAACAGGCTGACACAGAGAGCTTAAGAGACTATCTTCGTCGTTTCAACCAAGTGAAAATGGAAGTCCCCAATGTCGCACCCGAGTTGCTTATCGGGGCATTTCACCACGGCCTGAGAGACGGGGACTTATTTAGATCGCTAGTGAAGAAATAGCCTACCACAGTGGAGGAGTTGACAGCTCGGGTGGAAAAATACGTTCGGGTTGAAGAATCGCGGGCCCAGGAACCTGAGGACAGGAAGCGCAAGAGTCCTCCTCGAGAGCGTCGAAAGAGCCCACCAAGGAATCAAGACCGCAGAATATTCCCTCGAAGGGATGATCGCCCTTACCCGGTATCGGCACTTCCACGAGCGGACTACCCGAAGCTGCGGGTGAACAAACTTCGGGCGTTAGAAATATGCGAGGAGGACGATTTCCTTCGCCGACCCCCTTACATCGATGGCAACCCGAGGAGACCAATATCTAACACTTACTGCAATTATCACCACGAATACGGACATACTACAGAGGAGTGTTTTCAGCTGAATCGAGAGCTAGAAAAGTTAATCGCAACCAACCCCGAGCCGCGAGCCAAGCTTGCGGGGGATGAGGGTGGCTTCGGGACCAGGTCCAGATATCCTGGGGCGGGGAATCGGTTTAACACCCGACAAGACCGCCAGCCTCACAATCAGAAAGAGGCGCCGAGAAGAACACCAGAGACGGAAGAGAGACGAGGCCCAAGGCCAGTAGGGAACGACACGCAAAGGAACCAGGACAATAGAGACACGGGACGCCGGAGGTCACCAGAAAGGACTGCACCCCGACAGATCAACATAATCTCGGGAGGACCTACAGGAGGGGATTCCAACCGAGCAAGGAAGGCCGGGGTTCGCCGGTTGGAAAACTTCGAAATCAAAGTGGGAAGTAAGCGTTCGGGACCTACTATCAGCTTTGGTCCTGAGGATTTTCATGGAGGCGACGATTCTCATGAGGACGCCTTGGTCATTCGAGCTGAGGTGGCCAACCATGACGTTGGCAAGGTCTTCGTCGATAATGGAAGCTCTGTCAACATAATATACAAGAAGGCCCTCGATCAAATGGACTTGGGAGCATACTCCATGGACAAGGTGGAAACGGCTCTGTTTGGCTTCACAGGACACTGCATTGAGGCCGTGGGAATCCTGCATCTCCCACTCACCCTCGGGAAAGGGGACACCCGGAAAACGCGAATGGCGCCATTCATGGTCATCAATGGAACGAGCCCGTACAACATCATCCTAGGGAGACCTGCCCTGACCTCTTTCAGGGCCATTGCCTCGGCTCTACACCAGAAGATAAAATTCCCCGTAGGGGACAAGGTTGGGGAAGTTTTGGGAGATCGCAAGATGGCCAGAAAATGCTACGTGGAAGAGGTTCGTGCAGAGATCAAGTCCTCAAGGACCCGAAGGGAGGATCATCCGAGAGAAAGAGAAATGTTATACACCATCGGAGTAACTAAAATGGAGGACAAGGAAGAAGAAACTGAGGAAATAATAATCAACCCGCCGGAGGGAGCAGTCAAGATCTCCAAGGGTTTACCTCGAGACCTTAAGGAGGACCTGATCAGATTGTTGAAAAGGAATAAGGATGTATTCGCATGGGCGTCTAAAGACATGGTTGGCATAGACCGGGGAATCATCGAACATAGGCTGAATGTCTCTCGGACTACCCGACCTATTTTCCAAAAAAGGAGACATCTCAACGCGGAGAAAGACGCCGAGGCGCGACGCCAGGTCGAGGAACTTCTCGAAGCAGGACACATTCGGGAGGTCAAGTTTCCTACATGGCTTTCTAACGTGGTCTTGGTTCCGAAGTCTTCGGGCAAGTGGCGCATGTGTGTGGACTTCCGGAACCTGAACGAGGCATGCCCGAAAGATTGTTACCCTCTACCGCGGATAGATCAGCTGGTGGACTCCACCTCAGGACATGAGCTACTTTGTTTTCTCGACGCCTTCCAAGGGTACAACCAGATTCTACTCGCCGAGGAAGATCAAGAAAAGACAAGCTTCATAACCGGCGGAGGGACCTACTGTTACACTGTCATGCCCTTCGGATTGAAAAACGCCGGCGCAACCTACCAGAGGCTGATGGATAAAGTCTTCAAGGAACAGATCGAGAGAAATGTAGAGGTTTACGTAGACGATATCCTGATCAAGTCTCGGGAGAAAGGCTGCTTCTTGGCTGATGTCCAAGAAACACTTTCGACCGCCCAAAGGTACAACCTAAAGATGAACCCTAGCAAATGCACCTTTGGAGTAAGTTCGGAAAAGTTCTTAAGGTACATGGTAACAAGGAGAGGAATCGAGGCCAACCCCGACAAGATCAAAGCTCTAATGGACATGACATCCCCCCGGAGTTTGAATGAGGTTCAAAGACTGACAGGAAGAATCACAGCCCTCTCACGGTTCATTTCTCGATCCGCCGACCGCAGTCTACCATTTTTCAAGGTATTACGCAAAGTCCAAAACTTTGAATGGACACCCGAATGTGAAAAGGCCTTCCAAGATTTGAAGGAATATTTGAAGAAGTTGCCCGTGCTCAATAAACCACTACCCGGGGAAGAGTTAATAGTTTATCTGGCGGCATCCCCTCGGGCAATCAGTTCTGTGTTGGTTCGGGAAGAGGAAAGAGTACAGAAACCTATCTACTTCGTGAGTCACATCCTCAAGGGTCCTGAAACAAGGTACACAAATTCCGAGAAACTACTGTTGGCCCTCCTCATCACTGCCAGGAAGTTGCGACCCTACTTTCTGTCGCACCCGATTGCGGTATTGACTAACCACCCTATCGGGAAGATCGCCACACGACCCGACATCTCGGGAAGGGCAATCAAGTGGTCGACGGAGTTGGGAGAATATGACATCCAATTCAAGCCTCGGGCCGCAATCAAGGCACAGGCTTTAACTGATTTCATGGTGGAGATGGTCGGAGATGGTCCCGAGGAGATGTGGAAGATGTTCGTGGATGGTTCCTCCTGCAGCTCGGGGAATGGAGTCGGAATACTTCTCATATCGCCTTGGGGGGAAGAGACCAACCTAGCCATTAGGCTAGATTACAAAGCATCAAATAACGAAACAGAGTATGAGGCTCTACTTGCTGGACTTCGAGCAGCACGGAGAATGGGAATCACCCGCTTGGTAGTGCACTCGGACTCCCAACTCGTGGTTCAACAGTTAGAAGGAAACTTTGCCATCAAGGGCCAAAATTTAGAGAAGGACGTCAAAGCATTCGAGGAAATCAAGGGGGGCTTCGAGGAGCTCCACATCGTTTTAATCACCCGAGCCCAGAACGAGAAGGCCGACCAAATAGCTAAGTGGGCCAGCGCCATCGGACCACTCGAGGAAAAAGGAGGGTCCTCACCATCTGGCAGGTTGAAGACCAAAATGTGCCCGATCCAGATATAGCCCGAGAAGATTGGAGATACGAGATCTACCAATACCTGCGCCACAAACTCCTTCCCGAGGACAAAGCCTTAGCCCGAAAACTCCTGCGAAGGGTCCAGCGTTTCACCCTGATCGACACGACATTGTTCAAAAGATCTTTCGCCGGACCTCTCCTCCGATGCGTTTCTAAGGAAGAGGGGGAATATGTCCTTCGAGAAATTCACGAGGGAATCTGCGGGAGCCATATCGGGAGTCGGGCGTTGGTGAGAAAGGCACTTCTCGCAGGATTCTTCTGGTCGACGATGAAGGGAGATGCCATGAAAACAGTCCGGAGCTGTCAGAGCTGTCAGAAACATGCGAGCCTGCAAAGAATGCCCGCGGAAGCCATGAAGTCGGTAACATCCCCGTGCCCTTTTGATCAATGGGGACTCGATATCGTCGGGCCATTCTCTGGAAACGTTGCTCAAAGGAAGTTCCTGCTGGTAGCCGTGGACTACTTCTCGAAGTGGGTTGAAGCTGAGGCCATGACCAAAATCACCGAGGCAGCCATCACCGCATTCATCTGGAAAAACATCATTTGTCGATACGGGATACCAAGGAGACTAGTATCCGATAACGGAAGGCAATTTAGCGGGAAGAAACTAAAGGAATGGTGCAACGAACTCGGGATAGAACAAATCTTCACCTCAGTGGCATATCCTCAAAGCAATGGCCAGGTGGAGGTGACCAATCGCACCATCGTACAAGGATTGAAGACCAGACTCGAAGGACTCGAGAAGTCATGGTTCAACGAACTCCAAAGTGTCCTATGGTCATATAGAACGACGCCTCGAGAGGGAACCAATGAGACTCCCTTCAGCCTAGTCTACGGGAGCGAAGCAGTACTGCCCGCGGAAATTGGCATGGAAAGCGCCCGAATCCTCACTTACCCCGAGGACAACGATTGTCTCCGCATGGAAGACCTCGATCTGATCGAGGAAGGAAGAGAAAGAGCCGCCATCAGGATGACCGCCTACTAGAGGAGAATGACTAAGTCCTACAATCGCCGGGTCCGAGGCAAGAAATATGTGGAAGGGGACTTAGTAATGAAAGAGATCCTGAACCAAGAAGGAAGAAAGAAATTAGAGCCTAAGTTCGAAGGACCCTATCGCGTCATCAGGAAAGTTGGAGAAGCCTCTTACAACCTTGAGGACGCCAGTGGAAAACAGCTCGATCGCCCGTGGAACGCCCGCAAACTGCGGAAGTATTATCCCTAGAGGGGGGTACCCTCATTACGCATTTATTTCCTTTGATTTTTATATGTTCTTTTTCTAGCTTGCCTCTATCGCTTTGAGATGTAAGCTATACCAAGATATTAATGAAGCTTGCTTTCTTTCTATACGAGGAACGTTCGAAGCGAAAACTTAAAGTACTAAAAAGACATGAAGACCCGGGTAGAAGACATTCACAAGAAGGCAATCACTTTGAAACCCTCGGGACTATCTTCCCTTGGGTAAGCTCCTATGTGCACACTAAATTCCCTCTACGAGAGGCTGAGATATTCCTTCCCCAAGGGAAGGGAGATTTTTGCGCACATTGATATCCCTCTACGCGAGGCAGCGCCATCTCTATATAAGCTAGAGGCAAAGAAGGCCCCTCAGGACAACGGCCCCTCGGGTAATATAAACTGCGCACACTGATTATCCCTCTACGAGAGGCTGAGACAATCCCTTAGGGGAAAATATTTTTGCGCACATTGATATCCCTCTACGCGAGGCAGCGCCACCTCTATATAAGCTAGAGGCAAAGAAGGCCCCTCGGGACAACGGCCCCTCGGGTAATATAAACTGCGCACACTGATTATCCCTCTACGAGAGGCTGAGACAATCCCTTAGGGGAAAATATTTTTGCGCACATTGATATCCCTCTACGCGAGGCAGCGCCACCTCTGTATAAGCTAGAGGCAAAGAAGGCCCCCCAATAACCCCTCGGGTATTATAAACCGCACATATTGATATCCCTTTACACGAGGCAACATCACCTCCAGGTGAATCAGAAGTCGGGAAGTATCTCATGGAATCGCCGAGGCTCTCCTTGGACCGGGGGGACGCCCTCGGCCCGAGGTAAGAGACCTCAAGCCACATGTCATCACAAACTACAAACTGCACGAAGCGGACATAAAGCAATCATACAGGGAGGCATGATTCAGGTATCTTAAAAAAATCCTTTATTTATCTAATACTGCAAATTTACGGCGGATAGGAAAGACAAAAAGCAAAGGCATATACGGAAAGCAAAGAATAACAAGGACTAAAGACCAAACTCTAAAGAAAATCGTCCGACTAATCCTTCTCGGCTGGACCGTCCCCTCGAGAGGCATCGCTACTTTCGCCCAACTCGAACTCATCCCAAAGACTTTTCCCCTTTATTGGCTTCGGTGGAGAGCGCCGAGGGGCCAAGGCCATAAAAGCCGCCTCGGGAGTTAGGAAATTGAAGGGATGCGCATTTTCTGGAAAGCCATTCGCCCTAATCCGGGACAAGCACCCCTGAAACCCGAAGTTGAAGTACATGGTGGCCGCCTCGGACACCTTCTCCACGGGGACCAGTTTGGGATTGGGTTGATGTTCACGACCGCGACGGATCTCTCGCTCCGAGTGGAGCTCTTGACGAAGTTTGCCGACCTCAAACTGAGCCCTAGCTAGTTGATCTTTCAAACGACCCACTTCTTGAGCTTCTTCACTAACCCGCATGGTCATCTCCACATTGCAAGACCGCGCCGACTCAGTCATTTTCTGCTGAAGGCGATATCGCCGAACCCCCTCACAAGACAAGGAATAGGCCTGAAGACGAAAGGAAGAAATCAAAACGTGCACTCAATCGGAGAGGAAAAAAGCTGTATCTACCTGACTAAGAGACAGAGCCCACTCCTTCCAGAAAAAACCATCAGATAACTCCTTGGCAAAGTCCTTCTCCGCGGGAGAGAGGAAGTTCATCATATAGGATAGAGAAGATTCCCCATCTTTTTCCAACAGGAAAGGGGGGTGAAGAGGAGGTCGGGGTGAGGAAGGACCTTCGCGCAAAGAAACAGGAGGCGTAGGAGGCGATGGCCTTACTCGCTTAGGTCGCCCCACCTCTTGACGTGGAGTCGATGCCTCACCCTCGGGAGTATCTACCGAAGGCTCACCACGCTCCCTACGTGCGCGTACCGAGACACCTTTAGTACGGACGGCCAGAACGGGCAGGACACCTGAACCATCGCTTACTGAAGAAAGGAAACAGTCAAAGAAGAAGGGACCAAAGCATGGAAACAAAGGATGAGCATACCTAGAATGCGAGGAGAAGCAGTCACCCCAACGGGCACGTCGGACACCAACTCCTTCACAGAGAAGCTTCGGCCATCGACCCGATCCATGAACACCCGTAAGAGGTCGGGATCATTACCCGAAGCTTGACAATGGTCTCGCCACTGAAGTAAGGAGAACCGGCGATCTCGGTGCTGGGGGGAAGGGCGTACATAGAAGAACTTATTCATCCATCCCTTGGTAGCATTGAAATTGTCATGAAAGACGTCAGTAGGGGGCACAAAAACAAATTTGCCAACATCCCTCTCGCACACGCGGAAGAAATTAAGGATTAGTTTAGTGGTAAGAGGGAAGCTAAGTTTGCGGGCGACAGCAGCTAGAGCCAAGAGCAGGCTACAAGAGTTAGGAAATATCTGACCGGGGGAAATGCCTATGGCTTCACAAAGGTCAAGAAGGAAAAGGGGTATGGGGAACCTCAGCCCCATGTCTACTTGGTCAGTGAAGAATGTCAAAAAACCAATAGGGGGTGAGGATGCTACTTGCAAGGGACCGGGCAGCTGAACCTCATAGTCAGAAGGAATCCTGGCCTTCTCAAGGCATTCCTCAAGCAGCGGAGGGTTGAGGGTTGACACTTTTATCTGGTACCACGGAAAATTCACCTTTGACCGAGCATCCTCCGCCTCAGCGGACCATCTGGCTAAGTTCTTGCGATAACTCTTGTCCTTATCGTCTCCTTGAGGGATTGGCGACTTCACGCCGAAAGCTGGGTCGGGCTTTATGCCCGAGTCGAACCGAAGACTCGAAGAACCACCAAAATTGAAAGGAACGTGCTCTGTTTTGGGAAAATAGGCAGCCACGCGTTTGCCCTTGGAGGAGGAAGAAGAAGCCATGAAAATTTTAGGAAGTAAAGAGCACAAATACGACACTATGAAGGAAGAAAGCAAGGAAACGACAAATTGTAAAAGTGAGAAAGCCCCATATTTATAGATAAGTCCCAGACTTGGGTAAGGAGTCAGTAAGTTCAAATACAAACGGCTAGTTGACCAAGTCCGCGATATTCTCGGACGTTCGTGGCCGAATCCTAAGGAAGACCAAATCCTAAAGGTAGCACCGCTAAATTCTCGGGCACGAAATTTTAGGAGAAACTGTGCACGGGTAATGCGTAATCTACACTATTTTTGGATAAGCGGATGAGGGTCTGATCAAAACGGGCACTGCCGTGATCCACAAGGTCGAGGAGGATACCCAGGACTCGAGTGCAGAATGGTGCCATCCTCGGGCATAATTCCGAGGGTTGGGAAGCTTGAAGATGAACAGTCAACGTAAGAGATTATACGTGTACAGGGAAGATAAATAACACCAGGAAAAAAAGGCCCGAAGGCTCTGCAGTCATTATGCCCCAAGGGGCTATATCCATACACACCGAAGAGGAAAACATACATATATATATATATATATATATGTATATTAGGGTGCATTACAGTCATCCCAAAAAAGAAAAAGAAAAGAAAACACTCAAACGGCCGAACCGGCCTGACCTTCACCCCCAGCCACGACCCTGGGTCTCTCCACGACGGCCTCCTCCATCTGATCCTCATCCCCAGCATGCTCCTCTTGGACTTCTTCACCAACTGGCTCCTCAGGCACCTCAGTCTCCTCGGCCTCCTCCTGGATACCATCCCCCGAAGCACCCTGCACCTCCTCGAGCACAGGTTCAATAACCCTCGCCAATCTTGGTGGCGGAATAGGCGTCCTCGAGGGACCGCTGTCATCGCGTGGCTCGGGCAGGTAGCCCTCGTTGGGGGTTTCCTTCAGGGTTTGAAGGGCGTCAAGGAACTCGAAGGGGTGGTCGGTCCGGCTATACCCATGCGCTCGAAGACGGGAAACGCAACCATAGAAGCCCCACTTGAAGTAGGTCTTCATCTCCTTCAGGTGGTTGCGCTTGGGGATATAATTCTGCTCCAAGTCTCTTTCCCAATCCTTCCGCTCATCGACCCGAGCCACCTCCGATCTCGAGAGATGACGTTGAAGTTCAGCGGCATCCTCCTGGAGTTTTTTCTCCAGAGCCTTAGCATCGACTACCTCTTGCTCCAATTCCTCTATCCTCTTGCGAAAGTCAACTTCGGCCTGGGATAACGCTCTATTCCGTTCGGAAAGTCGGGAGACACGCTTCATGGCCTCAGTCCCCAGAGAGAGCGACTATGTAGAAAGAACCTTAATAAGCTTAAAATGACTCGGCGGAGCAGAAAGCAGGAAGAAATACATACCTGCCCGAGGGTGACACCAAGAAGGCTCCTAAGGTCAGGGTAGGAAAGCTCGCAGGTATAATGCCTGTTGGCTTCATTAGGGAACTCCCGAAGGAACTCCCAACCCTCATCCTTCGAAGGGTCATTAAAGAAGGCGGGCTGCTTAGCCCGACCCAATGCGACTTGTCCTCCCGGAGGTGAGGAAGCAGGCTGACTTGAAGAACCTCGGTTTCTTTTTGCTGAGGCCCCTCCTTGAGAAGAAGCAGCTCTCTTAGGTGCAGATTTCTTCACCCCCGAAGAAGTGGCGGGAGCTTTGCCCTTACCCTTGGATCGGGTATTCGGAGCACTCTGAGAGGGATTAAGCCGTGGAACGTCCTCGTCTTCCTCATCCGCAAGAGCAATTACCTCAGCTAGCGTCATAAGTTGTTCTGCAAGGATGACATAGGAGAGGTTAGATTCTCGAGAGAGAAAAAGTTAGCCGATACCCGAGGGCGTCTTATTTATACCTAGGGAGTCGGATGGGAGAACGGCTTTGGAGCAGAAACTATAAGCATAAAGGAGCTCATCCGTTCGGAGTTTCGTAGCGTAGTAGCGACGCCCACTCAGTTTAGACAAGAAGGCCTCCACCCGAGCAGCTGGCTCAGGGGGAAGGGGATGAGAAATGAAGACATCATCATTCCAGGAAAAGGAAAGAAGCTCCCTCTCGACACTATTTGCCGAAGGCTTGACGTAAAAAAACTTACTCATCCAGCCTTTGTGGGAAGAGGGGTTACCTCGGATGAACCCGGGAGTGTGAGAGGGGGTAAAAAAGAACTTTCCCTCTTCCTTTTTGTTCAGCTTTAAGAAAGCCAAAAGCATGGTGATCGAGGGTTCATAACGGAAGTGAGAGAGAATGACGGCTAAGGAAAGAAGGAGACTAAAGGAGTTAGGAGCTAATTGAGCAGGGGAAATCCTGAAGTATCTACAAATATCGACAATAAAGCGAGGCATGGGAAATCTAAGACCCATCTCGACCTGATCAAAAAAATATGTACCATAGCCTTCGGGGGGAGCGCTGGCTAGGTCGGTGGGGGAAGGGATCACGACTTCAAAATCATCGGGAAGGCCCGAAAGTGATTTCAATTTAGGAAGGTCTAAAGCTTTGAAAGTTGAGACTTTAATTCGGTGCCATCGGATACCGGGCGACGAGCCCGAAAGTTCTCGACCTCCCCAATCCAGGCGCTAAAAGCCCGACGAAAAGCCCCCAGATTAGGAAAGTCCTCCTCACGAGGAGGAATCGGCTCCTGGATAACACGAGGGGGAGGGGCAAGGGGAATAGAAGTGGTGGCCTCAGAATCCAAAGAACGATCCCCCGAAGAACCCTCCTCAAGGCCTACGGAATCTGTCTTCAAAGGACCCTCCTGAGGAATTTCAACATCTACCCGAGGACTACCCCTCGCATTAACTACAGGACTGCCCGAGCCCTCAAAGGAATAGCTACCACTATCGGAAGAACTACTATCACTGCTGCCCGATCCCCCTGAGCCCTCAGTAGAACTACCCGGAATAATATGGGAACTCTCACCGGAACTAGAAGACATAGCTAGGCAAGAAAAGAAGCTAAAGGAAGAAATACTTACAGGAACCTAAAAAGCTCGGAAGAAAGGGCAGAAGGGCTCGGGAACTCGGAAAACTTCGCGTAGAGAGAGAGTAGTGAGAGAAAGTGGAAGAAAAGGAAATGAAGGAAATATGTGGGGTATATATAGGCCCCATATGTCCTATCCGAGCCCTTGGATCGTGATCTTATCAACGGCCATGTCGATCCGCGCCAACAAAACCACGATCCACGTCAATCTTCGGAACGCGCGCTAAAATTCCCGCCCAAACGTCCCATCAGAGCCATCCATTGAAATAGCGACGCGTGGCAGGGAAGAGGAAACGGTTTTGAAAAAAGAAAAGGAAGGACCCTAGAAACATTGAGCACACCCCAAGAGCGATTGGGCCTGACCAAGTACCATGGCGATCTCCAAGGACAATGACGGTTCGGGTATTTCACCACCACTACATACAACGTCCAAAATTCACCAAACTCTTTTGGACTAATCGAAGGGGACTATTGTTACCCTCGGAGATTACATACCCTGTGATAAAACACCTGATCCGTCTCTACTGACATAACCACCCTATTTTAAGAGTAGCATCTATCCTTTGGCCCCTCGGGCAACCCGAATGCCTCGGGAAGAAAGACCCAGGTCAGCAACAGAGAGCTCACGTCAATAGCACCTCGGGTGATTATCCCGAGATCGGGGATAAGTGCACGAGACCCTACAGCAAAGGGGATCAATAAAACCTCGGATGATTATCCCGAGACCGGGGAACGAATGCATGAGACCCTCTAGCAAGGGGAAAAGTAACCCCTCGTCCACTACCCCGAGGCCCGAGGGTAATGCGCAACAGAGAGCTCACGTCAATAGCACCTCGGGTGATTATCCCGAGACCGGGGAACGAATGCATGAGACCCTCTAGCAAGGGAAAAGTAACCCCTCGTCCACTATCCCGAGGCCCGAGGGTAATGCGCATCTTAGAAGACTTTGGCCTCCTACATAAGAAACTGCCACGATCCCCACTCCGTGGCGTCAGTATGCTAGGCGACAGGTAACTGCCCATAACGGAAACCATTACAAAGACGTGCCATCGTGGGTAGGTAATGGTCAAGCCCGAGAGAAACGGTGAAGGGGTAAAACTGCTCAAAAACCGCCCCAACTCGGATCCCCTATAAATACTGCATGCCTCGACCAAAACAGGTATCGATTTCTTACGTATCCTGCCGTTACTCTGTTCAATTCATCACTCACATACACATTGGAGCACGCCATTTTTATGCTACTTCAAGCCTGGAACATGGAAAATACCCTCTTGACCTAGGCAAGAGGGCAAACGACCCACAAACCTTATCCTGTTTTCAAGTCTCCAGGCAAGCTCGCGGCGGAATTAAGGCGGGAAACGCTCGTTAGTCGTTCAACGCGGTAGATCAATTTTTCGGCGGCATCATTTTCCCTCTTTGTGCTTAGCCTCATATGATGTATATTGTGTAAATTTGTTGATCAACAATAAAGGGTTTAATTGTTGGCCGTGGATGTAGGATTCCTCCAAAGAATCCGAACCACGTAAATGAGATGTGTTCAAGATTTTCTTCGTTCTTGTTAGATCGATTTCATTTTTTAACAATAAGTTAAAAAACCAATACATATAAAAGATATGGTAATAATCAGAAATGGAAACAGGCAGAAGCTTGAAATGATCATTATTGTGGATTATTCTATCATGGAAAGGCCCTAATCTACCTTGCGATAGGATCGTTATGAATATGGTATGTAGTGAATATTCCTGACATTATGTTCTGTTAGTTTTAGTATATTTTTTTTTAAACGATAGCTTCAATGTTGTTTTAGTATCGAATGAATGAAGAAAGATTGGAATGAGTGAAGCGTGTCATGATTTTTGAGCCCTTGATTATATAAAGGGAGATTTGAATACTCATTACCTACACAAAATTAAAACAAAACGAAAAAAAAAGGAACAAGGAAAATATATAATATTTGTTATCTGCGCATACCAAAGGGCCACTTCTAGAGTAAAGACGGGTTTTTTGACCTAATGGTGTGCATTCGAGCATGTAATATATCTTATTTATTACGTACATCCATTTTAATTTGTACCTATATATATAATACCCAATAGGAAAATATGTACCAATGTATGCATGTATGTATTGTATGTATGTATGTGAGCAATGGAATCAGCCCTAAGAAACTGCAGAGAAATCGTTGGCCTACAGTTAAAAAAATTCCTGGAAATTTCCCAATAACCTTGAGTTCGTTATGAAAAATATATTCACTTTGAAAATGATCACTTAATAATCATTACAGGAGTTTCCGTGCAAAGTTCGAGCATTTGCTCCTGAAATTACTCTCAATTGTGAAGCTAAATGAATTGAGAAACCGTAATTGATATACAAATGCGTTCCAAAAGTCAAGAGGAAAAATTGGGACTTCAAAGAGAGTAGAGAGCAGAGAAACACACGCGGGATAGACACGCCCTTATGAGCATTCGACACACGTCCATAAAATCTTAAGAACCTAAAATTTTAATTTGTTTATCTATATTGTATTAGTAAATTTACGGGCTAGTGGCGGACCGACTGGGGGCTCGATGAGTTTTTGTACGTTAAAAAATGTAAACCTTTTCTTTAAATATATTTTTGGCTCACACAAGACTAATTTATTATATGTTATTGTATTGAAAAAATATGTTACTATATAGAAAAGAAATAATAATGAAAAAGATTTAAAATGATAAAGTTGAAAAGTTCCCATTAAAAAATCATTGAGTAATAAATAAATAATAAGATCGTTAACTAAAAGATATAAGTGAGAAAAATTATATATATGTTAAATTGGAAATATTTAACTTTTGTAATTATAAATATTTTGGTTGATAGATAAAAGATAAACATCATATCGTACAAAAAAAGATAATTGGGTTATATGAAGAGACATAATTGTGTTGGTAATATAAATTTATTGATGAAATGTGCCTATAATTGTACATAATTTTCATGATAAATTAATAAAGAAACGTTAAAAGACAAAATGTTATATATTTCACTTAAAAAGATGGTATTCAATCCCTTAACCTGTCAATACATGAGCACTTGACCACTACACTACAATCCAAGTCTCGAGATCTCATAGTATAAGCGGTATATATCCGTGTGGCTGGATCAATGGCCCCCAAGCCCCTGCGTAGGTCCGCGGGCATTGAATCTTACAAATGCTAGTTGCTAATGCTACCCCGCGAGCTCAGTCTTGTATAATAATAAATAATACACACGTTTTGAATAAGATGAAAGAAAAACGTAGGAATATTGCTTATCCAATAAAAATTAAACCAAGTCCATCTTTCTCATCGTCCGAATAAACCCAAATCCAATGCTAATTAATTAACACAGACAATCCCAACAGATAATGTTTATTACAGCCCACCTTAAGCGCAATGGCCCATAATGTTGAGTGTGAGTGATCCAAAACTCGGAAAATCGAAGACGGAATTGACCGAAACGAGCTCGGAATGGGAAAGAACGAAGCGACGGAGTATCATCACATCCCCACGGCCACGTGAAGCAAGACCCACGGCCGTGGAGCAGCTGGCAGAAGCTGCAAGAGCTCAGCCCGTCACCCCCACGGCCGTGGACTGTATAACTTGAGGCCATGGGGAATTTCTGGAGGACACCACGGCCGTGGAGCTCATGGCTGTGGCCGTGGAGGTGCTGCCAGAAACTAGCTGAGGCAGCCCGTAACTCCCACGGCCGTGGAGGATTATGACTGAGGCTGTGGGTGTCTTCTTAAGCAGTTTTCTCTTTCGGTTCGATGTTTATCCGATTCATGACGAGGATTGAGGCTTCAAGGGTCAAGATTGAAGCTTGGAGGATCAACTCCCAACTCATTTAGTGGAGAATAACCGGCCAAACTGCTCCCAAGCGGTTTCTACATAACTTGGGGAAGTTACCAAACACACTACAAAAATTGGTTTTTGTGGCCAAGTGTGTAGGTTGAATGACCAATAACTTGCGAACGAGAGAGTTTGAGAGCTTGATGTAAACACGAAAGTTAGAGAGGAAGATCTGATCTTGTAATCTCAAGAGGTGGAATCAATAAAAATTCTCTGTTCGGGTCGTGGACGTAGGCTAAAGTTGTAGCCGAACCACGTTAAGATTTGTGTTCAGATTTTATATCTTTTGTTGTTTTTTCATTTTGATCAAGCTTGATATCGAATCCTTCGATATTGAGAGTCACATACACGAAATTACATCCAAATACGAATCTAGGTTGGCCTAATTCTCAACAAGTGGTGCGCTGAGCGTTGATCGACGCGCGATCGAAGAAATGGCCGCTGCTAGATTTGACATGGAGAAGTTTAATGGCGACAATGATTTCGGCTTGTGGAAGATTAAAATGAAGGCGTTGCTCGTCCAACAAGGGCTCGAAGAGGCTATCAAAGAGGAGAAGGACATGACACCCACGGAGATGGCGCCGGACAAGAATGTAATGAGGGAGAAGGCACATAGCGCAATCGTCAAGCCTCGGCGACACGGTGCTTAGAGAGAAAAACTGAAGTTGAGAAAAGACTAATGAATATTTTATTGACTGATGGCTTAGAACTATTACACGTGAGGAACATATATATAGAGTACATCGTAGCAGAATCAATCACAATCAATCATAATAATGAGCACTAAATAGAGGGATATCTTTTCCTTTATTGACCAGACTACCATATGTAAGAGAATATATATGGGATCATTGATACCATCCATAACCTTTGACAAAATCTTCTGATTGATATCATCTCCTTATTTCTCCATAATTAGTGGATTGACCTAATCCCCCTTATCACTCCACAATTTGTGGGATTCGCCTTATTACTCCCAGGTCATCCACTTGATACTATATTGCCAATACCCTCCCGCAAACTGAGCCGAGGTTGAAGGCACAGTTTGGCGCGAAACGAAGCCAGTGTAGCTTTCGAGACAGATTTGGTGAAGAGGTCGGCAATTTGATCCGTCGAAGGAATATGTTTAGTAACAAGTAGCCCAATAGCAACACATTCACGTACAAAATGGTAGTCCAGTTCGATGTGTTTACTGCGTGCATGAAAGACTGGATTGACTGTCATGTATAAAGCACTGATATTGTCACAATAGATCGTTGGTGGCGGTTGAACGGGGATCCGAAGATCGTTGAGAAGGTAGGTAAGCCAGGTAAGCTCGGCTGCTGTATTAGCCATAGCACGATATTCTGCTCGGTACTGGAGCGCGAGATAGTATGTTGCTTCTTAGCACACCAAGAATCGAGCCGAGAAATGTGCAATAGCCAGTAATCGAGCGTCGTGTCGTGGGACATCCTGCCCAATCAGCATCAGAGAAAGCTGACAATGTGAGAGTAGTTGTAGAAGTGAGATGTAAACCAGTGGAGATCGTGCCCTTTAGGTAACGAAGGATCCGATGGACGAGTTTCATGGGAGCGATCGTCGGTGCATGCATAAACTGAGAGACATAGTTAACACAGTAAGACAAATCCGGACGCGTAAGAGTCAAATACTGAAGTGCTCCCACGATTCCACGATAGTGGGTGGGATCTTCGAGAGGAGGCGCATCAGTCGATGGTTGTAACTTGACGTCAAGCGGAGTTGGCATGGATTTACATTCTAGCATGTGGGATCGCTCCAGGATGGTAAGCGCATAGTGTGATTGAGAAAGATGCAACCCATTAGACGTGGAAGATATCTCAACTCCTAGAAAGTGATGAACTGGTCCAAGGTCCTTCATCGAGAATTCAAAGCTTAATGTTTTAATGAAAGAAGTGACAATGTCATTAGAAGATCCTGTAAGGAGCATATCATCAACGTATAACAATAAGACAAGAACGCCTTTACTAGAGTGACATATAAAAAGAGAAGGGTCAGCGAGACTACAAAAGAAGCCACAAGAAAGCAAAAATTTACTAAGCATGTCGAACCAAGCACGAGGTGCCTGTTTAAGTCCATGTAAAGCACGTTCCAGTTTGCAAACATAATTTGGAAGTTGAGAATCAGACATACCTGGCGGTTGTTCCATGTAAATATCTTCATTGATATAACCATGTAAAAATGCATTTTTAACATCTAGTTGTCGGATTGGCCAGTGTTTGACAAGAGCAACAGTTAAAACTAGGCGAATTGTACCTGGACGGATGACAGGTGAAAAAGTTTCTGTATAATCAAGCCCATTAATTTGATGGTAACCTTTCGCTACTAGGCGAGCTTTGAGGCGATCCAGTGTACCGTTAGGTCGCAGCTTAGTCTTAAAGACCCATTTTGATCCGATCACATGCATGTCTGATGTTTGTGGAACAAGTCGCCATGTTTTAGTTTGATGAAGGGCTGTAAGTTCGTCAAGCATCGCGGCTTTCCATCCCGGATGTGAAGCGCTGATTTAACCGTCTTGGGTTCACGAGGTACGCTGCTTGGAACAACAACGTTCAATGCATATTTAGGGTTTGGTTTAAAAATACCATGATGAGAGCGGGTCGTCATATGATGCTGGACATGTGGAGGGCTGAGGTGCGACTCAGACAATATAGTTGTGGAATCGGATGCATGCACATCTGAAGGTGTTGTTAGATCAAGTGCTAAAGAGTCGCCAGATTCAGGTGTGGCTTCATCAATAATATCGTCAGATGATGGCGTTGGGTCACCTTGTGAAACATCTGTGACAATAACTGGGAGCGGGATATTAGAATTGGGATGTAAGATAATATCCTGCGAGGTAATACCTGATTCAGAACTAACATGAGAAGTTAGCCATGAGTTAAATAAATTATGAACGTGGGATTTCGTAGGAGAATTTTTATTATGTTTGAAAGGGAAATCATTTTCATCAAAAACAACATGTCGAGAGATAATAAATTTGCGACTAAGGAGATGAAAACACTTATATCCTTTATGTTTCTCGTTGTATCCCACAAAAACACACAAAACAGATTTATGATCAAACTTATTATTTTTTGTGTCCCATGTGTATGGAAAACATTTGGAACCAAATACTCGAAGAGGACTATAATCAGGATGAGTTCCATGCAACTTGAAATACGGCGTTTCAGACATAAGAGACGATGAAGGAAGACGATTAATAAGAAAAACAGCTGTTGAAAAAGCTTCTACCCATAAGGATAGTGGAACATGACTGTGAAATAACATCGTCATACCTAGTTTTCGGATAATACGATGCCGTCGTTCAACCATACCTGTTTGTTCTGGTGTATAGGGGCATGAGATTTGATGAACAATTCCTGTGGTAAGAAAGTGAGATGATAATTGAGAATTAACAAATTCACCCCCGCCATCCGAGTGGAAGACCTTGATTTTCTCAACATATTTTTCAAACATTAAATAAGCAGTAAAAATGTCGGATTTATTTTTTAAAAGAATAATACAAGTATACTTTGAAAAATCATCGACTAGACATGCATAATAACGAAATTTTCCAATATATAAAACAGGAGCGGGACCCCAAAGATCACAATGTATTTTACTAAAAATATCAGAAGTTGAATGCTCAGATAAACTAAATGGCAGTTTGCTTAATTTCCTTAATTGACAGCTATCACACAAATGATTTTCGGAGACCCTACGACATCGATAAGACCTTTATTCTTTAATAAATGAACAGCAGATGATTGCAGATGACCCAAACGTTGATGCCAGATGTCTGATGTGCCAGATTTGAAACGATGAGAAAGATATGCTTCTGGCTCATTAGACAGGACATATAAATTACCCTTGCGTGTCCCTGTCATTAAGATTGACCTGTGCTCCGCGACTTTATACAAAAATTAGTGTTAGAGAATTCACAATTAACAGGGAACTCAGATGTAAGTTGACTGATGGAAAGTAAGTTTTTCTTAAGATCTGGAACAAAAAGAACATTATCAAGCGGTAGAGTTTTATCTTTTTGCTTAATTAAAGAATTATCAATACCTGTTATAGGTAACGAGGATCCATCACCAATAACGATCGAGTCACATCCGTTATATTTATGGATACTATTTAACATACCTGGTTGTCCGGTCATATGATTAGAAGCGCCGGTATCTGATGTCCAATCCGTATAATCCGTATCAATTACGGAGTTGTCGAGTGTGAGCGCCGCCAGTGCCTGTGGGATTTCCTTATTCTGATTTCCTTCTTTGGTAACCACCAGCAGATTTTTGCAATGTGACCAGGCTTATCGCAATATTGACAGATTGCATCACGATATAGTTCTCTTTCTGCAGTAGTCAGTTGACGTTGTCCAAGTGGAGGCGGTTTGCGTTGTGCATTGGGATATCCTTGGGGTTGGCTACGAGACTGTTGTGCTTGGAAACCACGACCAACAGAATTGAACTGGTTAGTTGGATTTTTTTGCTTGAAATTTGTCGCCTGTTGATGTCCGTAGAAAGCTAGATGCGGTGTGAGCGATGTGAGTGAAGGATCATGTTGATTGGAGAACCAGCTTCGGCGTTGGTCTAGGCTCTGCAATTGTGAAACAACTTCAGCGTACGTCGGTCGTGGGGGTTTCAACATTGTTGTTGTGAAGGTTTCATATTGAGGGCCAAGGCTTGTTAGAAGACAAAACACTTTTTCTTGATCTGGGATTGGCTTTTCAGTTGCGGCAAGATTGTCACATAACCCTTTGAAGGTCCTTATGTGTTCTGTAACAGATTTGCTTTCATCTTTGCGCAAATAGGTTAATTGTTGTCGTAGTGTGAATTCTCGCTCTTGAGAGTCTTGCGCGTAGGCTTCTTTGAGTGCAGTCCAGACTGCAATTGATGTGTCTAACCCTAGGACAAGTCCAAGGGCTTCTTCGGACAGAGTTCCAATAATCCAGCCACGAAGGAGACGATCAGACTTTTGCCATGCAATGAATTCTTTTGTTGGAGTTGGTGTTGTTTCTGTTTTGATGGTTGTTGTTTCTGAGCTTGAGGCTAGTGGATTTTGTGTAGTGAATTTTGATGGAATTGGGTTGTCTTTTTCGAAGTGATGAACTAGGTCTTGACTTTCCGCCAAGCCTAATACTTGTTCTCTCCATAATGGATAGTTAGTTGAGGTGAGTTTTAGCGTAACGAAGTTACCAACGTTCAGAGATAGGGAAGCCATGGTGAAGAGGCTCTGATACCAAGAGAAAAACTGAAGTTGAGAAAAGACTAATGAATATTTTATTGACTGATGGCTTAGAACTATTACACGTGATGAACATATATATAGAGTACATCGTACCAGAATCAATCACAATCAATCATAATAATGAGCACTAAATAGAGGGATATCTTTTCCTTTATTGACCAGACTACCATATGTAAGAGAATATATATGGGATCATTGATACCATCCATAACCTTTGACAAAATCTTCTGATTGATATCATCTCTTTATTTCTCCATAATTAGTGGATTGACCTAATTCCCCTTTATCACTCCATAATTTGTGGGATTCGCCTTATTACTCCTAGGTCATCCACTTGATACTATATTGCCAAGAGCGGTCTCGAAGGAGTCTACACCCGATGGTCTATGGAAGAAGCTCGACGAGCTTTACACGGTGAAGAATTTGGCCAAGAGACTTTATCTCAAGCAAGCCCTGTTGATCGAGGACCGCCGTTAGACTTGCATTTGGATGTGCTTTCAGTATGTGTATCACTCTTGGATTGATTCGATCAATTCGCAGCTCAAACAGATCGAAAACAGTGAAAAACGCACACACACGAAACATAGATTTTACGTGGTTCGGCCGAGAATTGGCATACGTCCACGGACCAAACCAGAGCTCCTTTGTATTTCCACCCAACACGAAAGTTACAGCCCTACACAAGATCTACAATTTTCATGTTTACACTTTTCTCTAATTCTAACCCTAGAGAAAGATACGAGCCTCTGAAGTGGTGAGGTCGAACTTGAAAAAAACCGATATATATAAGAGCTGAAACATGAATTAAACATGTTCTGCGATTAATCTCAGCCGTCCGCTAGATCTGAACCGTCGTCCCAGGCTTTCGCCACGTGGCCTTGCATTTCCACGTGAAGTTGCAAGAAGCTCATGCGATTCTATAAGTGATTTAGCACCTTTGTTCAGAGCCGTCCAATTTCTGATCCAATGTCGAGATTCTCCATCCGCACCATCTTGCTTCTTTTAATCTGGGCCTTTGATCAGCTTCGCGCCCTATCCTACGATAGCCATTCAATCTCAGAACTTCACATCTGATCCATCAGATCGCGCCGCAACCATCCGATGGCTACTGTAGCTCGCAGCTCTTCTTCAGTAGAAATCATCATTCTTCAGCTCAGTTCGATTCCAGCTCGACCTAGCTCCTTCTCCGGTGGCTCCCGGCTGCTCCGGCGAGTTTCCGGCTCGCACTCCTCAACAAGCCCTATATTCGTTTCGAATGCAAGAAGGCCGCATAGAAGATCAAGTGGACATATTCAACAAGATGATCCTTGATCCTGAAAATGCCGATGTCGTGATCGAGGAGGAAGATAAGGCGTTGATGTTGCTGTGCTCACTACCTAAGGGATTTTCGACATTCAAGGAGACGCTGCTCTATGGGAGGGACGTGCTCAAACTTGCGGACGTACTGACGCCGTTGAGTTCAAGGCAACTCAATAGCAAAAGGGAATCTGAAAATGCACATGATTTGGGCGAACTCCTAACCGTGAAGTTTAGGCCGAGCGGTGAAAAGAAAAAGGGAAAGTCCAAGCAAAGGAATCCTATAAGTGCTACGAGTGCCATGAAGAAGGACATGTGAAAAGGGAATGCCCTAAACGAACGCAAAACTCTGAGAATCAAGACCGAGTAAACACCGTGACTGCGGATGAAGAAGGTTACGAGTCGACCGAGATCCTTTCTGTGGCTAAAAAGGATGCAGGTAACGAATGGATTCTCGACTCGGGCTGTACCTTTCATATAACGTGTAACAGGTCTTGGATCAAGGACTTCAAAGAAGTGAAGGACGAAACGGTTCATTTAGGCGATGGGAAGGAATGTCGAGTTCGTGGGATAGGCTCGGTGACCTTAAGGCTGCATTCGGGCAAAGCGAAGGTGCTCGAAGAAGTGAGATTCGTTCCCGAGATGAGAAGAAACTTAATCTCGGTCGGGACATTGGACGACCTTGGATATTCAACCAAAACCGATGATGGAAAAATCAAAATCCTAAAGGGCTCGAAAGCTGTGTTCAAAGGGTTCAAGCGTAATGGTATTTACGTGCTAAACGGCTATGGTATCTCGACGAGGGACAAATGTGCGAAGAAAAACCAAGCGAGGTTGGAGAAGCTTTGTCTCGAGGTGGAGCAGCCGTACAAAGAACCTAAAACTTCAGAAATTCAAGACGTGACTCTTGAAGATGAAATTTTTGCGACAAGCGTGTTCGATGAGGTAACTTCATCTAATGAGACTTGCAACGCTGTTATTAAATCAAAGAATAACAGGTTGGTCAGCTGCAAATGGCTCGGCGAGGGGTGCCATGAAGCTGGGAACAAGAAGGACTCGAAAACAACGAAGGAAGCCAAAATCGAGAAAGCGAAAGGTATGAGCTCAAGATCAACTTCGACCAAGCGTTTTCTGGGATGGTTGAAGTTGGGTATGAGCTCTAACACCCTTTGAGCTAAGGGTGGAGGAATCACATGTTCGAATGAAGATCAACCGATTCAAGATGAAGCGCGTTTCAGAAATTGGATCAAATGTCTGCCTATTCGAATGGTGATCGAAGAAGAAACTTGGAAACAAGTTGTGTTACTTGGGCGTTGTTATGAAGAGTTATTGTATCAAGGTGGAGATTGTTGAGTGTGAGTGATCCAAAACTCGGAAAATCGAAGACGGAATCGACCGAAACGAGCTCGAAATGGGAAAGAACGAAGCGTCGGAGTATCATCACATCCCCACGGCCATGTGAAACAAGTCCCACGGCCGTGGAGCAGCTGGTAGAAGCTGCAAGAGCTCAGCCCGTCACCCCCACGGCCGTGGAGTGTATGACTTGAGGCCGTGGGAAATTTCTGGAGGACACCACGGCCGTGGAGCTCATGGCTGTGGCCGTGGAGGTGCTGCCAGAAACTAGCTGAGGCAGCCCGTAACTCCCACGGACGTGGAGGATTATGACTGAGGCCGTGGGTGTCTTCTGAAGCAGTTTTCTCTTTCGGTTCGATGTTTTATCCGATTGATGACAAGGATTGAGGCTTCAAGGGTCAAGATTGAAGCTTGGAGGATCAACTCCCAACCCATCTAGTGGAGAATAACCGGCCAAACTGCTCCCAAGCGGTTTCTACATAACTTGGGAAAGTTACCAAACACACTACAAAAATTGGTTTTTGTGGCCAAGTGTGAGGTTGAATGACCAATAACATGCGAACGAGAGAGTTTGAGAGCTTGATGTAAACACGAAAGTTAGAGAGCAAGATCTGATCTTGTAATCTCAAGAGGTGGAATCAATAAAAATTCTCTGTTCGAGTCGTGGACGTAGGCTAAAGTTGTAGCCGAACCACGTTAAGATTTGTGTTCAGATTTTATATTTTTTGCTGTTTTTCATTTGATCAAGCTTGATATCAAATCCTTCGATATTGAGAGTCACATACACGAAATTACATCCAAATACGAATCTAGGTTGGCCTAATTCTCAACACATAAGATAAACCAAAGAAGCAAATTTCACTAACAGTTATTTACAAAGCCAATGCTAGAAGCAAAATATCCAAGTAAATATTTGTATTAATTACTCGAGTGGAAAATAAAAGGACCAAGTTTGGAGCTCGATCATCATATACTAGTCTCGTTTGAATAAGCGATTTATGATATAAATTTGTCCACTTGGCTAAGTAGAACGAATCATTCAACTTTTCCCACGACCACGAAGGAAATCAACAACGAATGAAAGGAAAATATTGCTGAAAACGATATAGTAAAGGTATATGAATTTCCCCTCACATGATGCTCGAGCCTTATTGACGTACCTTTTAATACTAAGGGTTCTAAAGATAAGATATCGAATCCCCCTTTTTAACAACAGATTCGGCCCAAAAATAGAAAGACTCTACGTGTCCACGACTTCTTGGCTGACATCTTCCTATTCCACTGTTCCGTGTTCAAATCTCCATCCCAGAGTTGCGCGTAGAATTCATGTTGATCGTCCACGACTTCTTGCGCGCTTTGCCGTTGCCGGGAATGGCGTTGAAATTCAACGTATGGCACACGGCCTCTAGCATTGATCTCCACGGTCGTGGGTTTGTCGGGGTGAATGTGTTGTATCTCTGAAGTCCCCCACGACCTCATGCTATGGCTGTTGTCATCGTGGAAAAAATTATCCCACAACTGCTTATTAGGCTGTCCACGGCCGTGGGGTTGTCCCCATGCCAGTGGGTGTAGTTGGCCATCGAGTGCGTTTTCGGACATAATCTCCGTAAAAAAGTTGGCTTCCTCGGATCCTTTTCTCTTAGAGTTAGAACATGCTGAGTCAAGGTAGGGTCTTTTGTTTACTCGCTGCAGAGAAGTTTCGTCAGGGCTTCCATTCTCAATCACCTTCTTTAGATCGGCCATCAACACCTGAAGACGGAGGCGATCCTCCGAGTTATTAGGAGAGCTCACGCCAGTCTCGCTATTGCTTGAAGACAACGAGTGATTATACCCTTGACCAAAGTCGTTATTGTCAGATCTTTGCGGGAACTGCTTCAAGAGACAAGCTTCGTCTTCGAAGGCTATTACATCCTTCTGATTCTCGAACGCCGACATGAGCAAGATTCGCCCGTAATCCTAACCGAAAAATACAAAAACCCTTCAGCCGAATTTTAAAAATACCCCTAGAATTTCTTGCGAGACAAAAGCTTGGAGGACCTTTTGGTCTTGAGAGAGATCTTGGAGAGGGACAAAGTGAGATCTGTCGACGATTAAACCCTTGATGCCTCCCACTGCGTCGTAGGCCACGCCGGTCGTTGTTTCAGATTCCGGCAAGGAGGAGGGAAAGTGAAGGTACGTCTTCGTATCGTCGACGGTGCAGGTCATGGCGTGTCGCACCGTAATGCTCCACTTGGTACCGTTAGCAGCTTCGCTCGTGGACTTTCTCAGTTTTCTACCAGTGAATATCTCCTGTTTGTTAGCCATGTCAGATTTCTGAAAAGTAAATCGTAGTATAGCCTTCGTAGAGAATATACATATGATATAGAAGTGTTAGTTAAGCACCATATATGCACACTTCTTATGTGTTTTCGGTGCCACATAAACGTGTCATAAAGGGTGAAATATACCGTAAAACGAAAGAAAAGAAAAGAACGCAATATTATTTACTTGCAGTTTCTGAGGATCCGCGGAGAGCCAAAAGCGAAAATCCTTGACCGTATTTACGTTCATCTCATGCAGACGGCGGTCTATAGGACCTCCTTTGGCTCCGATGTTCTTCAATTTTTGCAGTGGATCGGAAA
The DNA here is from genome assembly GCA_027422505.1 of Craterostigma plantagineum. Classification (NCBI taxonomy): domain Eukaryota; kingdom Viridiplantae; phylum Streptophyta; class Magnoliopsida; order Lamiales; family Linderniaceae; genus Craterostigma; species Craterostigma plantagineum. Next base: position 33,819,480 of record JAPQWV010000002.1, on the reverse strand, counting down.
GCGACGGAGGGTTACTTTTGTCACGGACTGAAAAAAGTAAAAAGAAAAGAGCACAAATGAAAACATCCAAACGTCAACAAATAAAGCCCATGATTTCATATTCTGTTTATTAATACATTTGCTGCGGCCATCTTTGACCATAAACACCTCGGACCAAGCTTCCTTCACTACACGAACTGAACCTCCAAGGTTGTCTTCTCCCACGAACAACCTTGCAACTAGCTTGCACTCACAGTTATTCGTCCATTTTGAGTCTTGTCCTAGCTTGGCGTTGCTAAGGTAGCCCACGCCTTCCTTGAGTTCAACGTACTGAGCTTTCGAAAATCGAGGTTTATTTGCCTTATGACTGCATTCCCCTTCATCAGCAATCGGTTTGCTATTAGCTTCGCGAATTAGAATCTCAGCCTTCAGACAGGATTCGGGTCCTTGGTTGATGATCTTCTCGCCGTCTTTGTCCATTAGGGCTAACCCTATGGGCTTACCTTCTTCGCTTTTGATTTCTGTGCCTGTTAGAATTGGGGACGATATCTTGTCCAAGAACTTGAGCTGCAAAATCTGCATCTCATGATGATCAACTACGTCGTTTGCCCTGATCATGTGTTTAAAGGAAGACCTTAGTTATTATTACACTACCTTACAACGACGAACGTGTAAGAGATTAGGGATCGATGATTCAACAGAATACTCACATATTTGGGGCGATAGGCAATTTTTCCAGAAACGATTCAATACCCTCACGCACCTGATTGAAAGAGAAGAAAAGTGAAGGACTTCCTCGTGAAAGTAATTAAGCTTAAAATTCAATGCAATAGAAAAGAATAATGGATGAGAAGATATATACTCACAATCCTTCGAAACCAATCCTCGACGTATGCCGTGTCTTTCTGCGCAGTAGTAGTTATATTCTGCATAACCAGCCGATGGAGTTCTTTCCTCAAAACCCTGCCACGAAAGAATGATCATAACTTGGTCGTAAAATTGGAGTGAAAGGCGAGGGTTGACTTTGATTTGATTGGATGGTTGACTTACTTTTTCCGTGGATCATCATCAGAATTGTCAACGTATGTTGTTGATGATGATGAGCTTGCTCTTTCTTCTTCGATTGGCTCCTTTCCTTGAGCTAAAATCTCGATCATCGTCTTAATCACTTCCTCCTTCATGTGCCTGATACAAACAGCAGATGAAGATGTAATTATGAAGTTCGTAGTTAATAAAAAAAGTTCCAAGCTTTTGCCGATTAAGACTGAAGAACAAAGGAGATTAACTCACTCTCTTGAAGCATAGATTATAGGGCCATTCCCTGAACAGTCTGAATGTTCTAATCTGCCGTTTTCCATCTCTATATCCAAGACTTTTCTGACTAAAGCTTAATAATTAATAGGAGTGAAGTTAAAAGATATAGACAACGGTTCGAGGAAACCTTCGTTATTTAGAGTAATAAAATAAATGTAAAATAGACTAAACTGATAACTACAAAGCCACACTATACATGTGTGGTAATGTAGTTTGTGAAGGTTAACATTGCCAACGTTGACCATGTGGAGCTAGTTCTTTAGTCAACATTGGTGACTCAGCCTTGGTCTTGTTTTTCATACCAACAACCGTTTTCCTTATTTCTGCAGCTTTATTTACGTGTGTGCAAGGAATCTTTTACGTGGTGGAATTAATCAAAGTGGAATTAAGGGGAGTTAAAAATAGTAAGTACATTTACTAGAATAAAAGAGGAAAAGAACAAGAGAGAACAAGTCAAATGAGCAACTATCACAACGTCCATAATCACATTGGAGTAGTGGACATCATGGAGATAGTAGAGGTCATTGGCAGTCGAAGTAATCACTACAAATCGGGGACTCCTTTCCCGATTGAAAAACACGCGAACCAGAAGAAAAAACAAAAGAGCTTTCAACAAAATATCTATGCCAACCGATTTGCCTAGTGTTTTTCTTTACATTGATCATCGGTTTTCTTTGTGAAGTTTACGAGAGTCGCTTGATTGTTCTATAGGCTAGTTTTACTATCGGTGATAGTTTGTGTTTTTGTAATCTATTCGACCCCTGAAGGCGCGTAACAAGTTGTTTAAGTTGCTGCGTATTTTTACATCCTGTGTGCGCCGTTTTACTGCTAAGTTTATTTTTTGCTGTGCAAAAGCTTTTCCCGACTGTTGTTTTAACATTAGGGTCTTCCTTGTTTGCTTCAACTAAGTTGCATGCATACTCGGACAGAGTTCAACCAACATTAATTCCTTCGATTCAATAAGTTCATAAGAAGATGAAAAAAAGGAACGAGTTCTACCAAATAAAAAGACTTCATCAAACAATGATGGGTCAATTGCTTGAAGTTACCACATTCGATTTAATATATGACCATGTTATCAATACTGGATTTGCTTCTGCTGCTTCCAGCAGATAGTACTTACTATTCTTACATTCGTTGATGTTAAAACGTACAATTCCTCCATTTCCTGTTCTTGCCCTTTGCTTTCCAACTTGATTTGAAATTTTTATCATAGAATAGTCAAATGTTGTCTAAGCGGGTGTCGTCCCACATCGGATAATTCAAGCTCTTGAAACTAGTATATATATAAGAGCCTTTTCTCCTCCTATCACCAATTGGTTTCAGGAAGGATCCCTCGATTTCTGATAAATGTACCTCGGTAATACAGGCAGAAGTTCTCAAAATCAAATTGACAAATGAACAAACTGATGTTTTAGGACCACACTTCCTCAAAAGAAAAGCCCTTTTTATTAATTTACACACAGCATAAAAGATGTAATTATTGCAATTTTTTGGAAAATAAAAATAAAAAATGGGTTCTATTACTTTACTCTCTCCACCCTCCAGGCCTCCACTTCATCTTACTTCAAATGAAATAACATACATCTTTCGTAATCCCAAATTGCTAATTTAATTTAGTTTAGTTCTTTTACATGTTATCAGATCTATGTAAATAGCTCTTTAAGCATATAAAGGGGAAGGTAACTGTTCGAAAGAATCATAGTCAAAACTGTGAATGAATCCCAAATTGTCCGAATCTTCACTAGCAGAGGACTTCAACAGGGGTAGAAATGCCTGGAAGAAAATAATGTAAGAGATCAGAAATAGAATATTAAGCCCATGAGAGAAAATATAATTAAATAAAGATTCAATCTACCGTTTCTGAGTTCGTTAGCTGATCTACCAATGGGGCGAAAGTGGGGTCAGCGTACTGCCCAAGAATCTCCTTTGGTTGACAAGTCTTAGCATGATTCACCGTATCTTCCCATAGCTTTGCAGACTTCATTTGCATGATCTAAAGTCCAATAATCATCCCATTCAAAACTCACTAAAAAAAATGGCAGTGTGTTGGGCTTAGAGATATTCAATATTATTGTAAGTTCTTACGTTTCTGCGAAGATAGTAGGGATTCTTTCCATGTTCTGCAAGAAAATCCTTCACCGTGTATATGTTTTCGCCCTTTAGCCTCCCATGGTAAGGCCCATTTTTTCTGATGTTACAGAGTTTCCACACTTCATCATCCAGCGAAACTTGTTTAACCTTTTTGCTCACTGAAAAAAAAACCCAAAAAAGTCAACATCAACTTCATCATAATCATAGGAATAAAAATGTATTGAGTAAAGAAAGAGCAAGCCCAACTGATCCTTTTATCCTTGACAGTGAATGGATCAGTCTTCGCCTCCTTAATTCGAACTCCACCGTACAGAGAAGGGTTCGAAACTCTTGCGCCGAGCCTATACTCTCCCTTCCTCATGTGTCTATTAGTGTGTCTGAAACAGATTTCGTGGGCCCCACGGAGCCCTTCTCTCAACCTCAAGCAAGGTTCGGCACGTAGCAGCGATCTCTTCCTATTCTTCCCTTTGTTATCGTCAGATTCTAACTCCATTATTACGAACCCTTGGAACTCTTCTGCTGTCCATTCTTCCTTGTCGAAGTCTTTGCTGAGTACGACGAATTCGACTTCTAACGAAGATTCGGGCCCGTTTCTGACTCTTTGGCCCGTAGCTTCGTCGATGAGCTCAACCCGTAGAGAGATTCCCAGTTCTTGAAAAGTTTTACCAGTGTAAACTGTCTTAATTATATCATCGCCTACGATGGCTAGTTTCAGATCTCTTGGCTGGTCATAATTAGAGTACCTGCGACTGGTAAAAGACATATGGTAAGAAATAAAACAAATAGGAAAGAAAATGGCAGAAGCTTGAAAATTTTCAGCTGATGATCATCTTATTATTATGTATATAGATGATTCACTATCATGGACATCTAATTAAATCACTCTCGCCGACAAAATATATTCTGAAAAAGCTCAGAATGTCTTTTTACCTAACGATAGGATCGTTATGAATATGGTGTGTAGTGAATATTCCTGACATTAATGTTTGTTTATCGGTGAAATGTGTCATTTCTTGGTTATTGAGCCCTTGATTTTATAAAGGGGATTTGCATATTCATTAGAGCATTTCCAATATTGGAGATGCTCTTACCAACACAGAATGGAAATTTTTTTTTTAAAAAAAGGAAAGTAGTGTTTAGCGGACCCCATCGGGCCACTTCTACAGTAGACACGGTTTTTTGACCTAATGGTTTGCATTCGAGCATGTAATATATCTTTTTTCTTACATACATCCATTTTAATTTGTACCTATATATATAATACCCAATAGGAAAATATGTACCTACGCATGCATGTATGTATTGTATGTGTATCCTATGGAATCAGCCGTAAGAAACTGCAGAGAAATCGTTGGCCAACAGTTAAAATAATTCCTGGAAATTTCCCAATAAGCTTGGCTTCGTTATGAAAAATGTCTTCATTCTTTTGAAAATGATTACTTAATAATCATTAGAGAAGTTTCCGTGCAAAGTTCGACCATTTTCCGTGAAATTACTCTCATTTGTGAAGCTAAAATGAAATCGAGAACCGTAATTGATATACAAATGCGTTCAAAAGTCAAGAGAAAAAATTGGGACTTCAAAGGGAGTAGAGAGCAGAGAAACACACACGGCCTAGACACGCCCCTTATGAGCATTCGACACATGTCCTTAAAATCTTAGAACCTAATATTTTAATATTATATCTATATTTATATTGTATTATAGTAAATTTACAAGGCAACTTCTTCAACATAATGTAATGTAAAAAGAATCTTACATTACATATCTGCCCATGGGCAGTATAATGCTACACCGCGAGTTTAGTCGTAGCTTATAATATAATACACGCGTTTCAAATAAGAAAAAATAAAAGCATGGAAGAAATGCTTATCCAATAAAAATTAAGCAATCCATCTTTCTCAAACCCAAATCCAATGCTAATTAATTAACACAGACAATTCCAAACAGATAAGTCTCGTAACGTTTATTACAGCCCAAAATGCACCCTAATAACGCAATGGCCCATCAGTCACAACAAATAAGCAAATCACTAGTAATGATTTAATAAGCCAGTGCTAAACTTAAATCAATAAGCAAAAATAAGAAGGACCAAGTTTGAATAGGAGATATATAATAAATATAAATTAGTCATTTTGAATAGGAATGAAACGAATGATTCAACACGGCCAAGCAAATCGCGTGTTGGATAGCAAATTATACTTTATTTTATCTTAATTTAAAATGTGTATTCCCTAAATATTCCATCTTATAGCAAGAATTAGAACATAGACCGACCATATTAAGCTAATCGCAACAGAAACCCAGAGATCACAAGATAAAATAAATCAAGAGAATCTGCGATCAAATTGTAGTAATCATACTTCATTATTATATCAAGCAGTAATCCACAATCGTCACAGAAAAAGAAGAAATCCAAGATCATCACCATGTAAACAAAAAGGAAAAAGAAAAGGAAATTACTATATCAAATCAATTTTTCTGAACGGTCTTTTGGTACTTGTCTTTGATCCAATTGAATCCAACGGTCGTCCCTTGCTTCACCTTCTTCACGCCTGTGCTCGCCGCAGCTTTAGTCTTCTCGCCAACTTTCTTTCCGTACTTGGCCGCCGCCGATGGCCCATCGTCGCCGCCCTTCTTCTTCTTCTGATCGTCCGCCGCCGGCAGACGGTAGGGATCCGCCGTCGTGTCCCACTGATCAGCCCATGAGCCACCGTCCATTGAGATTTGTTTCGTCTATTGTGCTTTGTGTTCTTTATTGGGAAATGAAGATTTTAATGGACATTTGTATATGCTATATGGAGCGGTGGAGATGAGCTGTACATATATATACATACATTACATGTGTGTGTACGCATATATCAGCGTGGGAAAAGCATAGTCATAAATAAGTAATTAATATGGGGTGATACTTCGTTGATACGGTGGGATTTCTTGTTACGATTGTTACTAAATTGGTTATAATCCACAGCGGAAAGTTTGACATTCTTTTGGTTTGGATAATTTCGATTATGCTTGATTGCATTATGAATTTTATTTTTTTCTCTTTTTTAAAACATTTTAATAGGGGTGAATGGGATAAGTATTGTAATATTCTGTATATTATTAGCTTACCAATGATAATTTTAACCAGAGAGAATTGAAAGATTCAGCCGCCTTGTTTGATGGAGTCAGTCCATTGACCAGTAATTGTCTAAACAAACTACTAGAACCTACTAGAAACTCTAACAAATAAATTTTTTAAACTTTTAAACACCTTACTAATTCTTTCTAACAAAATGGGTTAATAGGAAGGTGGCAAAGAGCATGGCAAATACGAGTTAATTACAAATGTAGGCATATTTCCAACTTTGGATAACAAAAATAGGCACCATGTGTATTGTATTACAAAAATAGTAATTCTTATATTTTACTTTCTTTTTGTGAATTAATTTTATTATGTGCACAACTTTATTACATAAATAGGCATCCTTTTAATTTATCTTTTTGTAGGAATTATTTTATAATATACAAAAATTAAAAACAAAATAGAATAGAAATTAAATATATTAAAAAGAAGACGACGCACGATTCACACAAATAAAAGAAAGATAACGCACAATTCGAAAAAAAAAAGTCATAATAATCACTACTAAAATTTTGCTACATGTTTCTAGAAAAAATGTTGTGTTTCATGTTAAAATTTTTTACAGTATTTTCGTCGACATGACTGTGTCGATGGAGTGGACCTCGTTTTGGAAAATGGTTGAAGTACAGAAATCGACTCGATAACCCAGCAAGATAGATCAATTTCGGACGAAATCGGATCAATCGAAGTTTTTTGTCCTGAATAAGTAAAACCAACATAGAATTAGAAAACAAATTAAGAAAATAAATCAACTAGCCGAAAATAATTGTATATCGATGTGGTTCCAAATAGTTGCTTGCAAATAGAAAAAGTCAATAGTGCTATTTATATAGGTATAAAATATTGTATATATCTAGGGGTGGGCATTCGGGGTCGGGTTTCGGGTACCCGACCCGACCCGATCGGGTTTTCCCCGATCGGGTTGAGAATTCGGGTTTAAATCGGGTATTGGGTTTAAAACCCGATACCCGACTGTCAAGATCGGGTCGGGTTTCGGGTAGCAATATGCTACCCGAAAAACCCGATCGGGTACCCGAGTTTTATTAAGAAAAAATAATTAACATACACTTGTCACTTCTCAGTTCTCACTTACGCGGCCATGGGATTTTTTCACCTTCACAATACATACAATTGACACACTACATAACATACAAAACTTAAAATTATATCACAGCAAGCTCGGCACCTCCTCAGTCCTCGCAGGCCAAGCACAACCAGCTTACTCTCTCAGGCCGTCGCACGTCACTGTCGTGCCGCCGCAGCTCACCATAATCGCTACTCAAAGCCGCATAGGCCGCGCAACTCGCAGTCACAGGCTCTCGTCGGAACTGCACACCTCAAAGCCACCTCAGCCCACCGCCGTCGCACCTCAGCCAACGCTGCGCCGCGCGTCAGCCACCTCATTCCGGATTGATTTAAACCTAAAAGTATGAATTGTTGAGAACCCTAGTTTTCTTAATTTAGGGATTTATGATTTCTTTCAATTTTTGTATTGATTTATTAATTTCTTTGTTTGGTAACGAAAATTTAGTGTGAACTTAATTTAAGTCTTTTTTAAATACAACCAATTAATGTTAAAAAAAATTAAAAATAATAATAAGCAAAACCCGAACCCGACCCGAATCGGGTACCCCATTTTTGTCGGGTCGGGGTCGGGTTTCAATTTTGATACCCGCACATGTGGGGTACCCGACCCGAAAAACCCGACACCCGACAAACCCGACCCGATCCCACCCCTATATATATCACAATATTTAAAAATAAAAAAAAAAATTCTTTTATTAAACTTCGAAACACAAATATCGAACTAAAAATGCGTTTATATAATTGATATAAACTATTTCGACATTGGTTCGATCCCATTAATCGAACTATGAAGAATGCTATAATTTATAAAATAAACTTAATTATAAGTAAATAAGAAACATGTTACCCAAAAAAAATTATTAAAATAAATTAAAAAAATTGTGCCTATTTTTTGTAACGTGCCTATTTTTGTAAATCTCTATTAATACCCTGCAAATACTCCTCCACGTCTTGGTGTTTGACCTTTTTGATGTTGTAAAAGTCTGAAACCTAATAGTAACACGTAATAGAAACTAAAACCTTTTTGATGTTGTAAAAGTCTGAAACCTAATAGTAACACGTAATAGAAACTAAACCACCAATTCGTAGGCCGTCGTAGTTTTCACTTCCATTTAATACTATTTAACACCATCTGCATTCAAAACATTTACTAGGCAAAACTCACTTCTTCCAAAATCTTCCTCTCTTCCTAGACATTTCTAATTTCTTGGAACAGATATATTAACCTTTTCAATGAGTTAATAAGCGTTTCTATAAATCCAATTAATAAAGAATTTAAAATATTTATACTGTTGGTAATTGGGGGTTAGGGTTTGGGAGGCCCGCACGAGAGAGTTCTGCAAAAGTAAGCAGCGTCAACACTCGGCCAGCCTATTAACCCCTCCACAAATTCATTGCATCACTTTCTTTAGTGAAATGGATGCTGCGGTCGGCTCTCACCGCCCGCTTTGTTTTCCTTACTCATTAGTGTAAGGCAAGTTTCAACGCTGTCCTAAGCAGCTTATTTATAGCACTCACCTTCCAAGTTAACTCACCGCTCTATCCGGTGTGGGACAAGATACATGGATGGATTACTCTAAAACTTATTACGGGCCGGCCCATAACCTAAAGAGAAAGAACATTCGAACAGCGTCGTATGTATTATCCACAAAAGAAGAAAACAAAAAGATTATTTATCTAATAAATATGCAATTTATTTGTATCTTCTTCTTCTGCTGAAGACTGCTGCTGTCTAAGCCTACGAAGATTCTCAGCTATCTCAATCAACACTTCAATCCCCTTCTCTCCTCTTTGAAGAGTCATAGCAGCGTGCTTTAAGAATCCACTCTCCGCTTCGATTACCCTCAATCTTTGTCTGATCATAGACACTTCCCTCGTAAGCACCATTCCCTTATTTCCATTCCCTTATACAATCAATTCAAGAAAGCCAAAGTCAAAACGACGTCGTAATAAGATGTACCAGTCAGCAACAGACAGTACACAGTACCTGCCGCCGCCGTCGATCCCTCCTCCTCGCCGAGGCGGTCGTCCATTTCCTTCGAAGGCCCATTCATCATCTCCTCGACGCCCTTCAGAAGATCGAGCAGATGAGCCCTCTCCCTCCCAAAATCCAAAGGCGAGGCGTCATCGCCGCCGCCGTCCGCGGCGGCGCACTCGTCGTCGTCTCCGGCCGAGCTCTCGCAGAAGTCCGACGAGCTCCTCACGTCCTGATGATAATCCTCGGCGTCTATCTCGCAGATCCCGCTGCCCCCCACCTTCCTCATCGAGCCTGCGCCGCCGCCGCCGTACCTCAGCCTATATGCGTCGAGCTCATCCTCCAGCTCCCTGACGTCGTCCTCCCTCTTGTATAAGAGCTCCTTCATCGCCACGACGGCTTCCCTGTCGTACTCCGCCTGCTCCTCCATCATCCTCTGGTACTGCAGCGCCTCCATCTGTACGGCCGCCTTCTCCGCCTGAAGCCTCGTGATCATCGCCATGGCGTTGTTCGCCGCCACGGCGGCGGCGCTCCTCTCCTCGTCGAGCTCCATGTACAGTGCCATGAGCGACTTTCTGTCCAACTTCACCTGCCTTTTCAGCCTAGTCAGCACATCGTCCCCTTCTCCTCCTTCGACGAAATTATTACCCTCTTCTGCTGCCAAGAACGAGCTCGAAAGTTTCTTGCTACCATTGTTGCAGTTGCTGTAGCAGCTCATGTTCGAAAATCTCGGGCTCGAATGGGCAGAATCAGATAAAGAAACCCCGAAGAACTTGTTTGCCCTCCCAAAATTTGGAGTTCTTACATCGTCTCGACCTGTCGATAGCAAAACGAAATCATTCAGGCAACCTGAGAAGCTTAAGCTCGAAAAACTGTTGCATTATAAATACCATCTTCATCTTCTTGAAGATCGGAAATGAGCTTGAGCTCTGCGTATCGAGGCAGTTGGAGACTCAATTCCTCGTGCTTTGCAGAGGAAAAAGGCGCTCGGGGCGAAGGCGTTGGGGCGTTGGTCGACGATAGGCACCTTTTGTACGTACTAACGTTGTTATGCTTAGAATTCAAGAACTCGCCGCAGCAAGAACACCTGGGAATTACGCTGCTGATTTCGTAAGAGAATCTGTCTACTGTCGAGTCGTCTCTCCTAAGCTTTTTCACAGACAGTTTGTGATCGTCGCCATCGTCATCTTCTTCGGCGAAAGAATTAACGTCTTTCTGGGCAGCGAAGGAGAGGAGGCAGCCTTGGCACATGCTTCGTATGTCCGAGAGCTTACCGTGGGCGTGGCAATAAGCGAGCGACGAAAGGTCTTCCTTGTGGGAATCGCAGATCGATTCGTTGTAATAAAAGTGGGGACTCCTTCGAACGAGCAAGTGATCGATCCTAGTGCAGAGAAGGCATGGGATTCTGAGATCGAAGAACTTGGCGAATTCGTAGGAGATTAAGGCCATCGATCCTTCGACGAAGAGGAGGATTATCATTAGCCATTCGAGGGCTGCGCATACCATGAAATGGGCGAGCCTTCCGAAGTTTTCGTCGATGAATTCTACGTAGGATCCGCCGACTGACATTTTTCTGACAGATGATCGGAGAAATGAATGGATTTTCTATCCTTTTTCTGAATGCGATGGGTGGTTATATATCATGATCTCGATGGAAATTTACACCACAGATCAATGATCTATCAACCCCTTTTTCTTAATCTATATAGCCTTTCTTCAATGTCTTGCCTTGATCTGTAGCAAAAAGTCTCAAAGATTGAAACTTTTTGCCGAACCTTCTATGCGGTTGCGTTCTTTAGGCTTTATATGGCAAATGGATTGTGTTTTCTGAATGTGTTTCCTTTCCCCAGGTGGATTTTTTTGTACTATTGAAATATTGGATGAGAAATGAGATCCATCAATGTAATAGATTTTAAACCACAGGAGGTGTAAGAAGAATATCTGAGTCTGAGAACACATTAGAATCAAGAAAGAGCTAAGGAAAGCCACATCACAACAGAGCATTCACAGATGCAAAAGCTGATAATGTAATAATAAATAGTCTTTCTACTCGTACAAATTGAAAACCTGCTCGGCCCGTCTCTCAAACTAATCCCATCTACGATTTCAACGTAGTATCGAAAGTTATTGTCTTTTTTATACCGACCTTTATTGCTTAGCATTCCTTCGGTCGCCTCAAGCAACAGAGACAGCAGCACTATCACCGCCAGTCTTGAACCTAGGCAGCATCGATGTCTGATGATGAGCTGGCGAAAGAGAAAGACCCAAAGAAAGTGTCCCCTCTTGCCTTAGGTTAAGATCCACCATGGATGATGATGATGAGGTGGAGGAGCTTGGAATATGAAGGACGTGGACAGGCGAGATGAGCTTTGGTGAAGAAGCATTGTTTATCTCTTCCTTTTGCTGCTGCCCGATAGCTATTTGTCGCATTGATTCTCCGCCTGGCACGGAGAATAGGACGGGGCCCACAGAAATGGGGAAGGGCATAACTGGAATTCCACTGACGCCAGAAGCCACGGACATGGTTGGTGATGGAATGGGCTCGGTCTGATTTTTACCAAGGTTCTTGAATTCTTCGTCAGGATTCGCTGCAGCGACCTAATGGAAATCAAATAAGGCATATTAGCTTTCAAGTACATATAAAACCACAAAGGCTAAGCTAAGGTAGGCATAAAGATGCAATCAGCTATAGCCCATTAACAGATACAGAGTTTCATTTCTTCATAGTTGACCAGACATGGTAAGCTCTCCAAGGTAAGAACAACCCCCATCATTGATTGAAATGTAAGTGACAGACATCATATTACTCGAAATCATCAGATTAGGATGATACCGAATCAGTAGTGATGTCAAAGAGGCTCGATCGACGGCGCCTTCGATTGAGGTTAGAGCGGCGAAGGAAGTACTTCTGAGCATGGCTAGCAACTTGGGTAGGGGTTCGAGTCTTGACATAATTTCTAGAAATGCCCCTCCAATCTCCTTTTCCGACGTTTTGCAGTCCTACGAGGAATAGTCTGTGTTCCTCTTCTGTCCAAGGGACCCCTGCAAAAATTTCCCAAATTCAAACAACAAAGATATAAATAAACATGCTATGAGTCATCTTAATAGATATTCAACAAACTATCAGAATCTTAATTTATCCCCTTTACAGAAGCTGGTAAGAGACGAGGTAGTCAGTGTGTTCTAGAGGGAGGAAACACAGATAATCACAAAGAGGAATCGCATAAGATATGACTAAAAAGAACCAGTGATCGAACAACCGAAATCAAAGCCACGGAAAGGCAGAAACCTTCACAACCATTTACATATAAAAAAAGGAATTCGACGATGATCGAAGATCTGACTACCTCGCTTACGCTCGCGCGACCCAATAGACGGGCGTGCTGCCACGTCATCCGCCGATGCGTAACCACCTTGCGGCTCCTCCGCTGCCGCCTCACCGATCTCATTAGTAGCACTAATTTTATCCTCAGTAACAACACCGCCGCCATTGTTATTACGATTAACAGGGTCGTACTCGGACAGATTACTCATACTAACACTCTTTCTGAGGGGATCGACGGCGACCCTCACTCCGAACAGAACAATCTCGGCCACTGACGATGGCTGCACACTCGGCTGAGACATTTCTCTCTCTCTCTCTCTCTCTCTCTCAATCACGGTGTGTGAGTGTGTGTGAAAGATGAAAGTGAATGAATTAGTGAATGAGAGGAAAAGAGAAGTTCGCATGTCATTACTCGTTTGTATTTATCATATATACGGATAAAGGTTTTGAAACGTGGTGGCCGTACACTTTCTGCTGAGGATATTATTATTTATTTTGTAGATAACAATTGGATTTATTATTCATTACAATTTCGAGATAACATGTCTGAAACCTCACGACTTTTTTTATTTGTCCGGTTATCTATAGATAAAGGTTTAAATAAAAGCTTATAGATCAGTACCTATGTCTAACATTTTTACAAATAAATACCCGGTTTAATTTGTATCATTCCTATAGTCATGCTATATCTTCCTGTGTGTGAACTGCGTACCATAACACGTTGATATAGGGTACCTAAATGTATTTGTACGGCGTACCTAATATGTAAATAGGGCGTACGTAAATGTGCTAATACGGCGTACTATTTTCTAACCGTATTACGTACCACAATACGTTGATATATGGTATCCAAATATGTTGTATGGCGTACTTGCGGTGGATCATGTACCTATCTGCAAAAAAATTATTCTGTTAGGTACCTAAATATATAAAATGCTGACATAGTATTAAATTACAATTTTTTACCGAGGGGTGTTACGTGTAAAGACCCCTTTTTCTCACAGCTGAAAATGTAAAAATTACGATATTTTTTTTAAAGACAATATGCGAAAATCTAAAGGCTCTTTAATATGAACGGCCACAGCCCACAATTGAAAAGGGTAAATAAAACTTTTATTAATTATGCATGTAAAAGCGTAATACTATAGAGAGCATGTGGAGATATGAACGACTTTTGGTTTTATCTGAATTGTCACAATTTAAAAGGGTAAAGAAAAGGACTTTGTCTGGCAATTATCGATTTATTTCAAAATCATTACAAGAATTGCGTAAATGGTTTTGTTGAAAATTTAATTGTTGGCTATAAATGGGCAAAATTTGAATAATAATGCTATGACTTGTAATCCCGTGCACACTCCCCAATTAGTTAACATGGTCCTAAAAATAAATATATTCGAAATGAATTAGTTGCAAGTTGATGGGAAAAAGAAGAGGGATGTTATTTCATAAAACGTAAATGCATTTTTGTCGTGTAATTAAGATATAGAGGATATGATTGGTCCGAAAACTACAAAAATATTTTTTATATTATTTTCAAGAATGTGATTGGTGAGTACCCGTTATTTTATCTTAAGACTAAACAATTATGTCCTGGGTTGTTAGGAGATTTATTGCGAGTGGTAGGTAGTCCTTAATTACCTAATAATTTGACCATTAATTTTATGATTTATATTTTATTTAATTATAAGTATGTATGTATCGATCTCATTATATGCATTTTCTATAATTAAGTACATGTCACTGACCCCTTATGTACATTATTGTCCCCATTGTTAAATTACTCAAGAACTCAATGATTCTATAAAGGTATAGTCTTTAGGCTCGATATATAAATTTTAAAATAATCCAATTAGCATATCCACCATAAGTTTTTATATGCATATAATAAAATGTGGTGGGACTTGGGAGTGGGGTGCATGTGGTAAGAGAATAAGTTCAAGATAACATAAAATATCATATCACCCTTTTTTTTCCAATTTCATATTTAATTTAATCATAATTGTTGCGTTTTTATCCATCGTTCATTCATTTCCATATGTCACCCCCTGTGATTAGTCGCGTTTTGTCTATTTTTCAAACGCTCACACATGGCTATTTTTTGAATTACTATAAAGTGAATTAGCTTAGTCAAAGTCAGATTTTAGAAATAGCAATTTTCTCTTTGTCGTACTCGTATTAGCGATGAGTGTGATATGCAATTGATAATTTCAACTTTTGGGGATTAATTAATCTCTTTTATTTACTTTGTCGAGTTTTCACAAGGCTACGTGAAAAGTGTAATAACCTAAATTGATGTCGCCATAAAGAACAAAAAAATGAGGTGTTACTTCGCATTGAAGACAAAGCAATACGTGAAATCGGTAAATATATTTATTTGTGTATCATGTAAGTTGCTATTATTTTACAACATATACTAATACATTAATTTATATTCGATATTAAAGCTCAATAACTCGCGTAATTTAAGATAACTAGTTCCATGCCAGATCTCACATAAATTAACCATAAACCGTAAAATTTTTAAATGCAAATTCCAAAGCCTTCACAATTATCCTTATGTGCAACATATCTCTATAAAAGTAAGATAATAATAAAAATACGAGTGCTCAACATATATATTTCTATTCCATGACATTGACGTGAACGGCTGCTTCTTTAACTAAAGTGGGATTTAAAGATGTGAATTGACACTCTTTTAATGCGTTCTTTAAAATATTTAATTTAAACATTACAGTCAACCAATTTCCATCATACCATTATCATAATATAACAATCGTTAAAGAGTGCTGGCACATCAAAAGCAGATTCCATTTATATCCTTAGGTTTCCAAGAAAAGGAGGTGAAAAGATTACACAAATATATAATTGTGCATATATATATATATATCTACCACGTCTTGATGGAACATCCTTTTTGACTTTCTGATCCAATGAAAAAAACCATCTATTAACTAATTCACATAATTTTCATTTTCTACTTGAGATTCGTGGGAGTTGAGAAGGCAATTGAAGCCACCCTCCCTTTCTCAGTTCTCAATAAAAAAGAATAGTTTGAAAGTGAAACCAATGTCCAATTATGATTTTAGTTGGTTAGTTTACATGCTAATGCTAATGAGTCAGCTCACGGAGTTTACTAAACTCAATTTAAAAAAGTAATTAATTGCAGTTAAAGAAAACATATTAAAAGATTCTACCAAATTGACAGTTCATCCTTGTCTGCCACTGCCACTATAGATTTCTTACAACTAGTTTTTATTTTAAATCCAGACAACTTTTTACTTTGACCAAATGGAAACGAAAAAATAAAGCCTATTGTCTGACCAGATACAACGTGCATATGTTCTCAATCTCAGGTATACATACATATGACATTTACCCATAAACAACACCGTGGAAAAAGGAAAAAAACATAAAGTTAGCATTTTTATGATAAATCTTTGGATTTCATGCATTACAATGTACAGACATCCCAACACAACACACATACCTTTACTCAGCGGGCATCGTTGAGGCCAAGTGAGCATCCACCCTTAAAAAAGAAGTGGCAGCAACAATCTTGTCTAGGCTTATGTTGTCTGTTTTTCGCATCGTCATCAAGCCATTCATATGAATTCGCCTTCGAAAGTACACGAATTCAATTCGCCCACAGCCAATCCTTGCCCTCAATTCAAACCAAAAAAACGAGGCACTGAGTTTTCGCCCGCCGTACATCACCTTTTCATACGCCACTTGAGATGAGTTCGGTATTTTCGCTCAAGTTTTTGTCATTTCCACTTGATCTACCATTGCGCTTGTGCTTTAGGTCGTTTAAGGACGTTCTCTTACCAGAAATAGGGAATGATGAATTAGATAATGTAACTATGCCATCGATCTGTGATGATGATGGTGATGATTCTGTTTTGGAGAAAATGCGCTTGAGCTGGGATTTTTGGCATACGATTCGCCCTTTGTTCCATCCAGGGAAACCAAAAGAGGTTGATACGTCCTTTAGCAGAGAATAAGCTGCTTTCGCTAAGGGAAATTCTCGAGTTATCGAGCTCTTCTCCATCTGCCCTCGTCTGAACATAGAAAGATCGAAATGACAATAAACCCACCATGAGTAGAATTTACTCCTCTTGTCAAAAACCCCAATAAGATAAAAAGTTTAATTCGAAAGCTTACACTACGACAACAGTTGCCAACTGAGGAAGATCATCTCCACTCTCAAACAGCTCTTGCATGTCGCTGAGCCATATCGATATTGCAGCACAAGCACCGCCAGGCCACATTCTGTGTAATTTTTTTAATGGTATTGACAAGAAAAAGAAACGACAGCAATAAGATGAGATTACCACTATGAATCCTCATGAAGATGACGGAGAATATTGATAGAATAAGCTTCGGTGAATGAATACCTGTGAACATCGACGGACCATATGAGTTTGTTCTTACGGTACAATTCAGGATATAGTCCTCTCTTTGTTGCTTCGCGAAGAACTCTAACAGCCCGCTCCCTCTGACCAAGGCACCAAAGGGCTTCTAGAAGCGTGTTGTAGAATCTAAGCCCAAGCGCGCAACCTTCGTAGTTGAGCTTATCGAATACGTATTCTACCATCTGCCAATTACTGGGATCATCGAGTTCTCCTTTTATCATCTGGCCGATGACTTGGTGAACGTTTGATGCCCGATTCGTGTGCATCTCATTGAGCAATTCACTAACCTTGTCCCACCTGAAAGGTTAAAAAATTCAGAAGCGAAGAACCATGCATATGTTCAGGTCGAAATAATGGCAAATGCTGCTTCTTTGAAACGGATTAACTGCTTAGACAACGAATGGATTGACTGTCTAAACATGCAACTTCAAGATTAGAATTCTGACCTGTCAGTCTTTGCATACGTAGCCAGCATCATACAATAGCACATTATACTTGGTTGTATACCCAAATCTTTAATCTCCGTAAACTGCTGCTCACTCTCATCGACAAGGCCAGCAAAGCAGTAAACGCTCAACACTGCCTCCAGAGTGTACTCGTCGGGATCACATCTCACTTTCTCCATGTCAACGTAAGCCTTAATAGCCTCTTCATATTGCCCTCCTTGCCTGTACCCTTCAATAACGCCATTCACAGATTCCCTATTTCGTTGAATCCCTATCTCACCCATTCTTGATATAATAGCTTCGTTCTCTTTGTAGAGTGCCCCTTTAGCAAAGGCATGTATCAAAGCATTAAAGGTCTCTACGGTGGGCACACTGCCAACCTCGTTCATCGTGTTAAAAGCAACAAGAGCCTCCTCGTACAAGGAAGCCTGGCCATACGCCTCAATGACCCAAGTGTAGACTTTCGAACTGGGCACCAAACCTTTCTCATTCATATGAAGCAAAATCTTCTTTGCATCCTCATGAAGACCTCCCTTTCCACATGCGAAGATAAGCCCCTCGTAAGTCTCCATATTGGGCTCCACATTCTCTTCCACCATGTCATGAAACAAAGTCACTACCTCCTTAAAGTAGCCGCCCTCACCAAATACCCGTATAAGGATGTTATATGTATCTGCATCTGGCTCTGTATTACTCACTTTCATCTCAAGGAAAAGCTCTCTTACCTCCTCATATCTTCCGTGCTTCCCAAACAAACTCAACAAGATGCTATAAGTTGAGGCATTAGGAACACAACCTGCTTCGCGCATTTGTCTGAAAACTCCCATAGCCTCGCTAATTTTCCCATTATCTGCATAAGCCTCCAACAAAACATTGTAACTCACAAGCTCAGGCATATTACCCGATTCTTCCATTTCCCTCAAGAGCTCAGAAACCTTCTCCAATCTCCGTAGTTTTCCAAATGTTTCGACCAAATAACGGTAAGTTGTTAAATCAGGCAAAACCCCACTTTCGTTCATTGTCCTAAAAACCATCACAGCCTCGTCCCCCAAACCGCGACTAGCACATGCCCCTAATAACGTATTGTGAGTAACTAAATCGGGCTGAACACCTTCATGCCTCATCTCGCCGAATAAACTCAGTAGCCCCTCCCAAGAATACCCACCACGAGCACATGAGTTTAAGACAGTGTTATAGGTTAATATATTGGGCAAAACCCTTTCCTTCTTCATTTTCTCCAACAGTTCCAACGCAACGTCGTACTTGCCGTTCCTGCCATACGCATTTATGATAGCGGTGTAGGAAAGAACGGTCCTCGGCACACTATGAGTCGACATTTCGTCGAATACCTCAGCTGCCTTATCCAAAAGCCCTTCACGGCCGAGAATTCCAATGACTAAAGAGTAAATGTGTTCGTTCGGCTTGCACCATAGCTGACGCTGCATGTACTTGAACAGTCGAAGCGACCGCTGCCAATCCCCACGCTGCGCAAACTCGCGGAACACGTGGCTGAAGTCCGAAAGGGAAAGCTTGTTCTTGAACGTGTCGAGGCACCGCGCGATGCTGCCACGTGGCGGGAGGGAAGAAAGCTTGTTGATTAAGGTCTCGACGTCGTAGGTGTATTTTCCCGGCGACACCGTGACTGAAGGGTTGCCCAGAATGACTTCCCTGGGCTTTGATTTGCAGGCGACGGAAAAACTTCGACGGCCGTGGTTGTTCGATTGGCGGAGGAAGGTGGGCCGGGGTAAGGGTACGATGGCGTGGGTCAGGGGATGTGGTAGGAGGGTCAATTTGGTCATTTCGCCAGTATTCGAGCTTACTGAAGATGGAGATTTTAGGGGTTTAAACATTCGGCCGGGGAAGAAAGGGATAGAGATGAAGAAGGGCGACACGTGCCACTTTGGTCTGAAGATAAACATAACATGAATGATCACATTTTGCTTTACCAATGGGCCGTTATTGGGCTTAAGGCCCATTTGTTGAATGATGGGCTAAGTGTGGTGGCTACTGGCTATTGTGTTACGGCAGTTTACTTTTGCCTTTTGCATGGTTAAATTATGGTTATCTGAAAATATTGATATGTTTTATGTTATTCGCATGTCCTCATATATGATGTGCTTGTTCATGTGCTATGGATGAAAGAAATTTTATTTCCAAATGTCCAAAGGGCAAAAAGCACTTGTAATTCACACAACTCGAAAACAAAAAAGAAAAACATTTAAGGTTTCCACAAAGCAGCAATGGTTCTTCTGTTCGAGGATTGCACCAACCACCGCACAGTGTATTTCTCACCATCTTTAGCTTATGCATATTATATCATCTTTACTCAGTCACAATTCGATTTCCCATATGTATATATCCGAGAATCTACACCGACGACAAGATCATGAACTCTTCAAAGATTGCCAATAAATTCCTTGAAAAGTGGAAATAAAAAATGGATCTTGACATACCTGGCATCATCTGCGTAACATAGCCCTTTTTCGCCCCCGTAAATATGGACATCAACACTATTTACACAGCCCGCCCGAAGAGACTTGCGGGATTTCAGCCAAAGGATTCTTTATAATCCCAACACCGCCTCGAAAGCTGTATCTGCGCCGTTCATTAGCGTTCTTATTTCTCATGTTCTGAGCTGAAGTGACAGACGATCGGTAACTAGATTCTGTTTTTCTCGACAGCTTGGGACCGCCCAAGAAGCTGCAGAGCGTAGTACTACTGTTTCGAGACAGTTTCCCAGTCACTAGGGCTAAGTCGAAGGAAATCTCGTCGAGTGCAAGTTCGAGCCCGTGCACACGATTCTCAAGAGACTGCATGCTATTCTGCGAACTGCCGATGAATTTCTGGCAAGAAAGTTTTATCCAATGAGATGATTCGATGCGTTGTTTTGCGTAGAAATAGCTGGTAAAAAACAACTCAAGGGCACCCATTGAGAGCCCAGTTTGAAGATTAGGTTAAGAGACAGATGGGGGAAAAGAAAAAAGGCTCACCTGGAGAATATCTAACAAGCTAGATTGTTGATTCTCAATCTGAAAGAGTTGCTTACGAATCATAGACAGATCTTCGAACTCCCTCTGGCCTTCATCGCAAGGAGCTAAACCACCAAGGCTCTGTTTAGGAATCTGATCGGCATCGTTAAACAAGGATCTTCCGACCTCTGTCTTCTTCCTCGCAGGTCTCTCTTCTTCATCATAACTCAGAGTACCATTTTCGATGATTACAGTTTCGGGGGTACGATTAGGTGCTGGTGCTATTTCGGGTTTTGAGTTGGAGGGCTTCTTACGATCTAATTTCCGAAACATGGCGGGTTCGTTCTTCTTTTCTTGGACGGAGAGATGACTTCTCTTTCTAGCTGTGTAAAGAGGAGATGCATCGTTGGGGAGGGTAGGAGCTTTCTTCGATGAAGCAATTGACGTTTCGTTTTCTGCAAGCATTCGTCAGGCTAATTGATATATAGGGATGAAACAGAAAAATCAAAGAAATTAACCCAACGAATAAGTAAATCCATGAATCGCAAACCTTTCGATGAAGCTGCCTGCGATAACTCGTTTGATAGATCAGGAATCTCCCTCCAAGCCTCTATCATCTGATTCATCATCTCCCTCACATTCTTCACCTGATTAGCAAGAAATTTCCAGAAAAAGGAACCAAAAGGTCAAGATTACAGGCATAAGATCATAGGAATGTCCAACAGATTCTACACAGCTATATGCCGATAGTCAGAATACCATAGAGAACCAAACTGAAATGCAAACCTTGTCGAATCTCTTTGCCTCGAAAGTCTTCAAGCAAGAAGATTTAAACTCCGACAGCATACTCTTGTCCTCACCCACCCCAAATGCGGCCATTCTCCACAGAGCCTCAGCCGTGGCCTTCCTCACGGCCCACTCTTCGCTGGCCAAAAACTCCATTAGACATCCGATTAAGCTTTTAGTAGCATTCCCAGTCACTAACACGCCTTCGACGCCAACCACACTGCCCACAACCCCTAACGCAGCAGCTTTCCCTTTAAACCCTTCGTTCCTCACCAATCTCTCCAATTTCACCAGAATCCTCCTCAGCCCAGCCACGTCGGCGCTCGAAATAGCCTCCTTGTGCATCGCCGCCGCCTCGATGATCCGATTCAAGCACAATGCCGCGCCGGACTGAGCGTTCGGATCTGGATCGGTGAAGAGCGCCTCGAAGAACGGTTTGGTGAGGGTGCTGAAGGGGTGGTGGCCCGACGAGGCGAGATCGGCCACCGCCGACGCGGCGGTGGAGCGAACGCTGGAATCCTGGTCCCTGAGGC
The DNA here is from genome assembly GCA_027422505.1 of Craterostigma plantagineum. Lineage (NCBI taxonomy): Eukaryota > Viridiplantae > Streptophyta > Magnoliopsida > Lamiales > Linderniaceae > Craterostigma > Craterostigma plantagineum. The sequence goes on along the minus strand of JAPQWV010000002.1, from coordinate 33,797,434 downwards.
GGCGGAGGACGGCGGATACGAGCTTCTGCAGGTGGGGAGAGAGGAGGTGAGGCCCGTGGTGGCGGGAGAGGACGGAGATGAGGCGGATGCAGTGACGGCGGGCCGGGGATGTGTCCGACGAGTGCGTGGCCGCGATGGCGGAGGATATGAAGATGGGGATGGTGGTGGGCGTGAGGAGGGTGGCGGCGATTGTCTCGAGCTCCGTCCGCCGCGGCGGAGGACTGAGTATCTCTGTCCGATAGGCGTTGGAGGGCGGTGAGGATTCGCGTTTTCAGCTCCCTTGTGGATTGAGCGGCGGTGATTTGCTTGGCGGAGTTCGACATTGTTGTCATTGTTGTGGTTTTCAGAACTGAATCTGATCTACGGTGGTTATGGTGGTGGTGGCATTTAGCAAGCTTGTAGTGTAATTTTTTCTCTCTTTATTTATATATCTTTATTTTGCGTGTACCTATGTTAGTGTTACCTTATAGCATAGCATAGTATATAACTATATATGTATTATATATTCTATTTACAGTATGTGAAATTATGGGGTGGGTGAGTTTGGTGGTGGTTTATTTAAGAGTAGGAATAGTTCCTTTACCCGCCACGATTGATCCTTAAACAACAGAAAGTGAATAGGAATTGTAGTTTTTCGGAAATTTGTTTATGAGAGTATGTTAAACTGGCTACTATTGATTTCAATAAATCATAAGATTGGAAAATCATCACATACAAACACTACAAATTTCATTGAATGCGATTTGAGACGTGGGGGCAAATAGATCGACAACATATAGAATGTTTGGTCGACCGACAGGGTAAACAGGTAATTTTGTTATTTGATGCTAATTTTAGATCTCTATGAGGAGTTTCTTGGTTTCTATATCTGATAGCGACCGAGTTAATTATATGTAAATTACTATTCTGGGCTGTCTTTTGTTAACTACTCCATGTGCTTTATTCCAAACTCCACGATTAAGAATTCATAGAAATTACTAAATTAGGATTAAAGATATCAATAATGATAGATATACAAAGACATTGGCGGTCCGAAGAGGATTATTTAAAGTTATGAATCTCACGCCACAATCTAAAAAAATATAAATAAAGTATACCGGTGAAATATATGTGGGGTAAGTAAACAGGGTGGCGGTTTGGCCATCAATTTATGATGTAATTTGATACATAATCTGCCCGAATATAATATAGCAATAATAATCATCCGTCATCGTAATATTGTAATTTTTTCCTTGCTAAGTTATTAACTTTTTCATAATACGTAATTGTTTGCTTATAAGCATGCGCAATTGATTACATCAACTTTATTATTTGCTTCACTTTTAAAGTAACAAGAAACTTGTAGTAATTCGATTTAATCGTTTTTTGATACTTAAGCTTCTTGCTATAGTAGCTGTCATTTCTTTCTCAAGGTTATTAAAAGATCAAAATTTTTATACCATATCAATTCCTTGCTCTTGGAAAGGAATTAAAATTACGGATGGTAATAATAACAAAATTTAATAATCCACCCAACATCCCATGCCCATACTCAAAAGTGGTGATGAGCCTCACATGGGCTTTGTCATCTTCTCCAAAACAAAATCACAGTCATTATCTCAAAAAACAATAAATTAAAAATTTGATAATTAAAGAGCAACATTCTGGTTGAGCAATCCAACTCCGATGACAAATCTCATTTCCCAAGTGTCAATTATTTTTTTCACCAACCCTGTTACTTGCAATATAGGCCTTTTTCTAAAATAAATCCTTCTTGAAAAAACTTCTCTTTATATAACGAGGAGCGAGAACACCATATATAATATAACAATGTACTGTACCCCATATAAGAAAATGGTTCTCTGGTGTATAAAGGGAAGTATGGGAATTTGAGAATCTCTTATGGCACCAGAGAACTCCTTACATAACGTACTCATATGGAGCGTAGACAACCCTTTACATAGAGTAATAATAATAATATTTCCCTAAAACATGATCTATTTCTCAGATGACTTTCTTTTAGTAAAGATACACACACCCTTCTTTACAGACTTAAGATGCAACTTAGTGAAAACATACAAGCCATTTCCCTAAATCATCCCACGTTTATTATACATATGTATTACATACCTACCATTACATAGAAACCCCATATCACCAACACTTCTTAAGATACAAAAAACTAACCACCCATGTAACTCGCCAGGCAAGACGTCGCCCTATGCTCGGCCGGCAAGTTCCTCCACCACTGCGAAAAAGTCGACTCCTCCAAAAAGACGTCCCTCCCCAAAATCCCGCCCTTCACCCACCCCAAAACCTCCTTCTCCAACCTCCCGACCCTCTCCCTAACCGCTCCAAACGCCCCGACCCTACTAACCTCCTCAACCTCGGCCCAGAACGTACTCTCCGAGCCCGAGCCCGCCCGAGGCCCGACCCCCTCGGCGTGCTCGAGCCAGTTCTGGGCGTACCTGTACCTCTTGGGCCGGGCCTTAGCCATGTATGGCCCGGTATCTTCGTTCATCGAGTGCCTGTAGTAGTTGGCTATGTCAAGAGGCTCGACGAGCCGCCTGAATCGCGTGCCGAGCTCAACCCACTCCCGTCGGCCCTCGAACCCGTCGGGGAGCTCGTGGCGCCTCAGCATCTCGACGATCTCGTCCCATATTCCCGTGAGCTCTTGCCTGTTGAGGTTCGCGTCAAAGTCCGTGATCTGTTTTTGGAGCTTGAAGGCGTCGTAGTAACCGACTTTTCGGAGCTCGCAGCTCGTCTGGTACTCTTGGATTGCCTTCAGCGCTTCCTTTATGCTTTCCTTGTTGGAATCCATTCGTTCTTGGTTCTTGATTTTCTGCTGCTCAAGCTCCCCTGCCGCTCGGAGGCACAGCCTTGCCTGTGCGGTCTGAAGAAGTATTTCATGACGTGCCTCTGATGTCGGTTACCGTTGGAAAAAAAGGGGGGAATGCCATTTTTGGTCCCCAATGCTTCGAGTATGGACGTGCCAGTTTTAGTCCCCAACGTTACAAATTTTGTGCCGTTCGGGTCCCATCGAGGTTAATTTGACCGTTAGTTTTGACGAAATTTACAGGGCACGGCGACCGGGCCATTGCGGTCTTGGCCCGCGAAAAATTCGAGTTGACCCGATCCGGCCCGTAGTATTTGCTCGCCCTGCCCTTAAAATACGTCCAAACTAACGGTTGAATTTACATCGGGGGATCAAAACGACATAAAATCAGTAAGATTGACGACTTGGCATATCAGAACACGGGGGACGAAAAGCGCAGATACTCCAACTGTGGAACAAAAATGGCAATCCCACATCGAAATAAATTCGAACGAGAGAATACATACGTACCAATCCAAGATCGTTGAGCACCACCGCATCTTTAGATATGGCTTCAGCAGAAAGAGGGACGTCAACCAAATTCTCCAAATAAGTAACGTCTTGCATATCAAGGCTCTCCTGCAATTCCCCGTCGTAAGCGAGGTGTTCCTTCAACATCCCATGAACAAAGTCGGGATTTTGCTCGTTGGGCCCGAGCTGAAGGCAGTAGAACAACAGCTGAAGAACGGCGTCCGAGTTATTTAACACCATAAGCTTCCCATTGCCCGTGCAGAACACGAAAATCCCAAACGGCCTGTAAGGGCTGAGCTGGACGATGCTCGAAACTGTTTCCAACAGAAGATTCGTACACCCCTTTAAGTAACAAGCCTCGTGGCTAGAAACAGACATGGCGTTCCTCATCAGAGAAAGCAAGAAGTTCATCGCCACGCTCGATTTTCCAATGGCTTCGTTTTGGTAGTAAGGGGATTTAGGGTTGAGAAAGTCGAGGATGTGTTTAAGGCCTTGTTCGAGGTGGGGGAGAGGGCTCAGCATTATACGAGGAACAACGTCGTGCTTCATTACGAAGTGGATGAAATTGCGGGCCCAATTTTCTCGCCTTAAGGCGTGGGAGAGGATGAGATTGCCGACGAGGGGAGAACCGAAGGTTACGCAGAAGGGAGGCGATTGATTTTCGTTGGATCTTACGTATTTTTCGAAGAACCAAACTGTTGTAAGGATGGCTATGGCGCCGCCTGAGGAGTGCCCAGTTAAGATTATCTGTTTCTTGTCTGAAATAGCCTTCTCCACCTGCAAATACACTTAACACAGTTGTAATGATAAGAAATCACCTAACAATTCTTCACAGGGAAAAATTCCCCAAATTGTTCAAGACGAAATCCAACAAGTTACAGAACAACACTGTTAAATTAGGCTAAGGTACCTCGATTGCAAGGGACGATTTAGCCAAGAGCTCATGAAATCTCCTGCTAAAAGCTTCGTTAACCAAGGCTATCTCTTCGCTGCCGACGCACTTCATGGACGGAAACACAGAAACGTCGATCTTCGTCTCGGCGAAGGGCTTCTTGCCGCAATACAGTTCATCCACGGACCAAGAACTTGGGAAAGCGAAGAACGCCTCGGAAGAGCTACGATTCTTCTCATGAACGTAAAGCTTCGAAGGGTACTTTTCGTGGGCTTTCATGGATAATTTGCAGGCTTTTTGAATGGTGCCTTCTCTTAATCCTATGTACTCCCCAAGCCTTAAATCGCCAGCCATCTGAGCTGCTATGTAATGAAGAGCTTGAGAATTGGTTGGCGATCGATGTTCTTATGGAACTCATTTTCTGCAAAGATTGTAGCTTTATGGGGAAAGAGATAAGAGAGGCTGCTGCTTGGGAATTTCTTGTGTGCTTCGTAGCTGACTTGGCTGTGGAAATAGAAAAGCGGACATGGATATTTTTTGGATTATATTTATATTAATTGAGAAATATAAGTGGGTTTTTAATTAAATAATTAAAAAAAAATTCAACATTAACAAAATAAAAAACATATGAAAATTATTAATAAAACAGACATTTTCGTCATCCCAACGAGTTATTAACTCGTATCTTGGTAATACGAGTTACTTATCCACGGTGAGCTGACATGGCATTTCAAGTAACTCGTCATCCCAAGTGACGAGTTACTCTTTTTCTTTTCTTTTTTTTGTTTAATTTAGCTTATTTTATATTTATTAATTATATATACTCCAAATCATAATATCATCGTTATCACATGTAATTTTACATAATAAAATCAATAAATGCATCTAATTAGTGTTTGTTTCGCGACGATTAAAATGATATGCATATCTTATATTTTTCGAATATCAAAATATTTAATTATTTTTATAAGTTATTGAAAAAGAAAGGAGTTCTTAAAAAAATTTTATTGATTAACAGAACGATTGATATAGATACGTCACGTATACACTTCTATGAGCTATCGAAAATACTCCTCACATATACCTAAAATACAATATTAAACAATATTGTTAGCAACAACTTCACTATAAAAATACTTAATATTTTCGATATCCGAAAAATATAAGATATGCATATCATTTTAATCATCGCGAAACAAACAATAAATTAGATGCATTTATTGATTTTTATTATGTAAAATTACATGTGATAACGATGATATTATGATTGGAGGATTATATAATTAATAATATAAAAGTTAAAATTAAAAAAAAAAAAGAAAAAGAGTAACTCGTCACTTGCGATGACGAGTTACTTGAAATGTCATGTCAGCCCACCGTGGACAAGTAACTCGTATTCCCAGACACGAGTTAGTAACTCGTCACTTGGGATGACGAAAATGTCTATTTTATTAATGATTTTCATTTGTTGTTTATTTTGTTAATGGTTGAATTTTTTTTAATTATTTAATTAAAAACCCCAATATAAGTACACGAAATAGAAAATATGGGCTTTTAAGCTTGTAAGAATCCAAAGATGTAAACTTTGATAATGTGGGGTCCGCATATCTTTAACGAGAAATAGGCCCATATTAACGTGTCCAATAAACTAAATACTGTAAGTTATTCGAAATAAAGAGTCTGTAACTGTAATCTTGAAGATATTAATGAATATTAGACACGTGTCATATGTTATATACGTCGACAGTGAGTAAAATGGCAGGTGGACACAGACACACGTATTATAAATTAAAACTGCGATCTAATAACTAATTCTTGCACGATCATTATTCTCGAATGCTCAGTCACGAAGGAAATATGAAAAATGAATATATTACTAATTACGTCTCAGGTTAATTAATGATTAATAAATAATCAGTAAGCATAACAGTTTATGGTTTATGCTAAGAATAATGAACTTCAATATATAGTACGACAGTCCACGTTCGTCTAGAGGATAATAAATGTGCTACGTTATATATTTCGTCAGTTTTATTAGATATTCTACGTTAACCATGTCATGTATAGTAATTACGAAAATTATAGTAATTGTCTACAAAAAAGAATTAAGGCAATGGGTCTACGAAAATTTGTAAATCAGTACCCTGTCGGCTTTTTTTTATATATAGGTACCTAAGAGAATAAATTTTTTGCAGATAGGTACCGATCCGCAGTAGGTACGCCATACAACACATTATGTACCATATATCAACGTATTTTGATACATCAATACAGGTAGAATTGGTACCCGCTACAGCTTGCTGCAAGGTACCGTATGTAACGTATATAGGTACCATTTACGGGTACCATATAGATGCGTAACGCGGTACGCAATACACATATGAAAAGGTACGTTAACACCAGTAAAATGGTACCCCCAATCGAACGGGTACTTAACTAAAAAATTTTTTGACATGAGTACCTATGTGTAAAAATTTTATTCAATTAGGTATTTTCTATAGATTACACATTGAATTATAACATAATATTATAGAGGGAGGAATAGAGAATTTTCCAATTTCCCCCGAAAGGAGCTCATTCATATTCGAAGTGCGAAACCGATCTGTAGGCAAATAAGACCATCTCTCTCTCTCTCTCTCTCTCTCTCTCTCTCTCTCTCTCTCTCTCTCTCTCTTGGCAGCTCATTGAATCCATCTGTTGTTTGTCACCTTTCTCTCGTATGCTATATATAGGTGTTGGTCGCAAAGCTACGCGTCGATGATCTAAAACCTTTCGCTGCCTTTATTATATCGCTTTAATGTTTTTGGCAGTTTATCTAGACATACAGGGAAGGAGAAATTCGCTACTGTGTTTGGGTTCGTTCTCTATTGCTTTTACAATGTTCGGAAGTTGTTGATTGAGCTTTCATCGGCGTATTTTTTCAGTTCATCGTGAAGGTAGTAGGTACTGAAGAACGAAAGATGAAAAGGTGCAATCTTGACCTTCTATTTTCAGTTAGCCGGCGGAGATCAATTAGAATCCTGATTGTGTTAGGGGTTTTGTACGTGATTCTGGTGAGCTTCGAAGTCCCTTTCGTGTTTAGAAATTTGCTGAGTTCGGTTTCTGATGACAATTCGTTCGGCGGTGGTGGTAGTAATACTGCCCTTGTGAACGGCGATCATTTCTTGCTCGAGATTGAGGAGAATTCAGATAAAAACGATGCCCCTTTTCGCCCTTTTGATAACCCACTGCAATCAGCTGCTAAATCAGTCAAAAGGTCAGGTCGCTCGCCTCTTTCCAACTTGAATTTCACTGCCAGCATTGGAAATTTGATTTTCGGAAGTGGGATTTCAAAGTCTGCAAATGAAGCTATCGAACTTGGCAGAAAGCTCTGGCAAGACCTCGAATCGACCAGTAAGAATCAAACTGATAAGGGGGTTAGTGTTCTTAGCAGTGGTCCCAGTGTTAAAAGTAACAAGTCTGAGATATGCCCCCATTCTATATCAGTTACCGGTCATGAATTTTCTAAGAATGGTCGAATTTTGCTGTTGCCTTGTGGGTTGACGTTGGGTTCGCATGTCACAATAGTCGGAAAGCCAAGGGTGGCCCACGCCGAGACCGAGACAAAGATTTCGTTGCTGCAAGAAGGACAGTATGTGATGGTTTCACAGTTCATGATGGAGTTGCAAGGATTGAAGACCGTCGAAGGTGAAGATCCACCAAGGATTTTTCATTTTAATCCTAGGTTGAAAGGGGATTGGAGTGGAAAGCCTGTGATTGAGATGAACACTTGTTATAGGATGCAGTGGGGAACGCCACAGAGATGCGAAGGTTGGAAATCGCAGGCTGATGAGGAGACTGGTGAGTGGAATGCAAACTCTGTTATTATCTCTTGGTTTTGTATGCTTCTACTCGTGAAACAATGTTATATAGATTTGATGACTCGGTTTTAGCATGGGATTTCTTTAAATTCTCATTATTAATTTGCGAAAAGGGTCTGACTTTACTAATCCAATAATGTGTGCTGTGGTTCCCTTAAGCCAGTAGAACAATGAAGATGACAGTTTTCTTTCACATTAAAGAGCCTTCCAAATTTGTGATATTTGGAAGGATATTTATCTATATTGTTACCGCATTTTACTATATTACACGTTAAGCATGATGCTTAATGTTTTCTATTCTTGGTTAATCATAAACACTGCCCGAAATTCATGAGCCCTTTTTGTTTCTACTTTCTGTAGTTGACGATTTGGTGAAGTGCGAAAAGTGGATAGGGGACGATAATAATGGGTCAGAGAAATTTAAGGCATCATGGTGGGTAAATAGGCTAATAGGAAGAACGAAACAAGTCTCCATCGATTGGCCATTTCCTTTCTCAGAGGGGAAGTTGTTTGTGCTTACTCTGAGCGCTGGTTTGGAAGGTTACCATATCAACATCGATGGGAGGCATATCACCTCATTCCCTTATCGCACAGTGAGCGCTGAACACTCCCATCTTATGTTTAAGTTTTTCTTTTTTTACGATCATGTCCCTAACTTTACAGGGTTTTGCGCTCGAGGACGCCACTGGTTTATTCCTCAACGGTGACGTTGATATCCATTCGATTGTCGCTGGTTCATTGCCTACGGCACACCCCAGCTTTGCTCCTCAGAAGCACCTCGACTTGTCTGAAAAATGGAAAGCTCCGCCTATTTCAGACAAACAAGTCGAACTGTTTATAGGCATCCTCTCGGCTGGAAATCATTTCGCCGAACGAATGGCTGTTAGGAAATCTTGGATGCAACATAGGCTGGTCAAATCCTCTGATGTCGTCGCACGTTTTTTCGTTGCCCTGGTGAGTTGTAACTTGTAAGGTTCTGATTGTTTACATTGATAGTAATGAACGTCGAAAGCTAACTTTTACGGCTGATTTTCTTAAACAGCACGGACGAAAGGAAGTGAACATTGAGGTGAAGAGAGAAGCTGAATTCTTCGGTGACATTGTTATCGTACCGTACATGGACAATTACGACCTTGTCGTCCTAAAAACTGTTGCCATATGTGAATTCGGGGTGAGTATTGAGCACTAATTGCGCTCTTAAATCTTGGTTATATTCCATTCCATATTGAATGCGTTTACTTATTGACATAATGATGTGTTCCCAGGTTCGCACAGTATCAGCAAAATACATCATGAAAGGCGACGACGATACATTCGTGAGAGTAGACGCAGTAATCAACGAAGCAGAGGAAGTCCCAGAAAACAAGAGCTTGTATATTGGAAACATAAATTACTACCACAAGCCCCTTCGTAGCGGTAAATGGGCTGTTACCTTTGAGGTACTATCTTCATCTGCGCCACACCATTGAACCTAATAACAGTGATTCATTTCATCTGCGTTGAGTTTGAAACCTTTCTTTTTTGCCTAATTGTTTGGTTAAGGAGTGGCCCGAGGAAGTATATCCACCGTATGCAAATGGGCCGGGATACATCATCTCAAACGACATCGCAAGATTCATCATTTCTGACTTTGAGAAACACAGATTGAGGGTAAGTGATCAAATCCCATGAACTTACTTTCTCTCAACCTTACAATTTGTTTGATGAAATCTTGGTTTTTCGATGATGATGATGGCTCAGCTGTTTAAGATGGAAGATGTCAGCGTGGGAATGTGGGTCGAGAAATTCAACAGCTCGAAAACCGTCGAGTACGTCCACAGTTTGAAATTCTGCCAATTCGGATGCATAGAAGGCTACATAACTGCTCATTATCAGTCTCCGAGGCAGATGATTTGCCTATGGAATAAACTCAGACAACTTGGAAGGCCTTCTTGCTGCAACATGAGATGACACTTCGGCGAAACTCTTTGATCAGACAATCTTAGGTGGACCTCTCTGGCGTTGAAGAGAATGATTTTTGCAGATGATATTAGCTAGTCAAGCGCTGTAAATCTTTAATGGTCTAGATACTTTGTGAATTTTCCCTTCTAAATTTGTTCTATGAAATCCTTTGCTCTCATTTTTTATGAAGAATGTTACATTACGAGGACAAAAAAACAGCATCATCCATCAGGGCCGAACCAAGTACAGAACCGAAATCAAGACCAAGAAAATCCACCCCAAGCCTCCCGAGACATAACGGTTCGAGCCCGAGCGAGGCGGGCTCGGCCCACGGGTTGCGGGGCCCGAGCCACTATCCTTAGCACAAGCATAGTTGCAGCGGCTAGGGCGAACTATCCTATAAACCCCACTGTTGGTAAGAAGGTAAACATCTCTACTGTTATCTTCTCCAAAGGAGAATATGTAGCTCAGGGCGGGGCCCGATTTGGGAGTGTAGGTGCAGTTCAGAGGAGAATCTCGGGCGCACGTAAATGGAATCTTTTCACTCGTAAAGTTTCCGCTATTCACAGGATTTTCTACGCCTGTCCATATCGAGCCTGCGTATAGATCTGCATAAATGTACCTGCAAATTTTTTAACCAAGATTTTAGGATGTTTTCAGGTTCGCGAAAAAATGCAGTTTTTAAGCGTAAGGTAAGAAGATTCGTTTTCTTTACCTTCCATACATGCAAGGATCAGACGAAGATCTGTAAAAGTAGCCACCAGTTATTGAAGCTGAGCCTTCATTTGTGTTGATATCTGAATGATTATATCCCATGACGGGAAATATCGCATTTATCGAGCTCGGCGAAGTATTGAAGCTTCCCAAAGATTTCGGCGGGTTGTAAAGGTAAGGCCCTTCGTAAACACGCCAGCCGTAATTCCCAGCTTTGCTGATCAGATTCACTTCTTCGTAAGCATCCTAACAGATGTCATCAGTTAACAGCAGATTTCTTAACTCAACAACAGCAGATTGAGACAGAAATTGCGAAAAAGTTTCTTACGTACTTGTCCAACATCCGCGCACAGAAAGTACTCGGGCCTCGCCGAATCGAAGCTGCACCTCCATGGATTTCGTAACCCTAAAGCCCAAATCTCCTTCTGCAAATCTTTATCGACTGTGTACGCATTGCCCTTTGGTATCGAATAGTTTCCCCATAGATTAAGCTGACTGATATCAGCCCCGCCTTAAAAGAAACGCCGACAGCTTACCATGAGCGTCTCCGTGCAAAGATTGTAATAATAATACCAATCAGTCGAACAAAAACTCACTCGGGATATTATCGACGTCGAGCCTCATAATCTTCCCCAGCAAAGACTTCTTATTCTGGGCAAAATTGTAAGGATCTCCCGCCCCTCCGCCGTCCCCCATCATGAAGTACAAATAACCGTCTTTTGGCCCGAAGAGAATCTGGCCCCCATGGTGCAGAGTAAAAGGAAGTCCCATGGTGAATATCCTTCTAACTTCCGAAGGATTAGCCCTCGTCGCCTTTTTCCGAACAGAAAAAGAACCCATTTTTACTATATTTTCACGACATGGGAAAGAGTTAAACTTTAGAGATAGATAACATACCGAGGAAGGATCAGAAGAAGCAGTGCCATTCACAGTGTACTCTGCAACAACACTGTTGTACTGACAAGGCTGAGCTCCGTTGTCTGGGCTGAGCTTCGAAGGATCGCAGTTTACGTCTGAGTTGCAAGCGCATCTTCCACCACAGTTGGGAGACTTCCCCTTGTCGCAGTTGAAGGAGACGAAGAATCGCCCGTTTTTCAAGAAATTGGGATGGAAAGCGAGCCCTAACATTCCAAACTCTGCATCGAAGTAAACCTCGTCGCTAAGGTCTAAAAATGGGCTCGATTCGTCGAGCTGCAAGGAACCAGCCGAGCCCACCTCGGGGACGGTGGCTAGCCATATCTTCCCTTGCTGGCTAGCGAAGAAGGCTCGGTTCGAACCGTCTGGGTGAGGAGCCATGTTTAGGTACGAACCGTTGCCTAGTTTTTCTAAGCACATGCCGCTCGGCGGCGGCGGGCTGCTTTGGGTTAGGGTTTCGTTTAGGGTTATGGGTTGACCCGCGAAACATATGGATCCGCCGTCGGGCGACCCGCCGAGGCTGTTGCAGAAATCGGATTTCGACGGCCATAGATCGGCTAGCTTTGTGGTGTTAGAACGAGGCTGGGATTTCGAAGAAGACGCGAAAGGCGAGCCTACGATGGAGACGTTTTGGCAGCTGTTCCATACTTGGGAACAGAAGCTCGACTGAGTGGAATTGCAGAGGATGGGAATTTGTTGTCGATGAATTGGATCGTTGACTCTGTAAAGATCAGCTGAGAATCGATCGCATTTCTGCAGATAAAGGAACCATCTTCTTATCATCAATATGAGCAAAAAAAAAAGCACGAAATTTTGCAGGTGTTTTTACCGAGCAAAGGATCGATTTGACGGAGGAAGCACAATTTGGATCTAAGATGTTCATGGATTCGAAGTTCTTCCTCAGAAGAGAATCGTCGGTGGCGTTGCAGCAAGAGGTGCCATCGTAGGGGCAGAATCTGAGCTGAGGATTTGGGGTAAATGGCGCCGCTGAAATTTCAGAGAAATAAGCAGCAAAGAATTGAAAACGTTTGAACTCACAACTGCGTTGAAGAAACTATTGCACTTACTTGAATCTGTACAGAGAGGTATTGCAGAGCAAGAGCCATGGAGGTTTAGGAAGACGAAGGCGACAACAAACGCAGCATTGTAAGACATTCTCATGGGGGCATAAAACAGCCCTTTGACAAGAACTTCCAAGCAAGAATCTAAGGAGATTCGGACAAGTACAAATGCGACCCTACTACTCCCTCGACCTTCTTTCTAATCATTGAATGTTACTGCACAATCTTTGCCCAAAAAGTGGAGTGCACCAAGCAAGTTTACATGTAGTGATACTTGATTATTTCTTTCTTGCCTTTCATGTCATTTTCTCGAAAGTCAAACTTCGACATATGGGTGTTTCTTAATCAATGTAAACGCAAGAAGGATGCCATTGCTAGCTGGAAGTCTACGTGATTGCTTTAATTAAATTAGCAAGTGGGGAAAAAAATTAGGGATGGTGGTTGAGTTGATGAGATATGATGAGAACTATACAAGTAATCTAAATTGCACACTGCTGCGCTACATAATAGATAAATCATTAATTACTAAAAGGGTAAATGTAACAATAATGAAAGGTAGTGGACGATTTTTTATATTTTTTATTATGTTAAATATTAATTTGAGAAAAATTCTGATTAACCGATTGAATACACAAAATTGAGCGATTTTTAACTTTACTGATTATTAATATAAGAGTATAAGATATTATATTCGTTCATACTATCCTGCCCAGACCGGCGTGTGATTCTGTACGCATTTATACCTCCACGCACCGTCCTCTGCATTTTCTATTTGGGGTCCATCTATATTTGCCTAAACGATATACATAATAATCATAAATGCAAATATTGGGCTCGTCTTTCCTTCTATGGAGATCACACAGTTGGCCTTCAAGGCTATCAAAGATTTTGTCTGAAATGTAGCATCTTCACATTCGTTTAAATTACAAAGATTTTGAAAAATGTTAGAAACCAACGGGAATAATTCTGAACTCAATCAACAGCTCAACAGAGACATCAAATGACGAGGGAGATCACGCGCCTTGATCCAATCAGAGTCAAAAGGATCAAGTCCAAGAACTTTTGATAAAAAGTCCAGCAAATACCTAAAATCACAAAATCTCCCCCATTAATTAATTCAGCTTTCTCAACCATCAAGAGCACCAAGCGCTTTCATATCCTCTAAGAAAGCCATGTAAGACTCATCGATACTCTGCGGCTTCTGTGCAGAAGATGATGATGAAGGCCCAGCAGATTTTTGCTGAACTGCTGGCGCAGAAACTATGGCACGGTTGGAGCCAATAGCTGTCGATGATGACGTCTTTGGCTTCGGTTTTGATTGGGCAGTTTCACGCCGTACTCGTACAGATGCAGGAACCTAAATGAAATTCAAGAAAAGTGACATATTTAGCACGCATGCAATTGTGACTTCTTTACGGCGCATAAGCAAATGTATCTATGTATAAGAGTCACCATTCAACTAAATAAGAGCATATGCTAAACATGCTAGGAGAGGGTAAAACTGCATAACTGACCATGGATGTAAGCTCTGGGTTATGCTGCGCTAAAGGCCTCTTTACAACAGTCGAAGCAGCTGATTTGACGTACGATGGCTTCTGAGGAACGAATGGTCGAGCACTGAAGTCGTCGTATGGAAGAGGTGGGGGGCCCGGCGGAAGTGGGGGTCTCATCATGGGTGGAGGTCCATAAGGTGGTGGCATTTGGTACATCAGCGGAGCCATTGCCCCTGATGGGATGTGTTGCTCTGATATTCCAGGGGAAGGGTTTGGTGGGAATACATCTGCTCGGGGCGGCGGAGGTGGAGGAAATGGAAAAGGAGCGAATATCTCGGGTCGCATGTTAGGAGCCAATGAAGGTACGGGAATTGGTGGTGGTGGTGGTGGAGGCGGGGGCAGTTGTAGTGAAGCTCTTTCAACATCTTTGGAATCTGACGAAGATTTTGCTTCAGATATGGAAGAAGATCCTTGAGGCTGCTGATCGACTGAGGCGGTGAGCATCATTGGTGGTGGAGGTGGTGGCGGAGGAAGCATACTTGGCATCTGAAAGATGATCAGCACATAATCGTATAAGAAAAGATAAAGCATGATGGATCAGTTCCACCGTGATACCACCAAGTGATTAAAAAATTTATTCGTCTATTCCCCATGCCAAGCTAGGGAGATTATCGAGTACCACATTAGCTTCACTCAGTTGATATGATGTTCAAATCATAGAAGGATACAAACTTTACCTGATTTAGTTTCCTGGACGCGGAATCGTCAGAGTTTACAGGCTGCTCAATACCATAAGTAACGGATGGAGGTGGCTGAGCAGATTGATGGATGGGTGGCGGCGGAGGAGGAGGAAGAGGAAGTTGGGACTGCATGGGGAGAAGTTCTTTCGGTGGGGGTCCAGGTGGCGGCGGTGGAGTTGGAAAGGGAGTAGAAATACCTGCCATTGACGGGTTCGGTGGCAGTGAGGATGGCGGTGGGGGTGGTGGTGGTGGCAACGGAAAAGACGCTGGGATAGAGCCATCTATGGGTTCCATGCCAGCACCAGGCAAAGGAGGTGGTGGGGGAGGTGGTAAAGGAGGAGGAAAGTCCACATTTTCTGCTTCTGAGGTTGATGACGATGCTTGATTACTCGTCGATGCTTCTGATAGAGGGACCCTGGGACCTACATCGCAAGAAAATAAAAAGATAATGATATAAGAAACATAAATAAATATATGAGGAAGACTGGTAGAACGAACCATCACTCACCAATGGAAGACTTAAACATTGGCAGTTTTCCAGGTGGTGGAGCTCCAGAGGGATTCAACGTTGGATGATAATAGACCGAGTCCTGCATTCACATGTTACTGAATGTGGGTTCAAGTGATCAGCCGGAGAGCCTAGCGTTGTATAGTATCAAATTTTGCATAACTTACTTCAGGTCTGGGGTGTTTGGCTCTTTCATCCTCTTCTCCAGTTGTTCGCTGCCGTACAGATCCCAAATGACTGAAAAGAGGGTGCAAACCAGAACTTGACTAAAAAACTTCCGATAAGAATGTCCTAAAATGATGGTCAAAACTCAAAAAGTAAGACAGCTGAAACACTTCTAACCTGAACATAACTGGTGCTTCACCTTTTTCTTTCATCTTGTCTTCGTATTCCTGTACATGAATTTAAGTGGTCAATCAGTTAGACCTTACAAGAATAACAACCTTCACATATCTCGAAAATTTATACATGAAAATAGTCACACAACCACAGTTTTATTTGAATATTTGCAAGAACCTCGGATGCATGAAGTTTTTTCAACCAATCAAGTAGAAATGTTGAATGAAAACCAACGAAAATTTAAATATAATAATATATGCACAATCAAAGACGGATACTTCCGTGCAGTATAAAATTAAAGTGCGATCACACCAAGTACAGAACCTCAAAGCTCCCGTAATGCCAATACCATATGGGTTCATATGGCATATGCAACATTTTGACAGCTAGACCTTCCCAGATTCATCGATCACAATGGAGGTACTGCGACAACTTACAACCGAAATAACTGAAAGAAAGATCAGAATCACCTTTCTTTTCTTTAGGACGAGATTTAGAGTATCCTCCAATTGTCTTTTTTTGTGTTTTCTAGCTTTATCCAAAGCACCATCAGCCTCTGCAAATATTTATATAATTAGAACATAAACTCGCCAACTAACAAAACAAGACGACTATAAACAACAAGAAGATCCAGTTAGCCTCTCACTAGATCTTTTCCATCACAAAACAGGAAAACGAAAAAAAATGAACGAGCGGACAACTATCACAGACAAGGAATCACAGTGCTCAAACATCAGAGGTCAAAAGAGTAATGTCTTTATTCGTAAGTCATACTTACTCATTGTCTCCAGCTTTTCTATTTGATCTTTCAACGTCTCTGGATCCTTTTTCAGTATTCCAACTTCCCTAACCTTCTTCCGCTCTTTTTTATTCTGAAAAATAGAAGCGGACAAAACTTATTGGTGCACAATTCGTGTCTCACTAAGTTATATCGGCTGTAAAAACCTACTATTTGCAAGTTATACTCAGCGCAAGTTACATGATCAACAAAAAGTCCCACACAGAACCATATCAACATAAAACAACCCACTCGAATTTCTGCATATCTCTAGACAGCAACCGTCTTCAGAAAATCGCAACCTAACAAACAAGCTCAACGATCCACATTCGCTAAGGTCACACTCGTCAAATTCAATACTTTGAGCTTACAGGAGATGAAAAGTCACAGACCGAAGGAAATCATTTCGGAAACTAAAAGCACCGACAATCCGAACATATTACTTCGACAAACAAATCAGCTCGTGCACAACACACGAAAAACTCGAACGATTAAATCAATAAGTAGCCTACCCTCTTCAATTCCTTCTTTCGAATCTCTTTCCGATAAGCATCGGTAGGGTTCATGGTCTTTCCTCCTTTCGTTGTCTTCACCATCGTGCCTCCTTTGCCAAGTAAACCCTCCCTCTACGGATTTATCTGAACACGAGATTCCAGACAGCGTCGATTAATCGTATCCACTCTTGGCGAACAAAAACCTCTCACGAAAATTCGAGGATGACGAGAAATGAAGACTTGAGGTGATCAATCTTAGGGATTTGGTACGGTATTGGGACTGGGCTGTTATAAAATGGTCCTTAATTCAGATATAAACCGAAACCTTTTGACCCATTGATCACTTCAGGCCCAATATAAGCCCATAAAGCTTTTTAATAAAGCCCATAAAGCTTAGAGTTAATAAGAAAATGACAACGGTGTCCCTGACGAGATTATGTGGGACCCATTAAATGACCTGAAACCAATTTAAGAGGAAAAACACAGAAAGAGAAGAGCTAGAGCTAGAAGAAGCTGAATGCAAGCATTGATTGCTTCGTAGCAATTGAAAATGGGGGTTGATTACTACAACATCCTCAAAGTGAATCGAAATGCGAGTGAAGACGACCTCAAGAAGGCGTATCGTCGGCTCGCGATGATTTGGCATCCCGATAAGAACGCGAGCAACAAGGTGGAAGCGGAGGCCAAATTCAAGCAAATCTCGGAAGCTTACGACGTTTTGAGCGATCCTCAGAAGCGCCAGATCTACGATCTCTACGGCGAGGAAGGCCTCAAATCTTTTCCAGCAGCGCACGCGCAGGGTAATCATTATTCTCAGCGTCGATCGAACGACCATCGACAGGGTTTTCCGAGCTATTATAGCTACGGTCAGCACAATCAGCAACATCCGAACCCTAATTTCAGATTCAATCCGCGCAATGCCGACGATATATATGCGGAGTTTTTTGGGGAGAACGGTGCTGGCGGCGGTAGTAGTAGCAATGGTGGTGGTGGTGGTGATGGTGGTAGTAGTAGGAAGGAAGGGTTTCTTAGGACTAATACTACTGGGGCTAGTGATGTTTTGAAGAAGGCAACCCCCGTCGAAAACGTGCTACAGTGTAGCTTGGAGGATTTGTACAAGGGTACGACTAAGAAGATGAAGATTTCGAGGAATGTTCTTGATTCTCATGGGTACGGATTTTCTGGCCTTCTCTGTGATCATGTTGTTTTTTGGTTTTCTGTGATTGAGTTGGGAACATTTTGACGAAAGAATTATACTTCTCACACGGATGTCGTTTCCTTGTCCCATTGAAAAGGCATTTGAATGCATTTAGCAACTATTTGTCGGGGATACTTTCGCATGTTTGACCCTATTCTAAACAAGGAATCTGATCCATTGTTGTCGCATAATGTCAACCAATATGTTTTGCTTTTTGCTTAACCACGTTAGAGCTGGATCTTAGAGTTTGCCATATTCTTACACACGGTGAATTCTCTGTTGTCACTTGCATGCTGCTTACGGTGCCATTTGATTTGGCTATGATATTTCTTCCTGATATTTACTTACATGTCCAAACTACAAATTTCTGTCTGCTTAAGTAATTTGTAGTTCTGTAAAGATGATATTTGCGTTCTCAAAACATTCTTCTGTTTACCTAATATGCATAATGAGATAAAATTGTATGCACGTGATACTTCTCCTACCTATTGTGACGCATAAGTTACGAATCCGCGCTTACTGCTGGAAGCGCTAAGCTCTCATCCAATAAAAGCAGAGTTCTTTTTCATTCCCGCACGTGTATATGCATAGTGGATATAATCATGCAACTTTATCTTGATTCTTGCATATTAAAGCTCAACCAGATTTTATAGTTGGTAGTCAAGAGAGCTGCTTCCATAGTCCTAATGAAATCGTTTATTTTCTCTAGTCTTTTGTGCGTTATGCCTGACCATTTTCGCTTCCTCTTTTCCCGATTTCCACAGCAACCCTCGCGTGCTTGAAGAAGTCCTAACGATCGACATAAAACCGGGCTGGAAAAAGGGCACGAAGATAACTTTTCCAGAGAAGTGCAACGAAGAGCCCGGCATAATACCAGCAGATCTTATCTTTGTGATCGACGAAAAGCCTCACCCTTTTTACAAAAGGGACGGCAGTGATTTAATAGTGAAGCAGGAGATAACGCTTCTCGAATCTCTCACGGGAAAAGCTTTCGAACTGACTACGTTGGACGGAAGGAATATCTCAGTGCCTCTAACAGAGGTTGCTAAACCTGGTCATCAGATCACCGTCCCAAATGAAGGAATGCCCGCCTCTAAGGATCCAAAGGAAAGGGGAAAACTGAGGATTCAAATCGACGTTAAGTACCCAAAAAGGCTCACTGAGTGGCAGAAGTCTGAACTCAGGAGAGTTTTGGGAGAGAGTTCTTGATAGTACTTCAATTGCGTTGTGTGTGACATGCATATACATACACAATACCAGTAGTAGATGTTAATTCTATTGGGGATTTGTGAATATTAAAAACAAAGGGGTTTTGATGTTTTAGATTCTCGCACTCTTTCGGATAGTTAACGAGTAATTCGTTGCTGACAGAAACTGAATGGTCTGGGGAAAGAGTTCTTTCTTTCCTTTTCCTCATTTGGGACAAGCTGTTGATTGCAAGCTGTTTCTTTTTTGGTTTTTAGTATTTAAAATTTATATCATTGGAGCGGACAAGTGTGAAGCAGCCCACTACATTGCGTATTGGGCTGCCTTGTTACTATTAAAAAATTGAAGAGATGTATGTTCGCTATTACTACGTTGACCCCACTGATTTGGTTTGGTCAACCTACGAGCTATGTTCAGAAAAATATGTAAATAGACTCTATAGTTTTATCCATGAATTCAGTGTCATGATTTGGCTTATATTGACACCTTCTAAATATAGTTACATTTATCGTTTAATGATATAGATGAGAATATCAGTCCATCACATTTATTTAATTTCCAACAATTACACGCACACACGTAAGATTTAATCATCTCAAGAATCGGATATTGACTCTAACGTATTGATTGGATAAGAACATCATCATTCATTCAATTACCATCATCACCGACATCGTCATCAATTAAGATATAAAAATTTCAAAAAGGACGTCACACACACATGCGTGAATTGAATCTTCATCATTGATTAACGAATATGATTGATTTTCCTTTATTTTATTCCCTTTCTTGACAGCCGCATATGATTCACTCAACATAAATATCCGACCAACACACTGTACACCGAGCAAAAGACGACAGCCTAACTACCTCGGTGGTCGATCGATCTGAACCAAAGAAACAATGGTCGGAAAACGCTTATTACCTATCTTCCTCATCGTCGCAGCCTTCTCATTCTCCAGCTCCGAAGAAGAGATCGGAGTATTCGATTTGCAGAGAGGCGATTTCTCCGTGAAAATCACAAACTTCGGCGCCAGAGTTATCTCGGCGGTGCTCCCCGACAGAAACGGTGAGTAGTCTCAGATTTATTGCACTTTCACCGACGATTTTACTCTGCTCTAAACGCCGTCGTTTCACGCCCAGGAAAGCTGGACGACATCGTTCTCGGCTACGATTCCCCAGAAGCTTATAAGGTAAAATAAATCGAGCATGTCTACTCATTTTTAATGCTTTAATTTTATTACACAATTATCTGGGTTTTTCTTTAATGGCAGAATGATACGAATTCCTTTGGTGCGATTGTCGGCCGAGTGGCTAATAGGATTCGAGGAGCTAATTTTACTCTGAATGGTAGAGTCTACAAATTGGCACCCAACGACCATGGAAACACACTCCACGGTAGTAAAAATTAAAATTACAATAATAAATTCCAGATTATTTTTTATTATTTCTTGAAAAAATGTGAAGACTGCGTGATTGATAATTAGGTGGGTTGAAAGGCTACAGCCTCGTCGTATGGACCGTAAAAAGCCACGTTAAGGACAGCCATCTAACGCTCACTTATCACAGCTTCGACGGAGAAGAAGGTAAAATAAAATAAGGAAATATGTTCATGCTTTCAAGTGGAAAAAGTGTTTTTTTTTTCTTAGTTATTTTTTTAGTCACCTAATTCACGGGTTGCCATTATAGACTAATTTTGGGATGATATATTAGGGACAATAATTATCTAAAACTAAGCAATTTAAGGACATTATTATACTAGGGGATGCCGTAACATGGATAACACAAAATTTGGGATTCCGACGCATAATGGCATTGCTTAATTTTGTTGTCGTATAGACCTCCTAAATTTCGTTTTCACATAATGTCACTTGTTAAAAAATCATTAACATTTTTGCAATACGGACAATAGCAATTTAGGACCGAATTCTATATTTTCACAAAATTGCTAGTTTTAAAATTTACTTCCACTCCCATAATTCCCCGAAAACACTTGAATTTGGGGCAATATGTAGGGTTTCCACACCGTGTTCATAAGTTGTTTAACTTAAGAAGTTATTGTCCGTGTAACGTCACTCCGAAATTACATGACTAAAAAATTAATTAAGTCTATATATGTCTTTTAATATTAGCTTGTGTATTATGCATGTTAGGATTCCCGGGCGCCGTCTCGGTATCGGTAACCTACCTCCTCATCGACACGAACAAGCTCGGGATAAAAATGACCGCCGAGCCCCTCACCGAACCCACCCCTATAAACCTACTCTCACACACATACTGGAACCTCAACGGCCACAACAGCACCTCGACGATCCTCTCCCACACCTTACAAATCTCGGCCTCGAACTACACCCCAGTCAACAGTAGCTTCCTCACCACGGGCGAAATCGTCCCCGTCGAAAATACGCCCTACGACTTCCGCGAGCCCCAGACGATCTCCGCCCGTTTCGGCCAGCTGGCGGCCGGCTACGACATCAACTACGCCCTCGACCGACCAACGACCGACCATTTTACGAGGGCGGCGGTGGCGTACGACGGGGCGTCGGGGAGGAGGATGGAGCTCTGGACGAACCAGCCCGCGCTTCAGTTCTACACTTCGAACATGATGAAGGACACGCCGGGCAAGGGCGGGTTCGTCTACAGGGTTCACTCGGGGTTTTGTCTGGAGACTCAGGGATTTCCCGACGCGTTGCACCACGCAAATTTCCCGTCCCAGATCGTGGGTCCTGGGGAGGTTTACGTCCACGCGATGGTTTATAGGTTTACCGTGCGTTGAAGTAAGACAAGAGGCTATTAAGCCGAGTCTAAAATAAGGAGGAATTAGCAGTCTTCTTGTTGGGTGAATAAAGACTGGCCGGTTATAGGAGTGTAAATTAGCCGAGCTCCAGTCAGGTCATGTAATAATAGCCGTGTTTAAAAATACATTGGTGGGACTAATTTTTCTTGGTACGTGCTTTTCGTCTCGAATCCACGCAGAGACCAATAAATATCACACGTCTTTTAAGAATATAATCCTAATAAGTCGCATGTGTCTCACATCGAATAATTGATTTGGCTAGCTTATAAGTTGGTGGCTACTTCACCTTTTACCAATTAGTTGTAGAATGGAATCCGATCAATTTATGTGGATCCAACTCTTCTCTGAATGGACGGATGTTAGTCCTAGTAATGAAATTTCACAACGTCTCTACCCAATATCCCGACATTGCAATTTGCAGTACCATTTTTTTGGTTATCTAAGCTACGAAGTAAATAGGCATTTATGAATGTGATATATCCTTAGTGATCCTCTCTGGGCACTGGTTTGGCTTTAGTAACAAGTCTTTTGTATATATATTATTAATGCAATATGTAGGAGTTTTTTTCCTCTCAAAATTATGTTCGTCCTTTCCCGTATAAGTAGGAGTACTTTGATTCAAACCAAAGCACTTACGCATCGATGTGGTCATGTGAATACTATCTAATCGATTATATATATATATATATATTTATCAATGTCAGTATTATTATTTTTGACTGGAAATGTTAAATCTCTTGGGCGAACCATGAAGGACCCATCCCAACCCAATCATTATCGGCTATCCATTAGTTAAAAGAGTTTTGATATATATAGATAAGTGCATATTATTACATCATCTTCCACGGATCATCTTCTGTTCAATTTACTCATCACGTCTTCATAATTATTACAATCTCCTTCTCTCAGCTCAAACAAATACAACGAGTCATATATCGTATAAAATATAAATCATGACAGATAAAAAGAACTCATAATTAAACTGTGTCATCTACACATCTGCGGAAGATTCTGGTAAAAGCTAAGGTTAATCACTCCGAGGTCGTCCTCATCACCTTCATCATAATCATACGGACAATTACAACACTTCTTACCACTACAATCTCCCATCATCTTCAATACCTTCTCAAACAGATCTGCTTCGCAGGGAAACTTTAGAACTCCTTCGCACTGAAAACCAAACTCTTCTTCTGCTTCCCTCAGTAAGATCCCAAAGACACGGTGGCTAAGATACTCCGTCGGAATCACAAACCTCTTCAGATCTTTTCCGACGCAAACGGCGACGTATCCCTTTTTAGGGACGGTGGCCGTCGTCGTAAAAGATGGAGGAGAAGAAGAAGTGATTTCTGAAGAGAAGGATAGGGTTTTCTTTATGAAAGTGTTGATGCTTTTGCTGCTCTTTTTGTTGTTGTTTATATTGGCTATCTTTCTCCATCTCTTGAGGAGCTGATGAAGCCTAACTATGTCTCGTATTTTGTTGGACTTTCTCGAACTATCCATTGTTACGATAGTTGGAGAAATATTATTACAGCTGAAAGATTAAGAGAAAGAAAGAGCCTTTGAATGCTAGCGAAGACAAGGCATGCAGCTATATATAGAGAGGAAGTGAATGGGCGAGGGCATAATAGTCATTTAAGCTATCGTCGTCGTCAACTCGCAGTTCATTATGAGCCTATGACTTATTGCACAGAGATTAGCATCGTTTCTTGATTAATAAGTAGTACTATTCGATTCAAACGGTTGACTAAGGATGTTATTACAGTTACACAACATACATCGATATATACAACCCTTGATAAAGATAATTTATATGCTCAAGTTAGTTGTTTGCATAATTTTATTAGCAAACAAGTACGGTACTTGGCTCAGATCTCAAACAGTCAAATGCTTATATTGCTAGACATTATTTTTATTGTTACTACATGATGAGTAAGATGTAGTCATTAATGCCAAGCCAATTAATGTTACCTGTGAATGCTATGAATGTTATCCTAAAACGAGAAGTATGATTTGCGTACGAACGACTCCCAATGTACAGTTCATTCTCCCAAGACACCGGAAAAATAGCTATTGTACATACATATTATTATTAGTGTAAATTAAGTTTCGGGCCAAAAAGATATGTTTCAAATTAAGTTTCAGGCCCTATCATAAAATTCATAGTTTTAAGGATCCTATTTTTATGAAATTTAGAGATAATGACCTAAATTTACGCTAGTGTTATGCGGTGTACATGAACTGGTACCGAAGATCCATGAAGTGGTACTGTAGACCCATGAAATGGTACTGGTGAACAGTGAAGTGGTGCAGCAAAACACTTAAGTGTTTCTGCAGAAATCGGTCTTTAAAACTATAAATTTTCTGACAGGGTCCTAAAAGCAAAATGAAACTTAACATGGGGCCTAAATTGTAAATGGCCCTTATTATTAATCGTCGTGATTGCTATAACAAATATATATATGCTATGGTGCCCACCTACCGTGAGCAACCACCGTGAACACCATAAGAAAATCTCTCAACTTTTTGCGTTTTTCGATTCTCAACAACGCCAACACCTCACTAGACCCTCACAATGCTAACTTAAATCACCATCTCCAACATGTTAATTTTTAAGAAATCATCACATCATTATGTCGTCCACATGTGAATAATTAATAATGATTTTTCTTAAAATTAACATGTTGGAGATGGTGATTTATGTTAGCAATGGATATGAGAGGGTCTAGTGAGGTGTGGCGTTGTTGAGAATCGAAAAAACACAAAAAATTGAGAGATTTGCTTGGGATGCATACGGTGGTTGCTCACGGTAAGTGGGCACCATAACAAATCTCTCTCTCTCTCTCTATTTAGTAATTGAATCATATTCGTAAATAATGTCAACAATAATTTTATTACAAAAAGATTAAGTAATCTAACCATGATTTTAGTGCAATTTAATTTGTATCAAAAAGACGTATATTTACATGTTATTAGTTTCAGTTATGTTAAATAATTCGATTTATTTTTATTTAACCAAAATATGTTCCATTACATTATAAAATATATTTCATATATAAACTAAACATGTTATGAAAATGTCCTTTTAAAAGCAACTTTTCACCTCTTTCAAGTTATAATTTCTAATTATGTCCCTATTTAATATATTTCTTCCTGTTTATGTAATATACCTATGAAACATATATAAGACACATTGAGATTTACAAAGAGTTTATGGTTTCTGTTATTTTGTTTACAAAATTATAACTCATTGTATGATTATAATATGGAATTAATTTGCATATGTGTAACAAACATCTATGCAAAACGTATAATACATTTTGAAGATTAGACAACGGACTAGACGCTGCTTATTATTGTTTTTTTAAATTTATTCTTCGTTTCCTAAGTTATAACGTATCATTTTGTCATTGACAATATGTAATGGATTGGCTCAAAATGTATAAAAAATATTTTAATAATTATACGAAGTACTAGACATTTCTTATGATTTCAATTTATACTTTGATCTATTTTATTTTTCTCATTAATTACAATGTGCAAGTTATTATCAGGTATATAATAAATATATTATGTAAAACGTATATAAGAAATCTTCACGATTTTACCATGTACCTAATCGTTCGTATTATTTTGTATGAACATTTCGACCCCCCAAGTTCCAACTTATGGTTCCATCGATGGTCATCATGCTTTTCCGACAACCACTCAATTTGTAAAACCACCTTCTTCATAGCACGATCCTGTCTAGCATTGCACCCCTCCCACCCATGGTAAAAAAGAGTCTTCTTCTCAAATTTGGTTAGGATAGCTTCCAGTTGTTCTCCCTTGGCTCTTCTCTCGCTCATTATCCCTTTATCAGTGACGCCATCTCTTCTCTTGACCAAGATGGTGAAATTCTTAGTTTTGATGCTTCCTTTCATTTTGACCCCGATTTGCCTTGACAGGGCTACTGAAAGCACAGCAGCGATGGCACCACTAGCGACAATATCATTAGGGGAGAATTTGGAAAGGGCATGAAATTTGGGTGCTACATGACGTATATATAGGAAGAGGGCGAGGCTGGCTGTGCACATGTGACTTACGTGCTCATGGAGGGGGGAGGGAAGAAGCGCGTGTGTGTCAGAGTTTGTTTCTATGGTTATTTTATGCGCTTGTATATTGTTAAAGATGGCCCAGTTATTAGATCATTATAAACTAACAAAACCCACCATCATTAAAAACTAACGAACGCACACAACGTTGTCGTCATTTTTTCGCAATCTGCATTATGCGGCTGACCGTCATGGCAGATTATAGTTCAAAATCGTTGGGAATTAAAAAATAATAGAGTAGCTGCAATGGCAGTTCTGTAAATTTATATGGGTATAATTGTAGTTGTTCCCCAATTTTGGCTCAGTTGTCGTCGTCGTCTTCACTCTTCAGAGTGATGTGAAACAAAACACCATTTTTGTTATTTCACCTAACCCTGCAACTAATATGAAGTCCAAAAGAAACATAAAAAAAGAAAAACAATGTTTTGGCGCGCGATCAGTGACCCGCTAGATGTAGCGGGCACTGTAGCTTTCGCTGGCTATGCGTGGCATTTCGCGTTCGGTTAGTTTTCAACGATGGTGGATTTATAATGATCTAGACTGGTATGTTTTAACGACGCAAAGAAACAACCTGACACACAGCACGCGTTTCTTCCCTCCCATTCATGAGCACGAATTGTGCACAGCCTGTAGCCTAATGCTCTTCCTATATATAGGTCATGTAGCACCCAAAAGTTCATATCCTTTCCAAATTCTCTCCTATAATGTTTGTTGCTGCCGTCCCTACTGTGCTCTCAGTAGTCCCGCCAATCAGGGTCAAGATGAGCAGAGCCAAGAAGTTCACTATCCTGGCCAAGAGAAGACATAGGGTAACTGAGGAAGGGATACTGAGTGAGAGAAAAGCCAAGAGAGAACATCTGGAAGTTCTCTTAAACAATTTGGGAAGAGAACTCTTTTACCATGGGTGGGAGGGGTGCAATGCTAGACAGAATCGTGCTATGAAGAAGGTGGTTTTTCAAATTGAGTGGCTGTCGGAAAAGCATGATAACCATCAATGGGACCAGAAGTTGAAACTTGGGGGGTCGAAATGTTCATACAAAATAATACGAAAGATTAGGTACATGGTAAAATCGTGAAGATTTCTTATATACGTTTTACATAATATGTTTGTTATATACCTGATAATAACTTGCATATTGTAATTAATGAGAAAAATAAAAGATCACAGTATAAATTGAAATCATAAGAAATGTCCAGTTCTTCATATAATCATTAAAATGTTTTTTTATACATTTTTAGCCAATCCATTACATATTGTCAATCACAAAATGATACGCTATAACTTAGGAAACGAAGAATAAATTTAAAAAACAATAATAAACATTGTCTAGTCCGTTGTCTAATCTTCAAAATGTCTTATACAATTTGCATAGATGTTTGTTACACATATGCAAACTAATTCCATATTATAATCATACTATTGAGTTATAATTTTGTAAACAAAATAACAGAAACCATAAACTCTTTGTAAATCTCAATGTGTCTTATATACATTTTTCGTAGGTATATTACATAAACAAGAAGAAATATATTAGGGACATAACTAGAAATAGTGAGATCATCGGTCAATGTTCTGATCATCTACCTAAACAATTTATTATTCCTGATTTTTAATTCATCTTGATTTATAATATATACAAGAGCAAAATAATCAGTATAAGATATGCGGCACTTAATAATTTATTCAAACATTTGGTTATACTATTTAATGTAACTTTCCGGTAATTTACCTAATTAGATAATAATATGATAATAGATTAATCTATAATTTAACCCCTCATGTGCCAAACTGTTTTACAAAACTACATAAATAATGTATAATTTTTTATTTCATCACTACGGAATGAGTTAATTTTATCCGAAATCATCTGATGTAATGGAATCAAGAGAATACTAAATTTTAATTTTATTTAGAACGTAAAATGAATACCATATAAATATTAGTTTTAGAGGAGAATATATAGGAGATGGTTGGAATCTTAAGCACTGTTCAAACTATATATAGAGATTTTCACTGTAACAATATATATAGAGGGAATGATTGGAGATGGTTTTTAGGCAGATGATCAGAACATTGGCCGATAATCTCAATATTTCATAAATCCTATATATTCATGCAGGAAAATTAACGTGCGTCCTCATCCCCCAAAAAAATAATTATATTTATATTATAATATGAATTGTGTTTTTAATATTATTTATTTTATAATAAGAGAAAAATTGGGTAAAAAATGACAATTTAATTATAATAATACAAATGCGTATAAAAATATTATTTTTAGGTATAAAAAAATCTATTTTAATATTATTAATACCGGGGAACGAGAGGTGGGAAATCGTGGAGGTGGGAAATATAGGCTCTGGGCGGGCTAAAGATGTTATCCTCAATTGCAACGACGAAATCTACATTGAAGAAGAGTTGTTCGATCACCACAGCCATCTTTCTTTCCCTTCAACAACCAATATTCAAGCAAAAATTGTTCGTGGAAATGGACTCGGTGGATGAAGAAGATATGAAGAATAGGTTAATTAGGTCGAAGAAGGCTCACATGGAAGACCTTCAAAGACGCTGTGTTAAGAACACCACCCTCAAACCGGGCGTGTTTGCTAGTTACAAGCTCTCTTACATAATCAAACAGAAACTGTGCAACAAGTGAGTCGCTGATCAGACAGGGACAAGAATAATATACATATAATAGGTAATGAAACTATCAATTCGTACCTAATTGCTCAACTGGCTGTGCACATGTGACTTACGTGCTCATGGAGGGGGGAGGGAAGAAACGCGTGTGTGTTAGAGTTTGTTTGTATAGTTTTTTTATGCACTTGTTTATTTTTAAAAATGACTCAGTTATTAGATCATTATAAACTAACAAAACCCACCATCATTAAAAACTAATGAACGCACACAACGTTGTCATCATTTTTTCACAATCTGCATTATGGGGCTGACTGTCATGGCAGAAAATAGATTGTTTAGGTAGATGATCAGAACATTGACCGATGATCTCACTATTTCGTAAATCATGTGCAGGAAATTAACGTGCGTCCTCATCTGCCGTAAAAAAATAATTATATTTATATTATAATATAATTGTGTTTTGAATATTATTTATATTATAATAAAGAGAAAAATTGGGTAAAAAAAACTATTTAAATATTATATTACTAAGCAAATGTAGTTGTGCTATCTTGCTGCCACACTATTGTAAAAGACCCTTATGACCTTTGTTACAGACGCTTCTTCTCTCACGTCCCAACCAAAAATAAGCAAAGCAATATATTCATATACACATTAATCGCTTCAAATCATTTATATGCAGTAAAGGGGACACCATCAAAGACTTTTGTGAATTTTTTACCATTTTCGAGGTCATATTTATTTGTGATTTTCTGCTTTCATTTTGGCACAGTACCTTAATGTTCAGATTTCATTATACTAATTAGTATGAATGTATTCTTATTGATATTATGTATAGGGTTGCAAACGAATCGGATCGAGTCGAATACCGTCATATTCTAGTTGTATTCTTTTATTTTCCGAATATTCATATTCATATTCTTTTATTATTCGAATACTAAAATTAATTCATATTCTATTTGATCATATATTCGAATATATTTGCGAATAATCGAATATTCGGATACAAATAATTTTTTTTTTCAGAAAACCTGTTTTAAGAAAACAAATAACGCAAAAGAAATACGTAGTAGATGAAAAATGCGGTTACGACATAAAAAGAAAAACATAGCAAAACATATCATTAGGTTATTCAATACATCATACGAAAGCACAAAAATATCTTTTGCTTTACGTAAGTCTGGCACTCGAAGCCTGAGGGAGAGCCAACTTCTGGTGGCCGTGAGAGAGATGCGACTGGTGGAGGCCATAGGTGGCTGTGCACGGGAGAGCAGAACTATGGTGGCGCTCAAATTATTGCAGGAAGTAATCCAGTCGTCTAGGGCTTTTGCTTTAATTTTAATTGTTTATTAGTTTAACAAAATTTTCAATTAAATAATGTGGGCTTTTTTGGGTCATTTATATATATACACTAGAAAAAAAGTTCAGATACCGACGGAGAGCACGACGGAAAACTCGGTCGTACCATTTTGCAACGGCAATTTCCGACGGAAAATTCGTCGCCGAAGTTAGCGATGGTAACTCGTTCGCAAGAACCGTTGGTATATATTCAACGGTCGTCGAATAAACGTAGCGACGGAATTGCGATGGTTTTTCCGTCTGAAAAGTTCCGACGGTCTCTGTCACCAAAATTGCAACGGAATAGTCAGTTGAATGTTTTAGCGACGGCCTTTACGACGGCTTATCCGTCGCAAAAAGTTTACATAAAAAATTATATCCCCCTTTTTCTTCCCTTCTCCCGCTCATTAATTTTCACCATGTCTTTTTCCTCATCTTCCTCTCTCTCTCTCTCTCATTTCATTCCGTTCTTTCATCTTCCTTTCTGGCAGCGACGACGAGCGGCGGACGGCAACGAGCTGACAGCGACGACGATGACCGGCGGCGGATCTGGGCGAGAAGGCTGCTCTCCGGCGGATCTGGCGAGGAAGACAGCAACGGTGGCGAGGCTGATGGGCCGCTGCTCTCCGGCGGATCTGGCGATGGCGCCTGGCCTCGAGCGAGGTCAGCGAGCGGATCTGAGGGGCGGATCTGGGTTTTCAGCGGCGGATCTGGGCAGCGAAGGCAGCGGCGGTGGCGAGAGGTCTCGTGGCGGCCGATCGACGGCGGATCTGGGCAGAGAAGGCTGCTCTCCGACGGATCTGGCGATGAAGACAGCAACGGTGGCAGGCTGATGGGCCGCTGCTCTCCGGCAGATCTGGCGATGGCGGCTGTACCTAGCCTCGAGCGATGTCGGCGAAGCGGATTTGTGGGGCGGATCTGAGTTTTCAGCGGCGGATCTGGGCAGCGAAGGCAGCGGCGGTGGCGAGAGGTATTGCGGCGGCGGATCTGGGCAGGTAGCGGCACGTGGTGGTTGCTCCGTCGCTAATTGAACTTATTTTTGTAGTGATATGTATATAATATATATTATTGTAAGTATTTCATTCATATTAATATGTAAGTTTAACTACAAGTATTTCTAATATATATTGTTTAATATTTATTATACTATTCGAATCGAATATTCTAATAAAATTCGAATCAAATATTGTCATATTGTATTTTTATTCGAAAATTATTCGAATCGAAAAAAATATTCTATTCGGATTTGTTATTCTAATATTTCGAATTCGAATCTTAAATTTCGAATCGAACAAAAAGATTCGATTCATTTTCAACCCTAATTATGTATCTCAGCTTTACAATACAGTGACGGCCTTTGGCTTGATAATGCTGTCAAAAGGTATATTGACGTTGGTTATTATTAACTTGTGATCTTGGTTGATTTGACTTTGGCCATTAGTAACCCTATATTTTCCATCTTTGGGTAGCTTGATTGATCCTGTTTCTTTTTCTTTTAGCTGGAGCCTAAGTTTCTTTTCTGGTATGCTTATCTATATTATCACTTATGCTGGATTTATTTAACTGATACCTTCTTGCTCTCCGTAAGACTCGTGCATCGTAGCTTGGTCGATCATGTTTCTTTTTTTTTTTTGAGGTCTCATTACAATTACGACAGTTTATTAATCGTAGAAGCAGTTGATTCGATCCTGTCAAATATTGTATTGTGTTGAATTGTGAGTGCCCCTGAAAATCACGATAGCAGATATTATAGTAGAAAGCCACAACGAAGACCAAATTTCTTGCATCAAGAATGGAAAATCGTGTGCTAAAAACAATTTCTCTGCAAATCGACCACAAGTTAAGTCACCTAGCACGCATATTGTTGTCTTTGTATGACGTCGCGGATGATGCTCAGTATTACTTTCACGGTCTGTTTGGAATTTCCGGCACGAGCATTACTATGAAGAAAAGCTTATTAGGGGTTTCTACCCCCATACGAGCATTTTTACCATCCACAGTACAACAGACAATCGTATCTGATATGTTTCATATATGACATTTTACGGGAAAACGTTTGACTCTTTCTTTCTGATATGCTCAGTGGCGAAAGTGTGGATCGGTTCCATTGATTTGGCTTTGGTTCCAGCCAGAGTGTTTACTCTGACAAACGAAGAGGCGGAAACGAACCTAACAACAATAATGGGTATGTTAATAATTTATGATGTAACCATAACGGCATATTCTTAGAGAACTGAGCATGAGCCACACATTTAAATATGTCGCCTAAATAAAGTGATGAAGGTGGAAATAATTCATACCTTACTAGGATACGGGTAAGTCGATAAGGAGATAGGAAGCATCGTTATCCCGAGTTATTCCAGTCGTCGGGGACGAAATTCTATTAAGGGGAGAGGATGTAATACCCGTAAAATTTAAAATTTAATACGGGGTTTATGAGGTCATTAGAGGTATAATTGGGGACTTAAAAATTTTGTAGTTTATTAAAGACGAACATGAATAATAGAGCTAATTTTCGTGTAGAACCAATTTTCGGGTGACAGATATATAAAAAAAAGAGGAAAGAAGAAAGAATAAAATAATAATAAAATAAATAAATAAATTTCAACAATAACGGTACGTGATCAGATCGTAAGTGTGATGAGCTGGCGTGAGACTCCAGTGCGTGAGGCTGGGATGCGACTCATGTGCGTCAGGCCGGTAAGCGTACCATGCGGCGCGAGACTCCGATGCGTGAGACCTGGGGAGTAACTCAAGTGCGTCAGGCTGGAAGCGTCCAGGACGTATGGTTTGAGGTGTGAGGGCCCTGATGTGACGTTTGGAAACTACGTTAGGCTGAGACGAGAGAAATAAGTCTGAGTGTGCATTTAATTGTGACTGTTGTGAGATGGGTTTAAGTGCACGTTGCATACATGCATATTTTCACCCACTGAGCAATCGCTCATAGTTTTCGTGTTGTAGATACTGAGTCCGACGCTGATGCGCGTTGCGGCTGAGGCGGCTGACGACTAGGGGTGAAAACAAGGTTGTACATGAATGAAGACATGTGGAGAGATTTTAGTGTGTTTCAAATATTTTAAGTTTGGGACTATCACCTTTGTAAGATAAGGCGTGTGTGAAACGTGTGCGTTTGTAAAATATTAGTATTTTAATTGGAAGTTTTTTAAAATGGTTTTTTCGCAACTTCTTTCGTTGCGAAAATCCGTCAATAAAAATTAGAAAATGAGGGTCGTCTCAGTTTTACGATATTTTAATTTCGAACTATTAAATATCCATTTTCTTCAAAAAAAAATAATTTGGACATAATTTCAGTTACGTCATACTACGCGCCACTTGGTGTGGCGCTTTTAGAACGCGCCACCCCAAGTGGCACACTAACCTATTTTTGATATAGGTTAGAAAAGAACGTTATTTTTGATAATTTATTTCAAAAAAACACAAAATCTGAAGAAAAAAGCCTAGTATAGAGTATACAACTTTTTTGTAAATAAAAATATACGAAATCAAACTAGGATTATTTAAAATGGAACCAAAAGGTTAGGCCAGAGATCATGGATATAAACAAACCCTTGCGGTAACTGGTGAAAAGAAATATTCCATTTCTAGGAGTTTACTTGTGATGCTCAAGTTCATCTCTTTTCCAAGCTTTTCGCTCTCGCAGCTTGTAGGAAAAGATGCCTTAGCCGAAACCGATATTTAATTTTGTCGACTGACTTTCCAGCCGTATCTTTTTTTTTTTAATCAATGGCCAAATATCCCTTTCTTCAGCACTAATTGAAGTGGGTCATTTTGCCAAACATTCTTTTCCAAGTGCGATCTTCGATTCTAAATAAGTTGCAGGGTACAACGTTTTTATGGAAGACGAAGTCTGATGAGATGACAAAGTCTAAAGAAATTTATAAAAGACAATGACAAGATAGAGCATACTTGGTATTTCTTCTAGGGTTTAGCCTGGGCCGACTTTAGGTATGTCGTAGTGCTCGCTCATATTCGCAAGGTACTGATTGAAGTCTTCTATGCGATCGCGGTGGGATTTGTTGGACGTCTTCTTCAGCTTATGGGAATCGATTCTCTCTCTCTGTTCTATGTAACGCCTCTCCGCTGGGGTTAGGTGATCGCTCCACTGAGTTCCTCCATTCTCATCTCCATCGTTAACTTCTTCCTTGTTAGCATCGTCATTGGCGATTTCTTCCTTGTTCGACTCAGTCGACTGATTTACACCCTCACCTACGTA
This sequence comes from Craterostigma plantagineum, assembly GCA_027422505.1. Taxonomy (NCBI): domain Eukaryota; kingdom Viridiplantae; phylum Streptophyta; class Magnoliopsida; order Lamiales; family Linderniaceae; genus Craterostigma; species Craterostigma plantagineum. The sequence continues at coordinate 33,762,869 of JAPQWV010000002.1, read as the reverse complement.
CAAAATAAAGAACTCAGGTTAATTTGTGTGTGTGTGTGTGTGTGTGTGTGTGTGTGTGTGAGAGAGAGAGAGAGAGAGAGAGAGAGAGAGAGAGAGAGAGAGAGAGAGAGAGAGAGAGAGAGAGAGAGAGAGATCACTTGCTAAAGAGTGGGATGGTTCTTCATAGTGGTGCTTCTTGGACTTCTTCTTCTTCTTTACACCACCAGCTTTCACATCCAAAGCCTTACCCTTAAGCTTCAGTTTCCCACTGACAACATTTTCGTAGGCAGACATTTGTTTCCTAACAAAGGGTAAACAACTTCAGAATACAAAAGGAAGCAAAAACAAATGCAACAGAGAAGTTTGTGCTCCTTGAATCGATAGAAAACGAAGAAGTCAACGATTAAGGTTCAATGCAATGCCATAGATAGGCAAAATAGATATTAGTTGGTAAAAGATGCGTCCGCGATGAACAGCAGATGGTTTTCGTTCAATTTTTACGAATCAGCTAAGGTATTGTAAAGAACAACGACACAGTGGTGAAGAACAAATCCCCGACACGAATATTGGAAGCGAATTCAAAAATTGCAAGACAAGATAAACAACCCTAAAATTTGGGGACATTGACCTCGCAACTTACGAATCGATCGACTGATGAAGGATCGCAGATGCAGCAGAGCGGCGCTTTCAGCTTTGATTAGGCGGTAAAGATCCTCTTGCTTGACAACTTCTGCAACAACACGCAAGAAAAAACATTGATCTCTTCTCTTCCTCTATTTTGAAAGAGCATAACATGCGTAACCCAAAAGAAGGCTTATTGCCAACTCCATCCTTCATATTTAATTTCGTTTCGAATTCAGGGTTGATTTATGTTTTTTGTTTACTAGTTTTTTTTTTGAAGGAATAAGTATATTTTTGGTTACCACAAGTGACAAGTTCATGTTTTGTTTTTATTCCTTTCTATTTTTATCCCTCTTCGCCGTGCCGGCCTTGAGTCTCCCCCGTCCGACGAAGAGAAAAGCCAGAAGTTGAAGGCCGAAGAAAGTGAAGGGTGTCATAGATTTAGCTTAATAGCTTTTTCTGTAATAAATTCTTTGGTTCTTGATTTTATATAATGGATTTTGTTTTCTGTCGGTTTTTTTCCCTTATAGACCCTTTTTTCCCCATGTTGGGAGTGTTGTGTCATCTTGTGGGGTTGTGTTTCCTCTTTTTGAGGATTTTTTTTCGTTTGGCGCAATGCGACGAAACGGCTATGTGTGCTGCTTAGCACGCTTGTGCTTTTTGTTCGTTAACGACAAGTCTTCGATTGAAAAAAAAAAAATTATTCCTACAACCTACTTTTATTGGGTAAAATTGACTTATTTTTTAAGTACTATGAATTAGAGACCATTACACAAATAAAAATGGGGAAAAGGGACAGTTATGTCAATCGACGAAATGCAAACAAACACAGATTTATTGTTACACACATACATTCTCAGTGCTTCAATATCTTTTCACGGATCAACCATGGTAAGAAGTCCGAGTGATCGTTCAACAACCAACTAACAGGGATTAAACACATACGTAGAAGTAGCAACTATGGTCTGCGATTTATCAGGTTCAAGAAAATCGAAATCACGAAGATCAAACAGCAATTTTCGAAATGAATTCTCAGTAAATCCCAGGTATGACTCTGTAAGGAACCTTCTCGCAGTACAGCTTCCAGTACTTGCCATACCTGCTCAAGAACAGGAAAAAAAAAGAAGGGATTGTTTTGGGGTTATCTATGAACATCTGAGAAATTATCAGACCAAGAAGAAGAAGAAGGAAAGAAAAAAAAAAAAGACGATACTTTTCTTTGCATCTGTCATCATCCCTCTTCGCTCAATCGAAAAGGAGAATCGTGAGGAAAACCACATAGAAGTAGGGTATGAACTGCAGATCAACGATAAACATCATCGAGAAGATCGTAGTGATAAAAAGATTTCTCGTTATTAAAATAATAAAGCATACATTGACAAACAGAGCGGGCACACTCCAGAAGATGGCTGCGAGGATTTCTGGCACGTAATGGAAGTGACGAGCTAGGCCCCACCTGTTTGAAACCCAATTGAACACATAAGGCTTTTTGTTCAGACAAGTTTTCAGAACTTCAGTTGAATCCGAAGTTGTGTGTATGTTAGGGAAGTTCGATACCATCCTGACGTCAGCAAAAGGCTATTCTTGGTCTCGCCCGGGGCGGTGGTGTACGAAGCAACGATCTGAAACATATCGAACGAAAAGTTAGTTCGTCTTTGCCTGAGGGCAATGCATGACGACATAGTTTTGACTAGAACGAGATTAGAAGAGTGGAGATGAAAAAGATGGTCTGAAAATTCTGTGGGATATATTAATACCTTCGATGGTGCTTTACCCCAAACAGAGCATTTCCCATTCGTATGGCGGAATTCTTGCCTTTGCCTATCGCAGTCGTAGTTTATATACACGCAAAGGATTCCTGCCAATGCAATAGATAGAGCGAGCTGCACAGTAGAACAACCAATAATATTAAGAAACATGAAATCCTTGGTTTGTAAGAAGAGACACTAAAAGAATGGGATAACTCTCGCATGTTTAGTTTTTGTCTGCATCGCAACGGCCAAATCACTCTCCTACCCATTGATGAAACTAAGACCCTATAATGTCTCCAGAAGTCAAAATCAGACAACAAAAGAAAAAAAGATCGATAGATCGATTCATTTGCGAGCTGTTGATTAACATACCTGAAGTCCAAGATTCACTGGGTGATTGACGAGGTACATGCCAGGAGAAGTGTACACGGATGGGACCCACACCAAGCACCCCCAGCATATGTAAAATCCAGCTGTTCATGCAGTAAAATTACTTGATGAGATGTTGACCCATATTAGGAAAGGAAATACTTAGACGAATGTAATAAAGAAGACGGACCTCTATCATGGGCAATGTCCATCGTGTTCCAATATCCAGCTTCCCACCAGAAGAATTTTGTCACGTAAACTAACATTAAGATGGTGTTTACTAGCATTGAGTCAGAAACCTTCCCATACATTTCGTACTGAAAAATGAGACAGAACAGTACACATATAATATCATTACCTGGGATTATATGATTAAGACAACAGCAGGGTAGAACTAAGTTTTATAGGGGAAACAAAAGATTGCATCTGGAAATGAGAGGTGAACATGTAAAGTGAACATGTACCTGTTTAATGCAATACGTCACAGCAAGAACAGCCCAAGACATCATCCCAAATCTGCAGTTTGTGAAGACTTTGATATCGATATTTTTGCCAATACGAGGATACAATTCCATCCCCTGAAAAATTACAGAATTATATATATAAAATGTCCCATGCCTTGAATACAGAGTCCAAGCTTAACAGAAGCCACAAAAGAACTAATCTCATAACTTTCACGTGTTATATTTGCTTAATATACGGCTAGAAGCAATATGACACAACAAAAAACCAAATAAATCACCTACCCAATAAAAATCGATAACTATATTTCCAGATGATCCAGAATCTGCTGAAGATGGTGCTACATGTCCCTGGCGCAGGAAGTTCCCCAGTGTCAGGGATAGCAATAGAGGGTCATTCAAATAATAGAGTAGGATTTGTTTGAGAAAAAAAAAAGATAATAGAGTAGGATTTTTAAACGTTCGCTGATCAATGCCTTAAAACTTGCTTTGAGATACAAGAAAATGCAGAAGACTAAACTTCCGAAGATGAGTGCTGAAAATATCTCTCCCAGATGGTCATATACCACAGTTGGGTTGAAAATCCCAAACCTGCGGAATTTAGTAGAAATACACTGACAAGCTAAACAGTAGATGAAGACAACTGATTACCTATCACAGATTAGAACTCTGATTACCTATGGATTGACTACATATGCACTGAAGTTTATATAAGGATATAATAGACATAAACTTACAAAAAGGAAAGATAACACTGTTATGCTACATCCTAACCTAACAACAATAATCATTAAGAAACTCCGCAGATTCGTTTCTACATTATTCAAGAACATAACACTGTTATGCTATAATATGGATGTATGTACTCAGAAGAAATCATCAATCATCTGTATATAACCAAACGTATGCACTTACCACCAGAAGGAAAGATACGTAACCAATGTAACAACATATGCCAGCACGCCATTATCCTGCAAGACGAAGAAGATGAAAAATGCAAGTCAAATTATATATTCATAAAATGCAAACAAAGAAAGAACATTGCTAAGTTCTGTTGACCATATGATGTAATGCAAGCCTAACCTTGTACACAGGCCTATTTCCAGCAGGGGATATCTGGCCCTCAACAGTTTTCCCTGGTAATAAAAGCTGAAGTGCAGCCTCAAAAGCCCCATAAACAGCGATAATCTTCCATGCAACAGCAGTGGGTTTTGGCCATATTTCCAAGAACCCTTGCAGCCCATTATTCCACAAGTAATCCCATGTTTTTAGAACCGATCCATCGGCGTGTACCGTGGTATACCAACTAATCATCATAAAGTGAAAACGGTTAAGCGAGCCAATTAAAAAGAGAAGGTTCGAACACCATCATATCTATACTCACGATTCCTGCTGACTGTCAAGCTACTTTGAATCATATCTTATTTAGAAGCATAGGAGTCACAATCAAATCCAACCTTGGTGGTTGAAATACTCATGTTGACAAATAAAATATTCAAGCATCTTTAACTATCCTTCTTCAAGGTTCAACTTATATATTTTGAGATAAATAATGGGGCACAGAAGAGTAATAAGGTTAAAAATACCTCAGCTGGGTTGGCGTTCGAATTGATCGAAGCGTGCTATAAGCTTGTCTCAGCTAACAATCAAAACAAAGCTAATACCCAATTCCAACACTTGAACAAGCACAACAACACTTGGACAACAATCAAAGTCGATAAAATCAAATACATCACATAGAAAAATGCTCATCTACCAGAAAATCAATCGTAGAGCATGAGAAACGGGATCCTCAATCCATCAAACAACCCAGAAGCTTCAAACCCAGCAAATCAAAAGAGAACTCACAGGAGAATAACAAAAAGGAGGACACAGTGCGAGGAGAGACAGCATAGACAGATATGTAACAGCAGGTGAGTGCACCATCTTCGTCTCTGAATTTCCGCCGCCCATTTTGACGAATACACAGATTTTCTTCCTTCGTCGATCTCCGCTCCACCCACCCACTCACTACCCTCGCTCGTTTGGCGATTCTCGCACTAAAGTTATTATAAACTTGTCGTTTTGTTTTCATCGCCGTTCGTGCTTTTTCGGCCTAGAGAGAGAGAGGGGGGGAGGCGAGGATGTTGTGATGTGTGTGACGTGGATGGTTATTCTAGTTTTTATTCGAGTAAATTTTGTTAGAATAATATTTATCCTTATTCGAGTATCGTTTTACTCGAATAATTACTCTTTATTCGAGCAAATTTTGTTAGAATAATATTTATCCTTATTTGAGTCTCGTTCTCGAATAGTTACTCGGGATGTTGACACAAAAAGTTCTATTTAATATATTGTGAACTGATTATTACATACTTTTACTCAAGCATACTACTACTACTGCTCCTCAACAACCTAGTCAGGAATTTCGAAAAGCACTTTCTCGTCGTAATCGAAATAAGGCTTAGCAACAGTACAGATAGATTTTTGGAAGGATTCCAGGATCTTCTGGTTCACTTTGTCGTTTGGGTGTGCACCATAATCCCATCATGTTTCTCAAGCATCCATTCAAGATCATACACAACCTTCTTCACAGCTCGCTCACGAATAGGGTCGCGCTCTTTCTTTGCTATAAGTGTCCTCTTCCGAAACGTGGCCAGGAGATCTTTGAGGTGCGATATCTTCGCCTGTCTCTCAAGCATTATCTGTTCGTCAGACACTCCGTGTCTTCTCTTAGCGAGAATAGTGAATTTCTTAGCTCTACTCATCTTTACTCCACTTGCGGGGACTGCTGAGACTGAGAGGACAGGGATTGCACCCAGAAACATCATATGGGAAATGTTGGGAAGTATAATGAAGTTTTGCAATGGGTGCTAAATGAATATATAGAGGGTTAAGGGGAGGGGAGAGCACAACGCGTGCTGTTGTCATGTTGTCAGAGGTTTGTTATTTTATGCGTCGTGAAAAAATGCTCCAGCTAATTAGATCATCACCATCGTTAATTAGATCATCACCATCGTTACAAACTAACCAAACGTGGCATAGCCAGCGAAAGCTACAGTGCCCGCTACATCTAGCGGGTCAGCCAAACCATTTTTTTCCTTTTTTCTGTTTCTTTTGGACTTCATATTAGTTGCAGGGTAACAAAAATGGTGTTTTGTTTCACAACAGATATGAAGAGTGAAGACGACGACGATTGAGCAAAAATTGGGGACAACTACAGTTATACCCATATGAATTTACAGAACTGCCACTGCAGCTACTCTATTATTATTTTTATTTTCTAAATCCTAACGATTTTGAACTATAAATAATTCCTGATTTTTAATTCATCTTGATTTCTAATATACAAGAGCAAATAATCAGGTATAAGATATGCGGCACTTAATAATTTATTCAAACATTTAGTTATACTATTCATGTAATTTTCCAGTAATTTATATAATTAGATAATAATATGACAGTAAATTATTGCATTCATATAATTTAACCACCTCATGTGCCAATAATAAGTAATATTTTACAAAACTACATAAATAATGTATAATATTTTTTATTTCTTATAACGCTATGTAATGAATTAATTTTTTTCCGAAATCATCTTATGTAATGGAATAAAGACAGTATTACATTTTAAATTCAATATTTATTTAGAACATAAAATGAATAGAATATAAATCTTAGTTTTAGAGGAGAATATAGAACATAAAATGAAACTATCAATTCTTACCTAATTGCTCAACTCGACGAGTCTAGCTAGAGTCCCTGAATTGCAGATAAAGTTGAATCGAACGCCTCTCTCCATAATTTTTTTATGATGACATTTTAGATATCGTCACACCTCAATCAAACCAAAGGGACGATCGTATACCATTTTACTTGAGTATATATCATCAACTCATTACACGCATGAAAGTATTAGTAGGCATAGTACGTACATGTATCTCAAAGAAATTGATGAAACTTTCAAATTTGAGTATGTTGTTGATTGCTGCCAGGAGGATAACGGAAAAACAGGAAGAAAAACTTGTCGAAGGTGTTTAATAATTGGATCAAACGAAATCATTTTACAGAGATATCTCAAAGAAATTGATGAAACTTTCAAATTTGAGTATGTTGTTGATTGCTGCCAGGAGGATAACGGAAAAACAGGAAGAAAAACTTGTCGAAGGTGTTTAATAATTGGATCAAACGAAATCATTTTACAGAGATGATCCGATTTAAACTATATCTAATAATGGATCAAGAAATCATATGGCGATTGTAGTTTCTTGACTGGTGATGAAGGATGGATCTTCTTCTTATTACCGCAGGGAGGAGTAGTTTTTTTTTTTTTATCACGTTCGTCATAAGCTGCTTTTCCTAGGGACGAATTATCTGCTTCTCCTCTAATACTTCATCTTCTCCTTGTGTAGCTCTCGAGCAACGTATACTTCTGCAAGATCTGAATTTCCCGTCCACATGATGACGACTTCCATGTAATAATACAGGATTTTTTTTATAAAAAGGATTTTTTCTATTGAAGATCTTGTAATAATAAAGAACTTGATGCTTTAAATGTCCGCAAGGATAGTGTATTTTATAGGGTTTTGCGACTAGTACTTAGTAGTTCGTAACGCATGACTCATGAGTAATTCTTGTCGGCTAGTGACTTTTTTGCATTTTATTCAAAAGTTTGAAGTCAAACTCAAATGGATGACAATCCTCTTATTTAAAAAGTAAATAATATGAGGACAACGACGACGTCATCGATATAAGCCCTTTTCTTTTGACCGAATTCAAGCTTCTCGTTAGTTGATTTGACATTAGCTTCAACCGCAAAGGTAATATAGAAAACGAACAAATTTTTATCCAAAAGCGAACTTGTCACGTTTCATTCGTTGCTGCTCCTCCTTCTCGAAGCAACATATTGATGACGAAAGTCATTTTTAAAAAGCAACACAGTCCCTTCTCACTGCTATGTTGTATAAGCGATTAATCGGCAACTCTTAAGTTTATTCGTTGTTAGATTAATGGAACATGACGAACAGTATAAACCCCATGCAAAGATGAATACAGAAATGAATTTTAAATATCAAAATTCCGAAGATATTCGTCGAGTTCAATGCCACAAGAAATAACACAAAAAAAAAGAAAAAAAAAGAAAAGAGGCGGCAAAAACGAGGAAAAAACCTACTCTATCCTCTTATGAATATCCACTCTCGCTGTTCTCCAGCTTTCACAATATCCGCGAGTCACCTAAGATCAGCGTTTCATTGATCAACGAGAAGAAAAAAGAATGACATTTAGTTAGTGAAAAAAGAAAACGCTATACAAAACCTGGATCAACGATGCTAAGGCATGAGACACGGAAGTATTTCCCACATGCAGTTCCAAGATCATTGTTGTCGGCAATTAAGGAAGAGATAACACGGATGTTAGTTATTCAAAGACTGAAAATAATATCCGCATATTGACTTCAAAATGAAGTAATATCAACGATGAGATGCATTTTATGAGAGTATATATTTCAGATGTGGTATTGTAGCTTCATAGAGACCTAACATTGTTCTCGTCTGAATGGAAACTAAACTAAGTCTTTAACACGACCATCGAATCCCCAAAATCAAAGCATTTTATTCACAGGTCATAATCAACTCACAATCGATCATCATTGGCTAACACGTTGCGTGTAACCTCTTTGAGCAGACATTTCAGGCCACACAATAGACAGATATCACATGTTTCTATGCTAAAAGGGGGCAATATGGTATATAATTCGAAGAAAATTATGATTAAAAGCTTTTTAGATAGTTCATGAATGAAGTGACATAGTTTCTTGAATGAGTGAACAAAATCAGTTCAAAAAGTTGTCTTGCTTATAGTTGCTCTTTGTATTTAGAGTCTTCAATTAGCAAATAGCGATGCAATGTGAACCTAGACCACGTTCGCCATAAGCTGCTTTTCCTAAAGACGAATTCTGCTTCTCCTCTAATTACTTCATCTTCTCCTTGTGTAGCTTTATTTCGAGCAACGTATACTTTCTGCATGATCTGAAGTTCCCGTCCACATGATGACGACTCCGATGTAATAATATTGCTCTAAGAATTTTAAAAAAAAAAAGAAAAGAAGAAGAAGGGTTTTTTTTTTAATGGAAGATCTTGTAAAGAACTTAATGCTTCAAAGAATGTGCGAAAGGATGGTGTATTTATAGGTGATAAATATTTTTCCTCTGAATATAAACTTTATTACTTCTTCAATATATATATATATAGATTACATATGAAATAAATAAGGAAAATATTACATCTTAAAGGAAAATAAACTATCATAATGAAAATAATATGGAGATAATCATGAGAGATAATGATGGGATCTGAGATTATCCGTTATGGATGATTATCCGTTATCAATAGGGTTTTGGAGTAGTAGTAGGTCGTAATGCACGACTCAATAATTCTTGTACGCTAGTGAACTTTTTCTTATTATTCGAAAGAGTGACAATCAAGTCATCGATATAAGCCCTTTTACTTGACCCAATCTCAAGCTCATTGATGTAATACCCTTGGATTTTGCTGTAATTATTTTTCAGATTAGGAATTTTGATAACGATATTTAAGTCATACAACGAAAATATGAATTTTAATAATTCTAACTTTATTCCAAAATTTATCGATGAAGTAAGTATAATTTATACAATTAAGAAATTTATACATTGTTGGGTTTAGAACGGTCAATTTGGCCCGTGGCCGGCGGGCCGGCCCACCAATTTTATTAATTATATATATTTAAAATATATTAATGTTAATAAAAATATATAATTAAATTTATAGTTAATAATTCTTTAATTAGACCATAATTAACTACATATATATTAATAAATATATAATTATATGTTTTATCCATAATTTATTATTAATGTTAATAAAAATATATAATTAAATTTATAGTTAATAATTTATTAATTAGACCATAATTAACTACATATATATTAATAAATATATAATTATATATTGGCTATTATTAAATACCTTAATTAATTAAAAAATTATATAATAAATTAAAGTATAAAACTAAAAATAAACAAATAAAGAATTTCTAAGCGGGCAGGGCTGGCCCGCGGCCCGCCACTGGGCGGGCTGGGTTCCATTTTTCCAGGCCCGCTACATTGCGGGTCAGCACGCCCCGGCCCGGCCCATTGACAGCTCTAGTTGGGTTACATTTAAATTCAAAAGCTTAGGCCCAAATCTAAGTGTTTTAGGCCGAATAATGGAAACGTGATAAGTAATAGGTTACTTAAATCTAAGGAAAAACTACCATCGACTAAGTTGTCCAATTAACACTATTTTCGAAAACTTACCTTAGTGCATATCCATAGCTCATAGGTGAAACAAAGTCTGATAATTACAAGAAATATTATACGAAGAAAGAAGGAGAAAACGAAGGAGAACCCCAACTCCATAAACTCTACAATTCGAGATTCTGAAAGTTGAAGAAAGGTATATTTCTTAAGTTTAATGCAGTTAGGTTATTTTCATACAACGGTGATTTCATAATAGCTTTAATGTGTTTGGTTGGGTGTGTAAGGGAGGATTAGGGGGGTTTGGATAAATTAAAGTGATGTTTGGTTGGGACCTTTATTTAAAGGTGAGATTTAACTAAACCCCTCTTAATACCTCCTATAGAGTATTAAATAAACCCACCCCACATGGTCTCATTATCTTCCCTCCTCTTTTACATAATTATCCTATTTTAGTTTTTTTTATCCATCGCAACCTCCTTTATCTTTCCACAATCACGATCAAATCATCTGTCTTCCTCGCAAGCCCACTTCAAGAAATTGACCGGAACCATCTTTGGAGTAGAATAGAAGATTGGGGAAGAAATCGAAGTGGTCTATCATCGACGAAGCATCTTTGATTCTCATGTCGATCGATTCTTCTTGAGGAAATTTATCAGCCACATTTTGCGAAGATCGAAGAGCATGATTTCTCTACTACTTTCTTTGATGGTGATGAACAAGCGCCGACCCTTAATTGGTACAACCCTGATGAGTGTGACTGAATCAATCGAGTACTATATTTATTTACTGCAGTAATAAAAACCCTTCTTTGTGTTTATATTCGAAGCATCTTTGATTCTCTTGTCGATCGATTCTTCTTCAGGAAATTGATTTCTGGTTTACCTTCTTTGTATTGTTGAATGATGAGCTTGCTTAATCGAATCAATTGAGAATTTGATTCCAGCGAATGGGTAAAATCGTAATTTAATTAATTAAACCTAATACAACCTAAATCCATCTACCAAACCAAACACCCGAATACACTCATACTCTCCATTATTTAATCCCAACTTAAACTAGTACCCTCTAAACCCATACCCCCAACCAAACGGGCGAGTTGTTCGAGGGTTATCATGTTTAGAAATTTTATAATTCTCAAGTTAGAGCCCATGTTCGTAAGTTTTACGATAATATAATAATTCGAGTGATTCACGAAATATATGTTATTCATGAGAAGTTTAGGTTTTAAACCGTACCCTTTTCTGGAATTAATATAGTTTTCGAAGGTGGTCATATTAATAAGAGTTCTGATAAATTTAGGGTTTAACGTTCTTATAATATAATTTTTGGGTAGAACGGACTGTTGGACGATTTAAATTATGTGAGTATCATGCGACTTAGGGTATTATAACCCTTTATCAGTTTATTTAAGGTCTAATCCCATGAGTTTCGACCGATTAGGAGAATCGCCGAGCTAACTTCAAATTTTTATTACAATCGGGCGAATCCATGACGTGAAATCGGGCGACTGATACAAACAAAAACACTCGGCCAAACTATACCTTAAATATGATCAATCAACCGAATGGATGAAGATTTAAAGGAGAATCGGGCAATAGAAGGTGCTTTACAAGTTTCAATCGGGCGATTTTGGAAAGATACTAAAACTCGGCGGAACTCATGAGGAATCGGGCGACTTGGAGACTATAATAAGTTAATAAAAACAAGCCAAGAGACATAGCAAGTTGAGCGACTTTGGGGTTTATGGAATCGAGCGAGAGAGCCTTGAATTGAGGACTTCCGCCGTGTTTCTTAAAACACCACAAGGTATCGGCCGATTTGAATGTGATGAATCGGGTGAATTGCTAACGAAATAAACATTCGGCGAAAGTAAATCCAAGCATGACGAATCGGATGATTGGATGCTTAAAGGATCGGCCGACGCGAATTAATCAAAACCTAAGTCTATCCACCAATAATCGGGCGATCGAAACAAATAAACACTCGGCGATATTGAAATCGGGCAACACATTTCCGCCATTAACTTTAAGAATTAGGGTTGACCATTGACTACCAAATAGAGTATCTAAAAATAATTATTTTAGAATAGTACAGTTCGGGATTAGTACAGATACTAATAATATTTATAGTTCAGAGTCCGAGAGTTAGGAAGTCCACCAACCAGATACCGTAACTGATTATCTCAGGAGAACAGGTAGGTGAATTATTTCATCTAAAACGCGTAAACATTTATCTGATATTTATGTGCTTTTATGTGACTCGGTGAATTACATGTTTTACGTAAGTTTCCTGTGGCATCACGATTTCATGTGTTATCACGTTTATATGCATAGCATATGCATATCATATCATATGGGTGAGATACTTGACGTACCGCTGAGCGGGGTAGTTCGAGGTTATTGTGAGACTCGTTGAGGAGTCGAGGTTGGTACTCATACGACACCTAACGGCAGACAAGCGTGAACGTCCTGTCTGCTCGGGCGTGAACGTCTCGAGGTGCAAAACCGTCGTGATTTGATTTTCAGCGGAGGGACCTGATAGGGCAGTTGCGTAAACGTCAAAACACTGTCAGCGTCGGCAACCGCTTACGGAAGAGCGCCCTAATAGGGCAGTTGCGTGGACGTCAAAGCGCTGCTAGTGTAAGCTTTTGTTATGTTATAGGCGCGCGAGGTGTCGAGTTTGACGTAGGGCCCTGGATTGTGTTATTTGAGATAAGATTGTGGAAAAAGAAAGAGTGAACATTGCATGCAAGATATTGGGATCGGGAATGAGCGTTCACGTGCATACATGCATTTTTATTCACCTACAGGGCACGCCCAGTGTTTACGTGTTGTAGGTACCGAGTCTGACGCAGATACGCGTCAAGACTGAGGCGGCTGGTGGCGGTGCTCCACGGACTTTTGAGGACAGGGTGGTACATGGATGAAGACCTGTGGAGCGACGATAGGGTTTTGTTATTTTGGCATTTTGGGGCTACGACCTTTGTATAGACTAACGATGTAAACAATATTTTGAAGTAATGTATATTATTTTAGGAAAACAATTTTATTAGATGGGCCTTCCGCAACTTACATTGCGGAAATCCGCCACTAACCTTACTTAGAAAATGAGGATCGCTACAATTGATTACGTTAGAAACTCAATAAATTAATACTTGAATTACCAAAATTTATTATTAAAGAATTTTTAATTTATCGATAAATTTATAATTAATTAATTTCTAATGAAGTATTCAATTTACAAACACATTTCAGCCGTCCATTCAGGATCAGGACTGGAAGATAAGTCGAACTCCATATTAATAGCTAGCGAGACTTTTGTTTTTATTTTTAATATTATTTTAACATTTATTTTTTATTCAATTTATTTTTAAAAGCTTGAGCTCGACGTATTGCCTCAAAGTCAAGCCTGGGTTCAAATATAAGGTTTCGTGCTCGAGCCCCGAAAACAAACCGAGCTCGGCTCATTCACACTCCTACGTCCACTCCATTATTATATCATGTGCATATCTCAAATATAATGTCCAACTATAAATAACCCATCCTAGCACGATTTTTATGCTCAATATATCACTTTTTGGACATTAAAAATTTTTAGTTACATATGCAAGATTAAAATACGATATACAAAAAAACTACACACACGATATGCTAGTTAAACTGATACGAGAAACCTTTGTAAATACTTCATTAAATATGAATTATAAATTTATATTTTCAATGGGTCCTATAGAAGTTACTAAAATTTATTTGCCTAATAATTTTAGCGAGTTTATTAATTTAACACGTTATCATCGAGTTGGGATCAGCCGAAAATATTATCTTTCTATTTTATTAAGTGGGAGAGGCTTATAGTAGCTATTTTCTAATTAATTTGTTGTGTCATTCATAGTTACAAATTTACTCATGATATTGGTACATATTACAATTATATTCTCAAATCAATTTTTTATACATAATAAAAGTAATAAAATTACACTTATTAAACATAACTTAAAATTTAAAATAATATATTGATATTTAAGTCTTATTAAATGACGATGGGGTTTCTATATTTGAGATTAGCCTCCAAAAAACGCGCAAAGGTACGTATATAGAAACCGAACTAATTTTATCCAATATATAAATAATGTTGGAAACCCATAATAATAATTAAAAAAAAAAAAAAAGAAAAAAAAGGAAGAGATTAGGCCTGCTGATGGGCTTTGGGGACGTTCCCAGCTGACGGCGTCTTCCGAGTATACGAGAACCACATAGGCGCGGGCACCATCCTCTTGTAGCTCTTTTCGTCGCAGGGATAATAGCACGACGAGAAGGTGCCGTCCTCGTAGTTATAGACGCCGTTGTCGTGGCCCCCGTACCTATTAGGCTCCAACATCCTAGGATCGTCTTGAGGCTCGGAATCGGTGAAGTAGATTGAGTTGGGCTTCAAACCGTCGTACTTGCCCCCCGCCTTGACCGCAAAGGAATGATTCTTCCCCACAAAGAAGGCCATCCCATACAGCTTGCGATCCATGTACACAAACTTGCCCTTCGCGACGTCCAACTTGTGCACGTCAAACGCCAGCGTCTGCAGCGGTTGGAAGTAATTTATATCCTCGATGCATCTGTCGTCGGCGTAAACCCCATTCAGCAGCCGAACCTTATGCCTCACCACTAGAAAAAGGTCTTGGGACGGGAAAGCGGTACCGTAATTGTAGACAGGCTCGTCCACCACAAGGTATGCATCGTGGTATCGGCACACCTTGTTTTTCATGTAATACTCTCTCACGCCGCGAAGTGGCCACGGACGGAACCTATCGTCGTCGTCGTCGTCCTCGTCCTCGTCACTGCTGCTTTTTTTATCATTCAAGAAGAAGTCTTGCATAGATATAGGCATATCGTGAGACATCAAATCCACCGAGTCCCAAGCTTCCATAGATATAGTAGGAGGCACATTATCATCTCTTTTTTTTACGCAGAAGAAGAGGTTCTCGCCCTCAGAGTACGCCATGTCTTGGTAAGACCTCATTTCTTCCCTCCACGTCAGGAGATCAAACCCTAGGGGATACCACGTCGTCGTGGCGCCCCTCGCCGGATGGCAGAAGGCGAGTCTAGACTCAGCACCGTAGATCATCATGGCGACGCAGCTCTCATCCTTCTCTGGATCGGGAGAGGAGAGGATCACCTTCTTTATTACTACGCACTCATCATCTCCGTCGAAATCGATGGGAGAAGCTTCTGGCTGATCTTCTTCCGGCTCTGAGTCGTAGTAGGTGCAACAAGCTTCTTCTCTTGCTGGCGTTGTTCCTCCTCGGAGGGGTAAGGTGCAGATGGAGGGGAGCTTCAGACGACGGCGAGAGATGGGATTGTAGAGGAACAAGTCGTGGCTCAACGAATCGAAGAGGACGAGCCAGCCGTGGGATGAGCCCTTGAACTCGTCGGTGCCTCGATTGTGCAGTTGGAGGTATTGCCCATCGCCTTCCAACCTTATGACCTTGTCATCTCTGATCATGTAGAAGTTGTAAACAATCCTTGAAACGGTATTATTATTATTATTATCATCATCGCCAGCCTCTTCATAGGTTATTTCCGGAGTGAGCATCAGCCAGTGCGAGACCTTTGAAGGTAGATCCCGTGATAAAAACGGTGACCAGCACGGCCAGCTCGTCTCCAAAACCTTTTGCATACGACGGCGTTCAAAGCAATCAATATTCCACGATGATTGTCGTCGTCCTGACGAAGAACGGGCTAATTTTTTGGAAAGAGAGATTTGCAGGGATGGATAGGTGGTGGCGTTCAGCAACGAATCATGGATGACTGATTTTTTTGGAGGATAACAGCAAAGCTGATGGAAGATGATGGAAGAAGAAGAAGAAGAAGAAGCCATTTTGTTATGCTGTGACCACGACGCCTCCTTCTCCTCCTCCTAGGTGCGGTTTAGGGTTTTATAAATTGTTTACGGGATTTATTTTTGTGTGTTCCTTAAAAATCTCTGATTCTCTCTATTTCTAGGATTTTGTTATTATTTTAGTTTGATTTCGTCTAAATGAATTACCGGGGTCTTAACGTGCACCTATTAATGGTGGTGCGTATGATTCTTTCTTCACGACTCGGTCGATAATAGATAAAATATAACACCATCATCATCACCATACATAAAAAAATCACTGCATTTTCTCTTATTCTTATAAATAGCGTATAATTGTATTTGCAGCAGCTGACAGATCAAACTGAGTAATGGTAGTTGCCGTGAATGGTCATAACCCTCAACAAATAGTATAGTAGACCAATATTTTCGGCACACTCCAGGCTTGTGGGTGGCTACATAAATATATTAACTTATAGATTTTAAAGTTTTTTTTAATAGGTGTCAAATTATAATAAAAAGCTTAGTTATAAAACTTTTATTTTAAAAGATATAATTGGAATAGATTTAAAATTAAAGGTAAAATAATAAATTATGATAATATACCAATCAATTTGTGGGCCGTTACTATATGCACATCACCCTTAATATAACTCCGCGAGTGTAATAAATACACATATATATATATATTACAAATTAATGTTTAGGATAATTTTCATAGAGGAAGGTATAATATTAAATTAATAATCTTATATTTAAATTTAGATGATATAATTGAAATAAGTTCATAAAAGAATAAAAAAGATAACCATAACTGGCACGCCAACCAATCAATTTAAGACGGTTACTCCTAATTAAATAATTGATAGATATTAGAGATAGATAGAAGATAAATAGATGTATTACAACTTACTTGATAACCCCACCTCCAATAACGTTTTGTAGTTGCATTTTCTTGTTGAGAAACAAATAAATAGATCATTACTTTGTTTCGCACATATTTCCACAGGTCTTTTTCTCATATTTATATTATATAACTAGTTTTTTTTGCCCTTGTTCAATACGGGTCTATAACTATATAATTAATTTAAGTTGTATATACTTTGTTTGTAGTAAACGCATGATTCACGCTTTATTACCTACCTAGTCCACGCCCCTTCATTAACACTACAAACGTGTGAATATAAATGTGTGCTTTTATTAAATTGACCTTTTTTTTCGGATTATCAAGTGTCCATTAATCAATTAATCAAGAACGAAAGTATGGTGCGTATGATCTCTGATTCTGTCTAACAGTTTGAGATTTTCTACGATTTAGTTATTATTTTAGTTTGATTTCGTCTAAATGAATTACCGGGGTCTTAACGTGCACCTATTAATGGTGGTGCGTATGATTCTTTCTTCACGACTCGGTCGATAATAGATAAATATAACACGTCATCATCATCATCGTCGAACCGCTCAAAAATCATGGCATGTTCTTATTCCATGGCCGCATATTTACAGAAACCTAATGTGCCCCTTTCTTCATATCTCAGTAAAACAAGTGTATCAACGTCGCTAAATCATTATCGGATCATGAAACCCTCGATTTCACCATCAGTGTTTCCGCATAAGAGACAGTCCACCATCATAGCTGCTGCTTCTTCTCCTTCTTCCACGACGAAGATAGCGAAGGATCTTAACAATAATGATGCTGCTGCTGCTGATGATGATAGTTGTTCCTCGAAAAAATCAACTTGCCATCTTCTTCCATGGCTGATGCTAACTCCAGAGATCAACTTCTTATCATCATCGTCGTCAAGCACCGACGCGGTTTTCAAGTTCTACTCACTCGGGGAGGACAAAGTGATAACTATCGATCGAAAAAACTTGAAAGGCCAACTAGGGTTTGAAGAATCCGTTAACTTGAGGTGCAGAGGTTCTTCTCATGGGTGGCTCGTCCTATTCGATACCTACAGCTCTGACTTGTTTCTTTACAATCCCCTCTCCAACCGCCACCTCAAACTTCCAAGTATCCTCAAATTACAAGGTAAACCGGGCGGCATTCTTCCTTTCGTGACTAAGGTGATCATCTCTAACTCCGATCCCGAGGGAGACCTAAACTGCCGTGCTCTTATGATTTTCGGCAAAGACAACAAGTTGGCATTCTGCTGTCCCTGTCCATACAGCAGCAGCAACGAGTGGATCGAGACACACTATAAGTACGACGACGTCGTCTTGTCTGGTGGAGACAATAATAATATGCTCTTCTTCGGCGTTGGCTATAACAGTATTCACGCTACTTGTCCTTGGATCTGCCCCAAGTTTGACGGTTGGGATCTGAAAGATCTTTCCCGCCCGAGGCTGATTTCTTTTGGTGACCGTCTCCTCCTCAAGGACATGGGGTCAAGCTTCCATTGGAGGCCGAAGTCGTATGGTCCGCGCAGGGCAGACTTCCTCGTCGCTGCTTTCCACCAACTATACTATGTGTGCCTGGTAGGTCGTGGTGGTGATTTGCAATTTCACGTTCGAAAGTTTGACTTTGAAAAGGGAACGTTGGCTCGCGCGGAACGTTCCTTGGATGGATTGGCCTTCTTCGTCGGTATGAACCATTCATTTGCCTTGCCTGCTGGCGACGGACGACAACAGTTGATCAAGACCAACTCGATCTACTTTACTGTCCCCAGAGACTATGGCATTTACGAGCCACCGATAGGAAGGCACGACATACAAATATACAACTACAAACATGCCAATTTCTCGCCTCTCTTTTCCATTGTGAATAAAAAGGGGGAGGGCTCCAGCGACATTGAAACTCCGCCAATGTGGTATACTCCTACCACTGCTGTCGTCTAGTCTACAGTATATATTTTCTCATCAGTTATTGCCTGGTTTCCTTCCTATCTCTCAAATAATTAGAAAACCATTCACCATTATTCCATTTTTACTGTGTTGCTAATTGTCTGCCTCGACCTTTATTTATTAGTAGTGATGATAAAAAGATGTTTTCATGTACAAAAATTTACACGTCCCATTTACTTGTTTTTGCAAATAACCCACACAGAACAGAACAATACATAAGAGTGATGGATCAATTAGGATCGGCCGTACAAGATTGAACCATTGAGATTAACCATAGTATATATAGAGTATACAAAACTAGGATTGTTAAATTTTTAAATTGAAATGATTATTTAAAATGGAACCAAAAGGTCAGGCCAGAGATCATGGATATAAACAGACCCTTACGATCATGGATCTAGGAATTTACTTAAAATGCTTAAGTTCATCTCTTTTCCAAGCTTTTCGTTCGTCGCAGCTTGTAGGAAAAGATACCTTAGCTATATTTAATTTTGTCAGACTGACTTTCCAGCCATATCAATTTTTATTTTTTTTTATCAATGGCCAATAACCCTTTCTTCAGCACTAAATGAAGTGGGTCATTTTGCCAAACATTCTTTTCCAAGTGTGATCTTCGATTCCAAATAAGTTGCAGGGTACAATGATTTTATGGAAGGCAAAGTCTGCTGACTATGAGATTCAAAGTTTGACAAAATCTAAAGAAACTTATAAAAGACAATAACAAGATAGAGAGCATACTTGGTATTTCTTTTATGATTTAGCCTTGGCCGACTTTAGGTATGTCGTAATGCTCGCTCATATTCGCAAGGTACTGATTGAAGTCTTCTATGCGATCGCGGTGGGATCTGTTGGACGTCTTCTTCAGCTTATGGGAATCGATTCTCTCTCTCTGTTCTATGTAACGCCTCTCCGCTGGGGTTAGGTGATCGCTCCACTGAGTTCCTCCATTCTCCTCTCCATCGTTAACTTCTTCTTCCTTGTTAGCATCGTCATTGGCGATTTCTTCCTTGCTCGACTCATTCGACTGATTTACACCCTCACCTACGTACAAAATAAAGAATCTCAGAGAGAGAGAGAGAGAGAGAGAGAGTGGGATGGTTCTTCATAGTGGTGCTTCTTGGACTTCTTCTTTACACCACCAGCTTTCACATCCAAAGCCTTACCCTTAAGCTTCAGTTTCCCACTGACAACATTTTCGTAGGCAGACATTTGTCTCCTGACAGAGTATTAAATAAACTTCAGGCAACAAACTAACTCAGCAGAGCTGCTTGTGCTCCTTCAATTGATAGAAAAATGAATAACAGGATAATGACTTAAGGGTTCAATGCTACAGGCAAAATAGAATGGTAAAGGTACGTTTTTGTCTCAATACCAACAGTGTTAAAACAACAAAAACAGATGGTTTCGTGCTTCAATTTTCATGTATCAGCTAAGATATGAAAATAAATAAATAAATAAAGCTTCCCCGCAACAGCAGAACGCATATACAAGAGAAGAACAATCCCAGAAATCGATAGAAAATGCTCGAACAAATTTCAAATTTGCAAGACAAAACCCTAGATGAATTAAATTGACGCTTGAGACAATTACCTCACAACTTGCGAATCGATCGACTGATGAAGGATCGGAGATGCAGCAGCGCGGCGTTTTCGGCTTTCTTTAGCTGATTAGGTGATAAAATCTCTGAGACCTTCTGTAACAACACACGCGCGCACAAAAAAAAAAAAAAAAACGTCAACCTCTTCACTCTATTTTGAAGCTATGGCTTTATTGCCAAATCCACCCTTCGTATTTAATTTTGTTTTAAATTCCGGCTTGATTTTTTTATTTCTTACATAAGTACTCTTAACTAAGATACATTTTTAATTATTCTGGCGAATGTGTGCATTAACTAAAAATGGATTAATACTAGTTGGTTTTATTATTCAAAAAAATTTATATTTATTTAACAAAAAAGTAAACATAATAAATATAGAAATTGACAGTTTTTTATGTGGCTAGGAATTGAATCGTGTTGTTATGCTTATTTTTAATTGATATTTTTTAATATTGGCACACCACTTAGATTTTGAAATGGTTATTACGCGCGTCTCTCACTCGATAAAATAGCAAGATGTTTATTTTGTTATCAACAAACAATAATTTTTCAATTACAGACTGAATTTCCACTTCGTTAACAAAGATGGGACTTTATAATTTCAAAATATAAATTGTTGCAAACAAGGACAGCCATGTCATTCCACAGATTATTACAACTGAAATAGGAGGGGATTCAAACTAGGTAGCATTCCCAATACTTATACAGTGCTTCATCTTTCTCATCAAACAGAAACTTCAGAATGAATTCTCAGTAAATCCCAGGTATGACTCTGTAAGGAACTTTCTCGCAGTATTGCTTCCAATATTTGCCATACCTGCCCAAGGGAAAAAAACGGATCGTTTTTGGCGTTGAGAAACTATTTATCAAGAAAAGAAAAGGAAAGAAAAAGGCAATACTTTTCTTTGCATCTGTCATCATCCCTCTTCGCTCGATCGAAGAGGAGAATGGTGAGGAAAACCACATAGAAGTAAGGTATAAACTGCACATCAACGATAAGCATCACCGAGAAGATCATAGATAAAACGAATTGTCCCCTTTCCGTTATCCCAAAAAAAAAAAAGCATACGTTGACAAACAGAGCGGGCACGCTCCAGAAGAAAGCTGCGAGGATTTCTGGCACGTAATGGAAGTGACGAGCTAGGCCCCACCTGTTTGGAAGGAACCCAATCGAACAGACAACTTAAAGACTTTTTGTTCAGACAAGCGAGTAAGTGTTCAACACTTCAACTAAATTTGAAGCTGCGTGTGTATGTTAGGGCAGATTGATACCATCCTGATGTCAGCAAAAGGCTAGTTTTGGTCTCTCCCTTGGCGGTGGTGTACGAAGCAACAATCTGAGACACATCGAACGCAAAGTCAGTTCCTCTTTGTCTGAGGGTAATAATGCATGGCATGGTTTTGACAAGAATATGCAGGACGAAATTGAGATGAAAAGATGGTCAGAGAATTCTATGGGATATACACCTTCGATGGTGCTTTGCCCCAAACCGAGCATTTCCCATTTGTACGGCGGAATTCTTGCCTTTGCCTGTCGCAGTCGTAGTTTATATACACGCAAAGGATGCCTGCCACTGCAATAGATAGAGCGAGCTGCACCACAGTAGGACGATCAAGAACATTTAGGAAACTCGAAATCCTTAGTTTGTAAGAAGAGTCAGGGAGCTAAACGAATGTAATAGTTCTCAGAGAGTAGGTGCGCATCGATGAAACTGAGGCCCTATAATATCTCGAGAAGTAAAAATCAGACATAAGAAAGATCGATAGATCGATTCATTTGCGAGCTGTTGATTAGCATACCGGAAGTCCAAGATTCACTGGGTGATTGACAAGGTACATGCCAGGAGAAGTGTACACGGATGGGACCCACACCAAGCATCCCCAGCATATGTAAAATCCAGCTGTGCATGCAGTAAAATTACTTGATGAGACGTTGAACCATATTAGGGAATACATAGACGAATGTAATAAAGAAGACAGACCTCGATCATGGGCAATGTCCATCGTGTTCCAATATCCAGATTCCCACCAGAAGAATTTTGTCACGTAAACTAACATTAAGATGGTGTTTACTAGCATTGAGTCAGAAACCTTCCCATACATTTCGTACTGAAAATGAGACAGAACAGTACACATATAATATCATTACCTGGATTATATGGTTAAGACAACAGTAGGGTAGAACTAAGTTTTATAGGGGAAACAAAAGATGGCATTTGGAAATGAGAGGTGAACATGTAAAGTGAACATGTACCTGTTTGATGCAATACGTCACAGCAAGAACAGCCCAAGACATCATCCCAAATCTGCAGTTTGTGAAGACTTTGATATCGAAATTCTTGCCAATACGAGGATACAATTCCATCCCCTGAAAATTGACAGAATTATATATATAAAATGTCCCATGCCTTGAATACAGAGTCCAAAGCTTAACAGAAGCCATAACTTTGACGTGTTATTTTCGCTTACGGCTAGAAGCAATATGACACAACAAAAAACCAAATCAATCACCTACCCAATAAAAATCGATAATTATATTTCCAGATGATCCGGAATCTGCTGAAGATGGTGCTACATGTCCCTAGCGCAGGAAGTTCCCCAGTGTCAGGGAAGAGGGTCATTCAAATAATAGAGAAGGATTTGTTTCAGAAAAAAATATAATAGAGTAGGACTTTTAAACGTTCGCTGAACAATGCCTTAAAACTTACTTTGAGATACAATAAAACACAGAAGACTAAACTTCCGAAGATGAGTGCTGAAAATATCTCTCCCAGATGGTCATATACCACAGTTGGGTTGAAAATCCCAAACCTGCGGAATTTAGTAGAAATAACACTGACAAACTAAACAGTAGATAAAGACAACAACTGATTACCTATCACAGCTGAGAACTCTGATTACCTATGGATTGACTACATATCCACTAAAGTTTATATAAGGATATAATAGACATAAATTTACAAAAGGCACGGACAACTACAGTCAAGACAAGATGAGATTCTATTCTGATAGGCCAACATGACATCCTAACAACAATAATCATTAAGAAACTCCGCAGATTCATTTCTACATTATTCAAGAACATATCACTGTTATGCTATAATATGGATGTATGTACTCGGAAGAAATCATCAATCAACTGTATATAGCCAAAAGTATGCACTTACCACCAGAGGGAAAGATACGTAACCAATGTAACAACATATGCCAGCACGCCATTATCCTGCAAGACGAGGAGGATGAAAAATGCAAGTCATATTATATATTCATAAAATTCAAACAAAGAAAGAACATTGCGAAGTTTTGTTGACCATATGATGTAATGCAAGCCTAACCTTGTACACGGGCCTATTTCCAGCAGGGGATAACGGTCCCTCAACAATTTTCCCTGGTAATAAAATCTGAAGTGCAGCCTCAAAAGCCCCATAAACAGCGATAATCTTCCATGCAACAGCAGTGGGTTTTGGCCATATTCCCAAGAACCCTTGCAGCCCATTATTCCACAAGTAATCCCATGTTTTTAGAACTGATCCATCGGCGTGTACCATGGTATACCAACTAATCATCATAAAGTGAAAACGGTTAAGCGAGCCAATTAAAAAGAAAAGGTTCGAACACCATCATGTCTATACTCATGATTCCTGCTGACTGTCAAGCTACTTTGAATCATATCCTATTTAGAAGCATAGGAGTCACAATCAAATCCAACCTTGGTGGTTGAAATACTCATGTTGACAAATAAAATATCCAAGCATCTTTAACTATACTTCTTCAAGGTTCAATCATTTAATTTTGAGATAGATAATGGGCACAGAAGAGTAATAATGTTAAAAATACCTCAGCTGGGTTGGCGTTCGAATTGATCAAAGCGTGCTATAAGCTTGTCTCAACTAACAATCAAAACAAAGCTAATACCAATTCCAACACTTGAACAAGCACAGCAACACTTGGACAACAATCAAAGTCAATCAAATCACATAAAAGATGCTCATCTACCATAAAATCAATCGTAGAGCATGAGAAACGGGATCCTCAATCCATCAAAACAACCCAGAAGCTTCAAACCCAGCAAATCAAAAGGTAACTCACAGGAGAATAACAAAAGGAGGACACAGTGCGAGGAGAGACAGCATAGACAGATATGTCACAGCAGGTGAGTGCACCAGCTTCGTCTCTGAATTTCCGCCACCCATTTTACGAATTTTCATATTTTCTTCCTATGGAGCTTCGAATTACGCTTGCGTGTTGTCGTCGATCTCTCGTCGTTGGTCTCCGCTCCACTCACCCACCCACTACCTTCGTTGCTGCTGCTCAGTGGTGTTCATTCATTTCGGTCTTCAGTCAAGTTAGATTGCTTTATAATTACGTCCTATAAAATTAATAAATTAATGATTTTCCAAATGCTACGTCAGCTTCACGTGAGTTTCTAGGTTTAATTTGGGCATCTAAATAGCATACGGCTGACAAAGGACAGGTCTTGGCAATTGGCATCATCTACATTAATTTGGTACCTTCGGTTCGGACTAATTATAATTATTTACCTCACAAATGAAAATTGAGTTATTTTCATATTTCAAAGAAATAATAACTCAATTATAATTAGGGCTGTTAAAAATCGACCCGACCCGCCAACCCGACACGAACCGCACACGAAAATAGCAGGTTCGGGTTAGCATTTTTGACCTGTTTACATAAATGGGTAAACCTGAACCCAACCCTTTATTATTTAGTGGGTTGGGTTAGGGTTCGAATTTTCAACCCGTAATCAACCCGAAGTCAACCCGGAATCAACCCATTTAACCCGACTAATATATATGATTAAAATATTACTGGTATAATATAATAAATTAAATGATCAACCCTAATTCTCTATCCACTCTCACGCTCAAACATGATGATTATAGAAAAAAATTGCATTAGTCCTCTTTTTTTGTTTAATTTGGATTTAAAATTCTATCAATTTTGTTTTTTTCTTTTTTCTTTTTTAATTTTAAACGGGTTGGTGGGTTGCCAGGTTGGGCTAGGGTTAAAGCAGGTTGGGTTTGGTTTTGATTTTTCAACCTGTAAAAGTAAACAGGTCAGTTCAGGGTTGAAGTTTTCAACCCGTTTATTAAACGGGTTGAACCCGAAGGTGACCCAACACGACCTATTTACCACCCCTAATTATAATAAGGGAAGTTTACACTACAGTGTAAAAAAAAAAATCAGTCTCCTGTTAGAAATTTTTTATGTGTAGATACTAATAGAATAAAAGTTTTACGCATAGCTACCCCTTTGGCTAAAAGTACATTATATTAATAACTAGTTATCATATGAAAACGTATTTTGGTACTTAGTACATTGTAAAATGGTATGTCATGTTTACAGATATATTATGGGAATGGGGTACTACATAAACTTGTGATATGATACGAAATATACATATTAAAAAATAAGGTAAACGATGATAAAATGATACTGACAACCAAACGGGGTACATATGTGTAAAAACCTAAATACCCATTTATATAACTTTTCTGTTAAGATGCTGAACTTATAATTTTTTTTAGTTTTTGGATGTTTAAGTGTAAATGCATCCTTAAAATAATATGACGTATATTTTTTGTATTTGCTCGAAATACTAAGACTATCTTTATCCATGATCTCCACAATCGGTCATGGGAATAAAATATTATTTCTCTATCCTCCATATACACAACCTACACCTCAACCCAACCTAACTATTTTCATATTTTATCAACAACACATCACAACCTATAATATTTATATTTTATAATTATTTTTAGTAGTATTCGAATGTTTTGAAAAATAAATTATATTATATGATATAAAATTTAGATACTTTGGTCATTGGAGAAAGAAAAATAATATGACTTATGATAGATTATAGAATGTAATAGAGAAATAAATAATTTGAAATTGTGATTCAAAATGTATCAATATTAGTCTCTATTTGAAGAGAAAAAAAATCATACATCTTGGTAAAAAAATAAAAATAAAATTATAATAGATAATTAAATGTATCATAAAAATCAATAAAAGCTACAAAACAATTTACTGAAAACTGTACACAATCGGTTGATGAACCAGGTTGGTCCACAAACCGGGTTGTGGGATACTTTTTATTGTTTGATTTATTTTAATTATAAATAATGCATGACCGGTTATCCGGGTCATTGATAAAGATAGTCTAAGGCTGCGTTTAGTATCCAAGACGAGAAAACAACATACAAATTTATCTTGAGATAACAATCTTGGATTTTATAGATGAGGAGTTCACTTCCACTTTTAATGGCATTGATTAGATTATTATCTAGTTTAGTTACCAAGATAAAAAATTTAGTTATCTCCAGTATAACATGTAAATTTACAAATCTAACCTCACATTCATCAACGTAAATCGATCGGGAGGATCTTCTGGGGTTTTTTTTATTGGCCACCCACGACCTTGAAGAAGACTATCAATCGATCGAGAGGATCTTCTGGGGTTTTTAATTGGTCACCCACGACCTTGAAGAAGACTCTTGCGATGCCATGGCGAAGGTGCTGATGGTGCAGAAAAAATATCACCGGCGACCTCTCAGATACGGCAATTGCACCGGTTTGGTCCGCAAGACGAAGCCTGAGAAACGGTGTGTGCGAGAAAATCCCTAACGGTATGTGGGTTTGAAGCAATTAGATCTCTTGAATTTTGGGGATGGCTCAATCACCCAAGATTTTGGGGATAACAGTTTCGAAGGCTCAATCACCCAAGATTTTGGAGAATAACTTCGAAGTCGTTAACTCATCGTCTACCTCGCGAGATTTGCTAGGCTTCGTCTCTGGCCATTGTCGTCCTTGTGTGTGTCTGGCATACTTGCCTTCTTCCTCACCACAGTCAAAGATGAAACCTGTGTTAAGATCATTTTTAATTTGATGATAATAAATAAGGGTATTTTTGTCTTTTAGAAATATAATCTGGGTGGGATAAATAATATGGCCCAGCTCCATCAGATAACTTATCTTGTATTTGTAGGATTATTAGCACGGGCTTTAGTTTATATCGGGCTTTATTCTAATTTTTTTTTTCGAAACTGAACAGGATATAGTTGGATTATTGGACCCTTATCTGGGCTAATCCAACAAAGTGAACGCAGCCTAACTGTCATCACCCATCGATTAGGTTGTCAGAATTTTATTACTTCAGCCCGAAACTACCTTTGGGCCATAACGAGTACAAGTAACCACGCCACTCATGATCGTCCATATATGTGTTAGCTTTGAAGGATTGATTCAGCCGAATATTCAAATTCGATTCACAAAGATCGAACTTAATCGAAAGTCCCATAATAAAGCAATTGCACGAGAAAAAGATATATTGTAGTCATGTAGTGTACTATTTACGAAAGAAGGAGAAAAGATAACACTATAATTTACAAATAAAGCCATCCATCTACGTCTGCATGTAAAGCATTAGTTCTTCCAATTTCAGCTAAGAATCTTCAGTTGCTGGGGAGGAAGATTCTTTACTGCAAGCAACATACAATATGCTACCATGTCAAGAAAGCTTCGTTTAGCGCAACAAATAGTCGAACGTTTAAAAGGAAATACACAGGGTTTATCTCTTCGGTAAAAGGTCGAAATGGTGTCTCTGGGTCAGATCACAAACTCTTCAACAGATGATTATCAGACAGGGATAACTGTGAATAGTTTGTCTCATCATCCACCAAGGAATTGCCAGCATAATTTAAGAAGGAAAACACACATGGCCACTAAAAACTGCTTGAAGAAAGATTTTCACAAATAAAAGATTCTCAAATTCGACAAAAAATTACTACTGGAGTTTTGCAGCTTTACATGTCAGATTACAAGACTTCATCAGGAATTTATCAGACAGGGATAACTGTAAATGACAAGTTCTCATCATCCATGGAAAGCTGCAAGCTCAAACCAACAAGAATCGTATCAAGCAAGAAATCGTCCAAGCATCTCACAGGCACCAAAGATCATATCGTCGATGAAAACCACATAAATACATCAAATTTGTGTATACAACAGAGAACTTGAAGCCTTAGTCCGTCCTAAGTTCGTATGCATTCCGCATTGACAACATATGTTGCATGTCGGATTATAGTATTATCATCATAGGCATCACCAAGAAAATATTTGGTAACAAATACGATCATGGATCATCAGCACATTATGATACAAAATTATAAAGTATCAGATCTTATCTTCCTAATCAGATATGCAGCATCAAGAAACCAAAACTAAGTATGTTAATGTAAGATGCACTCAAAATTTAAGTAACGAAACAAAAGCCAGAACAAAAAATCAACCCTTTCAGTAACTCAGGTAACGCAAAACCGTGAACAATGGATCTAGAACAACTTAATAGCACGAACAAAACAACAGCGAAATAAAGCATCATCTACCGTCTTCTTCATCTTTACTATTGAGGTAGAACTCGGAAGAAGGCAACCCACGCATGGAGGCTGGATAGAGATTCTCACGGTGGGTCGGCTCACTGAACGCAATACGAACCATCTCCGCGACACCGTACGATTCCCGGCGCGGCGGGACCCAATAAGATGCTCCGGGAGCAAAATGGAGCCAATCGGGTTTCGATTTCGTTACTATGATGCCGTGTATCGCGTCTTCGATCCTCTCCACGACTGCCGATTCGAACTCCGACGCGTTCCGAAGGGTTACTAAAGCTTCGGGGACGGAGGAAAACCGGCGGAATATAGAGGCGGTGGGGGCAGACGCTTTGAATTGGGCAATTAGGGTTTTCGATGGGAAGAAGCGAGACATTTTGCACTTGAGCATTCTGATTCTGAAAACTTGTGGACATTTATATAGAGGAGGAAGATAAAGGGGTTAGACGTAATAACATAGGTCTTAGGGAGCTATTTGCAATTTCAGCTATAATCTAGAAAACAACTCACAGCCAAAAAAAATGCACAAATCGGTTATCCTCCTCGACAATTAGGGTTCTTTCTCGGAGATTTTATCCCTTTGATTTAATAATCAACCAATCGATCGGTAGAACTAAATAATGTCGTTTTATGTCAGCCATTGTTACGCTTCTTCCATACCTTTTCACTTGCTGTCATGAAATTTAACAACTCCACTAGCTTAAGCATGAAGAATCATATGACAATGTTGCATTAGTGTGTTTGAGATAGTAACTATTGCTCGACTTCTGTTTGGAAAAAGTTATACTTTTTGTTTCTCTGTGGACTTCTCTTTGGAGCTTTGTGATGCAGTTGGTGTATTAGTTGTCAGTTCCTTGCATAACCTGAGAGATAATGGTGTTCTTATAGTTCAACAGAATTTGCAGATTTCACTTTTTTCCTTGAACAGAATCATCTCTAGTGTATATTGGGTGTATGAAATTCTTTGCCTCACTCTAACATACCATTCATTCAGTATCTATAGTTCTATATCTTTTCCACTCTGTCTGATATTCTAGTACCTTTTATGATCAACTATTATAACGCGGGTATGGATCGTTTGCACATGTTTCCTTTCCTTATCGTCGTACGTAAGAATTTATCGCTTTAAAGGCTCGTTTCACTTAGGTTTTGAATTCTTGATTCTTTACTGCTCTAAATGCCTGCATTCATCCTACTACATCACTTTGTGATAGCATTAGCTTAGCCTTAAATCATTTACGGCGCGTACTTGATCATGAACCATGCAACGGCAAACTATTGTAGTCTGTGTAAATTGATTGCGCTATACTGACAATGAAGTTTAGATTCGATTCGGACTACCTTAACGTTGCGTGGGATACCTGGGAAAGAAAATTCCGACTTTGGACCACTCTTATTATGGGTTTGATTTGTTGTGATGTTTACTTTCACATTCATTATCATATGAACCCCTCCGCCATTATTTTCAAGAACCAATTAATTAAAGATGAAGTTCCTCTAATTTTGCTGCCATTTTAATGCCTTTTATTGTATTCTTTTTAGTTCAAAATTAATATTATTGCATCGCTTCTTGGATGGGAATGTCTGCTCTATTGTTATGTAGATAAGACCGATCAATATGCAATATACCAAAAAAAAAAAAAAATTCTAATGATACAATTTCCCGATACACAATTTCCCTAGTGCATGATATCGGGTAGATTCTTATCTACAGTCAAAGATTTTTCAAGGAAAAATTTAATTTGCTTGAATGATATTTATTTCAGATATCAATTCAAAGAAAAATAGGTAAGTCTGATTATCGTAATATACAAGCTTATCCTCTTTGCCAAGACGTATTTGACCAAAGTTGACTTCAGGGAAAAAAAATATGATAAATCGAAAGGTGAGTGAAAAGATCAAATATTTTCTTGTGGCACAATTCATTAAATACAGCAAAAGGTTATAGGCGATGCATCATAATTTTTTGTAGCAAAATCATTTTAAAAGATATATGCCAAGTAATTTCGTAATGCTATAACATAAATATAAGAAATGCCATAAAATAGTAAGTGTAATTACTAATATAACCCTAAGAGCAAATTTTTGGTTAGAAAAGCTGCGGAGCGAGGAAGAGATGGCCGTGTTAGTGAAAAGGTGGAAGGTGAGTTTGTCGCCTTTTCCTCTTTCTTTCTCTCTCAAATTTAATGATTACAGCAATATAATGGCTGCTGTCAACATAAGTAATCTTATTATTACCATCGTCAAATAATCAAAATCCTTTTTTTTTTCTTTGGGTCAGTGTTTGCTGTAGAATATATTACGTTTGGAGGTTACGATACCTGAGAAAAGCAAAGACAACCCACAAGTCGTTGCGGTTTTTTCAAGTATCAAAGGCTTCGTCTTTTTTATTTTTCTCTTACATGTCGTAGAGAACAGAGAAAGGAGTGAAAGCAAAGACCCTTTTTTCGTTTCGTATCGTATTCAGGTACTTCTTTGCTCTGTGATATCTTGTCCCAAGGAAAATATTTTATTTTCCATCCATGAATGTTGTGTCTTCGTTTCTGCATTTGCTGTTTGTTGCTGCTGCGTTTTTGGCCCTTGTAGGAATTTGGGTTTGATCTTAAAAACTCTACCTTTAGATTTTCAGAGCTTAACGATTAAGATGGCGAATTACCGGGTAAAGGAGAGATAGATAGTCCCCGAGATTCCCGTAAACAAATTCCTTTTTTTATTTTATTTTGTTCCTTTTCAATCCATAGCCAAAAAACACGTACGTAACGTGTTAATTTTACTCCTGAATGGCTCTTTTCGTTTAACCATCGCTGTACTGCTCTGTTCTTTAACTTATTACAGTCTTCGTTCTGCCCTTTTCGAGTCCTAAACTAGGATCAGTTACGTCTTATTCACGTCCCATTTGTTTTTATTTTTTTTCTGTGAGATCGATCCAATTACGTTAGACTGTTCCTTTTGGGAGGTGTTATGTTACATTGAGTGTGATTTCAGGCCAATGAGAAGTGAAGTAATGATATTCTGGGACCAATTTCATGACCTGGGACCATTATTGATTTGAACCTTTGGCTTTGTCTCATCTCATCTCAGTTGGTCATTTTCAAATACTGCTGTTGGAGATTTGTTCTTATGTAGTTACAGCTTCAGTGCCAGGTTTTGGAACCTTCTTAGCTAGAAAATTATGGCATTTATTTATTTATTTGTCTCTGTCAGCTGTAGGTTTTAGCTTTATATTTCATTTGTCTTTGCTCAATTTATAATCCCTTCTCAGCTTCTCACCTTCCCATTTCTTACACAAAACTCACACACAGTCACTCTTGCCTTCGATGCTCATGTTTCCCTGTTCTTTGTAAGTATGATAGATCTGTGCGTCTCTTTCCATACACAATTTCAATGATCTGTGTGGTTTTGGCTGCTACAATATGGGATGTTTTGCATGAAAAATCCTCAGAAAGAGCCGAATATTGCGCGTATAATCACTTTCGCCCTGATTTTCTAAACACTTCAAATGGAGGATCCTTAATTCTTATCCGTTCCTTACGCACCTTTTCTTATTTTTGCTTCTGCCTTTGCCGATATGAGCAGTTAATGATTTCGCCTTTGATTAGTATACCATTATTGGATGATTTACGTGCATTTTCCTTTCCAGTTTTTTTACCGCGTAAACATATGAACGTTCACCATGCTGCTGTAATATTCCGCCTTTTCTTTTTCCCAGCATTCGTATTTAATAGATTCTGAATCCATTCGAACCTTTACTATATCGAGCAATGCTCAAGCTCACCGCCAGCTGTAAACCTTTCTTTCTCGCGTATATATTACCGTTGGCGTTAATGTCCTAATCACTCTACCTTTGACAGGCGTCTCTTACTTCCCAATCAATAAAAGAAAAAAAAAAACTTCGATGGGCTCTCAATTCCCGTCCCACCAGCTAAGCAGCGGGCTCTACGTCTCGGGCCGGCCCGAAAAGCCAAAGGAGAGGACGTCCTCCATAAGCTCGGGCGCCATGCCTTACACGGGCGGGGATGTGAAGAAGTCGGGCGAGCTCGGGAAAATGTTCGACATCCCATTGGATGGTTCGAAGCCCCGAAAGTCCGGGCCCAATTCTGGGCCCATGAACCACCCGGGCAAGCTGACCCGCTCGAGGTCGACCTCTGGCCCGCTGAGCAAGCACGGCGAGCCCATCAAGAAATCATCTGGCCCTCAGTCGGGCGGGCTTTCCCGCCAGAACTCGGGCAGCTTCCCACCGAATCTGCCCACGACCGGGCTCATTACGTCCGGGCCCATCTCGTCGGGCCCGTTGAATTCCACCGGGCTGCCCAGGAAAATATCCGGGCAGCTCGACCCGAGCGGGTCCTTCAAGGCTCAGGGCCCATTGGCTGGGCACATTCAGGGCGTGACGACTTTGGGCAGGGACTATGAGTACTCATTCAAAAGGAACCTTCCTAAATCGGTACTTTGGGGTGTGATTATGATCTTTGTTATGGGGTTTATAGCGGGCGGGTTTATACTTGCAGCTGTTCACAACGTTGTTCTATTGGTCGCTGTGATCGTTCTGTTCTGCTTTGTTTCTGCTCTGTTTCTGTGGAATTCGTATTGGGGCAGAAAGGCTGTGATACGGTACATCGATAGCTATCCCAACTCTGAGCTGAGGACTGCTAAGAACGGGCAATACGTCAAGATTTCAGGGGTACGTATGTCTTTCCGCACACACAGAAACACATTCATATATGTAAGTCTTTATAATCCTACTAACGGTTAATTTATGCCTTGAAAAAGATGGTGACATGTGGAAATGTGCCCCTCAAATCATCGTATCAGAAGATTCCCAGGTGTGTATACACCTCCACTTCCTTGTACGAGTACCGTGGATGGCATTCAAAGGCTTCGAATCCTACTCACCGACGCCTTACATGGGGGCTTAGGCACTCAGAGGTACATACTGTAATAAAAAAGATAACTTTCTTAGTTTCCTAACAAATCTATAACAATGATGTATTCTCTCTTGGCTCGTTCTTGCAGAAGCATGCTGTCGACTTCTACATATCTGATTTCCAGTCGGGCCTACGGGCCCTCGTCAAAGCGGGCTACGGGGCCCGAGTAACGCCGTACGTCGATGAATCTGTTGCCCTCGAACACGACCATTCGGTCGTTGGGTCGTCTTCCCCCGAGCTCATGAGGTGGCTGGGCGAGAGGAACCTATCGAGCGACGATCGATTCATGCGTCTGAAAGAAGGGTAAGTAAATAAAGATTGCATTTTTATCACTTTCTTTTTCAACAGCTTCTATTGGGGTCCTATAACAAGGTTTGCGTGCCTGTCCAAAGATTGTACTTTTTTATCATTTCTTTCAACAGTTTCGATATGGATCCTGTTTCAAGATCTGTGTCTCTCCAAAGATTGCATTTTTATCCCTTGTTGCTAGTTTCGCTAGAGATCTTATTACAAGATTTTCTGTGTGCTTGTCCAAAGATTGCATTTTTTTATCACTTTTTTCCCGCAGTTTCGATATGGCATCGATCTTATTACAAGATTCTTTGTGTGCCTGTCCAGAGATTGCATTTTTTATCACTTTTTTCCAACAGATTTCGAAATTTGGAACGATCTTATTACAAGATTCTTTGTGTGCTTGTCCAAATATTGCATTTTTATCACTCGTTTCGAAAGAGATCTTATTACATTGTTCGTCTTTCTGCTGCAGTTATATAAAGGAGGGAAGCACGGTGAGCGTTATGGGCGTAATTCAGAGGAATGCGAGCGTTCTTATGATCGTCCCTCCTTCGGAGCCAAGCACGACGGGTTGCCAGTGGACTCAGTGCGTGTTTCCGACAACCTTAGATGGTATCGTTCTGAGGTGCGAGGACTCGTCGAACCTCGATGCTATACCTGTTTAGCAGGTGGACGGTTTTTTTTTTTTTTGGCGTCGGCTGTAACCATGTTGAAAGATTGTCTTCTTTTTCATTTCTGTTGCAGCTTTAGTTGTTACTTCTTAGACTGTTACTTTGCTTTTCTGTGATATTTGTTATTGGGGGATTGTGTGGTTTATTATAAAATTATTCATACAGTTTAAATATTTTTCATATGCAAAACAAAAAAAGATTAACATTTTGAAGTTTCAACTCGAACTCGATTTGTTGAGTAAATTTGTGTTCAATTGAGTCTATAAATGAGGCGAAGCTCTTTACAATCCTAATTCGATGCAAATGCTCTAAGGTCTTTTCTTGATAAAAATGTATTGAACAAAATCTTCAACCCAAGTAAAGGTATTGTATGTAATATAAGTATAAACATAGCAATTTGAAGCTAGGGGTGTTCAAATATAGGATAACCTACCGAACCAAACAGAACCCGAAGCTTCGGTTCGTACCGAATACCGAACCGTAAAAATTCGGTTCAGTTTTTGGTTTTTATTTTGATAACCGAAAAAAATTCGGTTAGGTTTCAGTTTCTTACTTCGGTAAACCGAACCGAACCAAATTGAAAACCGAATTCCTATTTTTTTATTTTTCATATACAAAGATTATTATATAAAACATATAATGATATATTTTTATATGTCATATTTAATAATATATCCACCATATTTAATAATATTAGGTAAATTGAAATTTTCTACATATGTATACATATGGTAATATAATTTATAATATAAATCAAATTAATATATTTAATAAAATATGGAAAGTATGAGGTAAATAAAAATTTTATGTAAATTATAAATATATGATAATAGACATTTATAAAATCATATTAATACTATTATTTTCTATTTTTGTTATTAAAATTCGATTTTTTGGTCGGTTCTTAAATCATATTAGGAATGGGAGCACACTCGAATGCGTGTGCTGATATATGAAATTAGTGAGTTTTTAATAATTTTATTCTTTATTCTTCATTTTAAATAAATCAATTCCGGCAGTTTTTTTTCATGCGATAATTTTTTGTCAACAATCAAGGAAAGCCAATTTAATTTTGCATGTTGAACGTCTGCTTAGTGGGTGGTTATTTTAAGTAATAATTTCCCTTTAATTGAGTATTCATACAAACCAAATTCGGACCAAATTAAAGCAGTTTAATCAAATGCCTGAGCCTTAATAAAAATAGAATAGACATGTTTCGGTTCGGTTTTCGATTAATAAAATTCTCGATTCGGTTCGGTTTGGTTTGGTGATTACCGAATGAACACCATTTTGAACAAAAAAACTTTGAATTGAAGGTACGGTTACGTAATATATGCAACTAGAAGGTGTTACTTGCAATTTGCAGGTGCATATAAGAAAAAAACGCTCGCTTTTTCCTTCGTTCCCAACAATGAAGTAAATACAATCGAAGCTGTTCATACCTCTGATCTGAACTAATGTTGAGCTATGGTGAGGATTGGTTTAGGAAAGCACAACCTTAGTGGTAATAAAACGAGTTCAAGGTTCGCTTTCGTCTTCGCATTGGTCGGCCTCTTGGGCCTTTTCCTCGTTGTAGATCTGCTATGGGCTTCTTCTTCATCGACGTATTCCTCGATTGGGGTTTTTCGCGTGGCGCGTAATCCGATTATCTTCCCTACTTACGTTCCCGCGACTACTGATGCTGATAAGAACAACGTCAGTGCCATCACAAGTGGCAATTCAGTTGAGGTTGGTGAATTAAGCTGATTATCTCTTGCGTCTGCGGTTTGTAGTTTGTGCATTATGTTGCTGCGGTGAACTCTTATCTGTGAGAAGTTTGAATTTTCAGTGAATGTATGTTTACGGTGTTATCAATTTCATTGGTTTCACAAAATTCCTGTTCTAACACCCTTGTTTTGTTGCATCTTCCTTTTACAGGCTAAACCAAAAGAGAAGAAGAAAGATGATATACCTGGTAGGGTTTTATCGGCAACTTTTGCCGATTTACCAGCTCCCATTTTAAAGTGGGAGAAGATGGCAACAGCGCCTGTGCCTCGTCTAGATGGGGCTGCAATACAGATCAAGGACGTTCTTTATGTTTTCGCTGGATATGGAACCATTGATTATGTAAGGGTCTCCATCCATTTTCCTTGTGCTTGTATATACTTATATGCATAATACTTGCTTCAAACTTTGGTGAGATGAATATTTTGTTTATTGTGGTCGGTCTAAAAGATTGTTTTGTGGGCGAAGTGAAGCAAACTGAGCTCTGATTTGTTTCAGGTTCATTCTCATGTTGATATGTACAATTTCACCGATAATACGTGGGGAGGTAGGTTTGACATGCCGAAAGAGATGGCACATTCTCATTTGGGCATGGTAACGGATGGAAGATACATTTATGTGGTTACTGGTCAATATGGCCCTCAGTGCAGGGGGCCCACGGCCAAGACATTCGTGCTGGACACAGAGACTAAGCATTGGTCGAGTTTGATAGCTTTACCCGTCCCTAGGTACTTGTGATCTCTTTCGACATACTATGATATGAAAAATGTCGGTGTTATCTTATGTTATTGCCAAGGCGTGCAATGAACAAAATTTTGCCTTTTTTTCTCTTAACGTTGAATGTTTCCAAATGCTTAGTAAGTGGTTCCCCTTCGTCTCAGGTATGCACCTGCAACTACAATCTGGAGAGGCCGACTCCATGTGATGGGTGGAAGCAAAGAGAATCGGTATACGCCTGCGTTAGAGCATTGGAGCATTGCTGTGAAGGATGGGAAAGCTACAGAGAAAGAATGGCGAAATGAAATTCCTATTCCTCGAGGTGGACCTCACAGGTTTCTGTTACTCTCCTTGTTACGCGTAGTTTCCCCCGTGCAAGTTGCCTCAAAGATGGTTTATGATGTTTTTTGTTTATATTGTTCCATGTAGGACTTGCATTGTTTACGATGATCGTTTATATGTGATTGGCGGGCAAGAAGGCGATTTCATGGCTAAACCTGGATCTCCCATCTTCAAATGCTCTCGGCGGAATGAGGTAAACAGAAATTTTAAGTTCTTGTGATAGAGTAAGGAGGTGTCCTATCCTACCTTAACTAATACTCTTACCTCAAACAGTTTGTCAAGTCAATGGTAAATATTAGCATATAACCCCAACTCCAACATGACCTTTGATTCTGAAGTCATGTTTTTTCTCTTGCAAGGTCGTGTATGGCGATGTGTACATGCTAGACGATGACATGAAGTGGAAAGTTCTACCTCCAATGCCAAAGCCCGATTCTCACATTGAGTTTGCTTGGACGATCTTCAACAAGTCTGTTTACATTGTCGGAGGAACCACAGACAAGCATCCCAACACCAAAAAGATGACACTCGTTGGAGAAATATTCAAATTCGACTTCATTACGCAGGTAATAATTCATACCTTCCCCTTCTTGATGGAGATACATCAATGTGACATATTTCATATATATTGCATTACCAGAAACCTTTAATTTTTTCGAGTATTGTAAAGATTGAAGTATTTAACAGAAATGGTCGGTGTTTGGAAAGCTTCCGTATAGAGTGAAGACGACGCTCGTTGGATTTTGGGATAAAATGTTGTATTTTACATCGGGACAGCGTGATAGAGGTCCCGAAGATCCAGCGCCGAAGAAAGTCATCGGTGAGATGTGGAGAACAAAACTTGTGTTGTAAGAGTTCTTATATTTTTACTTTTGTACCAATTTTGTAGAACATAACTGCATATGTACTTAGTGTGTTAGCCAATTTGTTACACTGTTAATTTATAGTTATTATTCTTTCGTTAAACCTTACAAGCTCAGATATGTAAGAGGCCGTGGTTGTAAAGAATGGGCAAGAGCATTTGTCTTACTAAGAGTTCATATGTTTATGTCGATCAAATAAACTCAATCTGCATGGCGTACATTGAAATACAAGATGTTTTGACCGAAAATACACCATGCAAACTCCTAATTTAAATTATGTTACAATGTGATGTGATGAAGTTTTCAGCTTGGAGTTTCGAATATGTTTGATTTGATCTCCTATCTATAATTCTGATAAGCAAATTAAAATTTCAATTTTTTGTTACACGTTACACAAGTGAAGTTTATTCAACATTTCACTCGCATATATTATAAATTTAATATTCAATTTAATATAGAATTTCCATTTTACTATAATCGAATAACCTAACTCGACTCAGCCCATCCCTCCTCCAAGTCACGGCGATGGACTCGCTTCTGCCGAGAACTAATCCTAGCCGCACGTTCTATCTTCGATCCGACGGCTAAGATCACTCTAGCAGGCACGCCTGAGATCTCCTCTAACCGCTTAGCCACCTTCCACGTCTGCAGCGACGAGCACCGCCGGCCACCGCCACCGAGCCTAAGCCCCAGCCACAGCGCCGCCGCCAAGCCAACTCGAAGGGGCAGAAACGTCAACCGCTCCGTACAAACCTCCATAGCGCCACGCGCCGCTCGCACCACCGCCGCCAAGTCTTCGCCGCCGCCGGCCAGTCTCAGTCTTCCACACCAGTCGACGAAGACACTGCTGTAAGTCGACGTCCGTTGACTTCTCTTCTCCCAGTCGTTGACCGACGTTGAGTGACTATGGCTTCCCCCGCCGGTGGTTCCCTTGTCCTTCGTGGTGGTGCTCGAGTTGCAGGCCGAAGACGACGACGAGGAAGAGATGGGGTCGACGATGGAGCCGCCGCCGTCGTCGACGGCGGCGTGGAGAGGTCGACGCACGTGGCGGGCAACGAGGAAGTTGGCGCCGTGAACTCTGCCGTCGCAGCCGTGGCAGAGGAAGGCGGCGTCTGCAGGGCAGAAGACGGCGGCGGCTTCTCTGCACAGCTCACAAAGCCTTACTTTCATGACTACGAAGAATGTAATTATTGTGTATGTATTTGATGGATTAAGAAATTCTTGGAAAGAAAAGTACCTAAAAGTTTTCAGAAGGGATATGAAAACGAAGATGAGGAAAACGGAGATATATAGTAATGATATAAGGCGAAGAAATGGGCGGAGAATGAGTGATTATTAATAATAACACCAACTCTTTTATTACCATACACATATATGTTGCTTGCTGTCTAGTGTATACTACGTATGTATATAATATTGTCACACGTCGAAAAATAATCATAAAAGATGTGTGTGTGTTTGAATTTCGAAAACTTAAGTTTGAAGAATCTTAGATTTCGTTGGAATCATATGGTTGTGGGAAGGAGAGAGACAATTATGTAATATTAAATTTTATTGTATAGGAATGAATACATCCTTGTCCACAAACTCAGAAAGTCGCTATCTCCTCTGTCTTATTATTCCATTTTCTTTCTTTTCTTTCGTATATTAAAATACTCTTAACAAAATGGAGGGTGATTTTGAAGTGTAGTTAGAAAATTGAATGTATGGGTTCTAAAATATCTCCTATGATCTTGTGGGCAAGAATAAGACCAAGGCGTAGTAGCGTAGGTAGCCATTGAAATTCTATTTGAAATATTACTGATGCCACGTGGCAGAAGATGACGGCATCATCACAATCACCAGATGTTTTGTGTGGTTACGATGCCTTTGCACTAATGTAACGTACGCTCGTCTCCCTCGTATAAATTCAAATTATATAAAGTAATATAAATTCTTTTCTCCTTCTAAAAAACCAATAAAACACGAGATATAAAGTTCCGAAAACGATGGGGCCATGATATGTGATTAATGCATTTTCACGGTAGGGAAAATGATACCAACAAATAAAGTTTGATCATGAAATCAATATATATATATATAATATACCACGTGTCGATTCATACACTTAGGACCATGAAAGCACGGCTGAAAAACCACCGATGCCCCGTGGCCCACGGTGGTTCACGGCGGCTTGAGTCGCCCGACGGTGTTGAACCCTACCCCATCTATGCGTGCACTAACCATTTCGTGTCTATAATTCATAGGCTACAAAATAAAGTGCACTCATAGCAAAAAAAATAAAAAATTGCTAGATTTCTTTCTCTTTTTTCGCAGAGAATTCGCCTTTAGCTGAATCTCAAAAGCCTAACATGTAAGTTCATATGGGTTTGTCTGTAAAATAATTTGAGAATATGGATAATAGCGTACAAGCTTACATATGCAGGTTAGCCACTATAATCTCTGCGCTTGTATTAAGTTCAATTCACCTTCTCAAGTCCAAATAGACAGTGACATGCAAGGAATTAAAGTGAAATCATATCGAACCCTTGACACTAGTCCAAAATTGCTAGTTAAACATGATAAAAGGAAAATGGTAAAAAAAAATTCTTGTAAGTAAGAATAGTGATGATCAATGAGTTTAAATGTTTCGATCAAAGCGAGAAACTACTCGGGGGCATTCATTGCAAGGTGGGGGACAGACAAAGAAGAGATGGGCCATTAGTCTATTTAGGGGGTTATGATTGTGAATGATAGTTAGGTGAAATGCAAATGTTGTAGCTAAGGCACCCTTTAGTTTCGGAAATTGGATGAAGGTATACGCTATGTGCTCTAATTTGCAGATCAATTCATAGCCACAACTATAGTTTGCAATGACTTTTTTTCCATAAGAAGGCACTTGGCATTTCTTTTGTGATTTTTCTGTTATAGGTAATGAATTGTATCGAGAAAATTAATTATTGGTCAGAACTATATTTTGCCAGTTGGATTAATTCAGATTGGTTCCACCTTAACTAAGTTGTTAGAACAGTTGAACTGTATGAACACCTCTACTTTCTTTCAAGGGGTCAACAACACTGCTCAAAATGTCCTAAAATACACAATTTTCAAG
The DNA here is from genome assembly GCA_027422505.1 of Craterostigma plantagineum. Lineage (NCBI taxonomy): Eukaryota > Viridiplantae > Streptophyta > Magnoliopsida > Lamiales > Linderniaceae > Craterostigma > Craterostigma plantagineum. The sequence goes on along the minus strand of JAPQWV010000002.1, from coordinate 33,721,055 downwards.
AATATATGATCGCAAAAATAAATAGGAGTGAAGAAATGAAGCATGATCGTCAAAACGAAGATCATGCATGATGATCTAAGTTGGCAAGAAAAAACAAGATCATATCTTAAAAAATGGATTAATAAACCCTAGATAACGTATTGAAATTTACTTAACCATTCTCCCCAATCATATCAGTTTGAATTATCGATGTCAACTTATTTTCGACTGGTAAAAACTCGTGCATGGAATTATATGACTGAAAAATATTACATTGGCTTATAATATGGATAATGCACTGACATAAGTTAAAAGTTCCCTAGTTTTGCTTTTTCAATATTAAATAAATGTTTTGTTTTAAATTTAATCACTGTTAAACTCTCCAAGAACTTCGCTCAAATGCGCGTTTTTACGAGGGAATCGGTTTTTCCCAAAATAGAAGAGTTCACACACTCCATGAAAATGGCAGGAAAGAAGGAGCAGCAAGGAATATTAAGAAAGAAGGAAAAAAGAAGGAAAATTATTACCACCACACATCTCCACAGAATCGCGGCCAAAGACAATAACATCATCGAACCATCGTGTGTGGTTTGATCATTTTCGTCTCTCTCATTTCCCCCTTTTTTCCCCTCTTTAGTTTTCTGTTGTCGAAAAAGAAGAAAACGAAAAAAATTGTCGATTAGGTGATTAAATATCGCTTCGTATCTGTCTCCTTTCGACGGTGAAGTGAGCGGTGGTTCCGTTGAAGGGACGGCGCCATCTCTCTCTGGCAAAACAATGACGGCTGCCGACGACCTCGCGATGAATCACAACAAGGACATTGAGATTGGACCATCATCGGTCGACGAAATCGAATCGGATGATCAGTTCAACGACCCTTTTGATATTGGGAATACCAAGAATGCTTCTCACGATGTTCTCAAGCGTTGGAGGGTAATGACGTTTTTATATTGTGTTTCCTATGTTGGGATGACGAAGAAAGGATCGATATGCATTAGCATGTATCTTTGTAGGGATGCATGCTATGCGTTCGATTCTTTGCATGAGAGGTTCTATAGTCGACATTTTATAGAATTTCTTTATGCAATCAATCGTTGTTTCAAGTCGAGAATTTCGATGAATTCGTACATGCTATGTGATTGTTATCGTTGATCTACAGCAAGCTGCGCTTGTGCTCAATGCTTCGCGTCGTTTCCGCTACACGTTAGACCTCAAAAAAGACGAAGATCAAGAAACACGGAGGAGGATGATCAGAGCACACGCTCAAGTTGTCAGGGTAAATTACTTCTACAAATCAATAAAAGAAAAAAAAAAGAAGAAATCAAAGCTGTTAATTATCGAGAATCTTTTGTTAATGTATGAACATTTTTGCCATTTGTTGTATTTTAGGCTGCATTGCTCTTCAAATTGGCCGGACAACGTGCGATAGGTACTCTTTCCAAACGAGTCATCAATTTTTAATTATGATTCATCGTCGTATGTGAAAAAAAGGACTTATAAGTTCATATGTGTAGCCTAGATTGTCTTTGGTGACCGAAAATTTCTGATCTCTTAATGTGTTTATGAAGTGTTGGGAAGTCAAGTGAGCCCACCAGAGCCAACTGCCAACTTTGGGATCGGACTCGAGCAGCTTGTTTCTATGACTAGGGACCATAATATTGCTGCACTGCAGCAATATGGAGGCGTAAGAAAACCTTTTTTCTTTGCAAATTTTTTGTAGCAATACAGACTCGAATGTAAAAATAAGTCGTTCGAATTCTCAGGTCAAAGGATTAGCTGAGTTGCTAAGAGCTAACCCTGACGCTGGGATTTCTGGCGATGAGAACGAACTCTCTCAGAGAAGGAATGCTTTTGGCTCCAACACTTATCCCGTGAAAAAGGGTCGCAGTTTCTTTGTGCGTTGATAAGTTGTTTAGGGCGTTGGTTTTTTTTTTTTTTATATGTTTGCTTTTTGTCCTCTTATTCTAAGAGAATATGTTATTTTCTGTCTTTGCCCAGAAATTCTTGTGGGAAGCTTGGCAAGATCTGACCCTCATTATCTTGATCATAGCTGCTGTGGCGTCATTATCTCTTGGAATAAAAACTGAGGTGATCTTGTCATGAAAACTATAAGCAGCACATGCATATTTCGTGAAATGATAATAAATCATCTTTACGATTGCTTTCGGTTCTTACAGGGCCTTAAAGAAGGTTGGTACGATGGTGGAAGCATTTCATTTGCAGTTCTTCTGGTTATTTTTGTCACAGGTAAGGAGACTGAAGAGCATTTCTGTAAAACAATTACATGAAACCTTTTCTTGTTCGAGCTAATCCTTAATCTCATCCTACATTTGTCTGCAACCAAACTACTTCACAGCGACTAGCGATTACCGTCAATCCCTCCAGTTTCAGAATTTGAACGAGGAAAAGCGAAATATTAAAGTGGAGGTAACGGTTAATAAAACATAGTTGTGCATCTTTATATCAAATTCTGTAAGGCAAGGTGGATGTATATGCATTTGTAGGTCATCAGAGGTGGTCGAAGAGAGAAGGTTTCGATATACGAAATCGTGGTTGGTGATGTAATACCTCTCAAGATAGGCGATCAGGTAAAAAAAAAAATCAAATCGTTCGATCAAGTTAATCATTTTCCTATCTTAACAGCGTTCTTCTCAATAAAAAAATGTTGTCTTATAATATAAATCAGGTTCCTGCTGATGGAGTCTTGCTGAGTGGTCATTCTCTAGCCATCGATGAATCGAGCATGACTGGTGAAAGCAAGATTGTAAGCTCATGTGAAGACATTGTTTGTCATAGTAAGTATTTTACAACGAATAGTTCTAAATTAACAACACGGTCGAAATCTCAGGTTCATAAGGACACCAAAGCTCCATTTTTCATGTCGGGGTGCAAGGTAGCAGATGGTGCTGGGACCATGTTGGTAAGATGGATACAGTTTTTCTTTTTTTAATTCTATTTACTATATGCGCCATAACGACTAAACAGATCGCAGATGATGACAGTATGAAAATCAGTTTTGTTTCGCTCTATTTATAGGTAACAGGCGTCGGGATTAACACCGAATGGGGACTGCTGATGGCTAGCATCTCAGAAGACAATGGCGAAGAAACTCCATTGCAGGTACTTTGCGAAATAACAAATTTTCTTTTTTAGATCTAATAAACTCAGAAAACTATTGATCGAATGTTTCATTAAAGGTTCGCCTCAATGGCGTTGCTACTTTTATTGGCATTGTTGGGCTCACTGTTGCCCTCTCTGTGCTTTGTATTCTCTTGGTCAGGTGTGTGAATAGAGCTTTTACATCGTCTAACGTATATTTATCACCTTGAGCATATGCCATACTGAAGCGTAATTTTCCGCAGATTCTTCACGGGGAACTCGAAAAATACCGATGGGTCAACTCAGTTCGTTCGAGGGCAGACTAGCATGAGCAAAGCGGTTGACGGGGTTATACACATTGTCACCGCTGCTGTAAGTTTTCATCTCCTCTACGAATCTATGGAGGAAAAGGGAAAGAAATACTAAGTCAAGATAGTCTTTCTTTTTTATGTTTACCGATTATTTTCTCTTTAGGTTACGATTGTGGTGGTCGCTGTGCCTGAAGGGCTACCTTTGGCTGTTACTTTGACGTGAGTTTTCTTCTTCATGAATAAGGACAGTAACGATCGATTAATGATTTTCTTTTTCTTTATCCTGATTATCTTGAAAACTGGCGACAGACTTGCTTATTCCATGAAAAAGATGATGGCAGACAAGGCTTTAGTTAGGAGGCTTTCGGCCTGTGAAACAATGGGTTCGGCGACGACCATTTGCAGCGATAAAACTGGAACTTTGACCTTGAATCAGGTAATTCAATTTTCCATGCTTAACATTCTTAAACGCCGGAGGGAAATATTCAATACAAACTCTATATATTTCGTTGTTTTAACATACAGATGACTGTGGTCGAGGCTTATGTTGGAAGAGACATGCTTGATTCTCCTGACGATGGTTCGAAGCTAAACTCGACAGTTTCCTCTCTCCTCGACGAAGGCATAGCTCAGAATACTTCCGGGAGCGTCTTTCTAAACAAGGCACTATTTTTCGCCTTTTTTCTGCGCCTCATTATTATATCATCACTTCACTTGTTCGACTCTTCTTCCTTGCTTCGTACTCGTAGGACGGGAAAGAGGAGATTTCGGGTTCTCCAACCGAAAAGGCTGTCCTTGGCTGGGGTGTTAAGGTAATAAGAATCTTGCCCATGACGACTATCGTTTTTCTTTTTTTTTTGTTATGTTTTTTGACATGATATAGTTACTAATCTAGTTTCGACGTATGAAATCAATATGCAGCTGGGAATGAAGTTCGACGTTGTGAAATCAGAATCTATCATCCTTCACGTCTCGCCTTTTAACTCTACCAAGAAGCGCGGCGGCGTCGCAGTTCGAGGCAAGGTATGTAGATTTTCACGTCACTCCCGGTCAGTTAGCAAGAAATAGCCAGATGAATCTAAACTCGAGCCGTAAATTTTCTCTTAATCGATCGTTCGTTCAAATGTTGACAAAGCTTTTATCTCGTTAAAAATATAGGCTGGATCTGAAGTTCATATACATTGGAAGGGAGCAGCAGAAATCATCTTAGCCTCGTGTTCAAAGTACATGGACGCAAATGGCTCCTTGAAGCCCATCGATGATGAAAAGGTCGATCGTTTCGCTTGACGTTAGATATTCCGATGATAATAACAATACGCTCAGAAGCTTAAAAAGCGCATTTTCGTATTTATCGCAGGAATTTCTGAGGGACGCTATAGATAAAATGGCCGCAAAGACGCTGAGGTGCGTTGCGATCGCCTACAGAACGTGCGAGGCCGAAAAGGTCCCCACCGACGAGGATGAGCTGGCAAACTGGGCCCTGCCTGAGGACGATCTCGTCTTGTTGGCCATCGTCGGTATAAAGGTGGCGAAAATCCTTCAGTAACAGACAATCTCGTTTTATTTCATTATCGTGTAATTAGTTTTTTAAAAATTTGGTAGGACCCTTGCCGTCCCGGCGTAAGCGACGCTGTAAGGTTGTGCACAAAGGCAGGGGTTAAGGTACGAATTTTTTTGTATTCTTTTCCGCAAGTAAGAATATCGAATGTTTAACGATGGCTTATATATCGACCTTAAATTAGGTACGAATGGTGACCGGCGATAATATTCAGACGGCCAAAGCGATAGCTATGGAGTGTGGCATCCTATCACCCGGCATGGACACGAGCGAGCCCGTCGTTATAGAAGGGAAGAGATTCCGAGAGCTGACCGATCAAGAAAGGGAACAAGTCGCCCCAAAGATAGCGGTTTGTTCTTCATTTTTCGTCTTTTTTTTCCCACGTCGAGGGGTTTTTTTTTTTTGCTTTATTCGACTATATTTTATTAAGGTTATGGGGAGATCTTCGCCGACGGACAAGCTATTGCTAGTGCAAACGCTCCGTAGATTGGGCGATGTCGTAGCTGTGACTGGCGATGGAACGAACGATGCGCCTGCCTTGCACGAGGTTCCTAGAAGCTTCCGTGTTTTCTCGGCGGTATTACGTTAATTAATGTATACTAATATCGCTATTATTATTTTTAGGCCGACATTGGTCTATCTATGGGAATACAAGGGACCGAAGTCGCAAAAGAGAGCTCGGACATTATCATCCTAGACGACAATTTCGCCTCGGTCGTGAAGGTAAGTTTATAAAAATCTAACAAGTTTTGGGTTTAGATTATTATTATTTTTTTCCCAAAATAATTTTTACGTATGGTGGTCGTCGGTGTAGGTCGTGCGCTGGGGACGTTCGGTGTATGCAAACATTCAGAAGTTCATACAGTTTCAGCTCACAGTCAACGTCGCAGCTCTCGTAATAAACGTAGTCGCTGCTATTTCTTCGGGCGACGTCCCTCTCACCACAGTTCAGGTAAAATTAAAAAAAAAAAAAGAGCCTCCTTATTACAGCGCAAAAAAATTAAAGCAGCGTGCGTATTCTTTACATGCGTGAATAAGTTCTTGGAAAAAAAAAAAACGCAGCTCCTTTGGGTCAATCTGATCATGGACACGCTCGGCGCATTGGCTTTAGCCACTGAACCGCCAACAGACCAACTCATGAACCGAACTCCCGTCGGCCGAAGGTAACCTACTATTAGATGCAAGCGCCTCTTTTCATTTTCTCGATATTCCCAAAGTTTGTAGAAAATTAAATGACTGGGAGTTTCACAAAATCCTTCAGGGAGCCGCTAGTTACGAACATCATGTGGCGCAACCTATTGATTCAGGTGAACTTTTTCTTCCCTCGTCGATTTGAATTTCGGGCAGTATTATTGTTGGAAATAAAATATATAGAATGAAAAATAAGACGATGCGCTCCCTGCGAGCTTAAGCTTTCAGGTGAACTGGTCATTCAACAATTATATTACATAACACGCATTTTGCGCTCCAGGCTGTATATCAAGTCGGAGTACTGCTCTTACTACACTTCAAAGGCATAACGATCCTCAACCTGACTAACGAGCCTCTCCAACGCGCTACCATGGTCAAGAACACCGTAGTCTTCAACGCCTTTGTTCTTTGCCAGGTGAGCTGAGTTACATTTCGGATTTTTTTTCTTTTCTTTTTCGACATAGCGCGGGGTAACTTTATATATTTTGGGGGCCAGATATTCAACGAGCTCAACGCTCGAAAACCAGAGGAATTCAACGTCTTCAAAGGCGTGACGAAGAATCCCCTCTTCACTGGGATCGTCGGGACTACTTTTATCCTTCAAGTAAGCTCTCGATATACATACAAAAGGAAAAAAATAACAATCGATTTTTACAAATCGGCGAGCTTTTCGTCTCGTTATTGCGCGCGCATGACGATCCCTCTTTCTGTTACCAGATAATTATCGTAAACTTCCTCGGGAAATTCACGTCGACCGTGAGGATTGATATTACGCTGTGGTTGCTCTGCCTCGGCATCGGCCTCGTCAGGTAATTATGAAATAACAGCGGATATATATATGATATGAGCGTATTTTGATATTGTTTTTTTTATTATAATAATTATCATAGTTGGCCACTTGCCATCGCCGGTAAATTAATACCGGTACCGAAGACGCCTCTGGCTAAGGTCTTCATGAAGCCGTACAGACGTTGCATAGCTGCTCGAACCTCTTGAAATAATAAATAAATCTATCTATATGTATTGTTTATTTATAAATAATAATATATGTATTTGTTTGAGGATGGAATCACGTAAATTGTGGTTTTTTTCAAATAACGAAATCATAATTTATGTGAAACCTCTTTTGTAACGTCGAAGGAGTTTTTGATGACTATAGATCAAAGCTTTAAAGTGTATGTATTTAGTAGAAAAATGATTACACGACTTGCTAAGTTACTCAACTGTTATAATAATGATATGGATATGCATGTCGAGTTAATCAAAATTGTTAAACTTAAAATTCTCCACTATAATCTCTCAATATGCCAAAGCGGTCACGTCATACTATCTCCGCGATGATAAATGGATCAGGAAAAATAGTCTCACTATCTCCGCTACCATAAATAGATCAGGAAAATTAGTTTCACTGAAAATCGGAGTCTTTGCATAGTCGACAAGAATTTAATTCGATTTTTGAACTCAACTGAAAGATGGAATCTTGCCATAGCTGGCGCTAAGATTTATATCGATTTAAATTGAACTTAATTGTACGATGCGAATTAGGTTAATTGTGTTTTATATACTGCAGAGTGCAGAATGCAGATATAAAAAAAAAAATTGAAAGACCAAAACGGTCAAAGTGGTTATATGAAAGGTTAATGGGCCAAAACGGTGTTGTAAGAAAGCCCAAATGGCCCGACGCAAACTAACCTCCTCTTTCAGCTCACCGCCGCTTCTTGTCGGAGTTTAGGACACTCACGTTAGTCCGAAGTATCTCCAGGAAGAAAAATCCCTTCTTCTCAAGCTCGAATCGAACATGGTATGTTTCTCTGCTAGCACCTTGTCTTTTGCCTGAGGATTGTTTGTCGATTTCTAATTTTTTTGTTCTTTCTTAAATCGTGTTTACTGTACCACAGCCGCAAGGAGATTACATAGAGCTGCACAGAAAGAGGCATGGCTATCGCCATGACCACTTCGAGCGCAAGCGCAAGAAGGAGGCGCGTGAAGTTCACAAGCGCTCGCAGATTGCTCAGAGCGTCAGTGTTGATTCTCTCCATTGCGTTATTTATTGCTATTCATCTTTTGTGGCGTTGAGCTGCAACTTTTGATGATTTGAATGGACAGGCCTTGGGTATCAAGGGAAAGATGTTTGCCAAGAAGCGTTATGCTGAGAAGGCGCTCATGAAAAAGACGTGGGTGTTTTTTGTTCTCTGATATTCATTCATTTTTGTTTCGTATTGTTCTTTTCTTGGAATTGCTGTCTAACAATGGATGCAAGCTTGTCATAGCAGAAGATGATCGATCGAATATTGAATCGATAAATGATGGAAGTTGTAGAGTTACAAGAATGTACTTAGTCTGTACCATTTGGAACTTGAATTTTTTGATACGTTTTGTTGTTTTATTCCCAGTTTGTTGATGCACGAGGAGTCATCTACGAGGCGTAAAGTTGATGATAAGGTCCACGACGGAGCAATCCCAGCCTATCTTCTTGATCGTGATGAGACAACTAGAGCTAAGGTAAAGCCTTTATTTCTCAGCTTTCTGGCATATATGCCTTCCCTTAGTCATCATAAACAATGACCAAGTCCTTTCTTGTATAGTTAATCTGAAGATTTCTTCAATTCTCTCTCCAGGTGCTCAGTAACACAATAAAGCAAAAAAGGAAAGAGAAAGCAGGGAAGTGGGAGGTTCCCTTGCCTAAGGTTGGAATTTGGAAATGAGTTACTTCAGAAATGTATTTATAGATTGCTTGCATTGCATTGAACTTTCATTGATCTTCAATGTTTTTGACCATATAGGTAAGACCTGTAGCTGAAGATGAGATGTTTAGGGTCATCAGATCGGGCAAACGAAAGAGTAAGTACCCATCAGACGAGTTACTCAATCAATTTCGCTATCTTCCATACCATCTTCTTTTTATGATTCTTTTACTTGTGGGTCACCTTGTTTAGTTGATACTTTCTGCTAAATTCGCAGCTAAGCAATGGAAAAGAATGGTCACTAAGGCGACGTTTGTTGGGCCAAGCTTCACCCGCAAACCCCCCAAGTACGAGCGTTTCATTCGCCCGAGCGGGCTGCGTTTCACAAAGGCTCACGTGACTCACCCCGAGCTCAAATGCACGTTCAATTTGGAGATCATAAGCGTCAAGAAGAACCCAAATGGTCCTATGTATACGGGGCTTGGTGTTATTACAAAGGGAACAATCATCGAGGTATGGAAGTCATTACACTCAAGTGCTAGCTGCAAATGAACTCTTCCAAGAACTAATTTATATGCTAGTGAAACTGCATTTATTACACTCGCGTGTTTCAGGTCAACGTCAGCGAACTTGGTCTTGTTACCCCAGCCGGGAAAGTCGTTTGGGGTATGGCTTTTCCATATAAGGCATCTCGTCTGTATATGTAGATAGCTATTTTCTTTCTGCCTTTTAACCTTGTAATAATTGTTTTTGTAGGTAAATATGCACAAGTTACAAATAACCCTGAGAATGATGGCTGCATCAATGCAGTTTTGCTCGTCTAGGATGATTGCCCTATTGTTTTTCACTCGATCAAAAAGAAAAATTGTTCTTGTGAGTGGGAATGCAGTGTGATTTGAGGAATTCAATTTTGTTCTACACTGTAGTTACTTGGAAGTAGCTTACATTTTATGAATTTTATGGTAATTTATTATTCATGTCAATGAGTTGAGCTCGACTATATGTTTTTTAGGTCCGAACTGGGAAATTTAATTCAGGTTTTAAATTAAATAAAAGAGTAAACGGCAAAAATGGTGTTTGAACTATACCACAGTTCCACTGTTGGTGCGCAAGCTTTTAAATGCGCCGTTTTGATTCTTAAATTTTGCAAACTGTCATTTTTTGTTCCTTTGACGTAAAGAACATGTAAAAGAACCAACAGTTTTGCAAAGTTCATGGACCAACGCGATACATTTAAAAGTTTAAGAACCAACAATTAGATTTTTTGTATATAGACATGATAGTGTAAAATTAATATAAAATTCATATTCGATTACTAAGAGATTTCGTTTTATTTTTTATACTTAAACAAATATCTCAACATAATTACAGTATAATTTATGTGTGCCTCTTGAAAAAACAAAGTTAAAAATATGTGAAAATTTTTTAGTTGTTGTTGGTGTGATTTTGTTGGTATGTCTCGTTGGAAAAAGAAAATCAAAAGAAATTATTGTGGTGATCGAACTACTTTTATATTTAATTTTTACTATAGCATGTATATAAATTAAATTATAATTATTAGGTGTTTAAACTTTTAACTGCGTCGTTTTGGTTCCTGAAACTTGCAAACTGTTCTCTTTTGGTTCATTTACCTGTTCTTGAGGTGAAAGGAACCGAAAGTAACAAGTTTCGCAAATTTCAGGAACCAACAGCTCAACCGTAAGAATGTGGTATAGTTCAAGCACCATTTTTGCCGTTCCCTCTTAAAAATAGTAACAACAAAAGCTGTCACACTCAACTCAACACATATCATCTTCAAAGCCCATTTGTAGAAGCCCAATAAGCTAATCTCATAGGTTTAAAAGAAGCAATATTAAAAAAATTCGTGGAACATTGTTGTGATAACACCTAGAAGAGAAAAGAGGAGAAAAAATGGCGTCGAACGCTGCTGCACCCTTTTGGAGAGCTGCTGGGATGACGTATATTACGTATTCGAACCTCTGTGCTAACCTCGTGAGGCAGTGCTTGAAAGAGCCCTACAGATCCGAAGCTCTGACCAGGGAGAAGGTTCATTTCTCTGTTTCCAAATGGGTCGATGGGAAACCCGAAAAACCTGGTAGGTTTTTTCTCGTCTTTTAATTATCTGATGTAGGGTAATTTCTCCTTTTTTTTGGACATGGATGATTGCTTGATTTGGATGTTTTGATGTTTAAATTATCGGCTTCTTTTCGCGGTGTTGTTTGGTCCTTATTAGTCGAATCAAAGCTTAATTTTATTTGCCAGTTATTCAAAATCACAAGCAGTCTGAGCTGAAATGCTTTGGTGGTTATTGCCGCATGTTTTATTCCTTTACCGAGGAAAAAAAGTTGATTTGCTGGTTAATTTATGGCTTAATCACTATTGTTGAGAATGGATTTGCATTAGTCACTACCGTCCCCTTTGTTGCTCCAACATATGGAATCAGTTCTGCCCTACTGAAACAATGAGTTTACGAATTTGAAATACGCATTCTTTAGTTCAACGTTTCGTCGAGTGTTTAGAGAATTGCGTGGCTGGAATTCCATGTTTACGGTACGACTCGCTTTAAGGAGACGCCACAGTTGATAGAAATTACTTTTGTCTTGTCGATTTGGTTTTGTCTCCTTCTAGTCTACGTGCATAGCTAATGGAGATAACTCTTAATACGAGGTTAATGTTTTAGATAGATCTTGTTTCTTGGAGTCAATCAAGCTATTTCAGCCTCTTGTGTTTATTTCGTATAAAGGGCCTTGGAATCAGCCCATTAGGAAATTTGAAACTACATCTCCTTTTTCTTGTTTGGCAAAAGTTTTTCAGGGTATGCTTGATGCTTTTTCTTCAGTGTATTTACAGTCTTTATCTCAAATCTTTGAATATATTCCCATGGTAACATACCGAGTGTAGATAAATTGATTATTGTTTGTTCTCTGATATTCTATGATTCATCCTCTTGTTACTTAATTTTTTCATACAAATCTTCGTTTCTTTCTCCAGCTATTCGCTCTGATACTTCCGATTGAGGACGAAGACAGTGGAAACCGAGGTATTCATGCGGATGCGTAAGATCATCTGTAATCTTCCTTTCTTCTTTGCCTTGAACAGTTGCAGTTCGTAATACTCTGTCGTGTTTTGATATTTTAATGTTGTCAATGTTTGGATCATTTGGATCCAATGATATTTGTAATAATGGAACTGCTTGAATTGAATCATGGTTTTCCATATTCTGCCATTGCTTGAGTCATCCCTTAACTTAGAACCGTAAAATGACCAACTATGCATTATTGATTTTTCTTTCAATGTTTGCTAACATGATGCGTGGCTTTGGATTGCTTGGTTATATAAGAAGCATATTTTCATTTGGTGGTTGGCTTCACATTACCAACTTGGCATTTTCTAACGTTTTCTTATCATGAGTTTTTGCTTTAAGGAAGCACATTGAGTGTTTTTTTTTTGTCTTGGATTTTCATGTTCATTCTTGGGGATTATATTTTGCAGCGTGTAGTAGTTGCATATGTTGATTCGCACACTATTTGATTTGATGCGTTACTTATTGCCTTGTTTAGAATCACCTTCGATTGGAACGAATTCAACGCGGATAGTGATATTTGCAAAAGAAAACTTTATCAAGAGTTGGAGGTAACATAAGATTAAGTTTGAAGGCATTTCAAATTTTATTTTTACATCTGTCACATTTAACCTTATTTTTTTTCGTACTTATTTTTTTATACATGAAATTTTCTTTTGACGGATTGCCGTAAGGATTCTTACTCATAAATTATTGGTCTGAATGCTAGTACCATCTTAAATAATCACCGCACCATATTTTTTAACGATAAGTTGGTGATAATGGACTAAAGTTGAGAGAAGAGATAACGTCTCCAAAAGCTAAAGTTTAGTGATTCTAAAGTTAAGCTTTATTACCTTAAAAAGCTGAGGAAAAGTTAGGAAACAGTGAACGTTGAAAGCACTTTGCATGCAAACGTGAACCCATTATCAGTTGTCAAATAAATAAAGTTGAACCATTGATTAAGGGCTTTGACGTAGTGCAGTGGATTCTTTATACAAAAGCTGATGAAAGCATATTAAGCACCACCAAGAATCCAATTACCCATAAGCAATAAAGAACCCTCAAGAGCAGATTAATACACAGAAAAATATTACAATACAAAGAAAATGACAAATGCCCTGTTTCTTTCCACTTTTTTTAAGAAACAAAGGCCAGCACACAGTTGATCACATTGACCCAACAAACCCTAATAAACCCATGCTAAGAAAAGGAATCTAAAGTATACATAGTGATATGGGCACTACACTAAAGTTATACACTGCTTTGTTTCCACAGTTAGACTTGAGACTTTCAATGGCAATTAGGGTTCTTGCCTGGGCCACCATAGTAAAAGTAATGTCCCCAATCTCCATTACTGCCCATCTGCACATCATAGCAGTTACTCTGTTCTGTGAAAGTGCCAAGACCCTTTGGAGCCTTGAGGTTGTTCGAGCTATCAACCACTTGAATGTTCCTAAAGTAGCTAGCCTTGCCAAACCCTTCCTCGGGAAAACGACCGCTGCCCATTTGGGTAGAAGTGTGCTGACCTTCTGGCTCTGTGTTTACGACTTCGCCGCCCCATTCGATCATCGAAGCGCTCTCCCCTAAGTACGAAAACAAGAAAGAGGGCCAATAGCCCAGTACGTAGTCACTGCCGAACTGCATCCACCAATGCCCTTCTTTTGGATCCTGTAATGGCGTAGTGGGAAGAATAAAAAGAATGTGAAAAAACGTTTCTTGCAATGGGATGGAACTGTTTTTTTTTTCATTTTTTGTTTTTTGGGATGTGGGCTTGGAAGATATGAAGAAAAGTGGGGATCTTTGTGTCACGCTTTTCTAGTACGGCGAAAAAGTTTGGATTTTTACTGTTACCTTCCAAATGAGAAGGCTGATGTCGTACTGAGAATTGCGAAAAGCAGAAACAGGGGAAATGCTTGCGCCCATTGCTATCTCACTGTTTACTTGAATGAAACCTGAGCAGAGAAGATTGTAGCAGCCTGTGGCTTGATATGCATCACTCTGTTGTTATGTTATTCATATGGCACAAAAAGGTTAGTCAGATTATTGCACGAAAATAAGGTTTGATTAAAGAGCTTCTTACCGTCCAATAAGTGAAGAGCCTAGTGTTGTTATCACCATAGAGATCTGGGCTGACCTGTGAAATCCATAGGCATGCATAAGATATCACATCAAATGATATTAACCACCTCATGGCTTTTTCTTGAGAGTTTACAAGAGAGTCAATCTTTTTGTCTATCGATGGTGCTGTAAATGTTATATTATAGAATTACCTGCCAACCAGCTTCAATGCTGTTGAGATCTTCGCCGAAAGAGCCGCCCAAAACCCAAATTTGCGATAAGCTGAACTCATTAGGTTGCTGTATTTTGGGTTCCCATACATTAATTGTTGCTTTGGCTCCATAGTACTTGTCCCCTTCAACATATGCTATTGCATGCTAATGGCAGAAACAAAATGAGACTAGTTAAGGAAGATTTAAAAATAAGGCACAATGAAGAAAAGGATTATCAAGACAAAGTGTTCATCAAGATCCTTTTGGACAACTGCTTTAACTTACCTGGTGACCACTCTCTTTAGTAAAGTCTGGATCTGCAGACCTAGGCTTGGGGACACTTCTGTGCTTCTTTTTCCCATACCTTTTGACGGAGCTTGCCCTTAAGACATCTTCTTTCTTGGTTCTCCTTACAGGGATGGTGTCCTCAGGACACTTACCGCTCATATGCCATAACTGAGCTATCGAACCTTTGCTTCCTTTGGTCACCTTATTGTCACTAAAAAGACCCTCTGGGTGGTAACTAGGACGGGTCTGAACGAAGAAAGATTCTCACATAAATAAGGACTAAAACTCAAATAATCTACCAAAAGTTTTCTTGAAAGGACAGTAAGAAAATTGGACCTGGATTTTGTGGTCTTTGAGAAAAGGATGGTCAAAAGCTGGCTGATGAGATATGTGCACGCAGTCAATAATATCTCCATCTGGGCTCTGTTCAATGACCATAAAGAGAGCAAACGCTTGAAGAGTTAGAAAATGGCAAGGTATTTACAGTAAGATGAAAAAAAAAAGGAAAATGCTACGAATAAGGCAGAACGGAATAATTTGAACAACATAAAATCCAAAACTATGTCTTCGTTGTTCGGTAAACAAAGAAGAATGCAAGAACAAGAACGACAAAGCCAAAGAGAAGAGTCTATGTACCTGAATGGACTTAATAGGAGGCTTATTGAGTCTGTTCAAGTGCTTCTCAACCTCAAGCCTCTGTCTTGAAGCAGACAACCTCCCGGCGCACGATAGGGAGATAAGGAGCAACAAGCAAACCAACCACATAACTAAAGCCTTCACATTTGCTCTGCTAAAATGCGCACCACCACCACCCATTGCAGCTCAACACCCCTAAGGCTACTACTACTACTACTACTCTACAACGGTCAACTTATTCTAAGGAAAAAGTGCGAAAGATTCTATCTTTACTAAAACACAAGAAGCTCCCCGCCTTCAAAATGCAGGCATTAGATTAAACCACAACGCACAGAGAAGGAAAAAATGTTCAGTAGTTATCCACACACTGCTCTGAGAGCTGCTACTGTTCAGCGAACTAAGATGGACCTTTCTCTTCTCTCACTACTCTCCCTCTCTACTTTTCTTGGGTGCTTCGAAAAATCCAATCTTTGATGGCAGAGATGTCTGCGTTTTTATCAGTAAAACGATGCCTTTTTTTATTATTTAATGTTTTCACGTTAGGGGTAAATTTGGAATAGCGACAAGATGGGAAAGTCGAGAATTTGCCAATTGATGGGTCCACACTTCTGCTGGTTCGGCTAGAAAATTTCGATTTTACCCCTCCGCTTTTGAATTCACTGGTTGTATGTCCTTTTTACTAATGTACCCTTAGCTTTGCCGATTAATTACGAATTCCAAACATTCCACTGCCATTATATATTATATTGCTTCTTGGCAATAATTGGACAGCACTGTACAAAAACCAACTTGAGGCGCTGAGCTAAGACGCGCGTGCCTACCACTGAGAGCTCACACGCTTCAATATCAATGAACCGTACGAAATTGGACAAATTCGCACCGTAGGCGCACATGGGCTTTTGTACACTACATACATAATGACGTGTCGGCATCATTTTGTATTTTCCTATGAAATTTGTTTTTGAGATCCATTACACGAGATGACTAAGGTTCATATAATTATAATTTTCTAATATTATAAAGGGGTTTTTACACATAAATACCCCTCAGTAACAAAAATTGTAATTTAGTACCCTGTCAGCATTTTTTATATGTAGGAACCTACCAGAATACATTTTTTGCAGATAGGTACTCGACCCGTCGGTGGTACGCCATACAACACATTTGGGTACCTATATCAACGTATGTGGTACGTAATACGCTTCGAAAATGGTACACCGTATTAGCACATTATGGTACGCCCTATTTACACATTAAGTGCGCCGTACAAACACATTTAGGTACCATATATCAACGTGTTATGGTACGTAATACACACACAGGAAGGTATGGCGTGACTGAAGAGACTGGTACAAATTAAATCGGGTACATATCTGTAAAATTTTCTGACATATGTATTGATCTGTAAGTTTTTATAGTTAAGTAGATTAATTTCAATTAATTAATCTTTCTAAAATAATTTGGAAAGGGGGCGATTTACGTGGCTTGTTTAATAGAAAAGACGACAACCCTATTGTTGCACAGTTAAATAACACTAGTACTATTTGCATACTTCATGTATGTGCTTAAAATATAATTGTTTTAATCTTAATTCTGAAATTTATTTATTTATGTTTAGTAGATGAAATATAATTTTTATATATAATAAGGAAAATAATGATTAGCTGTATAAGTATAATAACTAAAAATTGAGCGATTAAATATGATAATTATTTAATTAATGGAATTAGAAAAAGAGAGGTTAAATTGTAAATATTTTACAGACGAAATAGCACTTAATAGCCACAACTCACCGATAATATAATAAATATAGTATAGATAATGCTCCACCAAAATCCTTGATTTTTGCATTAATCTTGTTTTTCTCCAATAATGGTACTTCGTGTCTGATGCTTCTTGGGCGTAACGTTGATGATTATAAATTATTTAGTATATGGTACAGTGGGATTTCGCCAACCATTACAGAATATATAAACATATACGTTGATATATAGAGAGAAATCTTTATTCTTCGATGGTGACCATTTTGATTTTATTACGCCAAAAAAGTTAGTGCTCACTATGTTTTATTCTTTGGTGGTGACCGTTTTGACAATTATAAATTTGTAACTGTTTCCAACTTAGAAAAAGGTGGGGAAATGAGGTGGAAAATCGTCAAAATATTGTGTTGGTCTATATAAGCTGTATCACGATTAAAAGCATATTAAATCTATGTATAATACGGTGTTGATCATATTACTCTATGTTTTTTTATGATAATAAGATTTAGTAAAAGCAATCAATCGTCTTAAGATTTTCAACTCTCAATGATGGTGTCTGATTTGATTGTGATTGGGAAATCATTTTAATGCCGCGATTGATGCTCAATTCTACATATATATTGTATCCCACTAATGGAATAAATAATAAATAAATAAATCAAATTGATAAAAGCTATGCTGTGACAAAACGAAGACGAAGAGTTAGGAGAGAATGTAAATGTTATTCTCCGTGGGTCAAGGCCCATCTTACTTAGGTGGACTATTTTAATGGGCCTTAAAGCCCAGTGAATATTTTTTAATAAATCACTTACAAACCCAACATGGTTGAATATTTGCATGCATGTTAATAATGTTGAGTAATTAATCCCCCTTTAAACAATAATTATAATATAAATGAATCGGTTAATTGGGTTGATTTGGATTTTATGTAAGAAAAATGCAATTTTGTTGTCGGGTTTGATTTTTAAATATTATAAGTTGTTAATAATGTTGAGTAATTAATCCCCCTTTAAACAATAATTATAATATAAATGAATCGGTTAATTGGGTTGATTTGGATTTTATGTAAGAAAAATGCAATTTTGTTGTCGGGTTTTGATTTTTAAATATTATAAGTTGAAATATTCATCTGTCGGTACATTTTTAAATTTTTAGGACATTAAACGTTTCTTTTTATATTGACTTTTTCGAAGGTTGGTACAACCGCTATATCTTCCCAGGCCTCATCCACAAGTAAATAATAATAGTCGCCGCTTAATAAAACAGCTAAGATCCAATCAATATTTCATGAACTCTATTATTAAATTCGAAGCTTCCTCTTTCTTAATGCTTCGCTTGAACATTAGATTACTTAAAAGTTAAATATATATCACCACATGATAACCAGTAATGATGTACTTAAAGATGAAATTCGTCAAAATTGCTATGATTTGTTGATTGATTACCAATCTAGAAGTGCAAGTTCGAAAGGAAGTGGCTCAAGTAGTAGAGGTGCATCGTCTTCTAGTGTTTATAGTTTCAATGCATTTGAGAGTGATACTCTGGAATTATATGACCAATATGTTGCGAGCTCAAGCAATGAAGTTAGACAATCATTGACATCGGAAATGGATATGTATTTAGAAGAAACTGTTTTGCCAAGAACGGAAAACTTTGATGTGTTGAGTTGGTGGAAGACTAATGGGGTCAAGTATCCTATTCTACAAAATATGGCGAGGGACATATTAGCAATTCCAGTATCAACTGTTGCTTCTGAATCTGCATTTAGTATTAGTGGAAGATTGCTTAGCCCTCATCGTAGTAGACTCCAACCGGACACATTGGAAGCATTGATGTGCACTCGTCGTTGGTTGTTGCACGAGGTGAATGGTAAGTGAATGATATTTTATTTTTACTATAATTTTGAGACAACAATTCATCATATTAATATATCTAATATCTGTTTTTCAGGCATTCCTCATAAAGATGCTAATTTGAAGTGCCCCGTCGTATTGGATGAAGAAGATGATATTGAAGAAGAAAGTGCTAGTGAGACTACGGTCTAGTTGTACTTGGTTTGGATTGATACTAATCTTTGCTTTTTGAAGACCTTGAAATATCTATTTTGTCAATGTTTTGAGTTTGATGTTGAATGATTTTGTTTGTTATGTATTTGAAGTGGGCAAAAAAATTGTTTGAAAATGTATAATTAGGCGGGTCTGGCGGGTAAGGCGGGTCTTACCCGGTTATAGCGGGATCGGGCCGGGGCGGGTCCGGGCTTCTTTGAGCCGGGTCTGGCGGGTAACGGGTCTAACAAAAAATAAATGGGTCGGGTCCTGGGTCCTGCTAGACCCGGCCCAGACCCGGCCCGTTGCCATCCCTATGTACTTTGAATATGTACAGTACATTAAATTTCCCGCTGTATATTCTTTTATTCCCTTTTTTTGGGATTATTTATTTTCGTAAAAAGGAAACATATAATAAGAGCATTAGTAGTTAACAATCTCTATTAGTGGTAGGAGCAAGAAGTAAAGTAAAAGGATGAAATTGAAAATCGAAGAACCAACAATTTGGATGCTTCTTTATTCATGTATTTTACCAACCAAATTAGGATCTTTTACTTTATTTCATATTGTGAGATAATGAAATATCTAAACATTGAATCCAATAAATGCAACATGGGAAATTGATAAGATACTACCACATTTATTAAAAATGAATACATTTAAATGATACAAATATGTTATGTATAAAAATGTATGCGATATACATACGTATTCAAGTGGGCATTCTTTGTCAACCATTAATTGAAACAATCAATAATAATAAACTGCCGAGAAATCCAAGAAAGAGTTAGGTGTCCCTCATAAAAAAAAGCGTTCTTTATCGAATTACTTGAATAACTTTTAAAATCGAAAGATATTCAAGTAATAAGATTTACAGTTGAAGGTAGCAATGCGATTGCCACGGCTAGAGATCTCATTACAAGCTAATAATGACTGATTCAAGTATTAAAGATTTTAGTTAACGTTAAACAAATACTATTACCAAAGACGTGTGTGGAGGATTATATATATATTATATATATAGATAGATAGATATATGTATATATATATATATATATATATAGAGAGAGAGAGAGAGAGAGAGAGAGAGAGAGAGAGAGAGAGAGAGTTTCTGTGGTTTTTGATTCTTATGGCAACGTGCCAGCCAGCTTTTGTGAGAAATGGGAGAATTCAGAATTTTATAATATTACTATATTAGTTCTTGAAATTCTTTATGGTGATTGCTCAGCTGATGAAGGGAAATTGCAAAGATGTCGCTCTATTAAAACGAAAGTTTTATTCTATCCATCAGAGGAGCACAAAAGTGGCGAGGGAGAAGCTGTTTGATATTTTGGACATAAAATTTAAAGCCTTTTCCTTTTTTCTGGGTTTTCGCTTTCTACTATAGAGATCGACAGAGATGACAAAAGCGATGGACGTGTTGGCGGCGGCGGTGGCGGTGCTCGTCGGAGTTTTGAGCTTAGCTAATGCGAACACAGATCCAACTGATAGTGAGTACTTCATTTTCTTATTACTGCTTCGCCATTTTTCTCGACAGTATATAAGCTTGGGTGTCTGTTCATCACACTGATGTGTGTCTCTGTGTGTGATGCAATGATTGGCTCCAGATTCTTGTGGAGCTACTCTTAAGAGAACTTTCAGATTCAAAGATGTAATCTTTTTTCATTTATGTAAGATGGGTTTTGGTCAACTATTTCTGTGTTAGTTTCGAAAGAGTCTCATTATCGTTAGGTCAGAAGCATCTGAACTAGGCGTTGTCTGTGTGTTTGATATACCTTACAAAGGCTCATTATAGACACAAACTGAAGGCCCTTTTTATGAACAATCGGTATGGTCTGCACACATAAATTGAGCATCGAAGCACGTTTTAGCAAGATTTTTGTGTTCTTGACAATTTTCAGTATCTGGCAAGTTTAAAATATGACTTCTTTTTTTTTTTTTGGTTTCGATGCACAGCTTCTACACTCAATGTGTTATATAGCAGTTTAAATTCGCCACAGCAGCTTACCAAGTGGACCTCAAATGGGGGCGATCCTTGCGGCGAGTCGTGGAAAGGGATTACTTGCTCGGGCTCTAAAGTCACTGAAATGTTATTACGTCGTCTTCCATTACATCTCTTGTTATCAATATTTTCCTTCCCTGAGTTTAAATTTTCATCTTTACTCTTCTTTGTAAATTTTTCAGAAGAATCTCGGGACTGCAGCTGA
The DNA here is from genome assembly GCA_027422505.1 of Craterostigma plantagineum. NCBI lineage: Eukaryota > Viridiplantae > Streptophyta > Magnoliopsida > Lamiales > Linderniaceae > Craterostigma > Craterostigma plantagineum. The sequence continues at coordinate 33,699,963 of JAPQWV010000002.1, read as the reverse complement.
CTGGGAATATGGGATATCAGCTTGATAAATTGACATCTGTAACTGCTTTGTAAGATGAAAAGTTTTTCAAGCTATGTTGTCTGCAAATTTGCGTGAGTCCTCAAAATGATATCTTCGTATGCCTTTGCAGTGATATAAGCAATAACAATCTTGGGAATCAGATACCCTATCAGCTTCCACCTAATGTCCAAGCGCTGTATGGTTCATCATTTTTTTAGCACGATGATCATATGCGTTTTCATATTTCTAATCTCCATATCGAAATCGTTCATGCATGTCGCAGAAATCTCGCCGGCGGTGGATTCAGCGGTGGCCTTCCTTATTCGATTTCTATGATGAGTTCTCTAAAGTCCCTGTATGTAAATTCCCGGGCTATAGATTTTTTTTTTAATTTTAATTACCAAAGATTGAGTAATAGTTCCTTCATTGCAGCAACGTGAGCCACAATCAAATCCAAGGCGAAGTGACTCTCCAATTTAGCTCACTTACTTCTCTAACTACTCTGTAAGACAATCAATAACCACGCTTTGTCTTATGGTGCTACGATCTTTACTTACATTCGAGCTTCAGGGATTTTTCTTACAATTCCATGTCTGGAAATCTTCCTCAGAGTTTCACGTCGCTGACAAGTATCACCAACATGTATGTCTAACTAAAAAAATTGCATTTTTCCTCATTCCTTAATTTTTTGCAAGATCTTTACCGAACTATTTTTCTCATGAAGGTACTTGCAAAACAATCAGTTTACAGGAACCCTCGACGTCCTTGCTAATCTTCCACTTGATAACCTGTGAGTTCAACCTTTTTATTCGAAAGCTAAGTTTACATCACTCTCTGACATTCCTTTTTTCTTCTCATTTTCAGGAATGTCGAAAATAATCAGTTCAGTGGATGGATCCCTACTCAGCTGAAAGGCATAAACCTTAAGTAAGGACCTTTCGAATTCCCATATTTTCTTGATACCTCTTTTCTCATGTCAAAACACTAAAGCTTGGCTCTTTTATTTCAATCCATTAGATCGAACGGTAATCAGTTTAATACAGGCGCAGCACCTCCCCCGCCACCTGGCACGCCCCCAGCAACACAGCCCACTAAGGGTCACAAATCTGATGGTAATAACAGTTCGAACAATGGTAATAATTCGGGTGGCGAAAGCAAATCTGGCATAAGTGGTGGTGCAATAGCTGGCATTGTAATATCAGTTTTGGTCGTTGGAGCGTTAGTAGCGTTTTTCCTCGTAAAGAGACGATCAAGAAAGCCCTCAACTGATATCGAAAAGCATGATGATCAGCGTTTTGCTCCTCTCGTTACTCAACAAGTTCAAGGTATTTACATACATACGTATAATCATATATATAAGCACATACGTATATGCATATAGTAAATTTGCAATCTTGAATACTTTGGCTGCAGAGGTTAAGCCTGTGCAAGCTTCATCTGCGACCAGCGCGAAAAAATTTGAAGTCCCTGCGGCGATCAACCTCAAGCCTCCACCAATGGAGCGTCACAAGTCATTCGATGAAGACGATATCTCTGCAAAGCCTATCGTTCCACCGAAGAAAATTGACACTGCTCTAATAAATGCAAAGTGCTATTCAGTAGCTGATTTGCAGATGGCAACTGATAGCTTCAGCCCTGAGAATCTTCTCAGCGAGGGATCTATTGGGCATGTTTACCGTGCACAAATTGATGATGGGAAGGTACTCACTACGTTTCACATATTCTATCAATGACTTTCGATCTCTCTACTTTGTGCCTTTAATTAAGACGTCCCAGATAATGTAAACTTGGCGATGAAGAAGTAGACTAGGTTTGGAGAAAATAAAGCACTCTATTCGCCTTTTTTGTTGGGTTGAAAGTTTACAACTTGATAGTTTCAACTGTCTGAAAACTCGATGGTATTATGCTTGGTTTCACAGGTTCTTGCAGTCATGAAGCTAAACTCATCCGTACTTTCCAATTCTAACGAATTCCTAGAAATCGTGTCCGAGATTTCTCAGCTGCATCATCCCAACGTAACAGAGTTGGTAGGGTACTGCGCTGAGCACGGCCAACACCTCCTCGTTTATGAGTTCCTCAAAAATGGCTCGTTAGACGACTCCATCCACATCTCCGACGAATATAGCAAGCCTTTGACGTGGAACACTCGCGTCAAGATTGCATTGGGCACTGCTCGAGCACTAGAGTAAGTTTGCAGCCCTCGTAATTGTAATATGATTCCCTGAATATATTCATGACTGGAGATCGAATGCTCTGTTTTCCCTGTTTATCGTTAGGTGCTCGTTTTCCCGTTTTGATCAACTGGGCTCTTCCGCAGGTACTTGCACGAAGCTTGTTCGCCTTCGGTTATCCATAAAAACATCAGATCTGCGAATATTTTACTCGACGTAGAGTTCAATCCCCACCTTTGTGATTGTGGGCTGGCTAGGCTTGTTCAAGAACCAAATCAGGTGTTGATTAGTAATCTTTTTTAATCCTTTCTCTTACAAGAGACTCTTCTATCTCATTTCTTAAGTTCTTTACGTTACCAAAAATGAATTTTTTTCAACGTTATTGCAGGCATCTGGGTACAGTGCGCCAGAAGTCGCAATGTCTGGCCAATACACAATAAAAAGCGACGTCTATAGTTTCGGCGTTGTAATGTTGGAGCTTATCACTGGGCGTACGCCATTCGATAGGTACGCCGCCGCTGAAATTTCCTTTTATTACACGAAAAACCATTCGCTTAGCGCTAATAATCCATCCTCTGTTTTATGCCAGTTCAAGGCCAAGAACAGAGCAATCGTTAGTTCGATGGGCTACGCCTCAGCTCCATGATATTGATGCTCTGTCTAAGATGGTTGATCCTTCACTGCAAGGGCTTTATCCCGTTAAATCTCTATCACGCTTTGCAGATGTTATTGCTTTGTGTGTCCAGGTAATGCAATATTATTGCAAATTCTTTCTGTACGAAAATGGATAAACTATGTTTTTGTTGATTTTTTTTTTCTTTTTTCACAGCCCGAGCCTGAGTTTAGGCCACCAATGTCTGAAGTGGTTCAAGCGCTGGTTCGATTGGTGCAGCGAGCAAATATGAGCAAGAGAACATTTGGAACCGAAGGTACAGCTCGGCCGGGCAGTGGAGATGCTGAAGACTATACTCCATAGATCTTTCGATCCTTCGTTGAAAATTATGGATCTTTAGGAAAAAAAACTCGGAGTTAAACATAATAAGCTGCTGTGATGTATTGTTGTAAAGAGTAGGTGAAAAAGATTCATTTGATACTGAAGGATTTGATGGGATTGGTTTTCCTGTTCTGTTTTTGTGTTCTTTCATCATTTTTCATTTCCTGCTTGTTGTCTGAACTTTTCGTTTATGTACTTTGAATTTGAGAAAGTCGTCATTTAATAAAACCCAGAAATGAGTTACATTTGATAACAGTTTTAAGCAGCATAATGTGCTTTGAGTATACGACAAACTCTATACTTGCAATAACTAGGACTGGTTTGAACTAACCTAAACCTCTTCTGCAACTTCGACAAGTCTTCCGCGGACCCATTTCTTCGTAATTTTCTTTTGTTTCTTCTGATCTCCATCGCCCTTTGGTTGAATCGCTAGCCCGTTAACTAACTGCTTGTGCTCGGGCATGGGATTATTGATGCTGCCATTAGAAGACATGTTGGAATTCTTTGACGTGTCCTCTGTTTCTGACTGAAGAAAACCATTGGAATGCAAAACTTTATCCTCCTCGGTTTGGAGTGTATCATTGGAATGAGGAAGCGAACCATTGCCATTAGCAGCCATATAAGGTAACATAAGCTTGTCGAAATCAAAGTCTTCTTTGAATTCTTCACCACTGGTCAAGAAGCTGTGAACCCCATTTACCTTTTCCCGCTGGTTGTTACCTTCTTGGTTCTGAGCATTTCCATCGACTATATTTTGATCTTCTCTGGCTTGTGACGGTTGTTCAATGGAATCATCTGAAAAGTCGTCTTCAGATGGGACTCCATCTTCTTTGATTGATTCAATTACCAGAATTGCCTCTGCTATTAGCTTCCTGCTTTCAATTAGTGAGGCTTTAGCAATGGTGCTAGTCATGGCTGGTATTTCAAGGGCTGCTGCAGCTTTCTCAGCCTCAGCAATTAACAGCCTTAAACAATAAGGACAAAGACAAATTCAAAATTTCAGTGGCATAATAGGTCTTAAGTTGTTCTAGCATAAGGTATAGATTTGTTGAGAATATTAAATATGAGAAATAAAACTATCTGAGAAACTTACTTTGCCCTGGCTATAACTTCACCGTGCGCGTTCATAGGACTAACTCTTTGTGCTCGAATGTTTTTCAACATTTCCAACTTGGAATTTGCCTGTGGATCTTTATACAATGGTGCCTTACTTCTCTTAGGCTTTAAGTGTTGAAATTGAGTATGGGGTTTGGTTTCTCGCTTCCTTGAATTTTCATTCTCATTCTTCTGTTTGGGACTACTGGCCCTTTGAGTAAGTCCATCAACACTTGATCTTCTTCTAGGCTTTCGTTCGAGTCCTTCCGTGCCATGAAATTTAGCTAGACCAGAGCAAACTCGATTCCGATAATTCTAGTGATAACACCAGAGAAGAATTTCTTTTGATTACAGAACAGTTCAACAATTCTAACTTGGTAAAAATGACCCGACGTATCAAGAAAATGATGGTCCACAACATGCGACAAGTTTTGGACATCCAATATGAATTTGCATTAGAAGTAAAAGAGACTTACAGGGTCTGCCCATTTCGCAGCTATGGCTTCTGCAATCTTCTTCTTTTGCTCAGCAGATTTTGGCGCTCTTTTGCTTCCTTTTGGTCTCTGTGCTTTTTTTCTTTCCTCAACACTCTGTAACCACTCTTGTTCCAGCTCTTTGTTCTGTTTTTCATATGAATCCCACTCAAATTCATCCTCACCACTGAGACCCTTTCTTGCCGAGTTTGCAATTAGGTTTTGCCAAAAATAGTGGCAGTTTTCCTGCAATATTAACTTCTCGCGCCTTTTTTCCCACCCCAGTCGGACACCAACACCAATCTTCACCCTCGTTTCTTTGCTGCAGGTCATAAAAGGCGGACATGACAATGAAGTTCAAGATATCAAGAAAATTGATGAGTGTGCTGACTTCAACCAAGGAGAATACTGGAGAAAATAATCTATATTGCTGGCAATCCTAAGCTGGAGAACATAGATAAACATGCCATAGATAGTGAAGAGATCTTCCAAATATTCACTAAATTGGATCAAAAGCTTCACCTACCTTTGAGCATGGCCCAAGTTAACAAGCTTCATCTTGACCTGTGCAGTCAAAGTGCTGTTAGTACCTTTTGTTATAATCTCAAATAGAGCATGTAGAGCTTGTTGGTATCAGGATGCTGATGAAAATAATAGATTAGAGAAATAAGGTACGTGAAAAATAGAGGATTATATCTTTAGATAACATATATTGACAGACCAGCAAGCTCGAGGTCCTAGAAAGAGAAGAAACATCATAAAAAGTTCAAGAAATGTTGTGAAGCCCATTTAAGCATAAGCTTAACAGCTTCATTGAATTAACCTGAATTTCACATTTCTACAACCATCCATTGTTTCTTACATGACATCACCTTAGGATCTTGCATAGCAAGCCTGGTTCTTTCTCTAATCAGCCGCAATGTCTCTGCACAAATCAACATTTGAACAAATCATTTCATTGGACTAAATGTCTCCTCTGAAACATCTCATCTACTTTTATAGCACAAGAAGGCACTAAAATACCTGGGCTGTGCTTTCTCCCTAAGTTCCACGGTCTATTTCCCTTATTCGCTTTGGAAATTCTCATCCGTCTCAACTTTTCCCGCTCATCCACTTCTGCTGAGTCGTCATTTGAAGATTGAGGCTGCAACCCCATTGAATCAGGTTTCTCCGACTGAACATTCTCAACTAATTCATGCCGATGAGCGTTTACTTTATCCTCTTTGCGCAAACTAGTTATTTCCAGGGTAGCAACTGCATCGATCTTCAGACTATGCCTCCATATATGAGTTCTCCCCACATGAAATTTACTAGGGATGTACAATGTTTTCCACGAAAAACTAGACAAACTACCCAATCCCCTACCATTTCCAACCACAAGTTTGGTTTTATTGAAGTGCTTGTCAGAATTAAACGCCAGTATACTGTTGCCTAAATAGGAACAAGGCTGTGGGATAGCAATATCTGCAAGACAAGCAACACATTCCACACAAGTCACTAGTCAGAACATGTTCGAAAGGTTAAAATCCCAAGACATCAACAGAAATGCAGTAAAGGATGCTAAATGCAGCGAAACCCACGACGACGAAAGTCAGAGAAACAAAATTTTGAGCTGAATTCCTTCACCTAACAAAGGCATTGGGAGCTCATTAAGTCCCGTCCCAAAGCACACGGTAATTAACTGCTGAGTTCAACTCCAATTCAAAGATTCATCCGCTGGAAATCTGTTCCCTAACTGAAGAAGAAAGATTAAGCTGTGGTAAAACGAAGCAAGAGCCACATACAATACAATACAAAGCCTTGTTCTTGCGCCCGAAGGTTTTGCGGAGGATAATGGTATAAATATATTTTTAACATATACTTTTTTCCCAGTCTTATCTATTTTTTCTTATTATTATTTATTTTTTTTGTTGTTAATCCTACCAAGACATAGTTCGATATCGTAGTGGCATTATGTTGCGAATCTAGGGGATCTAGGGAAAGAATACGTTTTTGCATGGTCCATGTTTCATCTATCCAATGGGCGGTGACGACTAAATAAGATTGCGACGTAATATTAGTCCAAATATCGGTAGTCAAACTAATCCTACACGTAATGTTGGCTAAATGACTAATTAAGCTAGTTTGATATTCCTGAAAAGTTTCTAACACATATTTCCTAAGGGTTTTACGGGTCACGTTATGGAATCCGGGTTGTATCGTACTCGTAAATTCGATAAACCCTTCACTTTCCGCAATGCAAAAGGGTTCTTCACACATAACTACGAATTTAACTAATGCTTTTTTAGAAATTTCCCTAGTAATAACAAAATTCTTACCCGTACTTACGTTTATTTGTTGTTGTCGGGGTTCGGTTCCTACCGGTTCTAGATCGTCCCCGAAGTTATGCGCCCTCTGGAGGTGTTTTTTCAGCGAGCCCGTCCCACCTTGATTCGGTCCGGTCTTAATTGTGTAGGGGTGGCGGCACATTTTGCAATAAGCGGTACCTGAAGTGGGATTATTTTAATCCATTTCTAAGTCGAAAAAATTCCATACCTTAGACCGCCGACCACGCGGTTGTTGCTTCCTTCTTGTCGTCGCCGTAGAAGCTTGGCTCGGTCCCTCGTCGGTCGCCGCCGTCGGATTCGTTTCCGGTGCATCGGTCTCATCGTCGGTATCGGCATTTTCCCGAAATGTGTCGGCGTGACCTAAAACCATAAAAACATCTTCGTCACGAGGGTTAGGATTTCTCGATGACGACGCCATTAGTGTAAAATAATAATTTAATTATTAGTAATAATAAGTGAGTGTGTGTAGGTAGTAGTGTAGTGTAGTAATAATAAAATAATTATTAATGTTAATAATATTAAATATTAATATGATGATTTTTTTGAGAGCTTTTGAGAGAGTTTTGGAAGAGATTTGGATGTAATTGTGAGTTAAAATGGTTAAAATGAGGTGGTATTTATAGATTTTTCGTTTGGGACTAAAACTGTAATTTTACAGTGTTTAAAAATTAAAAAAAAAAAATCAGATTGCCGTTGGCCCAAAAACCGGCCCAGCCCAAATATAATGGGCCGGTTACCGGTTCTGGAACCGGTTATACCGGTTCCGGGTTTGGGCCGGGCTAACGGGCCGGTTTTGGGCCGGTTCCGGGTCGGCCCGGCCCAAAGCCCACGGTTAGTACAGTGTACTGCGACTTTTAGTTCGAAAATGCACATTATCGTTTGGGCCGTTAAGTGGTTATGGGCCTAAGACTAACTACTCTTTCGGGCTTTATGTAGGTCCAAATGCAAAATTAATAAAGAAATCACGAAAAATAACTTTTTTTTTTCTTAATGAGTTAGGCCAAATGTAAAGAAAACAAATGACTCCCTCCCTCCCGCTAATTTTATCACATTTTTCCATTCCGCACGTCCAATAATTTTATCACATTTCCTTTTTGGGTAAAAAATTAAACACCATGTCAAATGTAATTAGAGAAAAAAGTAAAATGTGGGAATAATTAGAAAAAAGTTACAAATTTAAGTAAGTTGTTTATATCTAATCACATTGTACTATATTATTATAATAATATCACTTAAATTTGCGTGCCTAGCAACTTAGGCTGCGTTTACTTTACCAGTTATAGTAAGATAAAGCCCAATAATCCCGTCTAATCTTGTTCAGTGTTGAAAAGACATATATCTGTAAAGCCTGTTATAAAGTAAAGGCCCGTTTTAATAGTACAACAAATCCAAGATAAGTTATCCACTGCATTCAGCCGAGTTAAATAATCCAACCACGCTGCTACAACTGAAATTACGAAAACACCCTTTACACATTTCTTGAAAATTAAAAACCCTTATTAGCAGAATCATATCAGCGCAATATCCAAAAAAAAGAATTTCTTTGATGCCACGAGATCTGAAGTTTCTCTAGCTGGGCCTGAGCGTCTTCCAAGTTTTCTCTGTCGGTGTGTATTTTATCTTTGCGGAGATTGTTCGAGTTCTCTATGTATGCTAAATTAGAAATTGTGTTGAAATTGCATAAAATTAGCAAGGAGCAGCCCAAGCAATCATACTTTGTGTTGTGGGTTTCAATGTAAACCCTTGACATAAGGTTTCTGAATAAGCAAAGTACTTGTGGTAAAGAAGATGCTCTATCTTCACCCAAACAGATCGATCCTTATAGCGCATCAAGTTCTTGGGGGTATTGCTTTGCCTCTTCAGAATCACTCTGATCAATCCGTCTGTTGAATGTTAACACATCTGTAAGCTTAACGAAGGAGGATCGATGTCTAATTAAACTGGTCTTTATGTATGTGAATCAGCTTGCTGACCAAGAGAGAAACACCATTGTAGGTCTATTCTAGTTTAGTCGGTCGGGTTAGAATGGTAAATTTGCAAAGATGACTTATTCTTATCTTATGGAAACTGAACGGTCATACAACTCTTACATCAACATTATTATATTACGAACCAAGACTATTATCTCAAAGATTAAATTATCTAGTGTTTTCCAATCCTAATTCTATAAACTAAACGCAGCCTTATGTGATAAAGTTGCGGGGAGACTGACGTAATTAGTTTAGAAAATTAACCTTCAGCAAATTCCTTTTCAATACTAACAGTTGTCAAAGACTCATTGAGCCATTTGTGTATTTTTTTTCTAACCTTAACATTATAAGATACGAAAGTTTAGTCTCACTGGTCAAAACGAAGTTTCAACGAAAGTCGAGTTAGTTACTTTCATCAAACACTAGTTCTGTGGTCCCCGCCAAGCAAAACCTGGTTCTAAGTCTAACAACAAGCCAATTGGGTAATTAGACAGCAAACCAAACTTTGAATTCGAACCCAAAAAAAACGTCGCCTTCTCAGCTCATTATGGTTGACCCGAAAACCAATCTTTCACAACTAGTCTACAAGTTCGAATCTTCATCGAACTCATGATGGAATTACTAACGTTGTCCTTGTTGAAGAACTCTTTATATCCCCGTAAAAAGGTTGTCTTTTTGCTTCATGTACACGGAGAACAAAGACTAGTGTTTTTCTTTCTTGGTCGAGAAATGGGAGAATTTTCAGGCACTAATGGCTTAGGCGACTCGGGCGTGATCGAAACGATAGGAAAGATAGTTGTGATAGCAATAGCATTCTTAATCTTCGTCGTCGTCTTCGCCTTCTGCCTTCACATCTACGCCAGGTGGGCCTTGAATCGCCGCCGCGAAACCGCCTCCTCCACCACCGCGAGGCGGCGGAGGCGCTTCGACTTCGCCGGAGGACACGGAGAAGAAGCCGTGGCCGCACCTGGCTTGGACCCATCGGTCCTAAAAACCATACCCATCACAGTGTTCAGCGGCCAAGAAAAATCCAAAGATGGAACCTTTGAATGCGCGGTGTGCCTAGGCGATGTCTCCGCCGGCGAAAAGGTTAGGGTTTTGCCCGATTGCAGACATGGGTTCCACGTGGACTGCATCGACACTTGGTTCAAATCGCGCCCCACTTGCCCTATATGTAGAAATCTCTTGTCCATACCCATGAATGGGGTTTCAGATTCAGGCGGCGGCGATGTAATTATTACAGCATCAGATTCTGCTACTTCTGTAGAGGAAGACTGCGATCGACCTTCTTCTAGCTCGTCTCCGCCGTTGACGGCGGTGGCGATCGATATTCCGAGGCAGACCGGCGGCGAGGAGGCCGGCGAGGAACTGAAATCTCCAGTTCCGACGAGATTGAAGTCGTTGAAGAGGTTGTTTAGTGGTAATAGCAGAAGGGTTAGTAGTGTTTCTAGTCCGAGAAGCTTGGATGAAGAACAACAAGGATGTTCAGAGGACAAAGCTGATTCTTGTTAGCATTCTTTAACGTTTGATTCTTTGTTGTCGATCATAAATACAGAAATTGATATTAAAGGCTTAATTATTTTTTTTTGCACGGTATTAGCCGCGTGACATTATAGAAACCGCTAATTTAGAGTGTTGCATTATAGGGACATTAAGTTTTAAAATCGTGCAATTTATAAACATGCCACCTGATTTTTCCCCAAAATACATCACGTGCCACGCACGTGATTGATTTTTATACGGAAAATTGACGTGGCGCCGGACCGATGACATGCCCGTTTTTGTTAATTTTTTAGCGGACCGATGACATGCCCGCTTTACAGCACGTCATTAAAATATTCCGACTTGGCGTAATGTTAAAATTAATATATAAAAGAACAAAAAAATCTCTGTAAAACGGGCATGTCATGGCTTCGCGCCACGTGCGTGACACCTGATGTATTTTGGAAAAAACTCAGGTATAAAAATCTGTCACGTGCGTTGCACGTGATGTATTATGGAGAAAATCAGGTATAGTGTCTATAAATTGCACGACTGTAAAACTTACTGTCTCTATAATGCCACACCCAAAATTTGCGGTCCCTATAATGCCACACCCGTTATCAGGGACCAGAAAAATAATTACGCCATAACTAAATTAAGACGACGAAGTTTATGTTGGGCCTTTGTCTATTGTCAGCACAGCCCATTTACGTCCGATTGATGGACTTTTAAAGGGGCTTGGGCTCATCGAACTACAGAAATGTAATTAATAATTAGTTGTAATCAATAGTTAATGCATTGTTCATATATATTAGTTGTTATGTGCAACTATTGTATATATAACTGGTCCAATAACATATCTATAATAAAGTCAACTAAATAGTTGGAATTATATGAAACTAGATTAATGAATAATTGAGAACATTTGTGACTACTCTAAATCCTATATTAGTTAGTGAAAAGTGTCCCCTCGATAATAAATTGAATTAATGGAAGTGTTGGTCCCTTGGCACTAGTTTTGAGACACGTCCTTCTAAAATGTCACCCTTTTGATACTTCTATTTTTCGTGCCCAACAAGTAAGAAATAATCCATAGAAAATCAACGCATCATTAATTGATATAATTGACATTGCATTTTACACCTTTTACACGTTGAAGGTAAATGTTATACTCCCTCCGTCCTATAAATTTATGGACATTTGTATATTGACACGTGAATTAAGAAATTGAATATTTTAATAATATAGTTTGTTGGAAAAGTAAAAAAATGTATGTTTTGGCACGTCTTTTCATGATATTTAATATTATTATATTGATTGCTTGTGATAGTTTTTTTGCTAAAAAAGAAACGTACAACAGATGTGGAACGTCCGATTTAGTAAAATGTACAAAAACTTTTGGGACGGAGGGAGTATCAGATTTTCTTCATTTCACCCGACATTTCAATTTAAATCAAGAAATTTTACATAAATGTATTACATCATTTTATTACTACACGGACGAATAGTTCCATTCCATCACTATCCACGTGACGCGAGAATCGTAAGATATTTTATCAAATTTTATTTGTTTGATCTTATCCCCTGTGTTATTATTTTCCTAAGAAAATTTAGAAGAAATATTATTATATAAAGGTCAAAAAGTCAAAAGAAGAATAAAAAATAGACCATCGAGTGGAGCACACAGAAGACAAGAGAACCACGTTCGTTTTCCCAGAGTATATATACGAAATGCGGAGATTTGTGGCAGACAAATCAAGACAAGCTTTTTCTGCTGCCCACAGGAAAAAAGTTGGAATTTTTACGCGTATCGACGTACCACGCACGGCTTTGAATCACCATTATCAACGCCCTTCTATTTCTCCCTTTCTTTCTCGCCTTTTCAACGCCGTAGCAGCTAGTTGTGAATCCATGGCTTCCGAGTATTCCGCCACGCCTGTTACGCTTGACACCCTCAATCCCAACGTAATCGTTTCTAGATTAATAGTCTTCTTTTAATCAATCAGTGCGTTTTTTATTTGTTTTCCTTTAAATTGTGTATCTGGGTCTTGCATTGGATCAGCTTCTGAATCGATCTATCGGAAGTTTTTTGCTTGTCTTTGTTCTTCTCTTTCAAGTTCTGGCTCATGGGTTTCTTCCTTTTTTTAATGTTATGGTGGGCCGATTTGCCACTGTAATCGCAGTAGCAGTATGTGTATTATGATAATCTCTTCTGCCATGTTTCTTTTTCATAGGGCTTAATCAAGCGAGTTATTACTTTGGTGGTCCTTCGAAAGAATTTGAGCCCTAACTTCTTATGGTTATTACAGGTTTTGGAATGCGAGTATGCCGTTCGTGGCGAAATTGTTACTCTTGCTCAGGTAATAATACTTCATCATTTTCTATTGTCTTGTCATTGATGAGCTTCTAGTTAGTAGTTAGCTGTTATTTTTAACACTTGTTTTTTTTTTCTGGGCAACAGAATATACAAGAGGAATTGAACCAGAACCTTCGATCTCACCCGTTCGATGAGGTAGTAGCGATTTTTGCTTGTCGATAAAAATATAGCTGTGTAGTGTTTAGATAGAGCATGAATTTATACATGCTTATGCATACATAAGTGGAGATCAATGTCCTAACTCCTAGTTTCACCAGTCAATGGTTTCTGCAGTGTGTCTATGTTTGTCTATATGATAATTGATAGTGATTACTGCTTACCTCATGTATGAATTATATATGCAATACTATGATGCTAAGAACTAGTCCATGATTGAATTTGGCTTATGAATTTAGTGGTATTTCCTCTGTGCTCCAGGTTCTGTACTGCAATATTGGAAACCCTCAATCGCTCGGTCAAAAGCCAATAACCTTTTTCAGGGAGGTTCGAATATGAGATTTTGTGCCATAATCTTCGAAAAGATCTACTGTCAACACTTTTTCATTTTTCAGTCACTTTGTTAGGTCCTTGCTCTGTGTGACCATCCTGAGATTCTAGATAGAGCTGAAACTCGAAGTCTATTTAGGTAATGCTTTATCGGGCAATTCAAATTCAAGAAAATCCCATCTGATTCATACCCTAGTCTTAACCAAATATCATTTGAATTTCATGGATTATTAGATGGTTGAGGCCTCGTTAAATGATCCCAGTAAATGTATTTTGCAGCGCTGATTCGATCAAACGAGCATCTCAGATATTACAACAAATCCCTGGACGTGCCACTGGCGCTTACAGCCACAGTCAGGTCTTATATTCAAGTTCTTCCCTAAACCAATTATTGCAAAAATCAATTTCCCAGTTGTTAATTGATGTAAGCTCTGTTTTTTGGCCAAAATCAGGGGATCATAGGGCTAAGAAACACCATTGCTGCTGGCATTGCAGCCCGCGATGGATTCCCTTGCGATCCAAAAGATATTTTCTTGACAGATGGCGCAAGCCCTGCGGTAACTAACTATTTCTCGCATCGTTAGATAATTACTGAATAAAAGTTTCAGACAATGAGACGGGCCCATGTTGTTTCTTTCAGGTTCATATGATGATGCAGCTACTGATAAGGTCCAAAAATGATGGCATTTTCTGCCCCATACCACAATACCCTCTTTACTCTGCTTCGATTGCTCTGCATGGCGGCACTCTTGTAAGTATTTATCGACTTTTGTTTTGAGGTGAACTTTTGCATTATCACTTGGAAACTGTTGTACTAAAATCGGGATTGAAGTCAAAGATTTCGCTCTTTTTTCTTCCATTTTTAGGTTCGTTATTATCTTGATGAAGCAACGGGTTGGGGACTCGAGATTTCTGAGCTGAAAAAACGGTTAGAAGATGCCAGGGCAGAGGGCACCCATGTAAGAGCTCTTGTCGTTATAAATCCAGGAAATCCCACTGGGCAGGTGACTAACTATATATATATATATATACATTATTATTTTCTACCTAAATTCATGTTTTTTATGGTATGGAATGTATTTTTACTGTTTTTAAGGTTTTGTCTGCGAAGAACCAAGAAGAAATAGTGAAATTCTGCATACGTGAAAACCTTGTTCTCTTGGCAGATGAGGTGACTCGTTTTCCAGTGGCTCGTTGCTTCGCTTTTCCTGTCTCTTATGCATTTTTACGTGTGTGTGTTTATATATATATAATCAACATATATTAATATCGGTTTAATCTCTGAAGGTGTACCAAGAAAATGTATACGTTCCCGACAAGCAGTTTCACTCCTTCAAGAAGATTGCTCGATCGATGGGTTACGGAGAGAAAGATATTTCTCTAGTATCATTCCAGTCTGTGTCAAAAGGTATCATGTCGATAGATATTTCACTTCTTTTTCCAGTTACTCATTGAATCTTCAGGGGAAATTATTCATTCATTTATTTTTTCTGTAAACATCTTAAGGCTACTATGGAGAATGCGGGAAAAGAGGAGGTTACATGGAGGTCACTGGTTTTAGCCCCGACGTAAGGGAGCAGATATATAAACTAGCTTCGGTGAATCTCTGTTCTAACATATCTGGTCAGATTCTCGGCAGCCTCGTCATGAGCCCTCCAAAGGTTTTAAAAACTCTCCGCTCATTTTTGCTTCACTAATCTATCATCCTCAGAAGCGTAATCTGTAAAGGAATCGACTTTTTTTTTTCAGGCGGGAGATGAATCTTACGAATCTTATTCTGCTGAGAAAAGCGACATCCTCTCTTCCCTTGCAAGGCGCGCAAGGGTAAGTCCTTAAACTTTTTCTGAACCAATTTTCTTGAGTGGTAATGATTTGTGATCATCGTTTATCTTTCTTTTCAGATGCTCGAAGAAGCATTCAACGCCTTGGAAGGAATAGCGTGCAACAGAGCAGAAGGGGCGATGTATCTCTTCCCTCGAATCGAACTTCCCAAGAAGGCCATAGACGCTGCAGAAGCTCTCGGGACAAAGGCAGACACACTCTACGCTCGTAAACTGCTCAATGCCACTGGGATAGTCGTCGTTCCTGGCTCTGGCTTTGGACAGGTAAGAAAAAAGAACTCAGTTCAAGATAAAGATTTGATTTTTCTTGCTGGGAAAAAACAGGGCAGTCGATACAAGATAAGCGAATCAGCGTTTTTCTAATCTTTTTCGATTCATGGGTTTGTTTTTTCGTTTTATATGCGTTTTAGGTTCGTGGAACTTGGCACTTTAGATGCACTATACTACCGCCCGAGGACAAAATACCAGCGGTCATAGAACGTCTAACTCAGTTCCACAGAGGGTTCATGGACGAGTTTCGCGACTGAGCGAAGAACGAACGAATGGTGCTCTTCTTCGAATGTTTGAATTGTTGTTGAATTTTCGTGCTTTCTTTCGTCTTCTTCGGCTCTTTTTTTTTCTTGGATGTTACTTTACATTAAGTTGCTGGGCTGCACTTTTTGTTAGAGGTGCAGAAACAGATTGTTTGTTTCCTTTGCATGCAAAGAAAATGAAACGGTCTTAAACGTTGTTTACTTGGGTTAGAAACGCTGTTCGTACGAGCGATGTTTTCGTAGGTCAATATAAATTTCGCATCAATGCAGTAACCATGTCAATAGTGATACAACAAATTTATTTTCTATGTTCGAGACTTATGATATGTTGACCGTAATAATGGTTCGCAATCGCATGCTATGCATACATAGATATACAATGATTTGTAAGTTTAAATTAGGATTAATTAATAGTGGGCATAATACCATATAAATAAACTCATGTACTATAGAATTAATACCGCTATCTTGCTATCTATCTACAACCCACCAAGTAATTACTAATGCATCGTGACAAGCTAAAGCATACATAAGAAGTTGACTTTCCAATTATTTATATTATATGGAGATGAGATGATGCTAGCTAACAACGTGGATCCAGCAATGCACCAAGATTATATATTTATTGCATCTTTGCTGATGATGGTGATCATCGTCTATGTCGTACAAATTTCAATTTGTTAATTACATACCACTGTCAGTAGTTGTTTCGTGCTAAGCTAGAAGTCTGACTTTGCGATGCAATATATAAACAAAACCTATAAAACCCTTCTTTGCTTTCATGGTGACGAGAGAGGTTTCTTTCATCTCTTTCAAGTGGGGTTAAAGAGATAAACCCAAGTGGAGCCGACCACAGAGCATAAATTAAGGGAAGATAATGCATGAACTGATTAGACATGTAATTATTGACCCTAAACTTTGTTGTTAGAAGACAAACTCGCCAGAATTATTGTTTAATTATTCATTTGTGTAAGAAAGAAAATGCTCTCTGTTTTCATTTTCTTTTATTGCATATAAAAGTTGCCCACTCGAAAGCCAATACAAAGACAAAGCTAAATAATAAAAATGGGATTTCATTAACAGTTTCCATTAATGGCCATAACTCACTCTCCTTGCAACAAGAGAACTCTCCTTGTTACTCAAAATCGTGCTCCTTCTTCGGTGAAATGGACAAGGAATAAGAGATTGATGATGTGTTCTAACATTAACAGTCCCGTCTCTGTTGATTTAAGGATTAGCTCTTCTCATTTGATCAAGAACAAGGTGAGACGTCATTAGTCATTACTAAGAAACATTATATGCGTAGTTAACGATCTTCTTTAGCTTACAGTTCTTGATATTTATAGGCTGTTGTTTTTAGTTTGTATTTGAGGATAGATCGCTTGGAATAGCTTGCTATAAGGATGAGAATGGAGAGATGATTTGTGAAGGATACGATGAAGGGCCTAGATTTTATCCACAGATGCCAAGACATGGCTACACTTCAAGGTTTGTATTGTATGCAATAATTTGGACCCAAAACTTTACACACGCATATTTATATTGCTGCATATAAAGTTTGAAACTTTTATATTGAATTTGTAAAATTAGGGATGCTGAGATAATAGGCCTTCTCCAAAGATGTTGGCTCTACGTGGCTGATCAAGAATTGAGTTCATCAGTCAGACAGGGAATAACAGATTTCAATGGATTTGAATGAAAAGCATATCGTGTGGGTATTGAATGTACGTACACAAATTGCACTTCATTTTGGATCCAATCTGTAACATTTCTCACACATCCTCCACTAAATGTGTAACTTTTAACATTTATGTCCGATTTTGAGCTGACGATGCGATCCTACGATTATGATTTGGCATGTTTGTACGAACTTGCGAAGTCAAGAAGCCATGCAAACATAGAATCAAAACGAGCAAAAGTGGAACAAATAAATATAGGCAAGTAATAAAAAAAGATCAAACATTTGAGGAGCCCAGAAAACGGTCTGATTAAAGTTCGCTCTTTTGTACAAATCGAAGCAGCAAAAATGTTGCTTTGACTTGCATAAATTGAGACCTTTCTTCGATTTCTCATATGGGTTACTGCTGGTGCTCTGTTTCTCTACTTGGGTCGATGAGTTTTTTACTGTTTTCTCTTCCGATAATCTTCTTTTTTTTTCCTCGCAAAATGATTCTTGATTTATATAGGTTTGTAATGTGCTGCTATTTTTCTGATAAGCCATGACTTCGTTCTATCGAATCCTCTTCAAGGTACATACAGCAAGTTAGTAAGTTCTATTTGAGTTTGTAAACGTAGCAAGAAATACGGACCAAAACTTAAATAACGCATTCATGTAGGTCGAAAATGACAATTTCTTACAAAACAAAGTACACAAAAACAATAAAAGACTAAACAAGAAAATTTGAAACCAAGAAAGGTATACAAGCAAAGCAAGGAACCACAAAAGTACACCCCTTTACGTAAAACATCCCATTCCTCTTCTAGAAACCCTCATCACATCCTTATAACATCCTCAGAAAAGGAAGTTCAAGAAATCCTACATTCAAACAAAAAATGACGAATGTCTTGTCCGAAGAAACTACTTCGACAAACGACGACGAATGCATTTCTCGTTGAAAAAATCCATCTTTTTCATCCTCTTCTTCGTTTCCTTGACGATTTTCTTCGCATGCATCCCCATTCTATGCGTTTACCTATTCCTAAAGCCCAAAATGCCCGAATATAACCTACAAACGGTTAGCGTAGATTCTTACAAGCTCGACGCAGTAATGGGCTCGGAGAATCTCATTGTTTCATCGGTTTTTTCTATATATCTCAAGGCAGACAATCCAACCAAGATTGGACTTAGCTTCGATGCTTCGAAGTTTCACGTCTTGAGCAAGGGTTTAGTCGTAGGGATGATTAGAATACCTCAGTTTCATCAGCCACCGCTAAGTAAGAACATCAGCGTTCAGACAAAAGTATTGTTCGAGGACGTAAACGTTAGGGATATAATGTCGTCGTTCGATGTAAGGATTGTAGGCGATATCGCTGCTCGAGCTAGGGTTTTCCATTTCACGTTGCCTAAAATTAAGGTAGGGTTTATTATTTTTTTATTTTTTTTGTAATAAACTAGTGAGTCCTTGATTATGTGTTTTTGTGTAATGTTTGGGTTTTTAGGTTGCCCTGGATTGTGATATTGTAGCTAATAAGTCAGATTTTGCTACTGCGAGCATAATGGAATGGGCTCATCATGGTAACATGGTATGTGGAGTTTCCAATGATATTATCATCAACTATATAGATATTTATATTTCTATGTTTGGAGTTTTTTTTTTTCATTAACTTGTGGTTTTATTTGATTCAGATTTCATTTCCCTTCGGTTCACAAAAGGTCACCAAGAAGTGTTCTATGGCTGTTTTGTTATAGAATGTGAAGAATCAATCCGAGATGTTTTGGAAAAAAAGTATCATTATTATTTGTTCTTCTCTACCTCTATTTTGTTTCAATTGTAAATATTAATTCCTTAGTGGGAACTTGTGAAAATATATAAGTCATCGGAAATAATTTTTCATGGGCATATATTCAACTTGGATAAATAATCTTCACTTTTCGAACAAATATAAGCTCGCCTAAACCATGTTATAGATTCATTGGGCCTTAGCGAATGAAAAGCCCAAGTAAAGCCCATTTCGGAGGTCAACTCAAAACTATGGACCCAATCCGATAAAGCATACGACGTCGTATCGCTCTTTCTTCCCTAAAACCCTCGAAAACCCCATTACTTCAGCTCCCTCGCCTTCGCTGCTTTCACTGTAAAAGCTCACCACTGGCAACAAACCAACAATGGCTTCTGTGAAAAAATCCAAACCCCCAAAGCAACCGAAAGTCGACGCCAAGGATCTCCAATCCGACGTCGCATCGTACGCTTCATCACTCGGCTTCGCCGCCGCCGCCGCCAGTACCGATGCTTCAACGGCCGGGTTCAACGACTCTGATTTTCGGAAAACCGGAAAAATCGCCAAATTACCTAACAAAAACCCCAAACCGATTCACCAGAGTAAGCCACCTCCTCCCAAGCAAAATCGTAATCCCAAGCCTTTTTCCAAACCCAAACCCCAGAAAAATCCTATTTCGCCACTCCAAGGTTCCGATACTGCCAATAGCAGATTCAAGAATGTTCCGAAGCTTCCTCTGGTGAAATCAGGGGTACTAACGGTGTGGTTCAAAGATGCTGCCGAGCTGGAGTCGAACTTGATTGGTAGTGATAAGAAAATTGAGTTTGGTAGTGCGGAGGAATGGAACGCGTTGGTTGAGAAGAAGAGGAAGTTGGGGGAACAGCTTTTGGCTCAGTACGCGACTGAGTATGTGGCGATTCGAGGGCAAGACGGGGATATCAAGATGGTACTAGCGGCACAAAGGACGGGGACTGCTGCTGATAGGGTCTCGGCGTTGTCAGTGTTAATTGGTGACAATGCAGTTGCCAATTTGAGGGCAGTGGACTCACTTCTGGGTAATTCTTTAGTTTTTCTGGGGTTTGACAGGGTCAAGTTTTTTGCGCATGAGTGGAAGTTTGTGTACTGTTATATTATGAGTTCATATCTTGCACCTATAGCCTTGGTACCGAAAATTGGGGCTGGAAATTTGTGATCTTGCAAGTGTATGAATCTTTTACTGGGTGGAGGATTTTCCGGTGGAAGGATCATCGGCGATGATATAATTTTATTTTATAGATTAATGACATGGGTATGTTCTCTTGTCTGGTGATATGCAGTAGATAACATGTGAGAGTTATGATTAGTTTCATGGGTTAAAAATTTCTTTTTGACCTAAGAAACCTGATGTGTATCTCTCAATTCTGTAGGCTGATGTCAGATTTGTAACGTGCAGGTATGGTTAATTCGAAAGTTGGGAAGCGGCACGCTTTCACTGCCTTTGATGCACTGAAAGAAATTTTTCTTATGTGAGTTACCATTCTCCATTTCCTGCTGTATTGGTTTGTTAAGCTGAAGACCCAATGTCTCAGAAACTATCTTTTTGGGTATACTGTGTATCTTGATGAATGATAAGATATCACTCAATCTGAGATTGGGATTTATTTTTCTCCATCACGAGTTGTATCATGCTCATATTTGTCTTGCTGATGATGTCTTTAAACTTTTACAGTCTTCTGCCTGATCGCAAGCTGAAAAATCTTTTTCAACGCCCTTTGAATCACCTGTCTGATACAAAGGATGGAAATTCGCTTTTGCTTTTTTGGTACTGGGAGGAATGTTTAAAGGAAAGGTACATTGTTTTTATATCTAAAATATTCCCCCAAAAAGTATTACCAAGGTGTTTATACGCCTCCTGGCCCCAGTTTTAAATTTTCAAAACCTCTATTTGTACTCACGAGACATTTTGGTTTGCAATTGCAGGTACGAACAATTTATTTCTGCTCTTGAGGTAGCTTCTCTTGATGTGATAGCGAAGCTTAAAAGCCTTGCTTTAAAGGTAAGCATTTCTTGTGTGAATTTTTTTATGAATGTCTGCTTGCACTTCTTATCACTTTCAAGTTTCGTCTTTGAGTCTGTAATCATGGATTGATTTGCTTAATAATTAGTCATGTGAAAGATGCCATACACACTTGCACTATTTGATTCTGTTTCCCTGTATGACGCAAAATATGGATATGTAGAAATTGCTATCACTGATCATGGAAATAGTATTAGACTTTTTTGGGTTGTCCTTACAACTTTCCATTGTTTCAGACAATGTACACACTGCTGAAAAGTAAGCCAGAACAAGAGCGCCGTTTACTCGCTTCTTTAGTAAATAAGGTATATCCTATATTTAGTGAAAATTTCCAAGCCGAACTTCTCAGTCATTTTCTATGGTTACAGC
Organism: Craterostigma plantagineum; assembly: GCA_027422505.1. Classification (NCBI taxonomy): domain Eukaryota; kingdom Viridiplantae; phylum Streptophyta; class Magnoliopsida; order Lamiales; family Linderniaceae; genus Craterostigma; species Craterostigma plantagineum. Next base: position 33,678,351 of record JAPQWV010000002.1, on the reverse strand, counting down.
TTGGAGATCCCGAAAACAAAGTTGCATCTAATGCTGATTATCACTTGGCAAACTTATTAGCTGAGCACCCGAACATGAAGGTAATGTTAATGTATTCACTTGATGGTTTTGCTCGTTATTTAATCTGAATGATTGCAAATATTTTGTTGCCCTCTGACAGGAATTATTTGATTTTACCATACGGACCTTGCACTACCAAGAAGTTGTCTTTTTGTGTGAACACGTTGATTTAATCTAACAGCTTAGCATAACTATTTCAGGCAGTGGTAATTGAAGAAGTGGATAACTTTCTTTTCCGCCCTCATCTTGGATTGCGAGCCCAATATCATGCTGTATGTTCTGATTGACATCATCATCCTCAGTTTAATTCTTAATACATGCCCTTAGTCACATTACATTTAACTTGAAAGACTTGTGGTTTTTTTAATTTCCAATGCAATGCAGGTGAATTTTCTGAGTCAAATTCGTCTGGGTAACAAAGGAGATGGACCTAAAGCTGCAAAACGGTTGATTGATATTTATTTTGCTTTATTTAAGGTGATGCCTCCTATGTCCCTTTTTCAACAACTTTCGTTGCTTGGAGCTTTATGTTACTTTGAATTAAACTTTCGTGTTTGTTCATCATGATTTACTAAAAGCATTTTGTTTTTCAATTAGTATGGATTATATCAATTTCGTCTTCTTCATCAGGTTTTAATATCTGATGCTGGATCATCTCCATCCGTGATCAAGAATGATAAAAAGGGTTCTAGCTCTTCAAAGGAGGAAAAAAAGAAAGCAACGCCAATATCACAAGTCGAAATGGATTCACGTTTGTTATCAGCTCTTCTTACTGTATGTAACTCCACTATAATCGCTCCATCTACGAGATGCTGTAGAATATTAAGTTTGTGACATACGACTTCGGCTTTCTTCTGGTACAGGGTGTTAATAGAGCTTTCCCTTATGTTTCCAGTGATGAAGCGGATGATGTAATTGAAGTCCAGACTCCTCTGTTGTTTCAACTTGTAAGCTGTTAAATATATGCAGAAATTTTTTGTTTCCATATTGATCCGATTTTTTTGTCCCATACTTTAGTGTTCTTGTTTTATTCTTAGGTTCACTCCAAGAATTTTAATATTGGTATTCAAGCTCTGATGCTTCTTGATAAAATCTCATCGAAAAATCAAATTGTGAGCGACCGTTTTTATCGTGCCTTATATTCAAAACTACTGCTCCCAGCTGCAATGAACTCTTCGAAGGCAAGTAGCTTCATTCCTAGTTCTTCAGTTTTGTATATTGGTGTTCTTTACTCATATAGTTCCTCTTTCGTCATGAGTACTAGGTTTAGCTGTGATCAAATAATCGAACATTAGCATGTTGAAAGTTTCAATTCGTTGTTACAGGAGGAAATGTTTATTGCTCTAATATTGAGGGCAATGAAGAATGATATCAACATAAAGCGAGTTGCGGCTTTCTCGAAACGGTTACTGCAGGTCCACAATTTTCACTGATTTAACCTTTTCCAGTTGATGATAATGTTTTCAAATTCTTTCTTTAGCTATTTCTTCAACATGCCTTGCCACCTCGCCGGTTCCCCCCTAATATCTTAATGGGTTTCAATGAAGGGTCAAGGTTATGAAGTAGAAGATTCTACTTGGTTTATTGCCCATGCTTAGTTGTTTCTTCTGGGGTATCTTAGCCAATTGTAAACCACCAGTAATCTTTTCTGGGATAATGAATACTTAAGAATTTCAAGAATGATGTTCAGAAGTATATTGATCGAAAAACTTACTGTGTTTTGATTATGATTAGGTTCCTTGAGCTTCTGATTGCTTAGGTTAGAATTCAAACATGATTTAGCAAAACTAGCCTCCAAGTTTGGGATTGGAAGTACCCAAGCTTCCTGATAACCATGATTTGCTTTTACTCTTGTAAACTCTTGACATTTGATTGATTCATTGCCAAGCAGGTTGCCCTGCAACTGCCTCCACAATATGCATGCGGTTGCCTATTCATGCTCTCTGAAGTTCTTAAAGCACGCCCTCCTCTATGGTAAGCTAGTCCTTTTACTTAAGATTATGATTAAAATTTATCTAAGTTTGAAATTATAAATCATTATCATACAGGAACATGGAGCTTCAAAATGAGGCTGCTGATGCTGACGAGGATCTTGAGCATTTCAAAGATATCACTGAACTTGATGAAACCAGTGCTGCCCCAGATAGCAGAGACAGTGTGAACCACGATGCTGAACCTGCCAATCAAGATAGTGAATCCTCACTTGATGAACCTGCAACTTCTGATTCTGATGATGAAAGTCTTGATGAACATGACGACTTGCTTGGGGGAAGTGAGCTAGTTATTAAAAAAGAAGATCCTAAGCCACATTCTGACCAAGAAATGGATGATATTCAAAGACCAATAGCCCCTTGTGGTTACAACCCACGGCACAGTGAACCTACTTATTCGTGAGTTCTTTATACTTTTCAAGTTATATCCATTTTACAGTCGAAGATGCTACGATATTTTGATAGCCGTGGATGTACCTTTGTACCTGCCCTTTGGAGAGAGAGTGCAAACTATGATTCTGACAGATTCATAATTTACACAGAAAGTAGTGTTGCTTTTGCTTAAGCTCGTCGTTCATCTCTATGTGCAACAGTAATGCAGATCGAGTGGGCTGGTGGGAGCTAACGGTGCTCGCCTCACATGTGCACCCATCCGTTGCTGCAATGGCTCGAACCCTACTCTCTGGAGTCAATATTGTCTATAATGGGAACCCACTCAACGATCTTTCACTAGTTGCATTCCTCGACAAGTTTATGGAGAAGAAACCCAAGCAAAGTACATGGCATGGTGCCTCACAGATTGAACCTGCTAATAAAGTTAGTTCTTTTTCATTCACTTAATTCACTTAATTATATGATGAATGCATTTGTTATTGGGTGGGATATTTTTGCAGCTTGACATGAACCACCAGCTTATAGGAGCAGAGATCTTATCCTTAGCTGAAGACGACGTACCGCCCGAGGATGTTGTTTTCCACAAGTTCTACATGAATAAAATGCACACGACAACAAAGAAGCCCAAGAAGAAAAAGAAGCAATTAGCAGACGAGGAAGCAGCCCAAGAAATGTACGACGTCAATGGTGGAGATGAAGACGACAGCGAAGATGAAGAGATTGATAATATGTTGGACGGTGCTACCAATTCGCTCTCAGCAGATGGCGAATACGACTACGATGATCTTGAAAAGGTTACCAACGAAGATGATGAAGACTTGATCAACGATGGCAGCGATGGAGATTTCGACGAAATCCCTTCAGATGACGAAGTTGATGAAGCTAAAGTTGGTTCTGATGAACACAGTGACGGCAATGATGATGATGATATTGCTGTAGGCGAAGCAGATGATGTCAGCGAACTCGAGGGAGATTTTGAGAGTACAAAGAAACGTAAGAGGAAATCGAAGCGTGTGGGAGTTTCCCCTTTCGCCAGTATTGAGGATTACCAGCACTTGATGGACGACGAAGGGCCAGAATCAAAATCGCCTTCGAAAAAGAAGAGAAGAAAGCCATCGAAGAAGAGAAAGAAGAAGGCTGCATGATTTTTTGCTGTATTCTTGAAAAAAAATGAGGTACGAAATGATTGTGTGCTTCATTATGAGGTAAACAGATTGAGTTTGAAAACTGTTATCATGATGTGTTGTATTATTTTTATCCAGGCAAATCTTTATTTATTTATGGGTTAACTCTTACATGCGACATTCTTTGGCAATTTTTGGATTATTATTGTCTCCCTTTTATTCTTACTTTTCTACTGTTAATTGTGGAGGAGAAATATTCAGTTTCCGTAACACTTTCAAATTATCGATTCAGGCATGTTTAGTGCGTTTTAAACGGGGTACGAGATTTTTTTTAAAAAAAATTAATGTTACTTGTTAAAACTAACGTTTATCATGGTGAAAAGACCAAATTGGTCAAAATAAACAACATTAGGACTAAATTCGTTTATGGTGAAATTGAGGGACTAAATTCGTTTATGGTGAAATTGAGGGCTAAGTTGGTTCAAACGGGAAAACATTAGGAGTAAATTCGTTTATGGTGAAATTGAGGGCTAAGTTGGTTCAGAAGGTAAACATTGAGGACCATTTTGAAATTTTCTAGTAATGTGATAATGCCCGCATCACGTGATATTCGACCCGGTTAAGTTATGACCGCTTAATTTTTAGACCCGGTAAAAGTCTCGCCTATAAATAGCCCGCGAAAACGCTTTTAGTTTCCTCTCCTACTTCAGTAATATATTGATCATATTTTTTGCTCTTCCTCATCTTTTATTTTTGTTTTCTTTTTTTCTTTTTTATTTTTTTCCCTTTTTTTTCTTCTTCTTTTCCTCGTTCTCTATCGTCTCCGCGAACCCTAAAATTAAACACGTCATCGATCGATCTAGTTTCAGTAGAGGTTGTTAGGGTGAAAAATGCAGAATCAGAGGCTGAAGCAGCAACAACAGCAAGCTCTGATACAGCAGGCCATCCTTCAACAGCAGTCTCTCTATCATCCCGGTCTAATAGCCGCTCCTCAGGTTAATATGTGTTTTGTTTCGATTGACCGATCTTGGAAGCTGAAAGTCTTCTTCAGTCATTCCGTCGTGTTTTGATTTCGGCTAATTGGTTTGGTCCTTGATTATTATTATTATGTGCGATTTTGGTTAGATGTAATATTGCTGGGAATATTTGATTTGGGCTCCTGGTCGTACAGTTCTGTAGCTGCTGTGGTTCGGTCGAAAATTAGTTGCACGTGTGCTGATTGTGCATTTGGGGTTTTTTTTTCTCGGATTATCTGTCATTAGATTGTCTTTCAACCTTATATTCTGCAAGCAAAATCCCCGGTTTACTTCATTATTTGGTGCGCAATCGTCATTTGGTTTCCTTGCTGGAATTAGAAATTCCTGTACTATGGGATTTGGTAGAGCAACTTTCACTCTAGTTTTATATCCTTCGGGCTTTTATTTACATACTTTATTTATTTGCAGATTGAGCCAATTCCAAGTGGAAATTTGCCTCCTGGTTTTGATCCAAGTACATGTCGCAGTGTGTGAGTCTCTCTCAAACATATTTCTTTTGAATTTATAGGTTTTGCCGCTTCATTTCGAGGTTTCTTTCAGTCTTCATCCTTTGTCATAAGTAGTTTTGATGCAGCAATTTGGAGTTTTTCATGCTTACAGACATACACATGTCTCGAATAGTAAAAATCCCTATTCCCAAGGAGTTTATTGATATTATACTTTCCCATAACATGCACGGACGTAGTTTGGTTAATCACATGTTTTGTATAATTTCGGATGGTACAGGTATGTGGGTAATATTCATACTCAGGTAACTGAACCTCTTCTTCAAGAAGTATTTGCTAGTACCGGTCCTGTGGAGGGATGCAAGCTTATTAGAAAAGAAAAGGTGAGACCTTTACATTGTTCATGGTTCATGCAAAGCTTGATCGCTAAAAAAATTTATTCTTCTGATAATCTGATATTTTCTTTTGCAGTCATCATATGCATTTATTCACTACTTTGATCGAAGATCAGCTGCACTTGCAATCATGAATCTCAACGGAAGGCATCTGTGAGTATCCGGAAACAGAATATCCATTTTTATATTTCAACGTGCATTATATTTCGAAACGTTCAGGTTTGGGCAGCCTATCAAAGTTAACTGGGCATATGCCACTGGTCAGAGAGAAGACACATCATGTGGGTCCATGACTTATTGTTATCTGTACTTAATATATATTGTTGCTTTTACCATGTCGCAAGTATGGCCATCTGATGAATATTTCATTCTTTTGTAGCCCATTACAATGTTTTTGTTGGTGATCTCAGTCCGGAAGTCACTGATGCCATTTTATTTTCATTCTTTTCTGTTTATCCTAGTTGCTCGTAAGAATCTCTCTCTCTCTCTCTCTCTCTATATATATATATATATATATATATATATATATATATATATCTGTCTGTCTCTATAGATGCACACACACAAATACACACAAATACACACCTCTCCTTGCCTACCCATGCTACGTGTGTTCATTTTCGTCATCTAGAACACAGGCTCCCTTGGATGTGCGTCTTACTATTCTCTCTTATGTTCACAGCGCAGTAGTTGTTAGAGGGCCTTTTACTTTCTGTTGAGTCTATGCTGATCAGATCAAATTCGTTCTAGTGATGCAAGGGTTATGTGGGATCAAAAAACTGGGCGTTCCAGAGGATTTGGATTTGTTTCTTTCCGTAACCAGCAGGAAGCTCAAAGTGCAATTAATGGTTTAACTGGTAATCATAGTTGACTTAATATATCTTACGAGAAATCATTTTAATTGCTCTAGTGGAGAAGGTTCATGGTGATTGAGTTATTTATTTGGTTCATATGTGAAACTATGTTTTAGGGAAATGGATTGGTAGCAGGCAGATAAGATGCAACTGGGCCACAAAAGGTGCTGGTAGCAGCGATGACAAGCAGAATTCAGCAGATGCTAAAAGCGTCGTGGAACTAACAAATGGCTTATCTGGTGGGTCAGTTGGATCGAGAGTTTTGCAAAATTGATTAGAAAAGAACACTAAATTTATTTGAGATAGTTTTTTATTTAAAAGCCTCAAAGCCGTTAAAGACGTAAATGACAGTATAATCTTTTGCTTTACAGAAGATATTAAGGAGGCAGCTACTAGTGATGCTCCAGAGAACAATCCTCAATATACAACTGTCTACGTGGGCAATCTTGCACCTGAGGCAAGTTCAGCTCCCTTTATTCTTCCTCTCCATCTTATCTTAAACCCCTGAAAATTGCGTGCCTTACTAGTTCATCTATTTGCTAAATTGACGAACCAATCTCCATCACAGCTAAAAGCAATGCCCTGCTATTGTCTAATCTTTTACTCGAAATCTGTAATAATAATAATAATAATAATAATCAATCTATCCATTTATCTATTTCTCCAGGTAACCCAGGTTGATCTCCATCGCCACTTCCATGCCCTTGGCGCCGGATCAATCGAGGAGGTTCGTGTCCAGCGCGACAAAGGCTTTGGCTTTGTGAGATATAGCACTCATGCAGAAGCTGCCATGGCCATTTCAATCGGAAATGCCCATTCCTTCCTCTTTGGCAAACAAATAAAGGTATATGTATAATGTATGTACCCCCTCCCCTTACGCAACTAATTACTCTTAACACACGTTTCACATCTCATACATAATATGCATTCCATCACCAATTCGAGATCGCTTTGTTTGACATCCTATCTATCTAATATTTAGTGTTCATGGGGAAACAAGCCAACCCCGCCTGGGACGTTATCGAACCCCCTCCCACCGCCCGCGCCAGGCCTAGCCTTGGCCGGCGGGTTCACACCAGCCGACCTCTTGGCATACGAACGCCAGCTGGCGCTGAGCAAGATGAGTGGGGTCCACGCCCTCATGCACCCACCACAGGGACAGATGAAGCAGGTCTCTATGGGCTTTGGCGGCGGTGCATCGAATGCTAGCCAAGCCATGTACGACGGTGGCTATCAGAATGCTGCAGCAGCAGCACAGCAGCTGATGTACTATCAGTAAGAAAAATAGTGTTCTTCGTGACGTTTTGAGAATTTGGAGTGAGTACGTACTGTTGATTGATGGGGCCTATGATGTTTGTAATGTTATTACGAGTGATGATGTTGTGAAACTTGGCGTGTAGGGTTTTTTTTTTATGTCAGATGAGATTTGCGGCGTGTAACTTAATACTTGTGTTGTGTTGGTAATAATCGGGCTTTGTGTTTTTGTGTTTGAACTCATTTTGTGATTTTGAACGATTCCTTTCGACGTTTTTTTCTTAATATGTGTGTTAAATTCTTAAACGACTTTGCTTCAATTGGAATAATCGTGGGGTATCTATATTTAGACTGAAAATTTTAAATTTACACTTTGGTCCAAATATGTAGGGACTTGAGAACAAAAAATTGCAGTGTGGCCCGGAACAACCAAAATGCATTATTTTTTTTAAAAAACGGTAGGTTCTCATTTAAAAAAAGAAAAATTAATAGGTTGAGTAGCCAAAGGGGTCTCTCCTTTTAACATCTTGATCCGGGAATAAAGGCTCCGCTGCGAACGAAGACAAACAAATAAAAGAGAATAAGAGGCAAGAAAACCAAAAAACGAGATATGAAATACGAAATACTAAAGAACATATCACAAAAGTAGCTATTAAGCTAGTCTTCAATAATCTTGGCTTTCGTCGGTCTTCGACTTCATATCTTGTCTTCTCGGTACTGGCACTCACACGAGGGAGAAAAAAACTCCTACAATGAGGAAAATATATTCCCAATCCCGAAGACTAAACAGAAACAAAGCAATGAGCAAAATAAAGAAAAGGAAGGCGAAATGAAGCTCCCCAACCTCCATTAATAGAGGATGGGGGAGAAGGGTTTTGGTGTTTTGATTTTTGCTTTTTTAGAGAGAATGATGAGTTTTTATCCGCTATAGAAAAAAAAACTCATCATTCTCTCTAAAAATAAGTAGAGAGAATGATGAGTTTTTTTTTCGCTATAGAGGGAAATGTATTTTTTACTCAGAATAAACATAACAAAATGTATTTTTCAAACGGAAAAAGGGTCATTTGTTTTACGCCGACCCGACCTGAAGGATCGAGTTCGGAACTCGAATGTCGGTTTCGGGTTGAATTGGCCAATCAAACGTCTATAACTTTCAATTGTAATCGCATAAGGATGGATATTGGGCTAATATTATTTGTATTCAGACACACATGAACCGACGCTTTTGGGTAGGGGTGGGCGTTCGGGTTCGGGTAGTTCGTGTCGGGTAATTCGGGTTATTTGTCGGGTATCGGGTTACCCGATATCCGATAATTATTAATCGGGTCAGGTATCGGGTAGTAATTTACTACCCGATCGCGTTATTCGGGTACCCGACAAGTAAAAATAATAGATTAGTTTTTATACATACATTAAAAAAAATATAATTACATATCTAAATATCAATATCTAACGTGAGTAATGTTAAAGTTTTAAATAATAATTCGATTAATTTCTTATTTTAATTGCATAATTAACAAGTGATATTTCATTATGGATGTATAAATCATTGTAAAAAATTAAAATATATTATCAAAATTTTATAAATAAACATATAAAAATATGTATATATTTTTTGAAAATAAAGCATTCAAATATCTTAAGTGATATTATATAACATGGATATTTTGATATGTTTATTCATTACATTATTTTTAGTAATTTTTTTAAATTCAAAATCGGGTACCCGACGAACCTGATGTATACCCGACAAGCGGATACCCGCCGTAGATCGGGTGGGGTTCGGGTAGTGAAAATCTTAATCCGAACCCAAACTACTCGACCCGATGCCCACCCCTACTTTTGGGCGTGAGATTTGTTTTCTTGAATGGTGTAGGAAGGTTATGAATGAACATGACTACCGTTGACTCCGGTCATGGAAGTGGTGCTAATATGAAATTTAATGATGATAAAGTGTCGTGGTTTATTTTGAGACGGCATTTTTAATTTATTTTCTTACAGCTCATGGATGGACAGATTTGTTAGAGCATAGGTGTCGAGCTCATTACATCAGTAGCATTTTCGAATATCTCATTATATTACAGCTGGAAAATGGGTGTAACGAGGAGACACTTATGTGTTGTTAATTAGTATTGAAATAAATTAATTCTCGGATGAATCCTAATGGATTCTTATATTAAACTGTAGTTGAGTCCACACTCATCACATCATCATTAGAGATGGCAATGGGGCGGGTCCGGACCCGGACCCGCCTTAGACCCGCCCCGAAATAACCGGGTTTTACCCGATATTCCGGGTCTCGGGGCGGGTCCCGGGTCTCAAAAGAAGAAACCCGGTCGGGTCCGGGGCGGGTCCCGGGTCTGGCAAACCCGCCCCGAGACCCGGCCCGAAACCCGCCCCAGAAATATATATATTATAATTCAATTCGTAAGTATGTATTATATAGAATTATTGCTAATATTATGAATAGAAAATCTGTTGGTGTTATGGTAGAGGCTTGGTATTGTAAATGTAAGGTCGCGGGTTCGAGTCTAAAACACTACATTTATTCATTTTATCTTTTAAAAAATAAAAAAATAAAAAATAAAAAATTAACTGGGTATGGCGGGTTGGACCCGCCCCGCTCGGGTCTGACCTGGGGCGGGGCGGGTCTAGACCCGAAGCGGGGCGGGGCGGGTCCCGGGTCCGGGGAAAAGTAACCGGGGCGGGTACCCGCCCCATTGCCATGCCTAATCATCATGGATCTCAATTCACACGAAATAACAGCCATTCGTGCGAAATTTATTTAAAATATTCTTATTCTACACATGATAAAATAAAATAAATCATATCAATTCCAATTAACTTGATGCAAGTGCGAGCATGCATTCACGTGGATGCCGGCATATTTAGGAACTGAATAAGTTGACTTCATTAAATTCGTTCCTTTGATTAATTAAGGTTAGTTACCTTCTTATGAGAACATGTGAAATAGGAAAGATTGCAAGAGCTAATCAAACCAAGAGTAATTATAGGAATTGAGATAAGTATAAGTGCCTTATTGATTTGAATACATTACTTATAAGTTATATCTTAAACGGGAAATGTTTTTAAGCATGAAGTTTTTGCTTGTACTAACATATCGTTAAGTGAAAATCTTTCAATTTGATGCTGACATTAGGAAAGAAAAATCTAAAACAGAAGTAAATAAATGAATAGAATAGCCAAAAGTCTCGGTGGAAATCTTATGAGCTATTTCCCCTACTAATTGATTATAGATCAAAGAAAGAAAAGATGGCTACCATCAAACGGGTCCCACAAAAGAAAAAATGGATATTTCGATTTATTGAAAAGTACTTTTTACCTCACCGTCACCTCAGTTAAAAAAACGATAAACGAAGAAAATAAACAACGAAAAAAAAGGGATATTTAATTCGATTAATTAAAAGCGCACAAGCTCATCAGTGTCAATCATCAGTCGCCACCAAAAGGCAAAGCACAGAAGAAGAAACAGAAACAAGCAAAGAAAAATTAAATAAAAAGAAAAAAGAAAAAGAAAAGCAGGAAGAAGAAAAGTCTCGCCGATCTCAACCTTGTTCCATGGAATCACCGTCGCCGGAGTCTTCACCGCCATCTCCATCCACTCCATCCGCCGCAGAGAAAACCATCCTACGGTGGGATTCGACCGCCTCCGACCACTCCTCGGCCCGCGAGAAGATGATATTCTCCTCCTCCGATCGTTTCGAAGTCGACCAATACCTCTCCGCCGTCGACGAACTCCGGAAAACCCTATCCAGGACGTCCTTATCCGCCACGTCATCTCCGGCGTCTTCGTCCTCGACTCTTCAGATCGCCATGGCTCGCCTAGAAGACGAGTTCCGAAGCATACTCATTTCTCATACCTCTCCCATGGAATCCGATTCTCTACTCCTCAACGCACCTCAAGACGAAGACGAAGCAGAAGAGAACGAAGAGAAAGGAGAGGAAATCCCTAACCCTGACGCAGAGAAACAAATCGAACACCTTGATAGTACGACTAGCTCTGTAAGCATCAGCAGCAGTCGTTATAAGTCAACTTCGAGCATCCGCGAGATGGATCTGATCCCCGGCGAAGCAGTCAACGACCTTCGATTGATTGCGCAGAGGATGATCTCCGCAAACTACGTGCGGGAGTGCGTGCAGGTAAACAGTCAGTAAGACGAATCAACTCAATAGTTGAACGATTTTTTCCTTTTTTGCCTGAATAATTCGATTGACCTAGAAATGTTTCTATTTCAAATCGAATCTATTGATTAGGTAAAGAATCCTAACCTTTTATCCCCTTTTACATATTCCAGTCAACTGAAACGAACTTGGAACTGAGTAACAATATGTTGAACGCACTGACCTCAGACGAGCTGAGATTAAATCAACTTTAGCATCAATTACTTTGTTTTTCATGACAAATCATGGATTGCAGGTCTACGCCAGTATTCGAAAATCTGCTGTAGATGCCACTTTGCAAGGACTGAACGTTGCAAAGCTCAGCATCGGAGATATCCAACGCCTCGAATGGGACGCACTTGAGGCACAGATTAGGCGCTGGATTAGAGCAGCAAAAGTATGCGTCCGTGTGGTCTTTGCTAGCGAGCGAAGGCTCTGCGAACAGATCTTCCAAGGCCTCGATTCATCTCCCACCTCTTCATCCCCTCTTGACGATGATGCTGAAGCTGATGGCTCGGTGAGTTACACCGTTGGTCTTGGAGCAGTTGGTGAAATGTGTTTTGTTGAGACCCTAAAAGGTCCAGCGATCCAATTATTCAATTTCGCCGAGGCAATTAGCATAAGCAAGCGATCGCCCGAGAAACTGTTCAAGATGCTCGATTTGCACGACGCGTTCACCGATCTGTTGCCCGACATAGAGGCAGTTTTCGAGTCAAAGTCTTGCGAGTCGATTAGGGTTCAGTCCGTCGAGATTCTGTCTAGGTTGGCCGAGGCTGTAAGGGGGATATTGTCTGAATTTGAGAGCGCTGTTCTTCGTGAGCCATCTAGGGTTCCCGTCCCAGGCGGGACAATTCACCCACTAACGAGATACGTGATGAACTATATCAGCTTGATATCAGATTACAAACAGACATTGGCAGAGCTTATCGTTTCGAAGCCAACAATGGGTTCGAGGTATTCGAGCGACCCAAACGTCCCAGACGTGGACATGTCTGAATTCGAGAATCATCAGTCTTCTGTCTTGGCCCTTCATCTGATTTGGATAATCGTTACGCTACAGTTTAACTTAGAAGGGAAGTCGAAGCATTACAAGGATGCCTCGTTGGCCCATCTCTTCATGATGAACAACGTTCACTACATCGTACAGAAGGTCAAGGGATCGCCCGAGCTGAGGGAGATGATCGGAGACAACTACTTGAGAAAGATGACGGCGAAATTTAGGCTGTCTGCCACGAACTACGAAAGGGCAACGTGGGTTAGGGTTTTGTACTGCCTGAGAGACGAAGGGTTGCACGTCAGCGGGAGCTTTTCGTCGGGCGTTTCTAAGACTGCTTTGAGAGAGAGGTTTAAGTCGTTCAACGCCATGTTCGAGGAGGTTCACAGAACGCAGGCGACGTGGTTCATACCTGATTCTCAGCTCAGAGAAGAGCTTCGAATTTCTGTCTCGGAGAAGGTCATACCAGCGTATCGATCGTTTCTTGGGAGGTTTAGGAGCCATATAGAGAGTGGGAAACATCCCGAGAATTATATTAAGTACTCAGTCGAAGACCTTGAGAATGCTGTGTTAGATTTCTTCGAAGGGTACCCCGTTTCTCAGCATCTGAGGAGACGACCTCAGTGACCGAGAAAACGTTTTAGAAGTATAGGATTAAAACCCAAATTCTTTGAATTTTTAATTTCGTTGGAGTATATCGCGGAATGAGGCTTGGTTTGTTTCTTCAGGGATCTGACGATGAATCAAGAATCAGTCAATGTAAGGAGAAAGGCATGTCTTAGTGGTGGAAAAGCATCTGAATTTTTTTTTCCTCCGTGAATGCAATATCCCACTGTAAGCTTGTGTGCGTCTTGGTATTTTTTTTTTTTTGGCTTTTTCAGTTTTATATTTGTTGCTATTATTATTTTGGTGATTTTGTTTATATAGTTGGGATTTTGTTGTACTTGTGCTTTCGGTTATGTTCATGTATGGACGTACGATTGGTTCTCAGGAAAGGTATTCAATTTGTTGATAAGAGAGTTAGGACGTTATTGTCAAGAAGCATGATAAAGCTCGAGATTAACGTGTTGGAGACCATAGGCACGTAAATGTGTCGAGTCAATTCTGCCGTTTATTACTACTCTTTCAATTCAACGTATGTGAAAGATATAATGCAGTATTGCTTTTACATTCTTTTTTCTTGGCTTGTAAACGGTCTATTTTGTTGACTCGAATTTTGATTTTTAGTCTAAGAGGTTGAATTTATTTCCAAATGCTGGCGCTTGGAAGAAAAGATATCAAGGTCCAACCAGCGTCGGATTGTCAAAATTGTTGAGTTAGATCAATCACACCAAGTGATTTGTTTCTTCTAATAAGTCAAGGGGACACAGTAATTAAGGAAAATTAAACCGAGAAAATAAAAGGAAGAAAAAATAGTCAAGGAATTATGACGTGACGTGAAAAAATAAAGTTTTGCGCAGTCGAACAATTATCAGTGGGCTCTTCTCTTCTCTTTCTGTTCCCATATATATTTGTCAAACACTGCTGCTGCTTAAAAAGTACACTACTTATTGAGAGATTTGGTAACCGTGCATTCTCCATTTGCATATCAGAGACAGATTCGATAGAGTATTATAATAGAAAACTAATATTCTTCAAACCTAATTGGCTTCTATCCACTATAGTAATAGCTATACCTTACTTGCAGATTTGCTATAAAGCAGTTTGTGCGCCTGATTTTAGTCGCAGATGCATATATCATAGCACACATTAAGGCACTCGCAGCACGCAAGAATAGTGCAGATTTGAGTCGCAATAATCGCGCATTCGTCGTTGAGTTTGGCGCAGAATCGTATGAAGCACATGCAGCAGCATCGATCCATCGTTCTCCCCACTAAGTTCGACGCTGCTTTGAGGATCATTTCCGAGGTTTCGTACAGCTTCGGCTCGGCTTCTTCGGGCCTGAGGTTTTCGATCGTTGCCTCTATGTCTCCGAAGCCCCTAGCGGGATTTCGCAAGAAATGTACCTTTTTCTTGTGCCCTTTGTAGTCCTGGAGATGAAATGAAATATCAGAGAGAGAGAGAGAGAGAGAGATAGAGAGAGACTGTGAACTAACTAACCTCAGCTTCTGTGTTCAGTTTGTCTTTATCGGTTTCGACGAGGATCATAATGGTATACTCAGAAGGAAACCCTGTTTGTGAACTCAGTTTTGTGGCCTATAGAAGCATACGGAAATTATTTCGTATTGAGAATGAATACAAATGATTCGTGCGTGAAAAGGTACCAAGTCATCGCTTTGAGAATACCTTTTCCTGAAGTTGCTTGCTTCCTGAAAGCCATGAGTGAGCTGTAATAGAATCGATCTCTTGACGAGCAAATACCTATGCGATTCAAAGGGGAAAACCAGCTATTACGAGAATGGGCTTCTTTAGGCATGTGAAGAAGAAGAAGACAAGAATGATCCATCCTTACTTTGTCGAAAGTGGCGTCGTTGGGAAACCTCTTCACTTCCACATTTACCGTAAAATTGCTCAAATCAGCTAAGGTGCCACGAATTTCGAGACATTCTGGGAAACTTCCATGATATCTCCCTGATATTAGCAATGGGCATTCGGAGGAAAGGTCGGGAATGTGACTCGGGAATACCTGAGGAAAGAATGCATCATCAGAACGATAATGTGTTGAG
Source organism: Craterostigma plantagineum (assembly GCA_027422505.1). NCBI lineage: Eukaryota > Viridiplantae > Streptophyta > Magnoliopsida > Lamiales > Linderniaceae > Craterostigma > Craterostigma plantagineum. The sequence goes on along the minus strand of JAPQWV010000002.1, from coordinate 33,662,955 downwards.
TTGAGCTGAGTTTTGTTCAAGAATACATAAAATAATCAAGAAAACGTACCTCGAGAGAATCTAAATATTTGAAGGCGTCGACTTTTATATCTGCGAGTACGATAGATAATGCACGATCGACCAGTATCTCCAATCTAGAGTTGATTGAATCTGGGCCAAGTGAATATTGAGACAGAACAAAAAAAGGAGTTATCATATCATATGAACATAGTATCACAATTATGAAAAACTTGATGAATCATATCTTCCTCACACAGTTATTAACATGTATCAGGACTAACCTATGTCAAAAGAAGCATCATAGTAACCCCTGCCAATTTGTGCGAGCATTTGCAGGAAGTAGTGGTTGCAATATGAACCTAATCACAAAGGGTTATTAAAACCTCAGCGACCAAAACCAGCAAAATCAAATGTTAGAGAATGATTAAACTCTGGGATGACGAATAAGGTATGAGATAAACTGTACCAATGCCAAATGTGTAAACACGAGGACTAAACAAGCCTCCCTTCTTCTCAAGGTTATCTTTTACGAAATGACAAATGTCCTTTTCATCTTTTACGGATCCATCGGTTACAAGAAATAAAACTGGAACTGAATTGCCGGTGTTCAAGAACATATTCAGAGCCTATCATAACCCAAATAAATCAGATGAATGCGGCAAGAAGCCATCAACAGTTGATTCTCAGCAGGCAAACTAAAACGTTCAGAAAAACGAATTACTTGTTTCAAAGGAGCTGAGATGTTCGTGCCACCCTCTGCTCTAACATTAGTATCTATCCATTCGCGAGCTTTGTTAATCGTCTCTTCATTTGCTGGTACCAAAGATGAAGAAAACTTTCTAGAATCTTCGTTGAGGGCTATGATGTTAAAAGCATCTGCAGGGTTTAGCTTTAAGAGAGCTTCCAAGAGTAATGCTTTCACATTCTCAAGTGGCGTTCCTTGCATGCTTGCGCTCATATCAATCAAAAATATTACTTCTTTTCTAAAAGCCTGACATGATAAAAGAAAAGAAAAACGTCTGATCATATGATGAGAAACGTTTAAAATAACTATATGAATCTAATGCATTAAGAGGTAACTACGACAGTATATGAGCCAGGCAGAGACCTTTCTCAAACTTTTCCCAGGATACATATACAGGCAAAATATCTCACTCCGATCATAATCGTGAAAAGATGGAGACTGCAATAGTAAACCGCAGACAATATCATCCGATGAAACCTGTGATTTCGTTACAAAGGCCGTTTGTTAATAAACAGCAATCATGCTCAAACGCGAAACTTAGAACTATCTCTTATTGCCCAACAGAATGCAGTTCTTACATCATACGAAAAGCTGAGGTCATTGGTTGACCAGCTCAAACCTTCTCTCTCGCAAAGAAATACAACTTCTCCAGAGTTACCTGCAAATCTCTTCACAGGAAAACAGTAACAATGCCATCGAAAATTTGAACGTTTGCAGCTACCAGCGATGTAGGTGAAGCAAGGTACCTTAAAAGGATGGTTTAAGCTTTGGTACAACACTTCTTTACCAGTAACAGAATTGACCTTTATGCGAATTACTTCCTTTCTGCATAGTTTTTTCCCGACAGGATTGACATAGGAAGGAAAACTAAATGGAACATTGAGACGAAATTGCCCATCTTGGTACGACAACTTCTGTGACCAATGGACTTTAACGAATATGATTGTTCCACCGCTGACCTGCAGTGAAACACAAGAGTACGCAATGAATGGAAAGGGAATTGCTCAGCACTGAAAATAACAAAGAAACATAAACAGGGGTTATTACACGTGGTATTTTTAGTGTGTAGATATGGCCTTTTATGAGGAATCCATCTTTACTGTTGGTAACTTCATATTCATCTTCGGGAGATTCCAATGGAGCAAGCTGTGTCGAGCATGATTTCGAAGGGATTTCGACTTCTACACCTAGAACGGAACCCTGTTAGCCAGCCAATCAATGCTCAATGATCCAAACAAAGGTGAAAATTCTGGAAAAACAAAAATGAATCCCTACATGACAGCATCACACATTTATGAACTTTCAATAGTCATTTCCTCAAAAGGTTTCAGTGCAAAACTAACCAAATTGACCGCACATACTTGTAGTTCCCCCAGCGTATACGCTTGAATATGCTTATACATGAAAATGTCAAATGCTATACGTATGACACGTCACTCTCGCAATTTTGAAAAGAAAAAAACAGAAACAGTTAACAACCTCATGCACAGCACGTTGAGGTCACTCACGAATAAATTCAGATTTTTAATCAATTAGAATAGATAAATACACAATCATACTCATACTACACTACATGATAGTTGAGGCTCACCTGCTCCCCCATCGGCACAGCTAAGCGACACTCGCATCGCTCACTCGCGGCGACGCAGTGGACCCTCCACGCGCCGCTCACCGTCACGAACGCCGTGTCCAAGCAGCAGTTCACCTCCATCTCCACCTCGTTCATCTGCAGCGGAATCAGCGCCGGCGGATGGCAGCGGCCGTGCACGTACGGCTGGTAGCTCGGCACGTCGGGGTTGTCCACCACCCTCGGGTCGCAGACCTCTGCGTACGCCATTACAGCCGTGGGAAGGTAGCTGCAATCGAAATCCGAAGCCATGGAAGCCCGATCGGAGGTCATCGACGCCGTCCGCGGCGGAGCCGACGGTGGAACCACGTCCTTGCCGTAGTAGATTCGCTTGGACAGTTTGAGGCCTAGCTCCACTGCCTTGGAGAACTCTGAGGCTGCCATATTTTGAGTATTGATTGAAAAATGTGGCTATTCGTATTGTGTGGGTCAGCTCAGCAGTATTTATACAGTCTGATTCGTGAGGAAGATGAATGGACTGTCAGCTTAGCTTAGAGCCTTAATTAAATATACATACGTAGGTAATTACTGTAATTAGGGTTTTATTGCTTATAGGTCCTTGAACTATTGAGTATTTGTGCACTGACCTCGATCATTTCAATTTCGTTCTTCAGCGAGTAAGCTTAGATTTCTTGATTATAGAAGTTATTAGCTAGAATATATAAAATTAGCTAGAATATATAAATCCCTACAAATAAATAGACCAATAACCGAGAACTTTTTAACGCAATAACATTCTATTAAGGAGTCCGTTCAAAATATTGGGGGTGTATCGTCGTGATTAAGAAGTTGGTAGGTAGAAATTTAATTATTCAGCAATTAAGATTCTTGAATGGTTAGAACTTGTATCAAGCATGTCGAATAATCATTGCCATAGACAATGATATGATGAATATATATTAATATATTGAAATAAAAGCATGAGTAGTGTAGTCCTATTTTATTTAATTAGTCGTGGTCCCTTATGTGTGGTGTTTGTCTCGCTAGAACTCAAATTTTAGTTCAATTTCATTCTAAGTTTAAAAATTGGGTTCATGCCCTCTCAGAAAAAAACAATTAGTTTTAAGGACCCGATTGTATATCTTTGTTCTACAGTATCACTACTTTGTTATGCAGTACCAAAGTGGTACTGCATACAATGGTACTGCATAACAAAGTAGTGATACTTCAGAACGATGAAGTGGTATGCAGAAATCGGGACCTTAAAACTAGTTGTTTTTTCTAACATGGTCTAAACTCGATTTTAAAACTTCATTTGGGCTGAATCGTAATTAACTCTAAATTTTATGATGATGATTGATGACGATGAGTGGTGTGGTGAATGGTGATGGCCCGATGGGCTATAATTAAATTCTGCATTTTTTAGGTAATGAGCAGAAAAAGAGAGAAAAGATAGTGTTTTACTTTTACTATTAGAATTGCTTTGTGATCGTCCTCTTTCTAGTGTGGGCCCCTTTCTTTCTGTCATTTAATTCGTTTGGTTTTATAACTAATGTATTAGATAAGATAAATCTTCATCTAGACAACAAAATAAACATAATTGTAGTATCAAAATCATTCTTGTCATGCATGCGGCAAAATGAAGATCTATTTTCTTTTTCGGTCCCGAGGTATCCCCACACAGCCCGGCTATGGGCTAACCGCCACACACTCCATAGGTGGGACTAATCCCCGGGGTCAGATGGATACGTCTCAAACCCACCCAACAACGATAGTCATAGGCCCATGGGAACTTTTTCAAAGTCATGTGGGAGGTAGGGTTCGAACCCCTGACCTCCTAGCTGGTGGGTCCACTAGATGGTGGGGTCCACTAGATGGAAATTTTGAAATACCTTCCATGTTAATTAACTATTGTTATATATATATATATATATATATATATATATTAGGTGCTATACTCATATTTTAGGCCGATACATGTGAGGGAGGCGGCGATGTTTGTCAAAGATGGAATTAACTAATTGTTTAGGAGGAAAAAGGTATTGATCAAGTAAGTCTTAATGTTGTAACAATTCACACTAACAACTAAACCTTCTGTTAAAATGACAAATGTCGGCAAGTATCTTTGTACTTGTTTCGATTGGGTATCTTACTATAATAATGGGATAACTTACTTTCTGGCATGTAATTAGGCATGATATGGTCACGTAGCTTACGATAAGATTAGATGTGCATTTATGTTTACATTTAAAATTGATTAGTTTAATTTCGTAATTACAGAGACGAAGTTATTAAATTCCTCAACGTCCACTTTTTGTTTTGTATTCCTTTTGTTGGGTCCAAAGCCCAGTTCCTAAATCCCGAAACCTAGGATTTCATTTCAATGATCTTACATTTCCACAAACGATAAACTTGGCCCAATGCGAACCCACTAAGGACAGCCATTTGATTATTCTGTAAATAAAAAAACATTTTCATTTAGTTGATCTTATGAAACAATTGTCTATGTATAATTGTTTGGGATCTTTACACATAAGTACCAAGTTTGACAAAAACTTGTAATTTAGTACCCTGTTAGGATTTTTTTATATGTAGGTATCTAACAGAATAAATTTTTCACACATAGGTACTCGAACCCGATCCCCGAAAGTACACCATACAACACATTTGGGTACCCTATATCAACACATTTGGGTACCCTATATAACAGAAATGGTACGACGTATGCTATATTTAGGTACGCTCTATGTAACACACAAGTATGCCTTAGGTACGACGTATGCTATATTTAGGTACCCTATATCAACGTGTTATGGTACGCAATATACACACAGAAAGGTACGACATGACTAAAGAAACTGGTAAAAATTAAATTGAGTACCTATCTGTAAAATTTTCTGCATGGCACCTATGTGTAAAAATTTTATCCAATTGAGTATTTTTTATTGATTCACCTAATTGTTTTTTATCATGTGTCAGCACCCCATTTTAGTAAATATTTTTTCGCTATCCAAACGTAGCCCAGCGCGAAACCCACCAATGAGCGTGGGACTTTTTTAATGAATCCCACCCCAAACACGGCCTTACTCCTCCTCCTATTCGTCGTCACTCTTCTCCTCCTCCTGTTGGTCATTAGTTGCTATATGTTGATAATTAATTGTTGGGAATCGGATTAATTCGATGATGTTGTCTATGTTTGTTTCTTGCATGTAATTCTTGGTAATAAAGCGATATGGGGAAAAAAAGGTTAATTTTGGAGTCGTTGAATGTGTATTTTGTTAATTCCTTTGACGTAAACTTGGTTGGTAGATCTAACTAGCTGTGGTTAGGGCTTCGTCTAATTGGTTGAGGTGGTCAGCCAAGCCAACGATTGTATTTTTAAATTGTTTCACTGTTTGAAGATATAGTTGCAAATTTGAAAAATGTCAATCGACAGATGAGACATACCATTACCAAATACAATATGATTCATCAATTTATTTGGCCAATTGCATAGTGATTCATTTTAAAGATGCAACTTAAACTCTTAAAGTTAATATATGACTGCATATTATTTAATTATTGCCGAGGCACGAAATGCCATATATAACCGACAAAGAGAGGATAAATAATTATTATTGTCAATATGCCATCTATGTTGAAGGAATATTGCGTGCAACGCAATTTTCTATTTGTGCTCCTTGGGCGATTTAATTTTTTGTAATGGGGACATGATAAGATTCGCATTCCGTAACAATTGCCGTGTCCTATGGAATTATTTCGTAAGTATCCACATTCAATGCACATAATGATTTATCACATAACTTGGTGGCATGTAAATTAAGGTGGCATTATTATAATACTATAGTACAATAAAAGGTAAAAAAGTGTATATTTTGATACGTTTTTTAAGAATATTTAATATTATTATATTGATTGTTTGTGATAATTTTATTGCTAAATAAGGAAATACGATAAAATTATTGGGCTCCGAAATGGAAAAGTGTGATAAAATTAGCGGGACGGAGGGAGTGTTACTTATTGTTATGCGTTTCAATACCTTTCTATAATAATTGTATGAACAATTATTTTATTTTTGGTTTATAATATTATCCTTCTTTTATTCATGGAATCCTCCAATATCATACTGTCATACACATCGCGGCAGATTCGATTAGATATGCGTTGTATATTTAATTATTTATACTGCCTTTTAACCTATATTCTCATTTTGTTTGTTGCGCCTAACGATACCCCCTACATTATTAGAATGATGTTTAGATAATTGTTTTTTTATATAATTTGGAACTCGCAGTTGTTGATAATTGAATCTATTAGTGTGCCCCAATTGTCTATTTTACTGAACTTACACAAACAATAGCTCACACGTAAATTTTCTTTATTGCTCGAATTGCCATTAAATGTTGAATAATACTAATACATACGACAAGCATTTATCTACTTCTCTACATATTTGTTCATTATCATTAATTCTTTATCATTTCCCCTTTTATAAATCACCCAACATCTATTCAGTACTATTACTCAACTCTCTCTCTCTCTCTCTCTAGAGGGATAATGTCGTCGTCAGTAGAAACCCATCTCTTCAACAAACCGTACCCAATATACCGCCCAACCACCACCTCGCGGTGGAACCTCCGCCGCACAAGGCGTCGGCTCCCCGTCGTCCGCCTCGGCGGAGACAAGAAAACAAGCCGATGGTTCTTCCTTAAAAGGCTTTGCAAGAGAGTGAAGCTGAGGTGTCTGAAGATTAAGTACTTTTGCATGCTAAAGAAGCTGAAGAAATACTACGAATCGCTCGTCAAAGACATCATCGATGGCTCGAAGACGATCGAAGCTTATCAGCAAAGGTTGCTCATGGAGACTTCTTTCGCAATCCCTGTAATGGGACTCTCCTTAAATAGCTATCCTTCGAGCAAATAATAATGCATCAGCTTATCATCACGCCAGGCCCGTTCTTTTCTTTCGAGTTAATCTATTTATATTGCTACTTTTAATGATTGTTAAATCTTTGATTTGAACGAGAAACGTAAAAAAGTACAGATCGTGGTGAAAGCATTATATATAGTAATGTTATGGTGCTCGCGGCACCTTCGTGAGCACCAACCACATCAACGCGTCAAATCAGCACACAACGGGATTTTTATTGATCTATAACCTACACATGGGATTAGTGAACCAGTCGGGGTTGATTTGGCATGTTGACGTGGCACAAAAAAATGACACACAATAGGTGTCCACGGATAATGTCACGTAAGGTGAGCACCATAACATTTCCTTATATATATATATATATATATATATATATATATATTTCAAAGGCTATGTATAAGCTTATTATAGTCAACAGAAAAATAAAGGTGACTTTTACTTCACAGCCAAGAAATCTGTAAAGAGGTATGAGGGGTGGGCATACTTCGGTTTACCGAGCCGATATTACCGAAAAACCGAAATTTCGGTACAAACCGAACCGAATTTAAAATTTTCGGTTCGGTATTCGGTTTTTCAAAAAAAATAAATAAATTTGGTAATTCGGTTCGGTATGTATTTATAGGTTCGGTATTTTGGGTATACCAAATTATCGAATTTTTTTTAAATATCCTAAAGTTATTAATATTGATAATTGAGTAGCCCAGCCCATTACTAATACTGAGTAGCCCAGCCCATATTAAATATCATCATTAAGCCCCGATTGTTTCCCTTTATATTTCTCCGGAATTTACCAAACAGCTTTAGCTCTCTCTCGTGATTTCACTCAGCTAATATCAGTTGGCACTGCTCGATCTACGATTCGACTGTCAGGTACAGTCAAGCTCTGTACTGTTCCGTCGCTCGTCGATTCAGATTCAACATTTTTTGTTAATTGGCCTTTTAATTGTTGGTTTCATGTTATAGAATTTTCAGTTGAGCAGTAGAAACTTTCTAAGCTTTGCTTTGTCCTCGTCGTTAATGAGCTCTGATGGTTCTAGATCCAAAAACTATATGGACAAGACGAACTTTTTTTTAAGAAATATATTATTTTGGTTTTTTCGGTAAAAAACCGAAAAAAAAACCGAAATTGGTTCGGTTTTACCGAAACCGAACAGATTAAATTCGATTCGGTATCCAATTTTTCCGAATCGGTTCGGTTTTTACCGACGAACAGGCCTAGGTCTGGCTAATGGTTTAATAGGGCACTGATTTAGTACTTTTTGAACACTCGTACTTATGTTCATCTATATTAATTATAAAATTACAATTTACTAAAGTGAAAGGATAAAATTGGAAATATAATGATGTTTTTTTCTATTGATGGTTACTTTTATGATAGATCAAAATATGTTTTAACCTAGTATTTGGGTCTTAAAAGAGTATAGACATCAGTAAACATACGAGTGAGTGTGTAAGGAGGTGGCAAAGCAATTGGATTTTGTTTTCTTTTTCTTTTTTGTAATTATGAGCAATAACTCTAGAAGAAAAATGGGGACTGAATTGAAAAGCTTCGTTTCAATCAGCAGGTCAAAGTTTTTTTTTCTTATTATTTTTATTCATCAAAAAACGAAAAGCCCAACCAAACCACCACCCAATTTGCAAAGTAGTATCATAAGAAATGAATGAGAAAATATATTTATTAGAATTGACCTCTGTATAGAGTAACATTTATTTTGCAGTATATTTTCTTTCTCTGTTTGTCTATTGTTTGTTTCAACGATAAACAGTCAAGTTCGGTTTAAAAACTTTTTTATTCTACAGGAAATTTACCGGTAGAAATTTAGCAAACTGTTAACCATGGGTAACTGAATTTTTGCCAATTCTTTTTTAATCTAACCACAATATGAAACAATATGAATAGCACCTATTTTTATGCCTTTTATGAATCTAGCCCACACTCAATGGGCTTTCTGATAGGCCGATTCATTATTTTCTGTTCATAATGATATCTAGCTAAAAGTAATCTAACAATATATTTATTGATATATGTATGCAAATATATGTGCGCTCAAATGCTGTTGTTCCATAATAATTAACTGTAATAAATTAAAAAAATAAATGTTAAATATGAAAGCATCATATATAATAATTAAGTTAATTATAGAATAGTTAACACCGCGCATTGTAGGGGTAATAAACAAGTATAATGAAAGCATCACATTTTCTGATAGTAATACCAATAAAAATACTCCTTATTTATGTTAGACCCTTAACTTCTACGTATCGTCAACAATAATACGAAGTAGTCTTCTACACGCATCAACACCAACACGCACGTGTCTCTGTGTGTGCGTGCGCGTGAAGTTACCCCATAATATATCTATACTTAAGAAATAAATAATTTATTCTAATATATATTATTCATCCACGCCAAAACACCTAAATTATTTCTTTCATTTATATAAAATGTTCCACGTCATTAGATATCGGCTTGAGCCCCTTTTTTTGTCCTTGGTGCAATCCAATCACCACTTGCCTAATAATCTCACGAAGCACACACCTTTTTATTCAATCACTATAAAATTGAGAAAAATATATTTTTTTATTTTGAAAAGAATTTCTATAAAATAGCCACGCTCGCATTCTCACCCTTAAATGCAAAAACAACGTATTAGAAAAAAGATAAATATTATATATATAGACAAAAAAAGTCCTGTTGTCAAATGTTGAAGCAAAATTCCGTGAACTTGGGCTCAAATATTACATCGTGGTTGATTCTATTTTTGACCATTTGGCTTCTTGAAGATACTTCTTCCTTATTTCATTTAATTAAGAAAAATATAAACCAAACATAAGAAAAGAGGAAAAAAGACAATTTTTATTTTCAAAGAAAAAAGACAATTGAGTAGCCAAGAAACAAGTGTGCGCGGCGGCTGCTGACCATGTGTCGCCCACGTGGTTGCTTCTATGCGTATTTTCAAATTTGTCTTCTATTTTTCTTTTTCCAATTATATTTTAGAAAAACAATTTATTGCTTCTAACAAAAAAATTATAATAATAATATCAATAATATTCCAATAAGGAAAAATATTCTAGTTCAACGAACAACTACGCAACTGGCACTTGTAGATTTTTCATGCATTGTAAATATTAGGTTACGTAAATACCCTTCCTTTACAAGATTAATCGTATGAGGATAAGAGATATAAAACTGTGAACAGCAAAGCAAGACGCATCTTAACGACAATATAATTAGCTTGATAATAACCCTAAAGAAAAGATTAAAAAAATTTTCATTCAACTTTCTAGAAGAAAGGAAACTTGTTGCAATGATAGAATAAGAAGGGCTATGTAGTGACACAATTACAGCCAGGTTCATCCATACGAGACAATTAGTTCTAATTAAAATATGAATAATGCATTCCATTCTTATCCAAAGACACTTTTTTTATTCGCATAAATATATCCGCAAACCAATCTCATAGAGTCGTACACCTAATATATAATAATTAATAATAACGTTATAAATAATAAGGTTCTGAGGGTAGTAAGGTCTTTTCGCCACCATCTCCGTGGTCTTCATGACAAATCCCCACCTTTCTCACAGCCAAGAAAAATTGTCATAAATATCAGAGCACAGAAGAACAAATCAACACAGCAACGCATATTATATCAAAAGTCGAAGGAAGAAGAAAGAGAGAACTTTCCCACCGTGTTCTATCTTTTTCTGTGAATTATACTTTTCCATTCTCGATCTGTACATACAAATCGTAGCTGCACAGTTGCTGCGCTATTTTGAAATTAATCGATTGGCGAAATTAGGGTTTGGGTTGGGATTTCACTCCGATTATCATGGCAGTGTCGACGATAGCCCTCTACGCGAGTCCGCCGAGCGGCGTCTGCTCGGCGTCGCACCAGATCGCGTCCTACGATTTTGATGTCAACAGTCGGTCGTCGGCAGCTGGGACTTGTTCCTCCTCGTCCTCGTCCGTGAAGTCCGCGAACGGCGGTTTGACTTGCCTCTTCTCTTCGTCTCCCTCAACGATCAAATCGTCGAACTTCTCGGACGAATTCGCTACCCATGAGTGCTCCCTGGGCTCATCATTTCGGTACTCGTCTTCATTGAAACGCGACAATTTGGTCAATCAGAGCAGTCCTCTCTCGGTATTGCAAGGGTTTGGTGGTAGCTCTATGGGTTCGTCGTGTTCAAGGGTTAGCGGGGATTTTAACTTGACGAGGTCTGCGTTTGTGATCCGCGCGCTGGGAGCAGGGACCACGTATGTAGGGTATGACAAGGATTCCTCAACTTGCGTGGGTGTTCTTGGAGGCTTTGAGGATGAATTGACGTTTGATATGGAGGGGAATGGCGTGGGCGATGTGAATTTGCCGCCCTATGCGAACGATATGTTGGTAGAAGCACAGTCAAGGCATGGTGTTTTTAGCGATGAAATGGTGGTGAAGGCATTTTACACCGCAGAGAAGGCTCATAGAGGGCAGGTAGTTATTTGTCAAATCTTTTGTTTGATTTTTGATATCCTTTCATTATTGTGTTCCGTAAGCAATTACCATGTCTTGTGATCAACTGATGGTTGAATTATTTGACTGTTGAAGGAAGATTCATAAGCTATGCTATTTCTTCTTGTCGATGGGGTTATAATCTTAGATTGTTCTGTGTGTATTTGATGCAGAATCGGGCGAGTGGACACCCATATCTGCAACACTGTGTGGAGACAGCAGCTTTGCTGGCAGATATCGGTGCAAACCCTATGGTTGTCGCCGCTGGTTTATTGCACGATACACTTGACGATTGCTCTATATCTTACGGCGATATTCGTGGCATGTTTGGTGCTGGCGTTGCAGACTTGGTTGAAGGGGTAAGAGACTCTAACCGTTAAAAATTTTCCTCTGTTTGCACTGTGCCTATCTATCCATACAAGTGTATTTACTGCTTATATTTTCGTTAAATCTCAGGTATCTAAGCTGAGCCACCTAAGCAAGCTTGCCCGAGAGAACAACACAGCTAGCAAGACTGATGAGGCCGATCGCCTGCATACCATGTTCCTCGCAATGGCAGATGCCAGGGCGGTACTCATTAAGCTCGCTGATAGGCTGCACAATATGCTGACTTTAGATGCACTTCCTTCGATCAAGCAACAGAGAATCGCTAAGGAAACGTTGGAGATATTTGTCCCTTTGGCCAATAGGTTAGGAATCTTTACGTGGAAAGAGCAGCTGGAAAATCTCTGCTTCAAGTATCTCTACCCAGACCATCATCGAGTACTCTCCAAGCTTTTGAACTCCTACGACGATTCTCTGATAACTTCTTCGTTAGAGAAGCTCGAGGCAGCCTTGAATGATGAAGGAGTTCATTACAGCTGTCTCTCGGGCAGACATAAAAGCCCTTACAGCATTTACACCAAAATGTTAAAGAAGAAGCTGAGCATGGATGAAATCCACGACATTCATGGGCTGAGGCTGATCGTTGAAAATGATGAAGACTGCTATAAAGCACTAGCCGTCGTGCGAAAGCTATGGGGTGAAATTCCCGGGAGGTTCAAGGACTACATTATCCATCCCAAGGTTAACGGGTATGCATGTGATAACCTCAAATTTGAATGAATTTCTACCTTTTATAACTCGATTTTGAAAAAATACTAACACGTTGCATTGCAGATATCAATCTTTACACACTGTAGTCGCCGGCGAGGGCATGGCTCCCCTCGAAGTTCAGATACGAACGAAAGAAATGCACCTACAAGCAGAGTATGGGTTCGCTGCTCACTGGCGATACAAAGAAGGAGAGTGCAAACACTCGTCCTTCGTCCTCCAAATGGTCGAGTGGGCTCGGTGGGTCATATCTTGGCAGTGCGAGGCAATGAGCAGAGACAAGGCACTCGACTCGGTGGGCCCACAGTGCACTTTCCCGACTCACTCCGAAGACTGCACCTTTTCTTGCAAGCCCAACTGTGGCTCAGACGAGCCCGTTTTTGTCATAATGATCGACAACGATAAGGTACATCTTTTCGACCAAATCCCATGATTGCCTGCAATTAAAAACTGGGTTGTAATTTGTTTTTCCCTATTTCTTTTCAGATGTCAGTGCAAGAATTTGCTGCGAATTCGACGGTGATGGATTTGTTGGAGACGACAGGTCGGGGGAGTTCGAGGTGGTTTTCGTATGGGTTTCCGAGGAAGGAAGGGCTGAGGCCGAGGTTGAATTATGAGCCGTTGAGTGATCCTACGTTGAAGCTTAAGATGGGAGATGTGGTTGAGCTGACGCCGGCCATACCTGACAAGAGTTTGACCTCTTACCGTGAGGAGATACAAAGGATGTACGATAGGGGTTTGACGAGTTCGAGGGTGGAGAAGAAGGGTGTTCCTTTGTCTGCTGAAAACGTAGCTGCTGCTGGCGGTTTCAGGAGCTGACCTTTGAGTACCATCAGTGAATGTTGTGTTGTATTCATTCTTTGGTAGGGTACAACTGAAAATATGTGTTGAAAAAATATATGTAAAAGAAAAGAAAAAAAGAAGTGGTGGTTGTTTGTACATATTTTAAGGAATGACTATTAGTGTATTTTATCATCTTATATAATATAGGGAGTGTAAGTAAACAAGAGCTTTTCTCAACAAAGATCAAATACTCTTATACGTTGGAACTGAAAGACTGAAACATAGTACAATGGCGCAATGAAACTGAACTAAGAAAACGCCACGGTTAACACTAACACACAGCGCTCACTCAATCTATATATTACATATCTGTCTTCCACAGCGAACAAAACGATACGGGCTGTCCCTTCCACCACAGCTCGACGGCGCCGGCGCTCTCCTCCACCTTAATCTCCCAATTTCCGTCGTACTTCCTCAGCAGAGCCCTAGCGCCGTCGACGGTGTCCTCCCCAAACGCCTCCCCACTGAATCCGACGGCCCTCATCCTCTCGCACCACTTCTCCTTCCTCTCGTTCATCTCGCCGGCGTTCACCAGCACCGTCGCCGCCTCCGATTCCATCATCTTCCTCTCGTCGCTCTCCCTCCCCTTATACGCCGCGCTCGTCGAGTCCAAGAACCTCCATAGCTGCTCCACCCTCCTCGAAAACCCCACCGCGAAGTCGCCGCTGCAGCCGCCGCAGCTGCAGTCGACGTTGTTCTCGCTCAGAACCACCCCCTTGGGCTGAAGCCCCCTCAGCACCTTCAAGAACTCGGCTCGGTCGTCGTGGCTCAGGCTATGGAGCCTGAACTGAGCGCAGACGACCAGCGTCTCCTCCGGCGACGCGCCGATGGCGCGTGGGCTAAGGTCCATCAGTCGGAACCTCTCCAGCCTTTGGATCTCAAGGTTTATGTTCATATCCTTGGCGAAGGAGAGCAGCTTCGATGCAAAATCGTAGGCGGGCGGGCCGCTTGCAAACGGCCCATCGCCGGAGCTCGGGCCCACCACCGTCAGACGGACCAAAGGAGGCGGCCCGCCGGGCCTCCTCGTCAGTTCTTCCAAAAGGGTCGGCCATTGAACACCGTGCGAAACCCCTATGTCGACGATGTGTAGATTGCCGCCGCCGCCGCCCCTCTGATTATTATTCTGCTGCTGAGATAGAATCTGAAGAATCGACGTATTAGCGACGTTGTTGGGGATTCTAAACCATGGGCTTATATCGTTGAACTTTATCAGCGAATCCCTGAAGAACCTCGGCCCACTCGCAGCAAACCCATCCCCTACGGCCAAGGCGAAGGCCGAGCCACCGCCGGCGCTAGGAGGAGAAAGGTGGTGCTTCAACGCCTCGAGCCCAAGAAAAGCCAGGCGATGGTTGGCATCTCCGTTCAGCGAGCCAAGGTCTTGAAGAACGTAGAAGAAGTGATGAACCCTAGAGCTGTTGCGAGCAGCTATGGCCGCGGCGCAGGGGTTGAGAAGCTGCTCGGCCCACCTTCCCTCTTTGCTGCCGCCGCCGTTATTAATATTACCAGACGAGGATTTCCCACCTTTCTTGTTAGAAGAAGCCTTCCTAGTACTGTTGTTCTTGGTCGTCGTCGTCGTCGTAAGGCTCGATGATTCCTCGGATGATTTCCTCTTCCTGGGCAGATCTTGGAGCTGGGGTTGGCTCGAGTGGGTCGGGTTTGGGTGGTCGATGGCTCGATGACTAGCCGCGGGGAACGAGGCCGGGCTGTGATGGGCTAGCTCGGGCTCGAGGTGGTTCGCCGGGCCTTGGTCGTCGGCCCATATGGTTTCGCCTGTGAAGTCTTCTGTGGTGTCATAGGGATCGTCGAAGAACGTTGGGAAGTACGATATGGAATCTCCAAACCATCCGAGGGTCGGGTCGGCCGGCAGGTTCGGGTCGGGTTCTTCGATCATCTTGGCATTCGAGTAACTGTATTATGATTTTCTTTCTTTCTAAGTTTGTGAGAGAGAGATTGATGGATCATAGACAAGATTAGATCGGACTAATGAGGTTTTATTTGAGGAGACTCTGCGTTTACTGTATATTTTTTTTTTTAAGTTTGGGATGAAAAGAAGGGGTCAATGAGAGGGGAAAGAGACAATATGGGGCATATTGAAAGGCCTAAGGTGTGCTGTTATTTTGGAAGTTATGGTGGTTTTATTTAAAAGAAGGAACCTTATATTATTGAAAGTCTTCTGCAAGAAAATGGCTTTTGTTTATGGACAATAATATTATTCTCTTTCATTGTTGCATCATGGTTGTTATGTTAGGACCAAGAGGCTAAAGCTTGCAAGCATGGCTGATTTTCTTTCTTTTATATTTTCAATTCGAATTTAACCGAGTAATTCTATGATGAGCTTACGCTGCACTGTTTCGACTCAATCACAAAAGATAATAAATAAATAAATCAGTTGGAACTCTGACTTTCGGGACCAAGTAAATTCCGAGGACTAACGCAAACAACCTTCAATTTCACACAAAAGAGATTAAGATATATTAATGTGGCCTTGCCAATAGCTTGAGGCCTCAGCACGTCATTGTAGACATGGCTGATTTTAAAACTCATGCTCATCAAAAACATTTTTTTAAACAAACCTACTAAAATATTTTTTTCTCAAGAGTTTGAATTTCAAAGAGACGGCAGGCAAGCCCTCTCATCTTTACGACTTGGGCTTAAAATACGTTTGATGTCTTGAACTTGTCCGTGTGTTGATTCGCGTAGGATGTAATGTAAAAATTGACTCGTAAACAACCTCACTTGTCAGCAGCACAAAACACAATCAATCATTCAGTTATTTTATGCACCAATGTCCTTTTCCATGTCCGTCCTTCGTTATTAAGATTGCGACTTCCATCTTTAAAGCTCCCATCACCACACTCACCGGGCCGGGTCAAAATACGGGTCGAACTACTCGCCACCGAAATCACCCACCATCTTATTAAAAAAAAAAGGCACATTTAACAGTTTGAACAAAGAATCGTTACACATCACTTACGCAGACGACAGAAGAGAAAATTCAAATCAGCAGCAAAAGCAAAACAACGCAAGAACGAAAAACACCGAGCCGATCGAAGCCCTCTCAACCTAGCCCGTCCCCCCAAGTACGGCCTTGAGCGCCTTGATAACCTTTGGGTCGAGGAAGGTCGTCTTGGCCACCAAATCCGTCGGCAAATCGTTCGCAAAGAGCGCGAAGTCGAGGATTTGCAGCCCGGGATTCGCGCTGCTGAAGCTCGCGTACGCCACCGCCGTCCTTCCACCACCGTTTATCTGAAAGTGAAGCAGTCCCTGAGGATACACCATGACGTCCCCCTTCACCAACTTCTTCAGATAAACCTCGTTCGCCGAGCTTACAAATCCCGTCACCACCGTTCCCTGAACCACGAGCAGCAGCTCGGTGGCTCCGGGATGGGTGTGCATGGGGACCACCCCGGCTGGAGCCAGGTCGAGCCGGGCTATGGACACGCCCAAACCGTTCACCGCGGGGAACTGAGCCGCGAAGGCAGGGGTCACGGCGGCCTTGATGAGGTTGGTGGTGTTTCCCGCCTTTCGAAAGCCCGTGAATACGAAGTCGTCGGAGGTTAGGTTGGCCGGGCTCTTGCAGGAATAGCCCGAGGGCGTCTCGGGGCCCGCCAGGTCGGCCACGCAGAAGTCTTGGACCGATGCGTGGCAGACGAGGGCGAGGAGGGCGAATGCGAGCAGGAGTGTTTTGATCATCGTTCGTCGAATTTTCTTTTTTTTTTCTCGATGTGTTAGGAGTTGGGAAGTGAGGTCGACTATATAGAGGTTTCGAGTGGCTGTGGTTTTCTATCGCTAGGCGAATCGTGGCCACGAAAAGCTCGACGAGGAAGGAGAGCCACACGCTTGAGCTCGTCAGAGCGAAGGAGATATAAAGCATATGAGGACAAAGCTGCTCTTTTTTTGAGCTCATAAGCCACCGATTAAGCTGATTCGAACAAAGCTGAATTGCTTAGTTAGTACTAAGCTAATAATGAATGCTCTTTTGCAGCGCAAAGGATCGTTATGGAAGGAAAGCATGCATGAGTATTAAGTGTAGTAATTAAACCATTGATTAACTATGACTAGCTGAAAATAGAAAGGTAATTTAGGTGGTCCAAGGCTGCACATGGAAGAAGGAAGTAACGGTCATGGCATAAGAAGACAATGGTGACAGCTCTGAGAATCCAATTAGCTGGCAAACATATAAGATAACTAGAAATCAGTTGAAGAGGTTTCTGTGGAGTTGAGGAGTTGCCTTTTGGCTGAGGTTGTCTAAGGTGGTTGTGGTGGGCAATCATTGATCACAGAAAGGAGAATGTTTCTCTTGTCTTGTTTCAACTTCGAAGGAATACCTTTTTTCTTTTTACTAAAAAAGAAATCATTCTAAAGTAAAGAAGCTCAAGAAGAAGGTGGTCTTAATAATCACCTTACATCTCTGCTATGTGTATAGATTGGTGAATCTATCTATGCTATGCTATGCTATGCTATGTGTGTGCCCATTAATGAATGCATCACACGATTAAGACACCAAGCAACTTTTGTACTAGTGAAAACCTCAGTTATGTTCATCATAAATTCAGAAAATGGCCCAGAATGGGAAGACTATAAAAAAGAAAACAATTTTGATTGAGATTTACCGATAAATAAAGCGCTTTGCCCCACTTCGACGAGCGGAAATACATCATACCTTCTCCACCTCAACCTTCTTTCAATGGGAGAGCACAACAAAAAAAAAAAAAGCAAAAGGCCAATTGCAACGATTGATGGCACTGAATCCATACAATAGAAATTCGTATGCATTGCATTCAGCAATGAACAGGGCTTAGTTCAAAATTCCAACTGCCAAGTGAAAATGTATGAAGATCAACAAAATTAGCAAGGGCTCATTCCAAAAACGTTAATTTTTCGTCCAATTGGAGTGTGTTAGATGTTAAAACCATCAAGAGTTTTTCCCAAAGACTCAACTAAAATCCTTCAACCTCTTCTTAAGCATATCCATCGACTTCTTTCTCGCGCTCTGCTTCGAAGCCCTATTCGAAAGGCTTCCAAAGATCCCATCTGCAGAATCCTTAAACTTATCGCAGATCGTCGCCACCTTCTTATAATCCAAAGCGTTGTAATTCTTCTGCCTTATCACCGGGTTCATAAAATTCTCGAGCTGACTGCTCGACAGAAGGTTTATCAATTGCCTCGCTTCGATCATGCAATTACGAAAGCTCCGCTCTTTGTAAATCTCTTGCAAACTCATCGAATGAAACCTCTCGTCAGCGAACGATTCGAGCGCCTTCAAGTCTATGTTAATGCTAGCAACTTCGTTCGCGTTTTGAACCTCTTCACGCCATCGCTGAGAAAAGCGCCGACTATGGAGTTCGATATGTGCTCGAGCGCTCCACTCCCAACTTTATGCAGAGCATCCATCGTTCAGAATCTACTGAGATGTCGAAAGAACAGTGTCGAGATACATCACAACCTCGTTTATGTTCTCGTTCCCATGTGGGTTGGGATCTTCGGACGTCCAATTGACGTTTTCGGTCAGAGCCATGAACTCGTAGAGCTTTGTGTTCACTAACCCCAGCAAAGCAAGGTAAGCAGCGTCCCTCGACGTTTTTAAAACGATCTTAGCCGCTAATCCTCCCTCGGGTCGATCGCTCGATCTCACTGGGATTCCACACTGCTGAGCTGCGTGTTGGACGAAATAATCGCACGCGCGTTCGAGGACTGCTATGTTGGCAGCAATCTGCATGGCTTGGAAAACACCCGTGGCGTTGCTGTGAATCATTTCTAGGATCAATTCGTTTAAGGCGTCGATCAGTAGCTTGTCGAGGTATCTTCTTACGAAGTCGAAGTAGTTCATCTGTGCGCCGTAAGAAAGGTACTTGACCGAGTCCTTGACAAAGGCGCGAACTATTCGACAGCACTCGGGCACCATGAATGAGAAGGGAGCGATGTATGGGAAAGCTGGCATTATCTCCGAGGTTTGAAGAAGGAAGACTAAAACGTTCGACTGGTAATCTGATTCCCATACCATCTGTTCCCACGTGTCGTTCGAAAGTACGTCTGAGATCTTCTGCCTGCACTCGGCTAACAGAAGCTCGTGGTGCTTATCGCGACTGCCGTTTAAGGTTTCAAGAATCGAGCCCACTTCGTAGCCATATTGTCTGAGAGTTGCGCCGAAGAGGGTTAACATAGTCCTTTACAAGGAGGAGATGGCTAGCCGTGTCCACGCGAGAGAATTGCTCTTCTAACACGGATATTACCTTAGCCACAGCTGTTTCCCACATCGTCTCGAGCTCGGTTGGGGACAGCAGCCCACCTGCGGTTCTTAGGACTCGATCTTCGACTATGAAGTAGCCAGCGATGTGGGACAAAAATGCTCGATGGGATTCGAGGAAAGGTTGTCCCGACGACATCTGTAGATCTGATTTCAGCTGCAGCAAACGATTCCTGTAATAATACTCGCGAAACCGTTCTTGGATTCCAAGGGAGCTGTGGATGTAGAGAGCCCTGTAGAGAGGCGTGAGGTCGAATTTAACGACAGAGTCCTCGTCGATCTCTTCGACGTTCAATGCGTAGGTGAAATCTTCTAAGCCCAAACAGCTCTGCTCCTCGGCCTTTCTCTGACGAGAGAGCATGTCTTCGTCTCCCTGCCGTGCAGAAGCAGCTTGTCCGATCGCTGTTTGCCCGATATGCTTTGCAGCGCCTCTGATGTGAACCAGCCACTCGCC
Organism: Craterostigma plantagineum; assembly: GCA_027422505.1. NCBI lineage: Eukaryota > Viridiplantae > Streptophyta > Magnoliopsida > Lamiales > Linderniaceae > Craterostigma > Craterostigma plantagineum. The sequence goes on along the minus strand of JAPQWV010000002.1, from coordinate 33,642,581 downwards.
GCAAACTCTCTTCTCAACGTGTGCTTTTAGCGAAGGGATTCTCTTGTCTATCAGCATTTGCAGTGCCTTAACTGGGATGTTCTGCAGATACGTCTTTTCGATCAGATCGAGGGCTTTCAAAGCGCGATAGAATCGACCCTCTTTGACGTGGTTATTACACTCCACGCAGAGATGATCCAATGCTTGAATGCAGCTCTTGGACATCTTGTAACCGAATAAGATTCAAGAAACTCCTCGAGTTTCACGAGCAGAGCGCTGCCCACATCTTGTAACCTGAAGTTGTCGCTCGAGAGCTCGCTTTTGAGCTCTTCTGCGTCGACCAATACGCCGCGGAGCTTGTCAACTGCGACGATGAACTCTTGGTAGTGAAGCTTGCACTGTTCCTCGATCTCAAACTCTTTCTTTCGAACTACGTTCTTCAGCTGCTGTAAGAGGGCGTCGTGCTTTCCAGTCTCGAATGCAAGCCTAACAACCATCGGGCCCAAATCCTCGCCATTACTGACCATGGTTGAAAGAACCGAGTCCCCGCCAGCAGTATCACCATTTTCAGCCACAGTTCTCCAACTCTTTGCTTTCGTATTCATCGTTGTCCACAGCTCAAACTCAATCCTTTACAGAGAAACACCACCAATCACTAAATAATACCAAAAACATTTCGATATGTGAAAGGAGCATAACTATTAAAAGAGAGTGAATACAAACGCAATTAAAGGAGACAGATACAGCGACTGAATCAGAGGGCGGTCAGAGGGGTCGACATTGGTATTTTTTTTTAGAAGATTCGTATAAGAGGAAGATGTAACGAAGTGCGATCGTCGCGGAGAAGATTGGAGCAATCGAAGGTTTCGATAATAGAGAAGAGGAGATTAGAAATATTCGAGTTTAATCGAAAAACTTTATTGTAATAGAAAAAATGCAGTCCAGTCCAAAGATGTTTAAAATTAAAAGGGCTCTTCACGTATGTATAATAGTTTTATGGGCTTGGGGATTTATGAATTGGGCTAGCTAGAAATCCCCATAGAGGTGGGTGGACAAAGCTTTTATTTTTATTTATATTTAATTTTTTTCCCTGTAAATGCTTTACAAAAGAATCGTGGTGTAAGAAACATGTTGGACCTCGGATCACTCCCACCTTATTTTGATTCTGTTTTTTCGAAAATTGGACTCTTTCTTTAGTAGCTTTCATTGCTCTTTCTTTACTTTTGATTCTTCTGTGATTGACAATAAAAAGAAAATACCATTGGCGAAATGTGAACAATCGGACAATTGGCTTTGCCTTTTGTCAGAGAACTAAAGCGAAAAAATAAAGACGTTCATCCTTTCATTTTCGTACTGGGACTTGGAAAAAAAAAAGAAATTTGCTTGATCATTCTTGCATTATAACACGCACGCTTTAGTTCCGTTCTTCTTGCAATTTTCTTTTCTTTTTTCCTTGGGATTGCCGAAGCACAAGATATTCCCAACGTTATCTCATGTCCCTTTTTCCTTTAGCCTCGAAAACTCTTTGTCCAAATTGTTGGATTGAGATATTTTCAAGTTTGAATTGTTTTAGATCGAAAATTCATTTCATTCTTGTAACGTGAAGCTAAATGGGAGTATTGATTTGGGAGTAGGAAAAAAAGTTGGGAGGAGACAACAACTGGGAATCACGTGGGAAGCTGTTTCTTAATTTTAGCACGTATTATAATGTACAACCTTACCTATTTGATCTATTTTCCTAGAACACTTGCATGCTAGATTATTATTATGAAATAAACCCTTGATGTTTCTTGGTCCACTCTTGCATTCGTAGGAGACTGTTAGTTGCGAAACATAATACTTATTTTTCTTTTCATTTATTTGATGTATGTTACACACACACCCACCTGCCAAGAGTAAATAGGTCTTCCCATCTTTTGCTGTCATTCTATTGATTTGAATGGAATCTGAAGTATAGTGCCTAATGACACGGTATGATGCTAAAAGAAAATAATAACACTAGCCTTCTCCAAATATTGTATGTAATGATAATAATAAATAATAGTAATGATAATAGTCTATGTAAAATATAGATGTATGGGTTTCAATAGATACCAAGGAGAGTTGATTTTTATTATTTTTCTTCATCCTCATCATGTAAATCGTTGATTATATTCTTTTCGTGGAATGTCATCAACCATCGCACGTCAAATCCCACTACTCAGAAATGAAATATAAATAAGATGAAAATTTAAGATGAGAGAGCCCTCGAGTGCAATCATACTATGAATAATTTCTCGCAGTAAATTCGGTTTTTCCTTGTCCCACATTTATATTATCTTACATTTTTCTCTTTTTTTTGGTTGTCCACTTTGAAGCAACTTAGTCAGCGAGGGGATCCAAGTTAAAGCATAAACACACTTGAGCTATAAAAAAATATACGTGCATGCATGTATAGTGTATAGAAATAGTATATATTTATCTATATGTAAGTAACCATGTATCGATTCGTGTGAATTCTTTTAATATAGGCTAAATCCGAAAGAGATATATACGTGATCAAGATAAAGATAAGCACAATATCTAACAAAGATTAGATGGGATTTATTACAAAAGGTGCCGTGATTTTATTAAGCATGTATACTTTTTTGGATTTCCCTTTTAATTACATGTTAGAAAGTGATACTCTTATGGCTTTCTAACTTTCTTCCACTTGCATTGCACGTGCAGTGGCCTTCCCACGTATCACTACCACCATTAATTTTTTATGATTGTTATTATTACAATTATTAATTAGTAAAAATACTTACTCCCCATTAGAGGGATCCCCTACCATAAGTGACAGCTATAAATCAAATGTAATTAAAAATTTGATTTATTATTTCCTACGACAACTCCACCGTATAAAGCATAGCTACCACCGTGTAGAGTTTCAAACAAGAACATAATCTCTCTCTCTCCCTCTCTCTCTCTCTCTCTCTCTCCCTCTCTCCCCCAAGACTTTTATTATATGTATGTATATATCTTCTCTGTTTCAAGAGCTCTTTCGATATCGTTTTCATAATAATTCTATCTGAGAAAAAATGGCGGATATTTATTTTAGTAGCAGAAGTGCTACTTACTCTTCTAATTACTACCCTTCGTTCTCCTCCTCACTCCTCGACTCAATCTACCGATCCATCGAGGTAGAAACGCCTACTGATCATAACAGTTTCAACGGCCCTCCGCCGAGGACGACGACTCCGGCGATCGACTTTGCGGCGAGCCATCAACGGCGAGCTCCTCGCATGATCGACGCGGCGGCGGCGCCTACGTTTCAGAGGAACAAAAAGAAGGCGGGCGAAGAAGACGAAGAAAACAAACACCACCCATCTGTTCTCAAAGTCAAAACTGCGTGCTGGGAAGCTCCGCGACCCGACCCGGAAAATAGACCCGACCCGGCTCGGATCGGTCAGCACCCGAATAAGCAAGAGGGTGGGCTGTTGAAGACGAAGTCTAGGGCGCTGAAGATGTACGGAGATTTGAAGAAGGCTAAGCAGCCTATTTCTCCAGGCAAAAAGCTTGCTGGGTTTTTGAACTCTCTCTTCAACAATGGCGGAAACGGCTTAAAGAAGGGGAGCAGTAAAGTCGCTTCTCCCAAAGACGACTACACGCCATCGACGAAATCAACTGCTACGACGTCATCTTCTGCGTGTTCTTCGGCGTCGTCGTTTTCGAGGTCGTGCCTCAGCAAAACTTCGTCTTCCACCAGAAAATCCGCCGCCTCCGCCGGCTTCGTCGGCGCAAAGAGGTCGGTGAAGTTCTCTTCCGTCAGCATGATCGTAGGCGGCGGCGAGGACGATTCTCGCCGGAAAACACAGTCGGCTGCAGAAGCGAACGAGGCTATTAGCAGAATCAACGAGGAAATCATGGTTCGCGTGATGGAGAAGAACCGTCGCGCCGAGGAAGACGCCGCCGTGGATTTCCTGAGAAGTTACCAGAAATCTCAGAATTACGACGATGATTGCGCGAGCTACGCAAGCTCGGATCTGTTCGAATTGGATAATCTATCTTCGATTGGATTAATGGAGAGGGGCTACGATGATGATGAATTGCCAGTCTATGAATCGACCCATCTGCAGAAGAACAATCGAGGAGGGACGGCGGCGACGGCGACGGCGATGGTCGTTTGAGCGGTTGATCATCATGAGCTATTTAATTAAAATATTAATATTGTATTTTGATGATTAATTGGTTAGCTGTCGGATAATTAACGGTTTAATTTGGATTAATCTTACTAGTGTGCATTATTTGTGCTGATTAATTTGTTTCTTTCATCGATTAATATTAATTAACCTGTATAACGAATATATTATTACATAAATTGAGAACTTAAGTGAAATTAGAGAAGTATGATTATGAGTAAAGGTAAAAAGTGATCCACACTCTACAATGATGGAAAGGTAAAAAGCAAAAGGCAAAATCTTGTCCGTAACCAAATTAAATCAAATTCACTTTTAACTTTTCTCTTGAATTGTGGGGTAGGTTTTTCTATCATTTTTTAATTTTTTTTATCAAATAACTGGTATTCAACGTGTGTATTTTGATACAAATTTTTATATACATCGAAAGGAAATTAAGATAAAAAATCATGTGTGGCGTTAAACTTCGATGTATTTTTATTGAATTTATGTAGGTTGATCAATATTTTATTTACTTAAAATAAAGTTCAATTGCAGACGTTGCTGTTTGTCTTTGAGAGCTTGATGATGATTAGGACTAGGCGAAGGCTAAAAAATGTTCTATGATTATAATTAAACTCGAGGAGACTAGAGTGAAGAAAGCTAGGATAAATGGTCTCCTAATAAATTACATAATAAAGCCTAATCTACATATGTAGGCTTACTGCAAATGGTGTAAGATACTAAGATATGCTCGTTGAAGTTGGTGTTGGAGACTTGGAGTACGATGTTAGATTCAATTCAAACTGCATTATTTAATATATTAATTCTAAGATTATGTAATTATGTTTTTAGTTAGCTAATGCTTAAATTGCGCGTGCGACGTACAAATCTTTTTAACATTAAATAATGAATCGCCATTGCTTTGCCAACACTCCTCTTTGCATTCACATTGTGATTCTTCAATGTTCGTTTAGTTTTTGTTACATAATTTAACATATTAGTTTATATTATTTCGACCCGCATCTTATAGCGTGGTTACACCATTCTTAAAATTTAAATAGTAGTATTACTATTATATAAATGAATAATTGGCCAATAGAAAAAAGTAAGTAAAAATAAATGATTTTTTCGCCTTTATATTTGAATAGTGTGTGACAATTCAAAACTGATTATTATAGGGAGAACTGAAGTGATATAAATGTTAGCCTTAGTGGAGAGGAATTAATCGCAATCCTATTTAGTGTTGACTTATGCATATCACGTAATCATGAGGATAACCTTTCCCACACAAAATAACTATTTTAATAATTATAATAAATATATCGTCTTAACTCTTAATGGATCTCCGAGTCATGTGAAGCTGTAAAATGATTGAAGTGCATTCTTTTATTTGATAGTTATGAATGCGGAAATGATAATTTTTGGGAATTACTATTTACCGCCCCCTTTTTACTTGTTACCGCCCCCTAAAGGGCTGGAAAAAGACGATTTTGCCCTTATGATTTTTAAATTAATTTAAAAAGAGAAAATTATAATAAACAATAAAAATTATAATAACGGTCCCGGGTCCGGGGAAAAGTAACCGGGGCGGGTACCCGCCCCATTGCCATGCCTAATCATCATGGATCTCAATTCACACGAAATAACAGCCATTCGTGCGAAATTTATTTAAAATATTCTTATTCTACACATGATAAAATAAAATAAATCATATCAATTCCAATTAACTTGATGCAAGTGCGAGCATGCATTCACGTGGATGCCGGCATATTTAGGAACTGAATAAGTTGACTTCATTAAATTCGTTCCTTTGATTAATTAAGGTTAGTTACCTTCTTATGAGAACATGTGAAATAGGAAAGATTGCAAGAGCTAATCAAACCAAGAGTAATTATAGGAATTGAGATAAGTATAAGTGCCTTATTGATTTGAATACATTACTTATAAGTTATATCTTAAACGGGAAATGTTTTTAAGCATGAAGTTTTTGCTTGTACTAACATATCGTTAAGTGAAAATCTTTCAATTTGATGCTGACATTAGGAAAGAAAAATCTAAAACAGAAGTAAATAAATGAATAGAATAGCCAAAAGTCTCGGTGGAAATCTTATGAGCTATTTCCCCTACTAATTGATTATAGATCAAAGAAAGAAAAGATGGCTACCATCAAACGGGTCCCACAAAAGAAAAAATGGATATTTCGATTTATTGAAAAGTACTTTTTACCTCACCGTCACCTCAGTTAAAAAAACGATAAACGAAGAAAATAAACAACGAAAAAAAAGGGATATTTAATTCGATTAATTAAAAGCGCACAAGCTCATCAGTGTCAATCATCAGTCGCCACCAAAAGGCAAAGCACAGAAGAAGAAACAGAAACAAGCAAAGAAAAATTAAATAAAAAGAAAAAAGAAAAAGAAAAGCAGGAAGAAGAAAAGTCTCGCCGATCTCAACCTTGTTCCATGGAATCACCGTCGCCGGAGTCTTCACCGCCATCTCCATCCACTCCATCCGCCGCAGAGAAAACCATCCTACGGTGGGATTCGACCGCCTCCGACCACTCCTCGGCCCGCGAGAAGATGATATTCTCCTCCTCCGATCGTTTCGAAGTCGACCAATACCTCTCCGCCGTCGACGAACTCCGGAAAACCCTATCCAGGACGTCCTTATCCGCCACGTCATCTCCGGCGTCTTCGTCCTCGACTCTTCAGATCGCCATGGCTCGCCTAGAAGACGAGTTCCGAAGCATACTCATTTCTCATACCTCTCCCATGGAATCCGATTCTCTACTCCTCAACGCACCTCAAGACGAAGACGAAGCAGAAGAGAACGAAGAGAAAGGAGAGGAAATCCCTAACCCTGACGCAGAGAAACAAATCGAACACCTTGATAGTACGACTAGCTCTGTAAGCATCAGCAGCAGTCGTTATAAGTCAACTTCGAGCATCCGCGAGATGGATCTGATCCCCGGCGAAGCAGTCAACGACCTTCGATTGATTGCGCAGAGGATGATCTCCGCAAACTACGTGCGGGAGTGCGTGCAGGTAAACAGTCAGTAAGACGAATCAACTCAATAGTTGAACGATTTTTTCCTTTTTTGCCTGAATAATTCGATTGACCTAGAAATGTTTCTATTTCAAATCGAATCTATTGATTAGGTAAAGAATCCTAACCTTTTATCCCCTTTTACATATTCCAGTCAACTGAAACGAACTTGGAACTGAGTAACAATATGTTGAACGCACTGACCTCAGACGAGCTGAGATTAAATCAACTTTAGCATCAATTACTTTGTTTTTCATGACAAATCATGGATTGCAGGTCTACGCCAGTATTCGAAAATCTGCTGTAGATGCCACTTTGCAAGGACTGAACGTTGCAAAGCTCAGCATCGGAGATATCCAACGCCTCGAATGGGACGCACTTGAGGCACAGATTAGGCGCTGGATTAGAGCAGCAAAAGTATGCGTCCGTGTGGTCTTTGCTAGCGAGCGAAGGCTCTGCGAACAGATCTTCCAAGGCCTCGATTCATCTCCCACCTCTTCATCCCCTCTTGACGATGATGCTGAAGCTGATGGCTCGGTGAGTTACACCGTTGGTCTTGGAGCAGTTGGTGAAATGTGTTTTGTTGAGACCCTAAAAGGTCCAGCGATCCAATTATTCAATTTCGCCGAGGCAATTAGCATAAGCAAGCGATCGCCCGAGAAACTGTTCAAGATGCTCGATTTGCACGACGCGTTCACCGATCTGTTGCCCGACATAGAGGCAGTTTTCGAGTCAAAGTCTTGCGAGTCGATTAGGGTTCAGTCCGTCGAGATTCTGTCTAGGTTGGCCGAGGCTGTAAGGGGGATATTGTCTGAATTTGAGAGCGCTGTTCTTCGTGAGCCATCTAGGGTTCCCGTCCCAGGCGGGACAATTCACCCACTAACGAGATACGTGATGAACTATATCAGCTTGATATCAGATTACAAACAGACATTGGCAGAGCTTATCGTTTCGAAGCCAACAATGGGTTCGAGGTATTCGAGCGACCCAAACGTCCCAGACGTGGACATGTCTGAATTCGAGAATCATCAGTCTTCTGTCTTGGCCCTTCATCTGATTTGGATAATCGTTACGCTACAGTTTAACTTAGAAGGGAAGTCGAAGCATTACAAGGATGCCTCGTTGGCCCATCTCTTCATGATGAACAACGTTCACTACATCGTACAGAAGGTCAAGGGATCGCCCGAGCTGAGGGAGATGATCGGAGACAACTACTTGAGAAAGATGACGGCGAAATTTAGGCTGTCTGCCACGAACTACGAAAGGGCAACGTGGGTTAGGGTTTTGTACTGCCTGAGAGACGAAGGGTTGCACGTCAGCGGGAGCTTTTCGTCGGGCGTTTCTAAGACTGCTTTGAGAGAGAGGTTTAAGTCGTTCAACGCCATGTTCGAGGAGGTTCACAGAACGCAGGCGACGTGGTTCATACCTGATTCTCAGCTCAGAGAAGAGCTTCGAATTTCTGTCTCGGAGAAGGTCATACCAGCGTATCGATCGTTTCTTGGGAGGTTTAGGAGCCATATAGAGAGTGGGAAACATCCCGAGAATTATATTAAGTACTCAGTCGAAGACCTTGAGAATGCTGTGTTAGATTTCTTCGAAGGGTACCCCGTTTCTCAGCATCTGAGGAGACGACCTCAGTGACCGAGAAAACGTTTTAGAAGTATAGGATTAAAACCCAAATTCTTTGAATTTTTAATTTCGTTGGAGTATATCGCGGAATGAGGCTTGGTTTGTTTCTTCAGGGATCTGACGATGAATCAAGAATCAGTCAATGTAAGGAGAAAGGCATGTCTTAGTGGTGGAAAAGCATCTGAATTTTTTTTTTCCTCCGTGAATGCAATATCCCACTGTAAGCTTGTGTGCGTCTTGGTATTTACTTTTTTTTTTGGCTTTTTCAGTTTTATATTTGTTGCTATTATTATTTTGGTGATTTTGTTTATATAGTTGGGATTTTGTTGTACTTGTGCTTTCGGTTATGTTCATGTATGGACGTACGATTGGTTCTCAGGAAAGGTATTCAATTTGTTGATAAGAGAGTTAGGACGTTATTGTCAAGAAGCATGATAAAGCTCGAGATTAACGTGTTGGAGACCATAGGCACGTAAATGTGTCGAGTCAATTCTGCCGTTTATTACTACTCTTTCAATTCAACGTATGTGAAAGATATAATGCAGTATTGCTTTTACATTCTTTTTTCTTGGCTTGTAAACGGTCTATTTTGTTGACTCGAATTTTGATTTTTAGTCTAAGAGGTTGAATTTATTTCCAAATGCTGGCGCTTGGAAGAAAAGATATCAAGGTCCAACCAGCGTCGGATTGTCAAAATTGTTGAGTTAGATCAATCACACCAAGTGATTTGTTTCTTCTAATAAGTCAAGGGGACACAGTAATTAAGGAAAATTAAACCGAGAAAATAAAAGGAAGAAAAAATAGTCAAGGAATTATGACGTGACGTGAAAAAATAAAGTTTTGCGCAGTCGAACAATTATCAGTGGGCTCTTCTCTTCTCTTTCTGTTCCCATATATATTTGTCAAACACTGCTGCTGCTTAAAAAGTACACTACTTATTGAGAGATTTGGTAACCGTGCATTCTCCATTTGCATATCAGAGACAGATTCGATAGAGTATTATAATAGAAAACTAATATTCTTCAAACCTAATTGGCTTCTATCCACTATAGTAATAGCTATACCTTACTTGCAGATTTGCTATAAAGCAGTTTGTGCGCCTGATTTTAGTCGCAGATGCATATATCATAGCACACATTAAGGCACTCGCAGCACGCAAGAATAGTGCAGATTTGAGTCGCAATAATCGCGCATTCGTCGTTGAGTTTGGCGCAGAATCGTATGAAGCACATGCAGCAGCATCGATCCATCGTTCTCCCCACTAAGTTCGACGCTGCTTTGAGGATCATTTCCGAGGTTTCGTACAGCTTCGGCTCGGCTTCTTCGGGCCTGAGGTTTTCGATCGTTGCCTCTATGTCTCCGAAGCCCCTAGCGGGATTTCGCAAGAAATGTACCTTTTTCTTGTGCCCTTTGTAGTCCTGGAGATGAAATGAAATATCAGAGAGAGAGAGAGAGAGAGAGATAGAGAGAGACTGTGAACTAACTAACCTCAGCTTCTGTGTTCAGTTTGTCTTTATCGGTTTCGACGAGGATCATAATGGTATACTCAGAAGGAAACCCTGTTTGTGAACTCAGTTTTGTGGCCTATAGAAGCATACGGAAATTATTTCGTATTGAGAATGAATACAAATGATTCGTGCGTGAAAAGGTACCAAGTCATCGCTTTGAGAATACCTTTTCCTGAAGTTGCTTGCTTCCTGAAAGCCATGAGTGAGCTGTAATAGAATCGATCTCTTGACGAGCAAATACCTATGCGATTCAAAGGGGAAAACCAGCTATTACGAGAATGGGCTTCTTTAGGCATGTGAAGAAGAAGAAGACAAGAATGATCCATCCTTACTTTGTCGAAAGTGGCGTCGTTGGGAAACCTCTTCACTTCCACATTTACCGTAAAATTGCTCAAATCAGCTAAGGTGCCACGAATTTCGAGACATTCTGGGAAACTTCCATGATATCTCCCTGATATTAGCAATGGGCATTCGGAGGAAAGGTCGGGAATGTGACTCGGGAATACCTGAGGAAAGAATGCATCATCAGAACGATAATGTGTTGAGTTGAGCTGAGTTTTGTTCAAGAATACATAAAATAATCAAGAAAACGTACCTCGAGAGAATCTAAATATTTGAAGGCGTCGACTTTTATATCTGCGAGTACGATAGATAATGCACGATCGACCAGTATCTCCAATCTAGAGTTGATTGAATCTGGGCCAAGTGAATATTGAGACAGAACAAAAAAAGGAGTTATCATATCATATGAACATAGTATCACAATTATGAAAAACTTGATGAATCATATCTTCCTCACACAGTTATTAACATGTATCAGGACTAACCTATGTCAAAAGAAGCATCATAGTAACCCCTGCCAATTTGTGCGAGCATTTGCAGGAAGTAGTGGTTGCAATATGAACCTAATCACAAAGGGTTATTAAAACCTCAGCGACCAAAACCAGCAAAATCAAATGTTAGAGAATGATTAAACTCTGGGATGACGAATAAGGTATGAGATAAACTGTACCAATGCCAAATGTGTAAACACGAGGACTAAACAAGCCTCCCTTCTTCTCAAGGTTATCTTTTACGAAATGACAAATGTCCTTTTCATCTTTTACGGATCCATCGGTTACAAGAAATAAAACTGGAACTGAATTGCCGGTGTTCAAGAACATATTCAGAGCCTATCATAACCCAAATAAATCAGATGAATGCGGCAAGAAGCCATCAACAGTTGATTCTCAGCAGGCAAACTAAAACGTTCAGAAAAACGAATTACTTGTTTCAAAGGAGCTGAGATGTTCGTGCCACCCTCTGCTCTAACATTAGTATCTATCCATTCGCGAGCTTTGTTAATCGTCTCTTCATTTGCTGGTACCAAAGATGAAGAAAACTTTCTAGAATCTTCGTTGAGGGCTATGATGTTAAAAGCATCTGCAGGGTTTAGCTTTAAGAGAGCTTCCAAGAGTAATGCTTTCACATTCTCAAGTGGCGTTCCTTGCATGCTTGCGCTCATATCAATCAAAAATATTACTTCTTTTCTAAAAGCCTGACATGATAAAAGAAAAGAAAAACGTCTGATCATATGATGAGAAACGTTTAAAATAACTATATGAATCTAATGCATTAAGAGGTAACTACGACAGTATATGAGCCAGGCAGAGACCTTTCTCAAACTTTTCCCAGGATACATATACAGGCAAAATATCTCACTCCGATCATAATCGTGAAAAGATGGAGACTGCAATAGTAAACCGCAGACAATATCATCCGATGAAACCTGTGATTTCGTTACAAAGGCCGTTTGTTAATAAACAGCAATCATGCTCAAACGCGAAACTTAGAACTATCTCTTATTGCCCAACAGAATGCAGTTCTTACATCATACGAAAAGCTGAGGTCATTGGTTGACCAGCTCAAACCTTCTCTCTCGCAAAGAAATACAACTTCTCCAGAGTTACCTGCAAATCTCTTCACAGGAAAACAGTAACAATGCCATCGAAAATTTGAACGTTTGCAGCTACCAGCGATGTAGGTGAAGCAAGGTACCTTAAAAGGATGGTTTAAGCTTTGGTACAACACTTCTTTACCAGTAACAGAATTGACCTTTATGCGAATTACTTCCTTTCTGCATAGTTTTTTCCCGACAGGATTGACATAGGAAGGAAAACTAAATGGAACATTGAGACGAAATTGCCCATCTTGGTACGACAACTTCTGTGACCAATGGACTTTAACGAATATGATTGTTCCACCGCTGACCTGCAGTGAAACACAAGAGTACGCAATGAATGGAAAGGGAATTGCTCAGCACTGAAAATAACAAAGAAACATAAACAGGGGTTATTACACGTGGTATTTTTAGTGTGTAGATATGGCCTTTTATGAGGAATCCATCTTTACTGTTGGTAACTTCATATTCATCTTCGGGAGATTCCAATGGAGCAAGCTGTGTCGAGCATGATTTCGAAGGGATTTCGACTTCTACACCTAGAACGGAACCCTGTTAGCCAGCCAATCAATGCTCAATGATCCAAACAAAGGTGAAAATTCTGGAAAAACAAAAATGAATCCCTACATGACAGCATCACACATTTATGAACTTTCAATAGTCATTTCCTCAAAAGGTTTCAGTGCAAAACTAACCAAATTGACCGCACATACTTGTAGTTCCCCCAGCGTATACGCTTGAATATGCTTATACATGAAAATGTCAAATGCTATACGTATGACACGTCACTCTCGCAATTTTGAAAAGAAAAAAACAGAAACAGTTAACAACCTCATGCACAGCACGTTGAGGTCACTCACGAATAAATTCAGATTTTTAATCAATTAGAATAGATAAATACACAATCATACTCATACTACACTACATGATAGTTGAGGCTCACCTGCTCCCCCATCGGCACAGCTAAGCGACACTCGCATCGCTCACTCGCGGCGACGCAGTGGACCCTCCACGCGCCGCTCACCGTCACGAACGCCGTGTCCAAGCAGCAGTTCACCTCCATCTCCACCTCGTTCATCTGCAGCGGAATCAGCGCCGGCGGATGGCAGCGGCCGTGCACGTACGGCTGGTAGCTCGGCACGTCGGGGTTGTCCACCACCCTCGGGTCGCAGACCTCTGCGTACGCCATTACAGCCGTGGGAAGGTAGCTGCAATCGAAATCCGAAGCCATGGAAGCCCGATCGGAGGTCATCGACGCCGTCCGCGGCGGAGCCGACGGTGGAACCACGTCCTTGCCGTAGTAGATTCGCTTGGACAGTTTGAGGCCTAGCTCCACTGCCTTGGAGAACTCTGAGGCTGCCATATTTTGAGTATTGATTGAAAAATGTGGCTATTCGTATTGTGTGGGTCAGCTCAGCAGTATTTATACAGTCTGATTCGTGAGGAAGATGAATGGACTGTCAGCTTAGCTTAGAGCCTTAATTAAATATACATACGTAGGTAATTACTGTAATTAGGGTTTTATTGCTTATAGGTCCTTGAACTATTGAGTATTTGTGCACTGACCTCGATCATTTCAATTTCGTTCTTCAGCGAGTAAGCTTAGATTTCTTGATTATAGAAGTTATTAGCTAGAATATATAAAATTAGCTAGAATATATAAATCCCTACAAATAAATAGACCAATAACCGAGAACTTTTTAACGCAATAACATTCTATTAAGGAGTCCGTTCAAAATATTGGGGGTGTATCGTCGTGATTAAGAAGTTGGTAGGTAGAAATTTAATTATTCAGCAATTAAGATTCTTGAATGGTTAGAACTTGTATCAAGCATGTCGAATAATCATTGCCATAGACAATGATATGATGAATATATATTAATATATTGAAATAAAAGCATGAGTAGTGTAGTCCTATTTTATTTAATTAGTCGTGGTCCCTTATGTGTGGTGTTTGTCTCGCTAGAACTCAAATTTTAGTTCAATTTCATTCTAAGTTTAAAAATTGGGTTCATGCCCTCTCAGAAAAAAACAATTAGTTTTAAGGACCCGATTGTATATCTTTGTTCTACAGTATCACTACTTTGTTATGCAGTACCAAAGTGGTACTGCATACAATGGTACTGCATAACAAAGTAGTGATACTTCAGAACGATGAAGTGGTATGCAGAAATCGGGACCTTAAAACTAGTTGTTTTTTCTAACATGGTCTAAACTCGATTTTAAAACTTCATTTGGGCTGAATCGTAATTAACTCTAAATTTTATGATGATGATTGATGACGATGAGTGGTGTGGTGAATGGTGATGGCCCGATGGGCTATAATTAAATTCTGCATTTTTTAGGTAATGAGCAGAAAAAGAGAGAAAAGATAGTGTTTTACTTTTACTATTAGAATTGCTTTGTGATCGTCCTCTTTCTAGTGTGGGCCCCTTTCTTTCTGTCATTTAATTCGTTTGGTTTTATAACTAATGTATTAGATAAGATAAATCTTCATCTAGACAACAAAATAAACATAATTGTAGTATCAAAATCATTCTTGTCATGCATGCGGCAAAATGAAGATCTATTTTCTTTTTCGGTCCCGAGGTATCCCCACACAGCCCGGCTATGGGCTAACCGCCACACACTCCATAGGTGGGACTAATCCCCGGGGTCAGATGGATACGTCTCAAACCCACCCAACAACGATAGTCATAGGCCCATGGGAACTTTTTCAAAGTCATGTGGGAGGTAGGGTTCGAACCCCTGACCTCCTAGCTGGTGGGTCCACTAGATGGTGGGGTCCACTAGATGGAAATTTTGAAATACCTTCCATGTTAATTAACTATTGTTATATATATATATATATATATATATATATATTAGGTGCTATACTCATATTTTAGGCCGATACATGTGAGGGAGGCGGCGATGTTTGTCAAAGATGGAATTAACTAATTGTTTAGGAGGAAAAAGGTATTGATCGATCAAGTAAGTCTTAATGTTGTAACAATTCACACTAACAACTAAACCTTCTGTTAAAATGACAAATGTCGGCAAGTATCTTTGTACTTGTTTCGATTGGGTATCTTACTATAATAATGGGATAACTTACTTTCTGGCATGTAATTAGGCATGATATGGTCACGTAGCTTACGATAAGATTAGATGTGCATTTATGTTTACATTTAAAATTGATTAGTTTAATTTCGTAATTACAGAGACGAAGTTATTAAATTCCTCAACGTCCACTTTTTGTTTTGTATTCCTTTTGTTGGGTCCAAAGCCCAGTTCCTAAATCCCGAAACCTAGGATTTCATTTCAATGATCTTACATTTCCACAAACGATAAACTTGGCCCAATGCGAACCCACTAAGGACAGCCATTTGATTATTCTGTAAATAAAAAAACATTTTCATTTAGTTGATCTTATGAAACAATTGTCTATGTATAATTGTTTGGGATCTTTACACATAAGTACCAAGTTTGACAAAAACTTGTAATTTAGTACCCTGTTAGGATTTTTTTATATGTAGGTATCTAACAGAATAAATTTTTCACACATAGGTACTCGAACCCGATCCCCGAAAGTACACCATACAACACATTTGGGTACCCTATATCAACACATTTGGGTACCCTATATAACAGAAATGGTACGACGTATGCTATATTTAGGTACGCTCTATGTAACACACAAGTATGCCTTAGGTACGACGTATGCTATATTTAGGTACCCTATATCAACGTGTTATGGTACGCAATATACACACAGAAAGGTACGACATGACTAAAGAAACTGGTAAAAATTAAATTGAGTACCTATCTGTAAAATTTTCTGCATGGCACCTATGTGTAAAAATTTTATCCAATTGAGTATTTTTTATTGATTCACCTAATTGTTTTTTATCATGTGTCAGCACCCCATTTTAGTAAATATTTTTTCGCTATCCAAACGTAGCCCAGCGCGAAACCCACCAATGAGCGTGGGACTTTTTTAATGAATCCCACCCCAAACACGGCCTTACTCCTCCTCCTATTCGTCGTCACTCTTCTCCTCCTCCTGTTGGTCATTAGTTGCTATATGTTGATAATTAATTGTTGGGAATCGGATTAATTCGATGATGTTGTCTATGTTTGTTTCTTGCATGTAATTCTTGGTAATAAAGCGATATGGGGAAAAAAAGGTTAATTTTGGAGTCGTTGAATGTGTATTTTGTTAATTCCTTTGACGTAAACTTGGTTGGTAGATCTAACTAGCTGTGGTTAGGGCTTCGTCTAATTGGTTGAGGTGGTCAGCCAAGCCAACGATTGTATTTTTAAATTGTTTCACTGTTTGAAGATATAGTTGCAAATTTGAAAAATGTCAATCGACAGATGAGACATACCATTACCAAATACAATATGATTCATCAATTTATTTGGCCAATTGCATAGTGATTCATTTTAAAGATGCAACTTAAACTCTTAAAGTTAATATATGACTGCATATTATTTAATTATTGCCGAGGCACGAAATGCCATATATAACCGACAAAGAGAGGATAAATAATTATTATTGTCAATATGCCATCTATGTTGAAGGAATATTGCGTGCAACGCAATTTTCTATTTGTGCTCCTTGGGCGATTTAATTTTTTGTAATGGGGACATGATAAGATTCGCATTCCGTAACAATTGCCGTGTCCTATGGAATTATTTCGTAAGTATCCACATTCAATGCACATAATGATTTATCACATAACTTGGTGGCATGTAAATTAAGGTGGCATTATTATAATACTATAGTACAATAAAAGGTAAAAAAGTGTATATTTTGATACGTTTTTTAAGAATATTTAATATTATTATATTGATTGTTTGTGATAATTTTATTGCTAAATAAGGAAATACGATAAAATTATTGGGCTCCGAAATGGAAAAGTGTGATAAAATTAGCGGGACGGAGGGAGTGTTACTTATTGTTATGCGTTTCAATACCTTTCTATAATAATTGTATGAACAATTATTTTATTTTTGGTTTATAATATTATCCTTCTTTTATTCATGGAATCCTCCAATATCATACTGTCATACACATCGCGGCAGATTCGATTAGATATGCGTTGTATATTTAATTATTTATACTGCCTTTTAACCTATATTCTCATTTTGTTTGTTGCGCCTAACGATACCCCCTACATTATTAGAATGATGTTTAGATAATTGTTTTTTTATATAATTTGGAACTCGCAGTTGTTGATAATTGAATCTATTAGTGTGCCCCAATTGTCTATTTTACTGAACTTACACAAACAATAGCTCACACGTAAATTTTCTTTATTGCTCGAATTGCCATTAAATGTTGAATAATACTAATACATACGACAAGCATTTATCTACTTCTCTACATATTTGTTCATTATCATTAATTCTTTATCATTTCCCCTTTTATAAATCACCCAACATCTATTCAGTACTATTACTCAACTCTCTCTCTCTCTCTCTCTAGAGGGATAATGTCGTCGTCAGTAGAAACCCATCTCTTCAACAAACCGTACCCAATATACCGCCCAACCACCACCTCGCGGTGGAACCTCCGCCGCACAAGGCGTCGGCTCCCCGTCGTCCGCCTCGGCGGAGACAAGAAAACAAGCCGATGGTTCTTCCTTAAAAGGCTTTGCAAGAGAGTGAAGCTGAGGTGTCTGAAGATTAAGTACTTTTGCATGCTAAAGAAGCTGAAGAAATACTACGAATCGCTCGTCAAAGACATCATCGATGGCTCGAAGACGATCGAAGCTTATCAGCAAAGGTTGCTCATGGAGACTTCTTTCGCAATCCCTGTAATGGGACTCTCCTTAAATAGCTATCCTTCGAGCAAATAATAATGCATCAGCTTATCATCACGCCAGGCCCGTTCTTTTCTTTCGAGTTAATCTATTTATATTGCTACTTTTAATGATTGTTAAATCTTTGATTTGAACGAGAAACGTAAAAAAGTACAGATCGTGGTGAAAGCATTATATATAGTAATGTTATGGTGCTCGCGGCACCTTCGTGAGCACCAACCACATCAACGCGTCAAATCAGCACACAACGGGATTTTATTGATCTATAACCTACACATGGGATTAGTGAACCAGTCGGGGTTGATTTGGCATGTTGACGTGGCACAAAAAAATGACACACAATAGGTGTCCACGGATAATGTCACGTAAGGTGAGCACCATAACATTTCCTTATATATATATATATATATATATATATATATATATATTTCAAAGGCTATGTATAAGCTTATTATAGTCAACAGAAAAATAAAGGTGACTTTTACTTCACAGCCAAGAAATCTGTAAAGAGGTATGAGGGGTGGGCATACTTCGGTTTACCGAGCCGATATTACCGAAAAACCGAAATTTCGGTACAAACCGAACCGAATTTAAAATTTTCGGTTCGGTATTCGGTTTTTCAAAAAAAATAAATAAATTTGGTAATTCGGTTCGGTATGTATTTATAGGTTCGGTATTTTGGGTATACCAAATTATCGAATTTTTTTTAAATATCCTAAAGTTATTAATATTGATAATTGAGTAGCCCAGCCCATTACTAATACTGAGTAGCCCAGCCCATATTAAATATCATCATTAAGCCCCGATTGTTTCCCTTTATATTTCTCCGGAATTTACCAAACAGCTTTAGCTCTCTCTCGTGATTTCACTCAGCTAATATCAGTTGGCACTGCTCGATCTACGATTCGACTGTCAGGTACAGTCAAGCTCTGTACTGTTCCGTCGCTCGTCGATTCAGATTCAACATTTTTTGTTAATTGGCCTTTTAATTGTTGGTTTCATGTTATAGAATTTTCAGTTGAGCAGTAGAAACTTTCTAAGCTTTGCTTTGTCCTCGTCGTTAATGAGCTCTGATGGTTCTAGATCCAAAAACTATATGGACAAGACGAACTTTTTTTTAAGAAATATATTATTTTGGTTTTTTCGGTAAAAAACCGAAAAAAAAAACCGAAATTGGTTCGGTTTTACCGAAACCGAACAGATTAAATTCGATTCGGTATCCAATTTTTCCGAATCGGTTCGGTTTTTACCGACGAACAGGCCTAGGTCTGGCTAATGGTTTAATAGGGCACTGATTTAGTACTTTTTGAACACTCGTACTTATGTTCATCTATATTAATTATAAAATTACAATTTACTAAAGTGAAAGGATAAAATTGGAAATATAATGATGTTTTTTTCTATTGATGGTTACTTTTATGATAGATCAAAATATGTTTTAACCTAGTATTTGGGTCTTAAAAGAGTATAGACATCAGTAAACATACGAGTGAGTGTGTAAGGAGGTGGCAAAGCAATTGGATTTTGTTTTCTTTTTCTTTTTTGTAATTATGAGCAATAACTCTAGAAGAAAAATGGGGACTGAATTGAAAAGCTTCGTTTCAATCAGCAGGTCAAAGTTTTTTTTTCTTATTATTTTTATTCATCAAAAAACGAAAAGCCCAACCAAACCACCACCCAATTTGCAAAGTAGTATCATAAGAAATGAATGAGAAAATATATTTATTAGAATTGACCTCTGTATAGAGTAACATTTATTTTGCAGTATATTTTCTTTCTCTGTTTGTCTATTGTTTGTTTCAACGATAAACAGTCAAGTTCGGTTTAAAAACTTTTTTATTCTACAGGAAATTTACCGGTAGAAATTTAGCAAACTGTTAACCATGGGTAACTGAATTTTTGCCAATTCTTTTTTAATCTAACCACAATATGAAACAATATGAATAGCACCTATTTTTATGCCTTTTATGAATCTAGCCCACACTCAATGGGCTTTCTGATAGGCCGATTCATTATTTTCTGTTCATAATGATATCTAGCTAAAAGTAATCTAACAATATATTTATTGATATATGTATGCAAATATATGTGCGCTCAAATGCTGTTGTTCCATAATAATTAACTGTAATAAATTAAAAAAATAAATGTTAAATATGAAAGCATCATATATAATAATTAAGTTAATTATAGAATAGTTAACACCGCGCATTGTAGGGGTAATAAACAAGTATAATGAAAGCATCACATTTTCTGATAGTAATACCAATAAAAATACTCCTTATTTATGTTAGACCCTTAACTTCTACGTATCGTCAACAATAATACGAAGTAGTCTTCTACACGCATCAACACCAACACGCACGTGTCTCTGTGTGTGCGTGCGCGTGAAGTTACCCCATAATATATCTATACTTAAGAAATAAATAATTTATTCTAATATATATTATTCATCCACGCCAAAACACCTAAATTATTTCTTTCATTTATATAAAATGTTCCACGTCATTAGATATCGGCTTGAGCCCCTTTTTTTGTCCTTGGTGCAATCCAATCACCACTTGCCTAATAATCTCACGAAGCACACACCTTTTTATTCAATCACTATAAAATTGAGAAAAAATATATTTTTTTATTTTGAAAAGAATTTCTATAAAATAGCCACGCTCGCATTCTCACCCTTAAATGCAAAAACAACGTATTAGAAAAAAGATAAATATTATATATATAGACAAAAAAAGTCCTGTTGTCAAATGTTGAAGCAAAATTCCGTGAACTTGGGCTCAAATATTACATCGTGGTTGATTCTATTTTTGACCATTTGGCTTCTTGAAGATACTTCTTCCTTATTTCATTTAATTAAGAAAAATATAAACCAAACATAAGAAAAGAGGAAAAAAGACAATTTTTATTTTCAAAGAAAAAAGACAATTGAGTAGCCAAGAAACAAGTGTGCGCGGCGGCTGCTGACCATGTGTCGCCCACGTGGTTGCTTCTATGCGTATTTTCAAATTTGTCTTCTATTTTTCTTTTTCCAATTATATTTTAGAAAAACAATTTATTGCTTCTAACAAAAAAATTATAATAATAATATCAATAATATTCCAATAAGGAAAAATATTCTAGTTCAACGAACAACTACGCAACTGGCACTTGTAGATTTTTCATGCATTGTAAATATTAGGTTACGTAAATACCCTTCCTTTACAAGATTAATCGTATGAGGATAAGAGATATAAAACTGTGAACAGCAAAGCAAGACGCATCTTAACGACAATATAATTAGCTTGATAATAACCCTAAAGAAAAGATTAAAAAAATTTTCATTCAACTTTCTAGAAGAAAGGAAACTTGTTGCAATGATAGAATAAGAAGGGCTATGTAGTGACACAATTACAGCCAGGTTCATCCATACGAGACAATTAGTTCTAATTAAAATATGAATAATGCATTCCATTCTTATCCAAAGACACTTTTTTTATTCGCATAAATATATCCGCAAACCAATCTCATAGAGTCGTACACCTAATATATAATAATTAATAATAACGTTATAAATAATAAGGTTCTGAGGGTAGTAAGGTCTTTTCGCCACCATCTCCGTGGTCTTCATGACAAATCCCCACCTTTCTCACAGCCAAGAAAAATTGTCATAAATATCAGAGCACAGAAGAACAAATCAACACAGCAACGCATATTATATCAAAAGTCGAAGGAAGAAGAAAGAGAGAACTTTCCCACCGTGTTCTATCTTTTTCTGTGAATTATACTTTTCCATTCTCGATCTGTACATACAAATCGTAGCTGCACAGTTGCTGCGCTATTTTGAAATTAATCGATTGGCGAAATTAGGGTTTGGGTTGGGATTTCACTCCGATTATCATGGCAGTGTCGACGATAGCCCTCTACGCGAGTCCGCCGAGCGGCGTCTGCTCGGCGTCGCACCAGATCGCGTCCTACGATTTTGATGTCAACAGTCGGTCGTCGGCAGCTGGGACTTGTTCCTCCTCGTCCTCGTCCGTGAAGTCCGCGAACGGCGGTTTGACTTGCCTCTTCTCTTCGTCTCCCTCAACGATCAAATCGTCGAACTTCTCGGACGAATTCGCTACCCATGAGTGCTCCCTGGGCTCATCATTTCGGTACTCGTCTTCATTGAAACGCGACAATTTGGTCAATCAGAGCAGTCCTCTCTCGGTATTGCAAGGGTTTGGTGGTAGCTCTATGGGTTCGTCGTGTTCAAGGGTTAGCGGGGATTTTAACTTGACGAGGTCTGCGTTTGTGATCCGCGCGCTGGGAGCAGGGACCACGTATGTAGGGTATGACAAGGATTCCTCAACTTGCGTGGGTGTTCTTGGAGGCTTTGAGGATGAATTGACGTTTGATATGGAGGGGAATGGCGTGGGCGATGTGAATTTGCCGCCCTATGCGAACGATATGTTGGTAGAAGCACAGTCAAGGCATGGTGTTTTTAGCGATGAAATGGTGGTGAAGGCATTTTACACCGCAGAGAAGGCTCATAGAGGGCAGGTAGTTATTTGTCAAATCTTTTGTTTGATTTTTGATATCCTTTCATTATTGTGTTCCGTAAGCAATTACCATGTCTTGTGATCAACTGATGGTTGAATTATTTGACTGTTGAAGGAAGATTCATAAGCTATGCTATTTCTTCTTGTCGATGGGGTTATAATCTTAGATTGTTCTGTGTGTATTTGATGCAGAATCGGGCGAGTGGACACCCATATCTGCAACACTGTGTGGAGACAGCAGCTTTGCTGGCAGATATCGGTGCAAACCCTATGGTTGTCGCCGCTGGTTTATTGCACGATACACTTGACGATTGCTCTATATCTTACGGCGATATTCGTGGCATGTTTGGTGCTGGCGTTGCAGACTTGGTTGAAGGGGTAAGAGACTCTAACCGTTAAAAATTTTCCTCTGTTTGCACTGTGCCTATCTATCCATACAAGTGTATTTACTGCTTATATTTTCGTTAAATCTCAGGTATCTAAGCTGAGCCACCTAAGCAAGCTTGCCCGAGAGAACAACACAGCTAGCAAGACTGATGAGGCCGATCGCCTGCATACCATGTTCCTCGCAATGGCAGATGCCAGGGCGGTACTCATTAAGCTCGCTGATAGGCTGCACAATATGCTGACTTTAGATGCACTTCCTTCGATCAAGCAACAGAGAATCGCTAAGGAAACGTTGGAGATATTTGTCCCTTTGGCCAATAGGTTAGGAATCTTTACGTGGAAAGAGCAGCTGGAAAATCTCTGCTTCAAGTATCTCTACCCAGACCATCATCGAGTACTCTCCAAGCTTTTGAACTCCTACGACGATTCTCTGATAACTTCTTCGTTAGAGAAGCTCGAGGCAGCCTTGAATGATGAAGGAGTTCATTACAGCTGTCTCTCGGGCAGACATAAAAGCCCTTACAGCATTTACACCAAAATGTTAAAGAAGAAGCTGAGCATGGATGAAATCCACGACATTCATGGGCTGAGGCTGATCGTTGAAAATGATGAAGACTGCTATAAAGCACTAGCCGTCGTGCGAAAGCTATGGGGTGAAATTCCCGGGAGGTTCAAGGACTACATTATCCATCCCAAGGTTAACGGGTATGCATGTGATAACCTCAAATTTGAATGAATTTCTACCTTTTATAACTCGATTTTGAAAAAATACTAACACGTTGCATTGCAGATATCAATCTTTACACACTGTAGTCGCCGGCGAGGGCATGGCTCCCCTCGAAGTTCAGATACGAACGAAAGAAATGCACCTACAAGCAGAGTATGGGTTCGCTGCTCACTGGCGATACAAAGAAGGAGAGTGCAAACACTCGTCCTTCGTCCTCCAAATGGTCGAGTGGGCTCGGTGGGTCATATCTTGGCAGTGCGAGGCAATGAGCAGAGACAAGGCACTCGACTCGGTGGGCCCACAGTGCACTTTCCCGACTCACTCCGAAGACTGCACCTTTTCTTGCAAGCCCAACTGTGGCTCAGACGAGCCCGTTTTTGTCATAATGATCGACAACGATAAGGTACATCTTTTCGACCAAATCCCATGATTGCCTGCAATTAAAAACTGGGTTGTAATTTGTTTTTCCCTATTTCTTTTCAGATGTCAGTGCAAGAATTTGCTGCGAATTCGACGGTGATGGATTTGTTGGAGACGACAGGTCGGGGGAGTTCGAGGTGGTTTTCGTATGGGTTTCCGAGGAAGGAAGGGCTGAGGCCGAGGTTGAATTATGAGCCGTTGAGTGATCCTACGTTGAAGCTTAAGATGGGAGATGTGGTTGAGCTGACGCCGGCCATACCTGACAAGAGTTTGACCTCTTACCGTGAGGAGATACAAAGGATGTACGATAGGGGTTTGACGAGTTCGAGGGTGGAGAAGAAGGGTGTTCCTTTGTCTGCTGAAAACGTAGCTGCTGCTGGCGGTTTCAGGAGCTGACCTTTGAGTACCATCAGTGAATGTTGTGTTGTATTCATTCTTTGGTAGGGTACAACTGAAAATATGTGTTGAAAAAATATATGTAAAAGAAAAGAAAAAAAGAAGTGGTGGTTGTTTGTACATATTTTAAGGAATGACTATTAGTGTATTTTATCATCTTATATAATATAGGGAGTGTAAGTAAACAAGAGCTTTTCTCAACAAAGATCAAATACTCTTATACGTTGGAACTGAAAGACTGAAACATAGTACAATGGCGCAATGAAACTGAACTAAGAAAACGCCACGGTTAACACTAACACACAGCGCTCACTCAATCTATATATTACATATCTGTCTTCCACAGCGAACAAAACGATACGGGCTGTCCCTTCCACCACAGCTCGACGGCGCCGGCGCTCTCCTCCACCTTAATCTCCCAATTTCCGTCGTACTTCCTCAGCAGAGCCCTAGCGCCGTCGACGGTGTCCTCCCCAAACGCCTCCCCACTGAATCCGACGGCCCTCATCCTCTCGCACCACTTCTCCTTCCTCTCGTTCATCTCGCCGGCGTTCACCAGCACCGTCGCCGCCTCCGATTCCATCATCTTCCTCTCGTCGCTCTCCCTCCCCTTATACGCCGCGCTCGTCGAGTCCAAGAACCTCCATAGCTGCTCCACCCTCCTCGAAAACCCCACCGCGAAGTCGCCGCTGCAGCCGCCGCAGCTGCAGTCGACGTTGTTCTCGCTCAGAACCACCCCCTTGGGCTGAAGCCCCCTCAGCACCTTCAAGAACTCGGCTCGGTCGTCGTGGCTCAGGCTATGGAGCCTGAACTGAGCGCAGACGACCAGCGTCTCCTCCGGCGACGCGCCGATGGCGCGTGGGCTAAGGTCCATCAGTCGGAACCTCTCCAGCCTTTGGATCTCAAGGTTTATGTTCATATCCTTGGCGAAGGAGAGCAGCTTCGATGCAAAATCGTAGGCGGGCGGGCCGCTTGCAAACGGCCCATCGCCGGAGCTCGGGCCCACCACCGTCAGACGGACCAAAGGAGGCGGCCCGCCGGGCCTCCTCGTCAGTTCTTCCAAAAGGGTCGGCCATTGAACACCGTGCGAAACCCCTATGTCGACGATGTGTAGATTGCCGCCGCCGCCGCCCCTCTGATTATTATTCTGCTGCTGAGATAGAATCTGAAGAATCGACGTATTAGCGACGTTGTTGGGGATTCTAAACCATGGGCTTATATCGTTGAACTTTATCAGCGAATCCCTGAAGAACCTCGGCCCACTCGCAGCAAACCCATCCCCTACGGCCAAGGCGAAGGCCGAGCCACCGCCGGCGCTAGGAGGAGAAAGGTGGTGCTTCAACGCCTCGAGCCCAAGAAAAGCCAGGCGATGGTTGGCATCTCCGTTCAGCGAGCCAAGGTCTTGAAGAACGTAGAAGAAGTGATGAACCCTAGAGCTGTTGCGAGCAGCTATGGCCGCGGCGCAGGGGTTGAGAAGCTGCTCGGCCCACCTTCCCTCTTTGCTGCCGCCGCCGTTATTAATATTACCAGACGAGGATTTCCCACCTTTCTTGTTAGAAGAAGCCTTCCTAGTACTGTTGTTCTTGGTCGTCGTCGTCGTCGTAAGGCTCGATGATTCCTCGGATGATTTCCTCTTCCTGGGCAGATCTTGGAGCTGGGGTTGGCTCGAGTGGGTCGGGTTTGGGTGGTCGATGGCTCGATGACTAGCCGCGGGGAACGAGGCCGGGCTGTGATGGGCTAGCTCGGGCTCGAGGTGGTTCGCCGGGCCTTGGTCGTCGGCCCATATGGTTTCGCCTGTGAAGTCTTCTGTGGTGTCATAGGGATCGTCGAAGAACGTTGGGAAGTACGATATGGAATCTCCAAACCATCCGAGGGTCGGGTCGGCCGGCAGGTTCGGGTCGGGTTCTTCGATCATCTTGGCATTCGAGTAACTGTATTATGATTTTCTTTCTTTCTAAGTTTGTGAGAGAGAGATTGATGGATCATAGACAAGATTAGATCGGACTAATGAGGTTTTATTTGAGGAGACTCTGCGTTTACTGTATATTTTTTTTTTTTAAGTTTGGGATGAAAAGAAGGGGTCAATGAGAGGGGAAAGAGACAATATGGGGCATATTGAAAGGCCTAAGGTGTGCTGTTATTTTGGAAGTTATGGTGGTTTTATTTAAAAGAAGGAACCTTATATTATTGAAAGTCTTCTGCAAGAAAATGGCTTTTGTTTATGGACAATAATATTATTCTCTTTCATTGTTGCATCATGGTTGTTATGTTAGGACCAAGAGGCTAAAGCTTGCAAGCATGGCTGATTTTCTTTCTTTTATATTTTCAATTCGAATTTAACCGAGTAATTCTATGATGAGCTTACGCTGCACTGTTTCGACTCAATCACAAAAGATAATAAATAAATAAATCAGTTGGAACTCTGACTTTCGGGACCAAGTAAATTCCGAGGACTAACGCAAACAACCTTCAATTTTCACACAAAAGAGATTAAGATATATTAATGTGGCCTTGCCAATAGCTTGAGGCCTCAGCACGTCATTGTAGACATGGCTGATTTTAAAACTCATGCTCATCAAAAACATTTTTTTAAACAAACCTACTAAAATATTTTTTTCTCAAGAGTTTGAATTTCAAAGAGACGGCAGGCAAGCCCTCTCATCTTTACGACTTGGGCTTAAAATACGTTTGATGTCTTGAACTTGTCCGTGTGTTGATTCGCGTAGGATGTAATGTAAAAATTGACTCGTAAACAACCTCACTTGTCAGCAGCACAAAACACAATCAATCATTCAGTTATTTTATGCACCAATGTCCTTTTCCATGTCCGTCCTTCGTTATTAAGATTGCGACTTCCATCTTTAAAGCTCCCATCACCACACTCACCGGGCCGGGTCAAAATACGGGTCGAACTACTCGCCACCGAAATCACCCACCATCTTATTAAAAAAAAAAGGCACATTTAACAGTTTGAACAAAGAATCGTTACACATCACTTACGCAGACGACAGAAGAGAAAATTCAAATCAGCAGCAAAAGCAAAACAACGCAAGAACGAAAAACACCGAGCCGATCGAAGCCCTCTCAACCTAGCCCGTCCCCCAAGTACGGCCTTGAGCGCCTTGATAACCTTTGGGTCGAGGAAGGTCGTCTTGGCCACCAAATCCGTCGGCAAATCGTTCGCAAAGAGCGCGAAGTCGAGGATTTGCAGCCCGGGATTCGCGCTGCTGAAGCTCGCGTACGCCACCGCCGTCCTTCCACCACCGTTTATCTGAAAGTGAAGCAGTCCCTGAGGATACACCATGACGTCCCCCTTCACCAACTTCTTCAGATAAACCTCGTTCGCCGAGCTTACAAATCCCGTCACCACCGTTCCCTGAACCACGAGCAGCAGCTCGGTGGCTCCGGGATGGGTGTGCATGGGGACCACCCCGGCTGGAGCCAGGTCGAGCCGGGCTATGGACACGCCCAAACCGTTCACCGCGGGGAACTGAGCCGCGAAGGCAGGGGTCACGGCGGCCTTGATGAGGTTGGTGGTGTTTCCCGCCTTTCGAAAGCCCGTGAATACGAAGTCGTCGGAGGTTAGGTTGGCCGGGCTCTTGCAGGAATAGCCCGAGGGCGTCTCGGGGCCCGCCAGGTCGGCCACGCAGAAGTCTTGGACCGATGCGTGGCAGACGAGGGCGAGGAGGGCGAATGCGAGCAGGAGTGTTTTGATCATCGTTCGTCGAATTTTCTTTTTTTTTTCTCGATGTGTTAGGAGTTGGGAAGTGAGGTCGACTATATAGAGGTTTCGAGTGGCTGTGGTTTTCTATCGCTAGGCGAATCGTGGCCACGAAAAGCTCGACGAGGAAGGAGAGCCACACGCTTGAGCTCGTCAGAGCGAAGGAGATATAAAGCATATGAGGACAAAGCTGCTCTTTTTTTGAGCTCATAAGCCACCGATTAAGCTGATTCGAACAAAGCTGAATTGCTTAGTTAGTACTAAGCTAATAATGAATGCTCTTTTGCAGCGCAAAGGATCGTTATGGAAGGAAAGCATGCATGAGTATTAAGTGTAGTAATTAAACCATTGATTAACTATGACTAGCTGAAAATAGAAAGGTAATTTAGGTGGTCCAAGGCTGCACATGGAAGAAGGAAGTAACGGTCATGGCATAAGAAGACAATGGTGACAGCTCTGAGAATCCAATTAGCTGGCAAACATATAAGATAACTAGAAATCAGTTGAAGAGGTTTCTGTGGAGTTGAGGAGTTGCCTTTTGGCTGAGGTTGTCTAAGGTGGTTGTGGTGGGCAATCATTGATCACAGAAAGGAGAATGTTTCTCTTGTCTTGTTTCAACTTCGAAGGAATACCTTTTTTCTTTTTACTAAAAAAGAAATCATTCTAAAGTAAAGAAGCTCAAGAAGAAGGTGGTCTTAATAATCACCTTACATCTCTGCTATGTGTATAGATTGGTGAATCTATCTATGCTATGCTATGCTATGCTATGTGTGTGCCCATTAATGAATGCATCACACGATTAAGACACCAAGCAACTTTTGTACTAGTGAAAACCTCAGTTATGTTCATCATAAATTCAGAAAATGGCCCAGAATGGGAAGACTATAAAAAAGAAAACAATTTTGATTGAGATTTACCGATAAATAAAGCGCTTTGCCCCACTTCGACGAGCGGAAATACATCATACCTTCTCCACCTCAACCTTCTTTCAATGGGAGAGCACAACAAAAAAAAAAAAAGCAAAAGGCCAATTGCAACGATTGATGGCACTGAATCCATACAATAGAAATTCGTATGCATTGCATTCAGCAATGAACAGGGCTTAGTTCAAAATTCCAACTGCCAAGTGAAAATGTATGAAGATCAACAAAATTAGCAAGGGCTCATTCCAAAAACGTTAATTTTTCGTCCAATTGGAGTGTGTTAGATGTTAAAACCATCAAGAGTTTTTCCCAAAGACTCAACTAAAATCCTTCAACCTCTTCTTAAGCATATCCATCGACTTCTTTCTCGCGCTCTGCTTCGAAGCCCTATTCGAAAGGCTTCCAAAGATCCCATCTGCAGAATCCTTAAACTTATCGCAGATCGTCGCCACCTTCTTATAATCCAAAGCGTTGTAATTCTTCTGCCTTATCACCGGGTTCATAAAATTCTCGAGCTGACTGCTCGACAGAAGGTTTATCAATTGCCTCGCTTCGATCATGCAATTACGAAAGCTCCGCTCTTTGTAAATCTCTTGCAAACTCATCGAATGAAACCTCTCGTCAGCGAACGATTCGAGCGCCTTCAAGTCTATGTTAATGCTAGCAACTTCGTTCGCGTTTTGAACCTCTTCACGCCATCGCTGAGAAAAGCGCCGACTATGGAGTTCGATATGTGCTCGAGCGCTCCACTCCCAACTTTATGCAGAGCATCCATCGTTCAGAATCTACTGAGATGTCGAAAGAACAGTGTCGAGATACATCACAACCTCGTTTATGTTCTCGTTCCCATGTGGGTTGGGATCTTCGGACGTCCAATTGACGTTTTCGGTCAGAGCCATGAACTCGTAGAGCTTTGTGTTCACTAACCCCAGCAAAGCAAGGTAAGCAGCGTCCCTCGACGTTTTTAAAACGATCTTAGCCGCTAATCCTCCCTCGGGTCGATCGCTCGATCTCACTGGGATTCCACACTGCTGAGCTGCGTGTTGGACGAAATAATCGCACGCGCGTTCGAGGACTGCTATGTTGGCAGCAATCTGCATGGCTTGGAAAACACCCGTGGCGTTGCTGTGAATCATTTCTAGGATCAATTCGTTTAAGGCGTCGATCAGTAGCTTGTCGAGGTATCTTCTTACGAAGTCGAAGTAGTTCATCTGTGCGCCGTAAGAAAGGTACTTGACCGAGTCCTTGACAAAGGCGCGAACTATTCGACAGCACTCGGGCACCATGAATGAGAAGGGAGCGATGTATGGGAAAGCTGGCATTATCTCCGAGGTTTGAAGAAGGAAGACTAAAACGTTCGACTGGTAATCTGATTCCCATACCATCTGTTCCCACGTGTCGTTCGAAAGTACGTCTGAGATCTTCTGCCTGCACTCGGCTAACAGAAGCTCGTGGTGCTTATCGCGACTGCCGTTTAAGGTTTCAAGAATCGAGCCCACTTCGTAGCCATATTGTCTGAGAGTTGCGCCGAAGAGGGTTAACATAGTCCTTTACAAGGAGGAGATGGCTAGCCGTGTCCACGCGAGAGAATTGCTCTTCTAACACGGATATTACCTTAGCCACAGCTGTTTCCCACATCGTCTCGAGCTCGGTTGGGGACAGCAGCCCACCTGCGGTTCTTAGGACTCGATCTTCGACTATGAAGTAGCCAGCGATGTGGGACAAAAATGCTCGATGGGATTCGAGGAAAGGTTGTCCCGACGACATCTGTAGATCTGATTTCAGCTGCAGCAAACGATTCCTGTAATAATACTCGCGAAACCGTTCTTGGATTCCAAGGGAGCTGTGGATGTAGAGAGCCCTGTAGAGAGGCGTGAGGTCGAATTTAACGACAGAGTCCTCGTCGATCTCTTCGACGTTCAATGCGTAGGTGAAATCTTCTAAGCCCAAACAGCTCTGCTCCTCGGCCTTTCTCTGACGAGAGAGCATGTCTTCGTCTCCCTGCCGTGCAGAAGCAGCTTGTCCGATCGCTGTTTGCCCGATATGCTTTGCAGCGCCTCTGATGTGAACCAGCCACTCGCCGCAAACTCTCTTCTCAACGTGTGCTTTTAGCGAAGGGATTCTCTTGTCTATCAGCATTTGCAGTGCCTTAACTGGGATGTTCTGCAGATACGTCTTTTCGATCAGATCGAGGGCTTTCAAAGCGCGATAGAATCGACCCTCTTTGACGTGGTTATTACACTCCACGCAGAGATGATCCAATGCTTGAATGCAGCTCTTGGACATCTTGTAACCGAATAAGATTCAAGAAACTCCTCGAGTTTCACGAGCAGAGCGCTGCCCACATCTTGTAACCTGAAGTTGTCGCTCGAGAGCTCGCTTTTGAGCTCTTCTGCGTCGACCAATACGCCGCGGAGCTTGTCAACTGCGACGATGAACTCTTGGTAGTGAAGCTTGCACTGTTCCTCGATCTCAAACTCTTTCTTTCGAACTACGTTCTTCAGCTGCTGTAAGAGGGCGTCGTGCTTTCCAGTCTCGAATGCAAGCCTAACAACCATCGGGCCCAAATCCTCGCCATTACTGACCATGGTTGAAAGAACCGAGTCCCCGCCAGCAGTATCACCATTTTCAGCCACAGTTCTCCAACTCTTTGCTTTCGTATTCATCGTTGTCCACAGCTCAAACTCAATCCTTTACAGAGAAACACCACCAATCACTAAATAATACCAAAAACATTTCGATATGTGAAAGGAGCATAACTATTAAAAGAGAGTGAATACAAACGCAATTAAAGGAGACAGATACAGCGACTGAATCAGAGGGCGGTCAGAGGGGTCGACATTGGTATTTTTTTTTAGAAGATTCGTATAAGAGGAAGATGTAACGAAGTGCGATCGTCGCGGAGAAGATTGGAGCAATCGAAGGTTTCGATAATAGAGAAGAGGAGATTAGAAATATTCGAGTTTAATCGAAAAACTTTATTGTAATAGAAAAAATGCAGTCCAGTCCAAAGATGTTTAAAATTAAAAGGGCTCTTCACGTATGTATAATAGTTTTATGGGCTTGGGGATTTATGAATTGGGCTAGCTAGAAATCCCCATAGAGGTGGGTGGACAAAGCTTTTATTTTTATTTATATTTAATTTTTTTCCCTGTAAATGCTTTACAAAAGAATCGTGGTGTAAGAAACATGTTGGACCTCGGATCACTCCCACCTTATTTTGATTCTGTTTTTTCGAAAATTGGACTCTTTCTTTAGTAGCTTTCATTGCTCTTTCTTTACTTTTGATTCTTCTGTGATTGACAATAAAAAGAAAATACCATTGGCGAAATGTGAACAATCGGACAATTGGCTTTGCCTTTTGTCAGAGAACTAAAGCGAAAAAATAAAGACGTTCATCCTTTCATTTTCGTACTGGGACTTGGAAAAAAAAAAGAAATTTGCTTGATCATTCTTGCATTATAACACGCACGCTTTAGTTCCGTTCTTCTTGCAATTTTCTTTTCTTTTTTCCTTGGGATTGCCGAAGCACAAGATATTCCCAACGTTATCTCATGTCCCTTTTTTCCTTTAGCCTCGAAAACTCTTTGTCCAAATTGTTGGATTGAGATATTTTCAAGTTTGAATTGTTTTAGATCGAAAATTCATTTCATTCTTGTAACGTGAAGCTAAATGGGAGTATTGATTTGGGAGTAGGAAAAAAAGTTGGGAGGAGACAACAACTGGGAATCACGTGGGAAGCTGTTTCTTAATTTTAGCACGTATTATAATGTACAACCTTACCTATTTGATCTATTTTCCTAGAACACTTGCATGCTAGATTATTATTATGAAATAAACCCTTGATGTTTCTTGGTCCACTCTTGCATTCGTAGGAGACTGTTAGTTGCGAAACATAATACTTATTTTTCTTTTCATTTATTTGATGTATGTTACACACACACCCACCTGCCAAGAGTAAATAGGTCTTCCCATCTTTTGCTGTCATTCTATTGATTTGAATGGAATCTGAAGTATAGTGCCTAATGACACGGTATGATGCTAAAAGAAAATAATAACACTAGCCTTCTCCAAATATTGTATGTAATGATAATAATAAATAATAGTAATGATAATAGTCTATGTAAAATATAGATGTATGGGTTTCAATAGATACCAAGGAGAGTTGATTTTTATTATTTTTCTTCATCCTCATCATGTAAATCGTTGATTATATTCTTTTCGTGGAATGTCATCAACCATCGCACGTCAAATCCCACTACTCAGAAATGAAATATAAATAAGATGAAAATTTAAGATGAGAGAGCCCTCGAGTGCAATCATACTATGAATAATTTCTCGCAGTAAATTCGGTTTTTCCTTGTCCCACATTTATATTATCTTACATTTTTCTCTTTTTTTTGGTTGTCCACTTTGAAGCAACTTAGTCAGCGAGGGGATCCAAGTTAAAGCATAAACACACTTGAGCTATAAAAAAATATACGTGCATGCATGTATAGTGTATAGAAATAGTATATATTTATCTATATGTAAGTAACCATGTATCGATTCGTGTGAATTCTTTAATATAGGCTAAATCCGAAAGAGATATATACGTGATCAAGATAAAGATAAGCACAATATCTAACAAAGATTAGATGGGATTTATTACAAAAGGTGCCGTGATTTTATTAAGCATGTATACTTTTTTGGATTTCCCTTTTAATTACATGTTAGAAAGTGATACTCTTATGGCTTTCTAACTTTCTTCCACTTGCATTGCACGTGCAGTGGCCTTCCCACGTATCACTACCACCATTAATTTTTTATGATTGTTATTATTACAATTATTAATTAGTAAAAATACTTACTCCCCATTAGAGGGATCCCCTACCATAAGTGACAGCTATAAATCAAATGTAATTAAAAATTTGATTTATTATTTCCTACGACAACTCCACCGTATAAAGCATAGCTACCACCGTGTAGAGTTTCAAACAAGAACATAATCTCTCTCTCTCCCTCTCTCTCTCTCTCTCTCTCTCCCTCTCTCCCCCAAGACTTTTATTATATGTATGTATATATCTTCTCTGTTTCAAGAGCTCTTTCGATATCGTTTTCATAATAATTCTATCTGAGAAAAAATGGCGGATATTTATTTTAGTAGCAGAAGTGCTACTTACTCTTCTAATTACTACCCTTCGTTCTCCTCCTCACTCCTCGACTCAATCTACCGATCCATCGAGGTAGAAACGCCTACTGATCATAACAGTTTCAACGGCCCTCCGCCGAGGACGACGACTCCGGCGATCGACTTTGCGGCGAGCCATCAACGGCGAGCTCCTCGCATGATCGACGCGGCGGCGGCGCCTACGTTTCAGAGGAACAAAAAGAAGGCGGGCGAAGAAGACGAAGAAAACAAACACCACCCATCTGTTCTCAAAGTCAAAACTGCGTGCTGGGAAGCTCCGCGACCCGACCCGGAAAATAGACCCGACCCGGCTCGGATCGGTCAGCACCCGAATAAGCAAGAGGGTGGGCTGTTGAAGACGAAGTCTAGGGCGCTGAAGATGTACGGAGATTTGAAGAAGGCTAAGCAGCCTATTTCTCCAGGCAAAAAGCTTGCTGGGTTTTTGAACTCTCTCTTCAACAATGGCGGAAACGGCTTAAAGAAGGGGAGCAGTAAAGTCGCTTCTCCCAAAGACGACTACACGCCATCGACGAAATCAACTGCTACGACGTCATCTTCTGCGTGTTCTTCGGCGTCGTCGTTTTCGAGGTCGTGCCTCAGCAAAACTTCGTCTTCCACCAGAAAATCCGCCGCCTCCGCCGGCTTCGTCGGCGCAAAGAGGTCGGTGAAGTTCTCTTCCGTCAGCATGATCGTAGGCGGCGGCGAGGACGATTCTCGCCGGAAAACACAGTCGGCTGCAGAAGCGAACGAGGCTATTAGCAGAATCAACGAGGAAATCATGGTTCGCGTGATGGAGAAGAACCGTCGCGCCGAGGAAGACGCCGCCGTGGATTTCCTGAGAAGTTACCAGAAATCTCAGAATTACGACGATGATTGCGCGAGCTACGCAAGCTCGGATCTGTTCGAATTGGATAATCTATCTTCGATTGGATTAATGGAGAGGGGCTACGATGATGATGAATTGCCAGTCTATGAATCGACCCATCTGCAGAAGAACAATCGAGGAGGGACGGCGGCGACGGCGACGGCGATGGTCGTTTGAGCGGTTGATCATCATGAGCTATTTAATTAAAATATTAATATTGTATTTTGATGATTAATTGGTTAGCTGTCGGATAATTAACGGTTTAATTTGGATTAATCTTACTAGTGTGCATTATTTGTGCTGATTAATTTGTTTCTTTCATCGATTAATATTAATTAACCTGTATAACGAATATATTATTACATAAATTGAGAACTTAAGTGAAATTAGAGAAGTATGATTATGAGTAAAGGTAAAAAGTGATCCACACTCTACAATGATGGAAAGGTAAAAAGCAAAAGGCAAAATCTTGTCCGTAACCAAATTAAATCAAATTCACTTTTAACTTTTCTCTTGAATTGTGGGGTAGGTTTTTCTATCATTTTTTAATTTTTTTTATCAAATAACTGGTATTCAACGTGTGTATTTTGATACAAATTTTTATATACATCGAAAGGAAATTAAGATAAAAAATCATGTGTGGCGTTAAACTTCGATGTATTTTTATTGAATTTATGTAGGTTGATCAATATTTTATTTACTTAAAATAAAGTTCAATTGCAGACGTTGCTGTTTGTCTTTGAGAGCTTGATGATGATTAGGACTAGGCGAAGGCTAAAAAATGTTCTATGATTATAATTAAACTCGAGGAGACTAGAGTGAAGAAAGCTAGGATAAATGGTCTCCTAATAAATTACATAATAAAGCCTAATCTACATATGTAGGCTTACTGCAAATGGTGTAAGATACTAAGATATGCTCGTTGAAGTTGGTGTTGGAGACTTGGAGTACGATGTTAGATTCAATTCAAACTGCATTATTTAATATATTAATTCTAAGATTATGTAATTATGTTTTTAGTTAGCTAATGCTTAAATTGCGCGTGCGACGTACAAATCTTTTTAACATTAAATAATGAATCGCCATTGCTTTGCCAACACTCCTCTTTGCATTCACATTGTGATTCTTCAATGTTCGTTTAGTTTTTGTTACATAATTTAACATATTAGTTTATATTATTTCGACCCGCATCTTATAGCGTGGTTACACCATTCTTAAAATTTAAAT
The DNA here is from genome assembly GCA_027422505.1 of Craterostigma plantagineum. NCBI lineage: Eukaryota > Viridiplantae > Streptophyta > Magnoliopsida > Lamiales > Linderniaceae > Craterostigma > Craterostigma plantagineum. Next base: position 33,606,170 of record JAPQWV010000002.1, on the reverse strand, counting down.
AGTAGTATTACTATTATATAAATGAATAATTGGCCAATAGAAAAAAGTAAGTAAAAATAAATGATTTTTTCGCCTTTATATTTGAATAGTGTGTGACAATTCAAAACTGATTATTATAGGGAGAACTGAAGTGATATAAATGTTAGCCTTAGTGGAGAGGAATTAATCGCAATCCTATTTAGTGTTGACTTATGCATATCACGTAATCATGAGGATAACCTTTCCCACACAAAATAACTATTTTAATAATTATAATAAATATATCGTCTTAACTCTTAATGGATCTCCGAGTCATGTGAAGCTGTAAAATGATTGAAGTGCATTCTTTTATTTGATAGTTATGAATGCGGAAATGATAATTTTTGGGAATTACTATTTACCGCCCCCTTTTTACTTGTTACCGCCCCCTAAAGGGCTGGAAAAAGACGATTTTGCCCTTATGATTTTTAAATTAATTTAAAAAGAGAAAATTATAATAAACAATAAAAATATCTATTTAAAGCTCTCTCCAGACAACACTTTTCAAATCACATATCGAAAATCAGAGAAAAAAAAAAAATACTGAAATCGCAATGGATCCCGACAGGGACTAGGAAAGGGAAAGGGCCTATTTTCACGACTGATAAGCCAAATTAACGTAAAACATTGTTCGAATTTCAACTCGACCAAAAGAAAAAAAAAATTCGACCGAAATCAATTTTCGGTCGGTACAGTAGTGACCGAAATCAATTTTCGGTCTATACAGTAGTGACCGAAATCAATTTTCGGTCGGTACTGTAACGACCGAAAATCGATTTCGGTCAGTAACAGTACTGACCGAAAATTGATTTCGGTCGGTACAGTAGTGACCGAAATCAGTTTTCGGTCGGTACTGCACCGACCGAAATCAATTTTCGGTCGTTACAGTACTGACCGAAAATTGATTTCGGTCACTACTGTACCGGCCGAAATCAATTTTCAGTCAGTACTATATTGACCGAAATCGATTTTCGGTCATTACAGTACTGACCGAAATCAATTTTCGGTCAGTACTGTAACGACCGAAAATTGATTTCGGTCGAATTTTTTTTTGCGGTGATTTTTGACCGAATTGTGTGTTTAATTTAATCTTTTTCATCAACAAATATGTATTTGAACCAACATTGAATCATTTACCATTACGAGCATTTCCAACAACCTTTGCATGGAGAGTAAATTTAAATATATATCATGTCATCATCCCTTTCTTACAACTAGTTTCTCATCAGCAACAACTATAAGGCATTTATATTAAAATAATAAACCGAGTTGTATCAATCACTTGCGAATTCGTGGTGAGTCCATAGCTGGTATTGTTACATACCAACCGTACAAAATTAAATCGGGGGTTTCCAATTATTTGGCCAAGTTTCAATTATTTTATATATTTTTTCACGTAATTATTAAAATAGTAGGTGAACTTATCCTCGAGATTGTCCAAGTAAAAAGGGTGCAAACGGGGTCGAACAACACATAGTACAGTATATCATATAAATAAATAACCATACATATAGTTTTTTTTATTTATTTCTGTTTATTGTGTGCCAATAATTCCGTACATGGTTCAGTAACATTTAATGCAGATATAGCTTTCAATTATTTTTTTTCTTCAAAATAGTCAGATTTAATAGCAAGGAAATTAATGTCGGGCCCACACGAGTCTGGCAACCTCAATGCATAAGCCCGTTTTTATTCGGGCCACGTGATGAGTTGGCCCATACTGTCTCGCGTGTGTGCATGCAGCTAAGCTATGCACGTGCATGCGTTTAATGCAAATTGGGTCCACACGTGCCAACTTTATTTTCTCTACTTTTTTTTTTTTTCTGATTCGCCGGCTTGAAGAGGACGGAATGTAATTTTTGTTTTTAAATACAGGTTATTTCCTAATTTTAAGATAAAACATATTAATATTTCCAGTTTATCAGTTATCTTAAATAGAAATTGCTAAATTTAAGATAATATAATTAATTAAGAATATAATTGAGGTTTTACTTTGTTTCTTAATAGGAGTAAATTTCTTAAACCACATGTATTTAGGAACAGAGCGACTCGTATTTGGTAAACGAAAAACCCGGTTGATGTGGATCTTTTTTTTTCCAAAAAATAAAATAAAATAATAATCATTAGATACTAATTGCTGTTTAATATGCTTATATAACAATTATGCTTATGAACTATATTTATGGTGACATCCGACGCAATTTGAAAAGGAGAAAGAAAAGAAGGATAATATTAGATGGTGAAATGTAAGTGACAAAGCAGCTTTAGGAAAAGCATCCAAGTAAACAAAGTCGAGAATAATATTCTTGGTGATCCCGATAATAAATAATACTATATATTCTTTTTTCCCTAAATAAAGAACGAGTTCATTCATTTTCATCTTTGTAATTTTAGCATCTTCTATTTTATAAACGGCTCGTAATAACCCAAATGTTCTTCTTCTTTTTTTTTTTTTTTTTTCTTTTTTTTCAAATAGATGGAGACATCGAAAAACTCATTCATTAAGTGCAACTATGTAAGCATACAATTATCGTGAATATGATGGATCTGACATAGGGGAAAATTTTTGATAACGAGTCATTTTCACGAATTAATTATCAATGCAGAAGACTGCGCGGAATTTAATACAAGAAATAGGTAAAAAAAAAAAAAGAAATTAAAAGCACGCTTTCGTTAGAGCATTATTTTTAAATTTTATTACATTTAAAACCTGCCGTACTAGGGGTGTTCAAATGTCGGTTAACCGACCGAGTTTCGGTTCGTACCGAATACCGAACCGAAAAAGTTTGGTTCGGTATTCGGTTTTCATTTTAATAACCGAATAAAATTCGGTTCGGTTTCGGTTTATTACCCCGGTAAACCGAACCGAACCGAAAAACCGAACTCTAATTTTTTTTTATTTTTTATATATATATCATATAAAATATATAATGATATATATGTCTTATATTAATAATATATCCACCATATTTAATAAAATAGAAAAACATTCGAAAATTTATATAAATATATATATGATGATATATATTTATAATATAAAATATTTAATAAAGTATGAAAATAATGAGGTAAATTAAAATTTTATACAAATATATATGATAAAATATATTTATAAGATAGATAATATTACTTTTTATTTTTTTTTATTAAAATTCGGTTTTTCGGTCGATTAACCGAACCGAACCGAAGAAAAGTTCGGTAAAACCGAAACCGAACCGAAATATTTCGGTTCGGTTTTCGGTTTATAAAATCCTTGAACCGAACTTTCGGTTAACCGAAAGTTCGTTTCGGTTATAACCGAATGAACACCCCTAGCCTTCACTTTGTAGCTGGGCTAATAGTATGGTCTAAGCCCATCTAATATGTGTCGGGCCAATTTATCTAAAAATACAGGATAAAATAATATTATGTATTGCTGTTGGATAAATAAATAAATAGCCCGTTAATATAGTGCAACCTCTTTATTTTTCCTGGGCGCAAACCTGAGATAATTAGGGGTGGGCGCAGTTCGGTATTCGGTATATAAGTTTTAAATTTCGGTATTTCGGTTCGGTACAATTTTTTGGTTCGGTATTTTCGGTATTCCGACTTACCGAATTTAGAATAACATTTATTAAATTTACCGATTACATGACACAGCCCAATAAATATATTTAATACACAGCCCACTAGTCAATTTACCGAAATGGACCCAGATAATAATTATAATATATTTAATACAACCCACTAGTCAATTTAGGGTTCTTAATCGTCTTCCTCAGCCAATCGCTTGGGAAAAAAATAATCTTCTTCCTCAGTTCCTCTACGAACCTTCTCAAAAAAAAAATACAAAATAAAATCGATGTCGACGCCACCAACCACCCGTGTAGCCTTACCGCCGGGGGATCAATCGAACAGCAAGAGAGAGCGAACAGATTGCAGTGATTCGAGATGAGTTTAGCCGCAGATTCACCTGTAGCTTCGTCAAGTAGTGAAGACTTTGCTCCTGGTGGTTTTTCCTACCACGAGACCATCTCGTTCCCGGTGGAGAGCAGTTGAGTTCAGGCAAATTCAATTTTTTTCTTAGAATTGCGGTATTTCAGTAGATAACCGAAAAAAATTTCGGTTTGGGTTCGGTTCGATATTCGGTTCTTCAAACCAACCGAAATTTCGGTTCGATCCCTAGAGATAATATGTTACTAATAATATTACAATCCATTTTATGTGCTTTTCTATTAAAAAGCAAACACAGCCTATATGTAAGAATCAGAATTCATCATCGGGTCCATTAGTAATTAGTCATGTTGGGCCTCGATATGAAATAATCAAGCGGGCCTTTTATGGGCCTTTTAGCTACGGCCCAAAACCCAATCTAAACAATAGCTCATATTAATTGATGTTCAAAAAATCTCTATTCTTGTGGATTTCTGCAGCTTTTAACCATAGCTCATATTGGACCATATTTGTTTTTGGACACATAACACAAATGATTTCAATTTTTACTATCATAGGCCAGGAGATCAATCGTTTACTTGTAAATACCCGTTTGGTAAAAACTTAGGTAATTAAACCCTATAATTAAAACTTGTAAATACCCTAAAACCACGTAAATCCAATTTGGATAAAAACGTTAATTTAGTACTCTGTGAGGATTTTTATATGTAGGTACCTAATAGAATAAATTTTTTGCACACAGGTACCAGATTCGCCACAAGTACGCCGTATTAGCACATTTAGGTACCCTATAGCATCGTATTGTGATACGTAATACGTTGAGAAAATGGTACGTCGTATCAGCACATTAGGTACCATATAGCAACCGTATATGGTACGTATAAAGGCGTGACATGGTACGCTCATAGAAAGGTACGGTCTCTACACATAAACTGGTACAAACAGTAAACCGAGTTCCTATCTGTAAAATTTTCTAACATGGTTACTGATTTGTAACGTTTTTTTATTCGAGTAGTTATTTATCTATAGATTACACACTCTTTCTTTTTTTACCTAGGTTTTTACACGCTCGCTGATCAGTCACTATTCGTTCAAATCGCAGCAATCAATGGCACAGCGAAGCTCTCATCAGCCCCAAGGAGGAGGATCGGAACGACTCTTCGCCTCTTGCGAAGTGGTTTTCGATAGCTTCAACTCCATGGATCGTCTTCTTCAAGACAACAACAACAACCTCCTTTCAGGCTTCTTCGAAAGGCCAGCCCCTATTCAGCAAAGGGGCGACGTCTTCCCCTCAATCCAAGTACTCGACGTCGCCGCCCAACAACCTCAATCGGCGTCGGCCAAGACGGCCGCCCTCTGCCTGGGCGTATTGCAGAAGCTTGACTACAGTTTAACCCAATGCCAAGCCCTAATATTGGCTCCAACCCATTACCTAGCTACTCATCTCCGTAATTCCATGATGTTCCTTAGAGTATTCGCCGGCCTCAAAGTCCACGCCTGCGTCGGTGGGACCGACGTCGGAGAGGACCAGCGTATCCTCGCCGGCGGGGTCCACGTCGTCGTGGGCACGCCCGGCCGTGTCCTTGACATGCTGCGCAGACAGTATCTCCGTTCTGACCGCATCAAAGTGCTTGTCTTGGAAAAGGCGGAAGGGTTGTTGGTCCGAAGCTTCAAGGAACAGGTTTTCAATTCATTCATTGCTGCAAATCCTTTTTGCTACTGTTTGTATTGTATGTTTGTTTCCTTTAAGATTCGATTTTTTCCCCAGATTCTGAACATCTTTCGCCTGGTTCCAAGAGTAGAAGCTCGGTTTTTCTGCACAATGATGACCTCCGAAGCCTTAGAAATCATCGGCAAGTTCGTAAGCAAGCCCGTCAGAATCATGGCGACAGAGGACGAGCTCTTCCTCGTGGGAATGAAGCAGTTCTACGTCAGCGTTGAGAAGGAAGAGTCGAAGCTCGAAACCCTATTCGATCTCTACGAAACCCTAGACGCAACAACAACACAGAGATCAATTATCTTTGCCAACACAAGAAAAGAGGTCGAGTGGCTCGCCGACAAGATGACGAGCCGTGGCTTCGCCGTCTCGGCCGTTCACGAGGACGCGGGCCAGAATTCCCGGGTCGGGTCGTCGCGGGTTGTTATTACGACTTACGATTTGGCCCATCGTATTGATGTTTCGCAGGCGACGGCGTTGTCCCTCGTCGTTAACTATGACGTCCCTAACAAGCCTGCGAGCTATTTCTATCATATTGGGAGGTTTTGTAAGAAAGGTACGGCGATTAGTTTCTTGACGGCGGAGGAGGATGAGAGTAAGTTTAAGGACGTTCAGAAGTTTTACGAAGGTGCGTTTAAGAGGTTTCCGATTGATCTTTCTGGTTTTTTTTGAGGTCTAGGAGCTGTTTTTTCATCCCTTTGAAGTGAAAGTTGTTTATATCTCGTTTTCTTTAGGCTTTCTTTTTCCTTTTTCTTTGCTTGTGAGCTTTTGTTCTCTCTCGGATCATGTGTTACCGAAGAAATTTCGTTGGACTATTTAGACTGTGTAGTTATGGATTGTGAAATGCAAGCTATGGTATCGAAAAGAAAAAGAAGTGAAAGTTGCCTGCTTTTTACCCTATTGAGTGTCGGATTGTTACCAAGAAGGAATCTTTTGGCAAAGTTTTAGTTCGCTGTAATTTTTTTGATGGAATGAAAGGCAAAGCTATTATCGTTAGAGATATGGATTTAATGAAATATTGTAAGAACTGAGCTCGAGACGTACTTATATGATTGTGTAATTAAATTTGAAACCACAACCCAATTCAAAAAATGACTTAATTATTGATGAATGGGAATTAAAGGAGGCATACAGTACAATACGCTCCACAGTAGTACTGTCATAACATTACATCTTCTTCAAGCCTAACCAAAACTAGAGAATGAAACATCTGTAACTTAAATTGCTCACCATCTTCTTATTGGAGATTCAAGTCTAAACAACAAACAGAACATCAAAATACAAATACCTTTTTTTTTTTTTTATTTGGAAGATTCAGACAAAGTGTTGTTGTTACGATCTTGCTGCTTTGGTCCGGAGACAGCTGCAGTTGCAGCTGCAGTCACGGCGGCGGCTGCAGCACCGAGCTTTACGCCGCCGGCAGCTTTCATTGCACCGCCGATCTTAGCAAAGGCAGCAATTCCACCCACGAGCATGGCCCTTAATGCAACAGTAGGCTTTATCGACATGATGTGACTTTGAGTGCCTGACGTTTTTGAGAAAAAATGATCATCCCACATTGACAAGAATATCTCATTCAGTACAGAAATCAAAGAGAGCAAGCACACAAATTTGAAAACGGGTTCTAGTCTAGAATGGAAACCTCTAATTTTAATTGTAGTTACACATCAGAGTTTCGATATAACATATAAGATGGGGTCATCATCTTGAATATCAAATGTCATGCATGGTGTTGAGATAAAAATTACCATGATACTTACTATTATTCCCAGGGAAGAGATGATTCATATCATATCATATGAAAATGCAACTATATGTTGGATTTATGCACCGAACATTATCACATGGTTAAAAATATCAAGGCTTATGAGCAATATTTAACCATCCGTAGAGCAGTCTATTAGCATAGTTTAAAGGGCCAAGTGATGCACAGGCATTCGGCAAATAGAAAACCTCAAAGACCTCTGTGGATGTTCCCTTAACATTATAAACCACATAACAAATTCAGACAACGCAGCGCAAATCAGACTGTAGCTATGCCCAACCTCATAATGATATTAATCCTAAAATAACTATCCCCAACCTCCATTTTCTCGGCATGATATGAATCCTGAAACTGATTTAATGAGCAAATGGAAACACCGACTGGAGTTATATACATAAGGCTATACAATGATTCATGTAAATTATCACGAAAAGAAGACTTAAATATCGACGAATGAACAGAAAGCATAATTCCTCATTCATTTCCCAACAAACACCAACATTACGATCCCTCGTCAAGCAAATTCCAACAGAAGAAGAAGGAAAAGGAAAGATAAACAAAGATAGCTGCTGAAGCACATAAGGAATCAAACAGCACCGTGAAACTAGAGATTATTCAAGGAACAGCTATCGCTATGCAATTGGCATGTATCCATCAATTCAATTCAATTCAATTTAACAAGAAAACAAAACAGGAACCTGCGACTCCAAACTTGGGAAATCCGCAACTGATTTGAACGAACTGTTTAATTGTGTTTCCAATTCTTCTGCCAAGGAACAACGCACGTTTGCTTTGCTTGGCTTTTCTTTTCTTTTTTAGTAAGAGAGAGTCGCTGCGCTGCCAAGATCAGCGTGCGCAAATGGGCCGACCACATGGCCCAATATCATAATGCGATTTTTCGTGTTAAAAAATATTCCACCTCACATTTATAGCCCAAAGATACACACATCCCCCCCATTCAATATTTCAGATTGGCTATTATTTCGAACCACACCAACCTATTCTATTATATTAAGGGTGGGGTTAGGATAAACCGTCAATTGATCTGTCTAAATCAATGTTTTAAAAGCGTATTGTGCACAGCTTAGCGTTTTAGTGCCGATAGCGCGTAGCGTAAAAAGCGCAGCGTATTGTCGGGGTATTTCGAGCTGAGCCACTTATGATAACCAAGAAATATAATAACGACGAACGAAGTGAAAGAAATGATTTTAACAAGGTATATAAGTCTAAATCTAATTAGTTATATATCACACAAAAGAAATATATTAATATTAACAAAGTTTCATGAAAATTATATTTAAATGTTATTTATTATATATCTATATTTGGCATTTAACGGGCGTTCAACAATATTGACATAACTACTAAATATTTGAATCTTTTAAAAATGATTTTAGTAGATAACGAAAAATATAAGATATGCATGTCATTTTAATCGTTGTTAAACTTTGTAATTTAGACGCAAAAAAGACTCGGATTCTTAAGAACCCAACGGGGATATTATTGATTACTGGATCTCCCCAAACCAAAACAAAGAATAAATTAGATAAATTTATTTATTTTTATAATGAAAAATTACATTAAATAACTGACTTTTTATGATCGGGTGGAACTACTAATAAGTTTGAAAATTGAAGAACTAAACTAAAATATGTTTGTCAGATGTCGGTCTCTCGTAACTTCTCTCTTTCACTTAATATTAGTATAGTTCAGTCCGTACACTATCCTTTTTACACGTCGTAGCGTTTTGAAAAAAATTTGCGCTAATGCGCGCGTTGGAGCGCGCGACGCGACGCTTTTAAAAACACTGGTCTAAATTGATCAATCATATTTTTCTACATATATTAAAAAAATAAGAAGTCTTATTAAGCCACGTACTAACCTCATACTCTATTATTAGTATATTACTTATTATAATTATCTAATAATAATCAACTTTATTTTATTGCTTACACGTAGACCGTGCCAGAAATACTAGTATTGTTTAAGGTTCTGAAAAACCAATGGGTATCGAGACTCCCATTACTATATTGATATATGGTGTCCGTGAACTTTCTAAATGATTGAGATAAAATGATATTCTCAACTCTAAATGAAAACAACAATGTTACAGTTGCTGAAGAGAAGAAAATAAATCACAGTCAAGAATCAACTATTACAATGTGTGCATAAATCTACTTAGTAGTAAGAGTAGAGAAGGTCATTGCATCATATCTGGGACGAGACTTTTTGATGGATTATGCTCTCCTTGAGCATCAAAAACGGTTGCCTCAGTAGTAGTCAACAGCAGTGACACACTGAAAGTACAAAAGTTCTTTTAGTTGGGCGAAGAGAAGAAATGAAAAGAAAAAACCGAGCAGACGTAATATAAATCATCATCATCGTCACCTTGCTGCATCTAACAAAGCTGTCCGTATAACTTTGACGGGGTCTATAATTCCAGCCTTCACCATGTTAACATACTGACCTGTGTTGGTTGTTGACACAGATAGTGAGTGATCAGATAGATGCCTTTCAAGAAGGCAAAAACGCAGACAAATTCGCAAATACGACGAGTTTTAACAAGAAACTATATATGGTTTGAACGTGAGGGAGTATGCTACCTTTAGCAGCATCATAGCCCAAATTTAAGTCGTCTTGCTCCAATAGCTTGCCGACTACTATCGCCCCATCGACGCCTGCATTGGAGGCTATTGTGAAAGTAGGTGCCTGTTTTTCCCCACAAAAAAGAAATAAAAAAAAAAAGATAAAAACAAAAAATCAGTGCCCAAGTTGTGAGGCAAAAATACATCTGAAGCACGCATATGGGGGAGTGGAGGAGTAACATACCTTAAGGGCATTCTCAATTATCTGAACTCCTCTTTTTTGGTCCTCGTTTGCTGTTTTAACTTCTTTAAGACTTCTCGAAGCATACAAAAGAGCCACACCTCCACCTGCAAAAAAATGCCACGCCTTGTTCATTGCAATATACCAGATTAAAGAGAAACTTTCTTCCTTGAAGATCTTGTTAGTCCTAGATGCAGGGTTTTTCAGATACAATCCTCCATCTATTGATGACTCTACACCTCTAGAGAAAAAGTCGATTTTGTTCAATAAAGCTACTACACACTTTCCTCCTATTCAAATATCTACATAGAGGCTATAGCCATGGTTTTACCATCAGAAGAGAATCGGGATTTTACCTGGAACAATGCCCTCTTCCACGGCAGCTCTAGTTGCATTTAAAGCATCTGTAACTCTATCTTTCCTTTCTCCAACTTCTGCTTCACTAGCACCTCCCACCTTTTTTAAGGAAAAAACACAAATTCAATATGACCAAAGGCGAGAAGGCCGTGATATGCATCTTCAATTTATTATGATTAACGGTATACCTTAAAAACAGCCACGCCGCCAGATAATTTAGATAATCGTTCTTGCGCTTTCTCCTTATCAAACAATGCATCGCTCGTCTTAATGGCAGTTCTTAGCTGTAGAGTCATAGAAATGGATCAAACAACATAACATCTGGATTATAGGGACAGAAAAGATTGATATGATGTTACAATTCATTATTCAATCACCTCTTCACATCTTTCCTCAATCGACTTTTTATCTCCAGCCCCGTGTAGAATTACAGTATCGTCAACAGATATTGTAACCTGGATAAAATAAACAGAGATTAGTTAGAACAGAACTAGGCATACACAGATGGCACATATAGTACTAAATTATATAAACCTTTTTCGCAGATCCAAGCATGCCAATCTCAACTTTATCAAGACTTGTCCCATGTTCTCCACTAATCACCTCCCCTCCAGTGAGAATAGCAAGATCTTCGAGATTTGCTCTTCTGTTATCCCCAAAACCAGGAGCTTTCACAGCACAAACCTATACATGGAAATATTACAGTTCAGTCTTCAGGGTCTAAAGGTCGACACTGTTTTTGAGTTTCAAATTAGCCAATTGACAGAAACAAAGTATTACCTTTAATCCTGCACGATGCTTGTTGATTATAAGCATCGTGAGTAACTCACTTTCCACGTCTTCTGAAACTATTAGCAAAGGACGATTTCTCTTTGAGAAGAAATGCCAAGAAGGAAGCTATCAGTCATAATTTCCAAAACAACCATAACACTTTCCACACAAGTCAACTTCAAATGAAAATCAGTTACCTTCATTGAAATCTCCAAAACCCTCACTAGGGAATTCGTGTCTGAAATCTTTTTCTCGTGAATAAGTATCAACGGATGATCAAGTTCCTAATTACATCGAATAGAGCCATTTAAGTATCTAAGAACTTGAAAATCAATGTATTTACTACACTGAGAAAACGCTAATAGACATAGATGCTTTTCATCAACAAAATAGGGAGTTAGAAAATACGTACACACTTCTGAGTCTTCACATCTGTAACAAAATAAGGAGAAATGTAACCACGGTTCAGCTTCATCCCCTCCACCACTTCCAACTCATTATCCAATGTATTTCCATCCTGCATAATAATCGATTAATACATCTTATTAATAACTTACATAAGATAGCAAACTCCACATGAAGATTTACTCACAGCCACAGTAATGACTCCTTCTTTGCCAACTTTCTCCATGGCTCGTGCTAGAAGTTCGCCGATCTCACGTTCACCATTTGCAGAGACCGTAGCCACCTATAATTAAGATACATCAGTTAGCGAAATAGACAAGGGAATAACCTTTTGCAATGAGCTTCGTTATGTACATTTGCAACCATATGAAAAACTCATAATTCAATGCAAAACTTCGTGCTATCTCGTAATTCATTTCATAGAACAAAATGATTTGGTTACACTGTAAGAAGACATATGTTGAACATCACGGACATTCTTCAAATATTAATTTTTGTGGCTATCATTCAATACATGAGCTTGAAGGAGGGAAGATTTCATTATTTCAGCGCTAATCTGTAAAAGGTGTCACACTTTTACCTGCATAATCTCTTCAGGTGTACTAATCAAGAGTGCTTTACTCTTTAAATCGGCAATAACAGCGTCAACGGCCATATTTATACCATGCCGTAAGTCCATCACATTAACTCCCGCAGCAACTGACTTGCAACCTTCTTTGAATATTGCCTGAGTAAGAACCGTAGCACACGTTGTACCTACATCAGTAACAGATTCAGGTGAGATATCACACTTGAGACTTACAGGCAGGATTAGTGGAGATAGATATAGAACCAACAGAATTACCATCACCAGCAACATCGTTTGTTGCTTTTGCTACTTGCTTTATAAGATTTGCCCCGATATCCTTTCCCTTATCCGAAAAACTGATGCTTTTGGCTACAGTGACACCATCCTTTGTCACCTTCGGAGACTTCCCGACTTTCTCAATAATTACTGTACGACCCTAAACAAATTCCAAGATTGTCCAATTTACGAAGCGCATCATGTAAGACTCTTAGACGAATAGGAATGAATATAGGACTCACGAGATAAATCAAATTCATGATCTTTCTTCGTAGATCGTTAAAATTCAATTTCACTTTCTCCAGCAATTCACAAGTTGTGGAAATATTAAAATTGAATATACAAGCACCACAAGATAGATAAATGCCAAACCTTTGGTCCCATTGTCACTTTTACAGCCTCAGCAAGCTCATCAACTCCAGCAAGCATTGCAGCACGAGCACCAACCCCAAAATTTACATCCTTAGCAACATAATTTCTGGTAGAAATAATTCTGCTACCAACCTTCACGCCAAGGCAGATAAAATCAGACTTAAAAAACAGCGTTATAAATACCTACAAAACAAGGCAGCTAAAAAAGGACGGAGAATTACCGCATTTCTGGAAGCAGAATGCCTGCACAAACAGCATCACACAAAAAAAGAACAATTTCACACTCATTCCCATATAAACACTGGAGTATAACTCCATCGAATACGATCAATTATGTTAAGGACTTACCTAACTGATGAAGCAATGTAAGCTGCGGCTAGTCTGTACATGGTGGAAATGAACGATCGAAACGAGAAGTGATTGAATAAAGGCGGAGAATTTGGCGAGGGCTGTGAATGCCGTAAACTGGATTGTATTGAATATTAACTTCTAAGAGTGAGCTGAGCTTTCAGGGTTTTTCTAGGGTTCTTCAAGCATTCGCAGTGGAGGCAGTATATATACAGTTGAACTTGAGATAAAGGGGGTAAATGTAATATCAAATATTTGAAGGGTTTAAATAATAAATATCAGTTTGAACTGGTAAATACTAAATATCAGTAGTTTCAGTTACCCATTTACCCGGTAAATATCACCGCGTCAAAAGGAAAAAAAACAGATAGGAAATTACTCATTTAGCCTACCAATAATTTCTAGGTTATTTTTTATTTTTATTTTTTAACGAAAAAGAATGAGTTTCCTTTTTAATTCCGATAAAATTGTCCCCGAAAGCCCTTGCTCAGCTATCGTACGGCGACGACGGACCGATTTGAGGTGTAGTTCTTCAATTTTGTCGATTCCTCCATGTATCTGAGCTTCCATTGTTCTGTGCTGATGATTTTCCAGTTACATTTTTAATTGCATGCTAATCTAGCTGGGAAAACGTATATGGCCCTCACTTGCTGGAAATTTCTCTGGTTCTTCAGATTTATGTGTGTAGATAGTGTCGCTGGGTGAAATCCTCAATCAGTTTTGGGCGAAAGCTTTGTTTCTTGCATCCTCATTTGGTAGAGTACGATCAGGAAATGGAGCTCAGCACTACAGCAAATTCAAGCATAGAACCAAGGGAAGCTATGGAATTCGATACTCACGAAGCAGCTTATGAGTATTACAAAGAGTATGCGAAATCAGCTGGTTTTGGTACTGCCAAATTAAGCAGTCGACGCTCTAGATCGTCAAAAGAATTCATAGACGCGAAATTCTCCTGCATTAGATATGGAAACAAGCAACAATCAGATCACGCTGTTAATCCAAGGCCTTCTCCGAAGATAGGGTGCAAAGCTAGTATGCACGTGAAACGAAGCCCTAATGGGAAATGGTATATCCACAGTTTCGTAAAAGAGCATAACCATGAGCTTTTACCTGATCAAGTCCATTTCTTTAGAAGCCATAGGAATTTGGAGTCTGTTAGTGGTGAGGCTAAGGTTAGGAAGAAGAAATCATCGGCTCCCATGTTGAAACAGTATGATGCATATCAGTTTTCGTATCCGTATTTGGACGATGTGATGCGAAGTCAAAATGATCGAGGGAGATTTTTGAGTTTAGAAGAAGGTGGTGCACAAGCTGTGCTTGAATTCTGTGTTAATATGCACGAGGAGAACCCCAAGTTTTTCTATGCTTTGGACTTCAACGAAATGCATAAACTGAGGAATGTCTTTTGGGTCGATGCTAAAGGAGTGGAAGACTATGCCTACTTTGGCGATGTTGTTTCTTTTGATACAACATATTTTTCGAACAAGTATAAAATCCCTTTGGTTCTTTTTATTGGCGTGACAAACCATGTCCAGCCTACTTTGTTTGGCTGTGGATTAATTGCTGATGAAACGATGTACACATTAGGTTGGGTAATGCAATCTTGGTTATTGGCGATGGGGGGTAAGAGTCCCAAAGTGATACTTACCGATCACAACGAGGCTATTAAAACTGCTGCAAACTTGGTTTTTTCAGGCACTTCACATTTTTTTCACCTCTGGAATGTTCTGGAAAGTGTACCTAGAAGACTCGATTATCTCAGGACATGGCATGATGCTCTCATGGAAAAACTGAATAAATGTATTTCCAGGTCTTTGAACGAAGAACAGTTCGAGAAAAGATGGTGGAAATTAGTCAACCAGTTTAGCCTCAGGGAAGATCAATGGATTCAATCTTTGTACGAAGAAAGAAAGTCTTGGGTCCCTATATTTCTGAAGGACATCTCCTTTGCTGGCTTATTTTCGGCTTCAAGATCTGAAAGCTTCAACTCTTTCTTCGACAGATACATACGCGCCGAGACTTCCTTGAAAGAATTCTTAGGAAAATACACATCGATACTCGAAGAACAATACGAAGAGGAAGCTAAAGCAAATTTCGACACGTGGCATGAAACGCCAGAGCTGAAGTCTCCATCGCCTTTTGAGAAACAAATGCTGCTTGTTTACACACACGAAATCTTCAAAAAGTTCCAAACTGAAACTCTTGGAGCATCAGCTTGTCACTTGAGAAAAGAAAACGGAGACAACTCCTCTCCTCAGTGTTACCTTGTGAAGGATTTGGGTACTAATCAAGAATTTAGGGTGGAGTGGGATGAAGACAAATCAGATATACACTGTTCTTGCCGTATGTTCGAATACAAGGGCTATCTCTGCCGGCATGCCATTGTGGTTCTACAAATGTCAGGAGTTTACAGCATGCCATACAAATACGTACTCCAAAGATGGACTAATGCTGCTAAGAGCAAGATACCTCTCAGCCCAAACTTCGAAGAAGTGCAAGCGAAAATACGACGCTGCAACGATCTCTGTAGAAGAGCCATAATACTGGGTGAAGAGGGCTCATTGTCGCAGCAGAGTTATAACACTGCTTTGGGTTCCATAAACGATGGTCTGAAACAGCTGACAGATGCTAATAAACCCAGCGAATGTGATACGAGGCTCAATACAGCCATTGGCGAGACGCAAACTCCCACCAGTAATGTTTCGAAAAGAGGAAACTGTGAGAAAAACACAGCAAGCAGTTCAACCAAAAAGGCTAAGGTCTTCTTTTTTTTTTTTTCTCTGTCTCTCCATTTTAACCATTAAAGATAACTCAGTGATTGATTGATTATGTGCGTGAAATGTGTATGAGTACAGCAGCTTCAGGCGGAGCCTGAAATTGCGGGGATTGGGATTCAGGCAGTATATAACACGGTACTCCATATGGTTCATTTTCTTGCTCGTAAAATTGTAATGCCCTTACTTAAGTAGTGGCATCTATCAGTCTCTCTCTCTGTGTGTTAGGATATGTCTGGCGTGCTCGATTACAACCCTTCATTGTTCCCGAGATCTCTGACGACTCTGCTGAAAAGCGGTGACATGCCGAGGAGAAGCATCGAGCTTCTCGGCCAGATGTTAGAGGAATAAAGTTAGCATCTCTCCAAGAACAAAAAATGGAGTCTGCTTATTTATATTTGTTGTAAAATGATCATATTGTGTAGGGGTGGGTGGCTAACAGATAGTGCTTCGGTTTTCCGAAGAAGCGTAAGCTTAAATTTTCCACGGTATCTCTCTACTCTGAGATAACAATATTGTGGTAAAAATAATTAATCATGTATACTCTCTTATTTAAGTGTCGGTATAAATTGTAACTTTGCTTTGTCAATTAAAATGACATAAAAATAATAATATTAAATTCAAAGAAAATTATTCACTAATGCATTTTTATATTGTCGAATTTTTAATAATTATTATTTGATAATTAATAAATACATTTATATATTATATAGATACACAATAAGTTAGGCCCCACACAGACACGCCCAGCACTACTTACAGTCACACCAATACACGCAACGTACAACATACATCAGCCCATGCCGATCGTTAATCCTCATATTAATCAATGGGTTTAAAAAAAAAAAGTATATATACAAAAGGAAGTCATTAATCAAATATTTACCAGTCATGGAAACATACACTATATTATTACATAATCACTAACGTTAATTAAGCGTCCAGTTAGACCGTCCCTATCCTGTCCTATCTATTTATATTATTAGGGGATATATCTGATATGTTTATATATATACCGCGCAAATCTAATAATTATTTTGCACAATTGACGCACAAAAAACGCAGGAAGGCAGAAACGGTGGTAACTAAAGAGAAATAAAGAAAGAAAAACTAACCGAAGGCCAATACGAACGAACGATGAACGTCGAAAAAGTTCACCCATCGGCGAAGCCACCAGCGGCCAACGGCGCCGCAGCGAACGGAGGGACCGCCGTGTTTCCAGCAACCAAAGCACAGCTCTACCAACGCCCGGCGTACCGTCCTCAGCCTGCGCCTCGGCGAAAGCCACACAAGCGCGGCTGCTGCTGTGCCTGCTGTCTATGGACTATTCTCCTACTAATTATAATCGGCTTCGTCGCCGCCGTCGCCGGAGCAGCGTTCTACGTCCTATACCGACCTCACCGTCCGTCGTTCGCCGTCACCTCCCTCCACCTCTCGCAGTTCAACCTCACCGACACGGTTTTGAAGTCGGCGTTCAACGTCTCGGTCGCGGCGCGCAACCCTAACTCTAAGATCTCCTTCTTCTACGACGAAGTCTCGGTGCAGATCCTCTCCGACGGCGTCGTAATCGGCAACGGCGCGTTCCCGGCGTTCTCGCAGACTTCGAAGAACACCACGGTGCTGAAGAGCGCGATTTCGAAGTCAAGCAATCCGACGAACGAAGGAATCGACGTGACGGCGCTGAAATCGAGCGTGAAGCGCAGGAGTTTGACGATCGAGATTCAGTTGGACACGAAAGCCAAGGTGAAAATCGGGAAAATGAAGACGAAGAAGCTCGGAATCAGAGTTGTGTGCGAAGGAATGAGGATTACAGTGCCACGCGGCAAAACGTCGAATTCGGCGACGACTTCTTCAAACGTGAAGTGTAAGGCTAATCCAAGGATTAAGATCATAAGATGGGACGTTAATCTCTGAAGTAACAAAAACAGCTTTCCAGTCAAGTCCACCGACAGGTGTGCTGCTGATGATTCTTCTTATTATTTATTTCTTTTTAAAAAAACATTTTTCAGTTTCCATTTTATCTAAAAACTGCGTGTTGGATTTTAAAATTCTTTGGGTGTAAGCTATGATTCTTTTTCCTTTGTTGTTTTCATATCGAATACAAATGAATTGTGTGATCATTTTGAGAGGTGAAATTGGAATGCCGTGAAATGAAAGCGTGTCGGTGGGAAACAAAAAAAGGTGGTTTTTTTTTGGGTATTGGTAGTGGCGACTTGCGTCCCATTCAATTTCAAACATGTTTAAATGAGACAAACCAGCGGGCAGCGTTGGGTTGCTATTTGTTTTTATATTAAATTGAAAAATGGACTGGCTAATAGTAATACTATTGTGTTTGTGATTCATGTCGCTTAATTTGACACCGTTTCTCACTATCATGGTACTTTTGTAATTCAAAATAATTTATTAAGTATTTGCTTTTTCTTTCTCGAATTTGATCAAACTATAATCCAAATTTTGTGTATAGCATGTGAAGATCCTCAGTGTATGTAAGAAGAAGTGATGCATTATTGAAAGCCCAGGTGATATATTAGCTGTCTTCTTGACATGATTGACAAAATTGGTGGTTGGTGTCCCAAACTTAGTCGGGGACCTCAACTTTATGTGGTTAAATAAATACAAAATAGTAATTTTGAAGCAAAAAAAAATAAAAATATTTACATGCTGCAGTTCAGTTGCACGTCTCTATTTCTAGTCCACTCATGATTTGCAAATTTGATTGATCTAAGATTTGATATATAAAAGGAGAATTAGCCATAATGAAGCACTAGTTAGTCCATGCATGATGACTAAGTAAGCATGAGTTGGCCTTTTGTTTCATTTCTTGGAGCAAATTATTGAGAAAAAGGACATATTGAGGCTGAATGGAATATTACCTTAACTAATAAAAAACACGACCAACCACCCACATCCATTTTGTAATTTAAAATATTATTATCTACAAAGAAAACAAACCAAAAAACAAAAATGAGATATCTGACCAAACATGATGATCGCTAATGTACTAGTGGGAAACTCGGAAAGGTTGGCTAACGTAGAGGAAACAATTGTATATATCAAATGGATACTATACTACTAAGTTGTTTCCAGGCGAAAAACAAATATGATGGCTTTACGGGGGAAGGAAATAAAAAAAAAGGAATGTTTAAAAAACCAAAATAATCTCTTAACCGAAGCCCGTCGAATGAACGAAGAGGGGAAGTGTTTTTTTCTGAGAGTGTTGTTCATTGTTGGTGATTATGGCCACCACCAGCTTCTGCTAGTTTCCGAAGGAGGTTTGTCACCGTAGGCAGAAATTTAGTGGATAGCGATAAAATTCCAGGTAGCTGCATTCGACGAATTCAATCAATCATATATCAGATTATATTTCAAAAGTAGCATAGTGTTATCGTTGGCTTAACATAGCTTACCATCCCATTGCGAAATTCGCCGGCTATGTTCAGTTGCACCCAAAGAGCTCTTATGAGCAGAAACACGACGAAAAAGAAGCCAATGTACAGTGGATTCCTATCAAGAAAGAAAAAAAAAACTCGGTGATCAATGATCGTAGGACGAACGCTATAAGCTAGTTAAGAGAAAATATTAGATAGGTAACCTCAAAAGGGTCATGAATTCGTTAAAGCCAAGAACGAGCAGTGCGACGATCGCCCAAGGAGGTGGCAACCAGCTATTGCCTCTCCTGCTAGCCTCCTGCAAATTTACGGAAAAATGAAAAGTCGTGAAGAAATCAGTTACACATATCATTGTACCTTACGATATTCCGCGCGTATAGATATATTATGACCTGAGCAAGAATGGCTTGAGAGACAGTACACTCCGTCTCAGCTCTAAATTGCCTCCACAAACTCTTGCATTGCACTGGCGTTAACAAAGTCTTCGTAGGGGAGACCTTCGTATATGCAGCAGAATTTATGCGCGGAAGTAACTAAAGATATGCTAAGTAAACTTTGTGCTGGTTGATCAAATATTGTAGCACACGGTGGGATTACCAATTACCGTGGATCATATAGTCCTCCACTTGATAACAAAATAGATTTAATGAGTGACTAAAGCGAACTAACGCAACAAAACCAGAAAATAATGCACTATAGTTTGTAAACCAAGTGATGTAGAAAAAATTTCACTCGAATATGAAGGCTCTTTTATTCCACACTTTTTGAAGGGAAAAGAAAGACGGAGAATTACCCCATCCCAGCTGCTTGAAGCAAGAGGATCCACTGAGATACTCCGACCAGTAGAGCCACCAGACGCTTTCTGATCCAAAGAGCAAAAGACAGAGTCTTCTCAATATTATCTGCAGCATCATCTAAACGGATAGCAGCCATTATAGCCAGCAGCTTCAGAGACTGCAAGCGAAAAAGAAAACGCAATTATCCAGAGTCATAAAATCTGTATTCACATGAGTAATCTAAGCAGGCAAAACATACAGCAGCACGAGCATTCCTAGTTATTGTTCGAATGTCTTCTTTCCCTGTCCAGATCCGGGGCATCGAGTCAGCGTCCTGGTTGAACAAAATTGCAAACCTGCATTGGGATATAGATTTGAAGTCAAGTGCATGACAGATATAACGAAATCCATTCAAAGGATTTCGAGTTTCTGATACCAAAGCACATTAGACACCTGTCTTTCATATGTATTATGACCCTTCCAGCTTCTTCTTTCGCCTTTGCTTCGACTATGCCTCTTCCATAGTCCTTTATGTTGGACAGCATCTTCGAGTTGGTCGAATCGTCCAGTTCAAAACCAGCAAGAGCACTTGAGAACCCAGCAATGGCTGCTTGGGTCTCACGAGACAGAAGACTTTTTACTGCTTGCCAGGTATTATCATTAGCTGCGCTCAACAGAGCCTCGACAGGTTCGGATAAAGCCTCGTTCAACTTTTTCTGCTCAATGAAATTTATCGGCTTAGTATTGTGTTGTATGGACTAAACAAAAAAGTGGAACACTGCTGCTGATGCTTAGCATTTCCATGTTTAAACTCCTTATGCTAATGAGATTGAGACTAGTTAGCAGTCAATATTTAACAGTGACAGCATATAAGCTTGACTTCTTAAGAACAGACATATAAGTCAGGCTAACCAAATGAAGACAAAATTTGACTCGAGACTGTTTCATACCTCGTACATGGTAGACAATTCAGATAGCTTGGCAGAGCGCTTTCCATCAATATGTGCATCTATATCTTGCCGTAGTTTATCTCTGACTTTTGATGAATCCCAATTTGCTTGATCGATGTCCGTTCCTAATATCCATACAATGTTTCAAAGATAAAGATTTATAATAGGCAATAACCATTTTCTACCAGATATAGAACATCCCTAACAGCTAGACCTTTGCAGGCTTGGCAAGTCCATGTTTAGTAATTGTACCTTCCGAAGCTTCATCAAATTGAGACAGATAAAACTCAGCACAATCATGTGCAGCCATAGAAAATGCTTTCCCCTCATTCAAGGCAGCATCGAATGCTTCTTTGAATTTTTCTAATGTTCCAGTGCGAATGTGTCCCAACATGAACTGAAATGCTGGTTGCACAAGCTAATGAACCACATAAACATAGATATCTATTAGTACATTAAACAGTAAAGACATTCCATGAATCTTAAGTTTAGACATCTATACTTGCAGAAGTTTTTCTTCCAAGTGCTTCCGCTTTGATGACCTGACCCCTTCATCAAAGTATGTTACCTCTGCATCATACCTGCATGAAAGGAGAACGAGATAAATACATGATCTGGTAAAGTGAGGTTCAGTTATTGCAGAATGGAGGATATTGCAGAAAACAATAGTTGTTAGAAGAGGGAAAACATTGGTCAACTTTATGAACCATATTTTTGTAAAATTACAGATCTTCATGACAATTACTTGCTTTACATGTTAAGCCAGAAACAACTTTAAAGTGGTCTAATACAAAATTTATTGATAAAAATAATCACTTACACAGATAAGCAACGATCAAGAATAGAAGAGAGCTTCTTCCCAAATCCAGCAACTGGTTGAGACTGTACTTGTTCTTCTAATTGTCGCCACTCCTAATACAAGAGGATTATACAATCACAAATTGATACTGTAACAATAATATGCTTATGCATTTTCAACTGTAATCAATATATGAACCTCGTTTTCAATGAAGGAAGAGAACTTTTCGTTAGAAATCTCCTCACAACGAACAGTGGCAACCATGACCTATAAACAAAAAAAAATATGCATCCTCCTCTGCACCATTATGTATTAAATATGTCTAGCTCAGCTCAAAACCTTGTGAGCAGGAAGGTCAAGATCCTTATTCTCTTTGGTAATCTTCCACATCTGTTCTGCACTAAATGTAAAGGCCGAAGCAGGAACTACACCTCTCCTATCCCCAGCAAGCCCACCAGGTGCAATAGAGTGATAAAACTTCTGTCTCAAACTTGTCACCTTTAATTAATGGGGAATATGAATCACATGTAAGCTTCATATTGCACCTTCGGAGTAAAATAAAACCACCTCAAAAAGTGTTTATGTGAAGCAAATATAAACGGAATAAGGTTCTCATAGAACTCATTTGATAAATGTGTTAGAAAATGCCATGCAATGTAATGAACCTGCTCTTTGAATTGTTCTTCCTTCTCCTCAAAACTTGAAAGAGCAACGACTTCAACCTGCCATTCAGCATAAGGAAACTCTTGGAAAGCGTTGATCAATCAGACAAGGTAAGATAGAACCTTGAATAAGCATGAAGTCGTACATTAAAGAATTCGCTCAATGGAGTTTCCTTGTGAGCTTCAGGTTTAGGAACACTGTCCCATATCTTAAAATTTGGGGGAAAAAAGGAGGATATTTAAAAATAACAACCAAAAAATGCTCATAGATGCATTGAATAGCAGCATTTGACATACCTTCTGAATATCCTCTCTTAAAACAGGTTCCAAGTTTTCCAGAGGTGTCTGCAATAAACTCACAGGATAGTCCAATGGGGAAGGAAACATAAGCTTACAAATTTAAATTCAGTCTGCTAGAACAACAATCGAAAAAATAAGAAGTGCATACCCTAGTTTTATCACGAATCACAAACATCAGAGTCGTCTTCCGTGGGCTAAACAATCTCATCATAACCTGCATATTATATATAATTGAAAGGCACTCAGGAAACTCATATTGGCAAAAAAAAAAAAGATATTACCTGAAATACAGTTTTCAGTAGAGGTTTATTTGCAGCCTGTTCACGGCCAATATCATGGCACCACCTGATGTTGAAAGTTCCCAAAGACTAACTTAAACAAAGAGAGGCTACAAAAGATAACCAACAATAACTTCAGAAAACAAGTATAGAGTAAATATGATCATCTTACATGTTTATCAGAACTACATCAGATACAGCAAGGGCAAAGAGAGCACTCTGCTTCTCAAATGCAGTGTCATCCTGAAAAGCACCAAATCGTAGCAAAACATTTAAAGCAATTTTTGGATCCATCAGTTTTCATGATATAAAATAAGGGATTATTGGACCGTGGTTTTTAAGCAAGACTTAGACAAAATAACAGTAATAGTAACTCAATACAGTGCAAAATTTACACAACCTCTCCTCGTTCTCGTCCATCAGTACCCTCTAAGTCCATCACAAGAGTGCAAGGTACTATGCCAACAGCATGAGCCAACCATATTCCTTTTGTGGTCTGAGATCTGATGAATAAGATGCTATCAGCGCCTTTTTCTTGAAAAAAATCCTAACAAAATACTAAAAGAGCGAGGTCACAAGGTGCATGCCTTCCTCTCAAAGCATCCATCTCCCTAAAGTTGGTTTTAAACAGATTATTCAACAATGTACTCTTTCCTGTTATAACAAAGGAAGCCAATTAAGACAAGTAGTGGTGCAGATCACCAATAAACACTGTCTCAGAAAAAAAAAATCAATATACTAGCATAATGAATCAACAGAGCAATTTACATGATTGCTGATAGAAAAGTTTTCAACAATACTTGATCTTTGACATAGATTATATACCACTACTCTGAGGGCCCATAATGGCCACAACTGCGTAGGAAAGCCCGCATTCTGCAAGTTTAACGTCCTTGATAAACTTATCAAGTCCTGAAGCGTTAAAAGTTCCATCCCCCTCAATGAGGTGAGTTGAATAACAATCGTCGCTAATTGCTGGAGAAATAGAAGGAAAATTGCATTAGCACTGATAAACGTGCAAACCCGCCAAAATATATCTACCGCCAAAAAAATCAACGATTGCCTCTACAGACTGAATCGCAGGACAACAACGATTAACGATGTTATCCTTCTCCATACAGCAAATCCAAAGATGAAATCAACGAAGAAAACATCTAAGAATATCGTAATACGTCAACGTACACAAGTTTACGATGGAACACGAGTATACGGAATCTTTCAGGTAATATAATAATCCCAGCGACATAAGACCATAATATACTCATCTAAAGTAGCTCCATTAAAGCTCTCAAAAGAAACATGTCAGATTACAGACGACAGCATTGAAACGAATAGATCCCATACCCATGCGTGGAGTTCAATCGACGTCTTCGAAATAAAAAAATCATAAAAATACAAGAGAGCGCGAGAGGATCTCAGGTGGAGCTCACGAACACGGAGATGCGCAAAACTAATGCATTTGCCTTCGACGATTATGCCTTGGAAAAGGTTGATGGCGAGCACAGCTAGAGAGATGCGACAAATAGGAAGCTTTCACCTATTTTTCCTTTGGTCGACAACAGTCATCTTAATATATCTGAATCGAGTTCTATTATTAGTGTCCCATGGTTTACAAGTAAAATTACTTTACCTTTTGGACAATATATATTTAAAATTTCTACTATTAGTAAGCGATGATTAATTCGGAAAGATTGTGATTCTATAATTTAAGTACTTGCATCGATCGAAAAAAAAAATAACATGATTGTGCGAGTGTGACCAATTTAATATTTTCATTGATTACAAGTTGCGTCAATTGTGTAAGGCTCAATTTCATTCCAAACTCTAAGTCCATATAAATTTGTAAATTTTTGGGGCTAAACATATCCGTAGAATTATCCATCGTGTTGATCTTCTTGATAAACATCTTATCTGCAACAATATAACGGATAAAATAATACTTAACATCAACATGCTTATGTTAATCTTCTTGATAAACATCTTCTTATCCGCAACAATATAACGGATAAAATGATACTTATATCAATATATGCTTAGTATAAAAGCGAGAGCTGAAGCAAGCAGACAAAATATCAAACGGTTACATAGTATAAAAGCGAGAGCTGAAGCAAGAAGACAAAGGATGTTGGTTACTTTATAAGAGTATAAAGCTTATATCATAATTTTTCTCTTTCTTGGGATTATACTCATCTCACTAAAAACTAGATTTTTCACATGATAATACTACCATGATCATATTTGTCAGAAAATCAAACACTCTTCTTCTTTCCATGCATCATCAGATAAATAAAATAAAATCAAACCCAAAAAAACTTGAAATTTAATATGTAATCCTGGCGAATTTAGAGGTCCCTTCATCAATGATGGCCATCTGCTTTCTCTTTTTGGAAAACTTAACCAAGCCATCGTCAAACTTGGCAGCTGTTCGAGCTCGTAATTCGTCTAAACTCTCACCTTCTTTCGCCCGCTCTAAAACCTATAACAAGCGAGTCCGTGTTCAGCTCGAATCGATCATGCAAATTCATAACACTTTTGACATTCATTAAAAACATACCAAATGACGGCCGTAGAGATGTGTATTTGAAAGGGCTTGTATCGCGTTTTTGGCCTCTTGCTTTGTGATATACTCGACAAAAGCAAAACCTCTATGGTTCTTCAATCCCCTTGGTAATCGCAGACTCTTTATCTGTTAGGTAACAAAGCCCCAGTCACAGTCAGTTTTGAAATGAAGAAGATTCTTTAGGGATTTGAATTGATGGGACAAAGCTAATCTGATTGAATATATGGCAAGTGTTTCCTCTAATACCTGGCCAAATGGACTAAATAGCTGTCGAAGATCTTTCTTCGTGGCTTCAAAAGCTACGTTCCTCACTATCATTTTTGTTGAACTCTTATCATCTTCTACTTTTTTATGTAAATTTTCATCCTTTTTAGCGTGACAAAGCTGTAATATCAGAGCGTGCCCATCCAAAACAGTCCCCTGAACAGCCAATGAGGGAACCGAGGCAGTGCAAAAGTAAAATCACAAGTTAGATTAAAAAAAACTTTTTCAGTGTAAGGATTGTAACGTGAGAATACAAACCTGCAGTGCCTTACAGACTTTGACTGCAGTATCAACAGTATCGAACTCAATGAACCCATACCCAGTTGAAACATTCTTCCCATTCTTCAAGTGCTTCATCACCTAAAGATGGTGCACAAGAATCGAAGCATGAATTTAAACAAGCTGATATTAAGCTACATCATAAATGATTCAAGAAAGTTTGTCATACCCTGACACTCAGTATCTTTCCCTCTTTGATGTGCTCAATAAAATGCTTTTTCACCGCCTCATCTGTTGTTTTGAAGTTCAGGTTCTTGACATACAACGAGCGCGACTGCAGAAAATTTGAAGGGGAAGCAAATCGAAAGATACAAAACATAACATTAGCTTCAGAGCAACAATTCCACAAATATGAAATGCAGCTTCGTCGAAGGTGCATATTTGCAGCTGAGACTTATTATTATGTTTCTCAAAGAGAAGATTTAGTCAGTAATAACCTCGACTCTATCAGGATCAACATCAGCCTCTGGTATCTCTTCAACGTGCTGCTCTAACAAAGCTCTTTTCTCATCATGTTCACCCACAACATTATAATCTCCATTTGCTTCAGTTTGATTGAGTATATTATCAGGTGCCATTTCTAGATACAGCGGCGAATCTCTACAGTAGCAGATGACCATCACAATCAATAAGCATTCATTACCACTAGAAAGATTTAACCAGAACTCTAGCTTTGACAACTATCATTAGTTAAATACCACAAGGAAGAAACTTTTTTTAGAATTAAAACAACACACCTGTAGCGTTTGTATCCTAAGCCCTTGAAAGCAGCACGAGCATCGGCAGGTTCTAAAAAGACAACCTGGGTAAAATGTACAAAATTCATCAAGTGCGTGCGTCTTACCATCATATATTTCTAACTACCGAACAATTTATGATATGAAATGATGTTACACCATACCAACGCCAGAGTTTTCGTCGGAGGCAATATTATCTTGTCCAAGCTGCCGAATTTCCCAAACATATCTGACAGATCACTTTCTGATGAATTGTATGGTAAATTCTTCACCAATATCACATGATGACTTCTCTTTGAACCATCAGCTTTTCCAGCAGCACACTCCTCTAATGAGGTTATATTGATGCCAGCACTTGAGAGTGCTCTTTTTGTCTCAGCAACAACTTGAGTCTCTCCAAGTGCAATTCTCACAGCAAGATCATTAGATTCTCTGTCAAGCAGGTCACTCTTACTGACACCAAGTTTTCGCGCAACGTTTTCAACAACCTGGAAGTTGAAGAATAGAATAGATAAGAATCTAGTAAGAAACATTTCACCGATTCAAGCAGATTAATGGATTGTTAACGTAACTTATAAGAAAAGGCCCAAGAAACCCTTTTCTGTAACGGTATTAGGGATGTAAGGAAACTCATTAGAAGAACACCACAAAGATTCCATTCCATAAAATCTTCTTTGTTGGAAGTAATCTCTAGCTTGGGGACTATCCAGGACTATTACAGTATTTTTTCTTATGCTTGCATTCTTATATTAGCTTACGCATCAAGCTCAAAGATGATTTTTTAACCAAATAAAAGTAGTTCAGCTTACAGTATCAGGGCGCATGAATAAACTATTCCACGATCTTGTATTTCCACTAGCTTCTGCGGCCTTCTTTTCCTGAAGTTTCCGCTGCTTTAATGTCTGTGAAGAATGTTCTCCAGTACTGTTTTTACTGTCCAACCGCAATACACAACGCATGAAACGTCAAAAGCATAAAAATCCGCCATAAAAGTCACATGTCTTCATTGAGAAGGAATGACAAAATCATACCCTTGTCCATCAGGGATAATTTTTTGTTTGGCTGGCAAGACATGTAACAACCTTCCCTGAAAAATTGCACCGTCTGCATCTTCTAATGCACTGCAATGAAAACAGATTATGACAACGTCGACAGCGTATTAACTACAAAGTATTACTTAACATTTTTGCTCTGCTCTCGTGAAGTCGCGATTTTGACATGTATGTTTTTGGGATAAGTTGAAGTAGGAATATGATATTTCAAATCAGGAAAAGAATTACCCAGCAGCAGATTCCGGAACAGCAAAGAGAACATAAGCAATTCCTTTGGAACGTTTTGTGTCTCTATCGACAACAATATGCACCTGAGAGATTGCACCATATCTGCTAAAGTAATCTTCTAGTTCCTCCTCTCTGCACACAATACAAGGTGAACGGCAAAAAAATTACACAACAAAATAGAAGATATATGGTTACATGAGAATCATGAAATCATCAAACAGACACAAATTATAAACTGCAAGAGAAACCCAAGCATAGAGGACAAAGAAAGCAGCCACTAAATAACATGGTACAAGGTCTAAAGGCTCATACGTGGCAGTGTATGGAAGATTGCGGATAAATAGGCGACCAGTCTCCAAAATCCCACTCTCCGTTTCCGCTGCTGCTGATGGATTCATTGAATCCATATCTCCAAGAGGCAAATCCACAGCTATAGTATCAGTATGGTCAGGCTCAGGCTTATCCTTTACTGCGCCAGGGATGGCATCTTTTTCAGACACATCGCTGACATCATCATCGGAATCTGACCAATCTTTTCTAATTTTGCTCTTAAAGTATTCAGTATCCGATACCATTGCACCATCACTTACACCATTTCCATCATCTTTTCCTTCTACTTCTTCTTCTGATGTGATTTCTCCTTGTTGCTCAATCTTCTCACCATCACTGTCAAAATTCGATTTAATTTCCCCATCCTTTTGCAGTTTACCAAGTGAGGGAGCTGCAACAGCATCATTAGCCCACAACTTTGACCTTCCACGGTTTTCCATTACCTCAAGAAACTCTTGAAGCTGTGGATCCTCAGTAGCATCTCCATCCTTGTTATTAGAACGTTTCTCTTCTTTTGAATTATTTCCTTTCTTACCAGTAAATTTCTTATCTTCTTCTGCGATGACATCATTGTCCTTCGATGAGTATCGACTCCAAGGACGAGGAATATTCGGATCTCCAACTTTGTGAGCAATCTGATGATTCAAGTCAAAACATTTCATCGTTGATTAGGATACAAGCAAAAACCATCATTCATCAGCTTCTTGGTATCTCAACAACATGAAGCTGTAATAGTTATAAGAAACAGACCTCACATATAATCCTGGAAGTATCCATGAAAGATTTGTTGAAGTACTTTAAGGCTTCATTAGCTTCACTCTCAGTCCTAAATCCCACAAACCCAAACTGACTGCTTTTTCCATCCCTGAATAAAAAAAAAAAAAATCAACCTTCAATCCATCAACAACAAAGTGAAAGTCTCAAAACATATTATATAAGGGAAAAAAAAAAATAAAAGACAAGGGCTTACTTTTTGCGGATAACCTTGGCGTCAGTAACTTCTCCCTTCTGTGAGAAAAATTCTCTGAGGCGATCTTCCGTCGCATGTTTCGGGAGATTTTTAACACATATTCGCGACCTTCATTTGGATAAAAGTCTTAGTAGCATTAGCAAAACGGCAAAAAGTTTTCGTGCAGAAACTGAAGCTATGAATTTGAGCTTGGAAGACAACAACTTACATTCTTATATGGATAATGGGAGACCCTTATTAACCTTCAATCAAGTGGGAAAAAAATGGAAAAACAAGCAAAGAAGCTCATTAGCTGCAGTTTCATGATGGATGGATAAGGGTATGCGGTGGGCCGGTAAACGGCCGCCTACTCATTCGTCAATTGGATTATTCTATCATCAATTCGAATATCATTAAAGAACAAATTACCAGCAACAAAGAGTCAGAAGACTATGAAACTGGTCGGCGGCTTTCTGATTGAAGATTGTCGGCGCCAGAATTACACACATAGGCGTACGTATGGCAACAACGAAAGTGCAGACCTCGACCGAGGGCGACTCTCTTAAAATCGATTAGACGACTCTTTGGTTAACTGGGCCCAACTAAACAACACGGCCCAATCTCGGAAAGTAGGAATTCTATATTGTATGCCCCTTTAAATACAAGAGGAAGAATCCTACAAGAAGAAGAAGAAGAAGAGTCCAAAGATCCTCGATTATTCCACGCGGGTTTTGATACGCTTAAGAAGACAAGCATAATATAAAAAGAGATTGGAATCCAAATAGAAATATGAGACTAATATATATATGGGTATTATGGTAATCATAGTCAGGTTTGTTCAATTCAAGTAATCGAGCTTGAGTTGCCGGAAATAACATCGAAATTTTGGGTTTACTCGAAATTGGGGCTTTGCTTGAAGTCGATGCAGCCCAAATCGAAAATGCATGTTCACTTAAAATCTAACGTTTTTCCTTTTCATTCAGCACTTTTTGTGGTGTTTGGTTACTACTATTCGGTTTTACATATTTGTTATGTCGTACTAATTTATGTATGTTGTGCACCAACTTACTTTTGTTGTGGTACATTTTCGCTTTTTATGACGTACCAATATATGGTCTGTTTTTAGTTATATGCCGTAGCATTTATGAGTAGAAACAATTATGGCTTCCTCAACATGTCAGCTGAGGGTGGATTCTCAGAATAAAGGTGTACAAAGACTATGGTTTGCTTCGGAGCACACGTTTCGGCTCATCCCGAGATCATACAACTTATAATCTTCATTCAATCAAGATGCATTTGGTATGAAATAGTATTATGTTTGGTGGGTGTATTGACACAATGTTGTGGCACAACTGATAATTGTCATGGCTTGAATAAATTTGTACTGTAACAATATGAAAAAGTATGACAACCGTGGGTACAAGGTACGACAACCGTGTATACAAGGTACACCAAGCACTTGTCAGATGATACGCTAAACGCATTTAAATGATACATCATATCAGTGGCGGGGCCAGCTCAATTGCCTAGCGTCCAGTCTATTTGGACACCATACCCTTATATTTTAACTATTTTCACTGGGGTCCTTCTAGTGTAAATATTTTCAATTTTAGTCCGCTCATAAAATTTACCTTAATATTAATACTAGATTTTTTTCAGTGGGGTCCAGTGACCCCACTGTTAAGAATTTGTTTTAGGTTTGATGTCCACGTGTTGAAGTTTGTGCAGTTAGTGGCAGTTTATGATGGATAAGGATAGTTATTAGGCTTAGTTGACGGTTAATACTCTAAGCTTTATATTATGTAGAAGCAGTTTCATTATTTGTAGTTCTAACATTGATATTACAAATCTCTCATATATTACCTTATCATCTTTGCTGCACTTAAATAAAATTCCAACAGTGGTATCAGAGCTTAGGAACCCGCAGGTCCTGGGTACGAATCCTCACGACCACCCATTTATGAGAGTTGCATGCCTAAGGCTAGATAATAGAGAAATCAGCCTAGACGTGAGGGGTGTGTTGGAAATAAATTATATAAAATGAAAAAGTGATACACTCCCTAAGGGTTAACCTTTTAGGAAAGTGGTCACTTAACATGGTATCAGAGCTTAGGGACCTGCAGGTCCTGGGTACGAATCCTCACGACCATCCATTTATGAGAGTTGCACGTCTAAGGCTAGATAATAGAGAAATCAGCCTAGACGTGAGGGACGTGTTGGAAATAAATTACATAAAATTAAAAAGTGATGCACTCCCTTCAGTGTTAACCATTTAGGGAAAGTAGTCACTTAACATGGTATCAAAGCTTAGGGACCCGCAGGTCCTGGGTACTAATCCTCACGACCACTGATTTATGAGAGTTGCACGTCTAAGGTTAGATAATAGAAAAATCAGCCTAGACGTGAGGGGGCGTGTTGAAATAAATTATATAAAATTAAAAACACTCCCTTAAGGGTTAACCTTTTAGGAAAAGTGTCCGGCTCTCCATCATATTAACAGAACTAGAAAAAGAACAAACATACAAAAAGTCATCTCTTGTCATGAATAAACCTGACTTGTCATAACTACTTTGATATCTGACATAAACACGAAAAATATCTATATTTGGAATGTCAGTTAAAGAATATGAAACAAATTCTGCTATCAAAAACTGTATAATGTCGACTAATATCCTTTTTAATTCTGGTACGGGGTTGGTCTCTTAATATTAATTGATAATAGAAGGAACTAACCCACTATATTATCAATTTCTTTGAATTATTCTATTTGAGACTTGAGTTGGACATTCAAGAATACGTTTCATGTCTTTCTTACATACTATGAGACGAGTGAAGAGGTTTCACACACACTTCTCTGTCCCTTAGACGACGTAGGACATCAATAATAGTAACAATACTACTTTCTTTGTACATATCACATACTACTTTTCCTCCCTTACCCAAAAAAAAAATCGAATCGAGGCGGCGCGTTGCACTGATATTTACAACTTTCGCCGTCCCGAAAGCCGAAGCCGACGAAAAAAATTCAATAAAAAAAAGAACGAGACGTTAAACTTGATTCTTCCCCGCCAACTTTCCCAGAAGCTCAACTGCATATCGCTTCGACGGATACTTTCTTCATAACGTTTGGACATGGATCTCCTCCGAAAATCTCTGGCGTAACGGGAACGGCACAAGACTGTTGCCCTATGCAGTACTGCAAAAAAAAAGTTTCAGACATAAAGTCGATATTTACAACATCGATCTCAACGAACGAATTAGTTAATCATACCCTTTCGAAGACGTCGTAAGAGTGAAAAGCATGGCAGCTTCCCTGCACGAAATTACCGCAATGCCCCTCGGGAGTGCCGAAGCTTGCGAACTTTATGGAAGAGATTTTCTGACCGTTGGCGCACGAGAGGTGGGCTTTGGGCCTCAGAGGCTTGTCGACGACTTTGCCTGAGGTTTTCAGTTGGTAATTTACTAAGGTGGGCTGCCATTCGAATATATCGGCGCAAACGCTCGAAACTTCCCTCTTAACTAGTGTGACGCCGTATGGATTCCCGCCCCACTCTTCGAAGACGACGAGGAGGTTTCCCGTGGGGTACAGCCAAGAACGAGGGACGTGGTACCTAATGGCAATAAAAATATATGAATTTTTTTTTCGTGAAAAAAAAATGATACAGTTCCTTAAAGCTTAAACTTTTAGGCGAACTGCACATTTATCATGGTATCAGAAAAAGTTAGGTAAGAAAAAATCAGCATAGACGCGAGGGGGCGTGTTGGAAATAAAAAATATATAAAATATAAAAATGATGCACTCCCATCAAAAGATTAATCTCTTAAATGGATTGGAAATTAAGTATGGTGTTAGAGACTAAGCATAGAGGTATTGGGTAACGAATCACCACGACTACCCATTAAGTGAAAATTCCACGTCTAAGATTAGAAATATAAAATTATAAAATAATAATACGTACGCTACTACTTACTCTCTTCAAGCTTTTAGGTTAAGTGGACATTGAGCAACACATAATACGATCTTAAAACCGACTGAGGTTGATATAAGAGTTTCGAGTTTTTATTACATACCATCTCTGAGAAGCTTCGCCGCAGTTGCTAAGGCACTTCTTCTCGTCGAAGGAACCGGCGTAATTACACGGAGCGCATCCGCCCGACGCCTTGTACTGATTCCAATAACGTCCTATGTTTTGACCGTTGATCCACACCTGCCCTTTGCTCATCGTGTTCATGTCTAGCGCTAAAGGTTCGTCCCCGCCCGGGGCATTAAACGTTGTCTGGAAATTACAAAAAAAAAAAGATTAAGAATCTCAACACCCAAAAGAAATTCGAAAAAAAAAACATTTTGTTTTACCTTGTACCACGTCAATGGTTGCTTCTCAGTGACGTAAGAGCCTTCGACCCATTCCACGGACGACGAGCCGCCAAGCGAGTGAAGGCTCAGAGATTCACCTTTGAGGCCGACTTTGTACGACCATTTTTGCCACGTCAGATCTCTCTTCCCTTCGTTGAGGCCCGAGAGAGAAACTGGGCCGAGAACGCCGGCGTTCCAAGTTTCGAAATGTGGGCCCACATTCTTCGAACAATAGTGTAATAACAGATGACTTAGCATCACAAAAGTAGGGAAAAATGATATATATATATATATATATATATATATATATATATATATATATATATATATATATATATCGTACGGGTAAACCAACAGCTATGCTGAGCAGAGATATTTGGTTAATCCCAGCTCTAAGATTCACCGAGTCGCTAAAAGTCAGCCTGGGATTTTCGAGACTTCCATACGATGTTCCTACAATTATTAGATCAAAATGAATAAATAAACTTTCATTCAGTTACATAAAACGTTTTAAGTTTCGAAAAATCAAAATGAAACCTGAAAGTTGGCCATTAATGAAAACATGCAGCGCGTGGCCAGCCGACATTACGGTTAGCACGGGCCATTTCCCGCCTCGAAGAAACCCTTCGCTCGAATCCATCATCACTCTGAACATAGTAGACAGCGGTTAAAACCAATAAGGTCGAAATTGTTACATAAAGGGCTTATTCTTTAATCGATTTCCTTACTCTGTAGTATACCAAAGGTAGTCAGAGTTGTCTCTAGTAGTATTTATCTGCTCGACTAAACCAACCGTCGAGAAAGAGTCCTCTTCGTAAGAAGCCGCCTCTTCGTTGTAAGATTGCCAGGTAAATCCATCGCGGACGGGCGTCATCTTCATCTGCGCACTTTGAGCGCCGATCTGTTAAAGAATAATAGGGTTTTTTTCAACAACGAATTTCCAAAAAGATTAAAAAAAAAAGTGTTTTCTTGATTAGTTGTTCTTACACGGGCGGTGTTATAAACGGTGTTTTTGCAGTCGGGGAGGATACTGATAGACCATGGAGGCAAGTTGTAGTGCATATTCCCAAAGGAGACCTTTGCAAAGGAGTGCTGATCGTAGTTTCCGAGGAAAGCAGAGCAAGCGCCAGATTTCGATTTGAACACATGGGCCTGTTTGGGAAAACATCGTAAGGAAAAAGGGGGGAAGTTTTGTTCTTTAATCTCATATGAGGAAAAATCGAACGATTCGTACTCAAAAAAAAGGGCAAAACCTCTTGGTAGTGTCCAAGCGTTATAACAGATGGATCGGAGGATACTAAAGCTGGCTCGCAGAGTTTGATTGCTCTGTGTAAATCTTTCAGATGACCCCATTTAGGTTGCCTCAGTAATCCTACATGGGAATGTAAGAAAATCAAGGACCATGGATCGATTCAAGAACGAGTTTCTGATATGTGATTATATAATAAGAGACTCTTCGAAAAAACTCAGCATCATATCGAAATTGACAAGAGCTTCCTAATCCTACATATACAGATTTGCCACCACCTTTGCTTTTAAGGATTTTTTTCTCTTGATGGAATTTCAAATCGTGTTTTTTATGGTAAAAACTAGAAAATGATGACGCAATATTATTCGGGATTTCAAGAAATCGATGAATACCATATTCATCAAGAGGAGCATCGTAGTCGTAGCTAGTCGCGATGAATGGTCCGCCAGCAGTTCGACCGAAGTTTGTTCCTCCGTGATACTGAAAAAAAAAATAAAAATCAAAGCTTGTATATAAGACCAATCAAACACTAAAATCTTGCAAAAACAGTTTGATTTACCATGTAATAGTTGATGAAAGAGCCACCCTTTTGAATAAACTTAGCCACTGAAAATGCCAAGTCTTCGGCGGGTCGGTAAGGAACAGGACCGCCAAACTCAGTAAACCTGTAAAAATTTCAAATGTTTTGTCAGATACTTTTGCTCAAAACATAGTAATTTTTTCGAACGAATCTATTCGCAGTATACAGAAAAAGATAAGCAGAAATACTTACCAGCCAGTCCATGCTTCTGTCCACATCTTAGGCTTATAAGCTTTGTTTGGAGAGAAATAATCACAGTAGAAGCCATTGCAAGTGTTAATCTGTGCATATACATCATCAATACAACATCAGTAACTAAAACGTTTCATGCAAGAAATACAAAAAAATAAAGGAAAAGACAAACTCACAATTGGGTCAGGGGCATCATCTTGCTTGCACATTATCCATGGAACGCCAGTGCCAAGATCAACGGCCATCTTAGCCGCCCATTCAGTGTAGGCTCGGCCGGGCTCACCGAGCTCATATTCCATAGGCCCATATTCGTTCTCAATCTGATATTATTACAAGAAGAGAATAAGACAACCTCGGATTTCTTGAATACATTACAGAGGACACAGAAGATGCTGAGAAGAATTTGCTCTTTACCTGAGAAAGTATGATAGGACCACCTTGAGTTTCATACAGTCTTTCGGCCTTCATCATGTTCACAATCTTGGTAGTGAATCCTTGCATTGCATCCTTCGTACAGTGAATTCAGAGACTTAAGTTTAATGTAAGTTAAAATGCTTTGGAGAAGGGTAAAAAAGGGAGTATTCTGGCTAACCTTAAAAGGGCCATTGTCTGTCCTGAAACTAATGCCTGGAACATACTTGAGCCAAACTGGAAAACCACTGGAAAAAAGATGTAAGATTCTTCAGCAATCTGAGAACTAAATCTGAGTAAAACATACTCAAACAGGGCTTATTACACTTCATTATTATTACCCAAAATTCCATTCAGCACAAGCATATGGACCTATGCGAAGATTAACATATAAGCCTGCTTGTTGCACCAGCTTCACAAACTTCACCAAATCATACCTCTCTTCAAAATAATACTGCAAAAAGAGATAAAGCAGACCTCAGATTATAGTAACAAGAAAGAAAATCTCATGAGAGAAATTTGAAATAAAATGTATACAAAATGCTACTACCTTCCCAGGTTCAGGTTCATGGCCATTCCAAAAAACATAAGTCTGAATCACATCTAAGCCACCTTCTTTTGCCTTCTGAATAAGATCTGGCCACATCTACAATGTAAGAAGAAGAAAAAAAAGCATCACAAAGATGATAAACGACGCCGTTTACTTGCTGGGAAAAAAGAACGAATCGCTGCACGTGAGTACAATAATTACCTCAGGCGTGCTCCTGGGATAGTGAATGGATCCAGAAATAAGGATCTTTCTCTGCCCATTTACAATTATGGCTTTAGAATCGTATGAAACAGAGGCTTCACCGCCCAAAATCCACGAGCTGAAGAAGCAAATCAACAGCAGAAACGCATTGCACATTGCAGTTCTTTCTAGCCCCATAATGCAGCTTCCTAGATCAATAATGCAACTCTGCAAGGCAACAAAACGAACCCTATTTTTTGTTTTCTTTTTCGGGTTATCGTTTTGTATGTATACTTTGATTCTTACTTTACCTAAGCTGCCACTTTATTCTATGCTACTTTTGGGTGGGCTTATCTTACAGAGAGAGAAAAGAGTGCAGAAACAAGATTCAAACTCGAGTGTGAAAAGAGTCAAAGCGAAGTGACGAAAACAGCTGTGTTTTGCTTTGCTTAGTCTTGGGTTTTGATCAATGTTTTCTTTCTTTCTCTCTTTTTTATCAACAAAAAATGGGTGCACGTAGTTGAGAGTGTTTATGGTGTGGTCTGCAGCCGCTTTTTAAAGACCAAAAAACGTGGGCATCTTCAAAGTGTTGGGTCCCACTTTTATTGTTTATTTCCTCCAATTTTTTTCCTTATGGCTTTTCTTTTTGTAGAAAAAATTAACGAAATTCGGTTTGGCTTTTGCTTGTAAGAAAACGCTGATTCAAAATTAATTAGCATAGATTCTAAAACCTCAATCCCAATGCCTGACTTGATTATTCGGCAATCGAGGCTTAGCGCGTGAGAACACTTTGTTATTTCAACCTGGCTGCACGCGACGCCGAGAGCGCGTGAGTGGAGTTATTTTTTTGAGTTTAATTACATGTAAGGCTCATTTAGTCGTTTTTTTTATTTCCGGCCTTATTCATGTTTCAAATAGAAATAAAGACCTAAATTAAGTTTCATTTAGGAATAAAGATATAATCCATGAAAAAGACATACTTGCCCATAATAAACAAAAAGAATTACGAATCACTGCCATCCCCTTTTTTAAACGAGCAAAACAACCATAAAGAAGTGGTAACATGAAGTGCTACTGTAGACACATGAAGTGGTACGGGTGAACAGTGCAGTGATATTATAGACCCATGAAGTGGTACTGGTGAACAGTGAAGTGTACTATAAACGCATGAAGTGGTATTATTGAACTGAGATGTGGTACATCGTTTTAGACCATGAAGTGGTACTGTAGACCCATGAAGTGGTACAGTTAAAATGTTTGGGAATTCATGGGTCTAAAACGCAGTACCAATTCTCTGACCAATAGTACCACTTCATGGGTCTTCTGTACCACTTCTTCTCTGTTAACATTACCACTTCATGGGTCTACAATGCTGTACCACTTCACTGATCACCAGTACCACTTCATGGGTCTACAGTACCACTTCATTGTTAACACGTACCACTTCATGGATCTATAGTACAACTTCATGGATCTATAGTACCACTTCATGTAACACTTCCTGTTATGTAATCATTGATAACAGAACATGCGCGCTGGACACCACTTCATAACTACTCTTTTATAAGGGTATTTTCGTCAGTCAACATTTATTCTATGTTAAATTCTTAATTGGATCATTAAAACTATATTATTTCTGACATGGGTCTGAGCTCTATATTAAAAATTAGATGGGGCATGCCACGTGAAGCTCCCTATTTTTTTTACAGGCCTTTAAACGAGAAAATTAATGAAAACTGCTTAGTACTAATTTTTGTATGAACATGAAGCTATTTAAAATTAAAATCAATACTCTCCTTAAGTTTTCATTTGTTTCTTACCTTTTGTTTGTTTGCACGAACGAACATAACTGTTTGTATAATTAATGAGCCATCGCGTCTATGTCACGGGTCTTGCCTTTGAGTAATTTATTTTTGGTTATTTTTAAAAAAGGTAAATATTAGGGTGAATGAAATTGAATAAGGTTTTTCTCGTGGTTCAAAATATTGATTTTTCAGGACTATATTAATATGCGCAAGACTTAAATAGTTGTAATAGTTTCTTGGAAATATGAGATACGTGTGTGTAAGAAGTTAGAATCTTAAATTACAGTTAATCCCTATTGATTTAACTCAAAGAAGATGCAATACTGCATTTTGGGGCAATTTCATTTATATCAAAGGAGATACGTAAATCCAAACCAAACCAGCACTAATGATGATTTATTAGGAATGCATTATCTCAATGTCTTTATGTGAGCAATGACGTAGTAATGAGGTATTCCTTTCACTTACATTAGAAGGTTTTAGGCCAATTGAAAAAAGGAATATTGTAGATTATTAATAGATAGTTATTAATAGGTAAAGATAATCGTCGGTGATCTAAAACAATGGTAGGAACAAAAATAGGGAAAAAAAAGTGATGGTAAGAAAGTGAAAGATTTATATTTTATATTTGTGTTCATTTTTTTTAGAAAATAACCATGTTTAGCTCTAATGACTTAGGTACTTTTAAATATTTTAACATAAGTCATGATTCATGAATAAGATTAAGTTCATCATCATTGCTTGAAGCTGTGAACTTTACT
Organism: Craterostigma plantagineum; assembly: GCA_027422505.1. Taxonomy (NCBI): domain Eukaryota; kingdom Viridiplantae; phylum Streptophyta; class Magnoliopsida; order Lamiales; family Linderniaceae; genus Craterostigma; species Craterostigma plantagineum. The sequence continues at coordinate 33,566,405 of JAPQWV010000002.1, read as the reverse complement.
GTTGAACCCATAAACGGTGAAGTGCATCTACTTGTTGCAGTCCCCAAAATAAATATAGTTAGCTAAATTAATACATGTATTCGATTATTATTATTAACCGAAACCGTTGATTCGTTTGAAGATCAAAACTACAATAGTCATAACGGTTCCTATGAAATATAATAAATAATATCTTATTTATATCTCTACTGCTTAATGCTTTACACGGCACGAGCATGTAAAGTAAAATACAAAATAAGGTGAAAAGAAGAATACATTACATATTTGCTATCAAATCAATGCATGTGTTAGGTATTATGCGAGAGTCAACATCATATTAGCTGTGACCGTACTAACAAGTTTAGTTCCCAATAATTATTGAAGACAACGATCCAATTTATTGTAAAATTTAGATGTTAGAACATATTATTTGCGATAGCAAAAGTTGGTTATGTGACGAAAGGAAAGGATAATTTTGCATGACATACCAAATTAATTAAGAAGCTTTTATTTTGATAGTTTCATCGCTAGATACACCGTACACGTATGCTTTGCAAAAGTTAAAATTGCTCAGTTATGTTCAATATATCATTCAATTTTTTCATTAAATAAAGGAATATACAGTTTCTTCGATGTTAACTTCTGAAGCATGAATCGGGATGTAGCAAGTAGTAACGAAGATTTAATTATTATATATATATATATATATATATATTAAATTTAGCTTTAATGGACACTTAACTGAAAAAGAGTGTACTTACATTGATCAATCATAATAGGGAAACTTTATATAGGAGTCAGTTTTTCTTGAATAATTTAAATACTCTTCCATCCGATGTCAGTATCAACTTGAAATCAAGCACAAATAGGGACAACTACAAGAAACAAATCCCTTTTTTCTTGTTATTCAATACGAGCATTTTTTCGTATTAAATTTCATCACTCTAAATAGCATAAATTTTATATTTGAAGCACGACCCACTCAAGAGCTTTAGCTAGCCGCCACGATACATCTTTTCTCTTTTCATTCTTTATTCATTGTTTTTTAAAATTTGGACGTTTAATGAAAATATATTCCTTTTTTCCTTTATTCCTTGGTTCATAATGAGAAGAGAATTGAATGTATTTTTTCAAGATTAGGATTACGAGTCAGCAAAAAAAACATTAGGTCCCATTTCCAACACGTTTTATAAGCTGCCAATAAATAAAAATAATAATTCGTCATCCACATAACAATGAATACTCATCCACAAAGATGAGAGGCTGAGGATTATTCTCTCATTTTTCTAAAATAATAAACTCAATTATATGCGTATAGGTAGGCCATAATATTGACACTTGCGACATTCACGACATTAAATACCTTGACTCCCACCTGTCCGCAATTTTAACCTATGAAAACTTAATAAACACAACGTATACATAAAATAAAATGGCTGTTAATATTGTTATGGAACTTCCTTACAGAGAAGGTAAAAGCCCATCACATATGTGTAGGTTGGTTGTTGGTGCAAGGAAAAAGAAGAGGATTTAGTGCAGCAACAATTACTACGCAAGTACGATCTTTTATCTCAACTGAAACTTCCAATCATTAAACTATTGCTTGTGATTCACTTTCAATTCAACTGCGATACCAATTCGTTAGCTGTTACTTTTTAACTACCGAGACCGACACTACACATTCAATCAATCCTCCATTTTCATATTTATTGAAGAGAGAAAAAAAAAGAAAGAATATTCAATCAACCTAGAAAGCTTTGCTCCCACAGCAACAGCATTGTGTTTTTCGATTGGGGCCAACTAGTTGGACTTTTCTGATTAGAGAATCACCGATTGAAAAGCTCTAAAACTCAAATTCATTCTCAAATTAAAAAATGAATTAATTCTTATTCGACAATCAAACCAATTCTCAAACTCAAATGAAATTCTTTTATTATTCTCTTCTACCCCAACCATTTACTATTACTCATAGGCCATATATTGGCTAGTGAAGACCCCAACTCTGGACTGGTATATTATGTAAAACTTAACAAATTAAATTACACGATTATTTTAAATTCGATTGAAAAAATAAGTTAATAAATATTTTATTAATAATACGAGCCCTTTTATATACTTTTATTTATTTATTTTGTATGAATATCGAATAATTAAATTAAATAAAAGGCAAAGTGTTAAAATTTAAACACTAAACTCATTTTTTGGGATATCTCCATTCTAAATCGCATAGTTGGATTTAAGACAACAAAGAGAAAATGAAAAAAAACGCATTTTGAACCAGTGTTTGGAGTACTATTAGAGAACTTTTAGTCTAAGTTTGGGCATCTTTCACATAATATTCAAAACAGCTCTAATTGCTGGCAAAATAAAATAAAACCAGACTACGAATAACGGGATTTACATATAATAGGAATTTAAGTATGCATCCTATTCAAGATCAGCATAAGTAGGTTTTACTGTCGTAGATTAATTTCGTTTTCACGAAAATCAATAGATTTTAAGCATACGAATCAACAATAATCGATTTCAAAGATATGAAGAATCAAATTTGTGACGAAGACAGGCTTGATCTTATCATCCGACTCATTTTAGGATTAGGACTCGTATTCAATTATCAACATAAAAAATCCAAAAGAACCATTTCCTCATCATATCTCAAAAAAAAAAAAAAGAAAAAGCACTCATAATTGCATTATGATATCAAAACTACCAAATAATACTAAATCGCAATAAAAACGAAGCAAAGAGAACAAAAGATATTGTACAATCTCATCCTTGTTGAACTTATTCAATCCAATGTAATGGATGTATAGAGCCACAACATAAATCATAGAGTTAGACAAAAGCAATATCCTTTTCTTGATTTTATCCAATAAAACAGTGCACTTAATTTCAAACTACTATTTTCGTGGGGTTCTCATGAAGAAAAGCAAGACTTTTGCAGGCTAAGCAACTATGAGCTCCACTCCACACAATCCATTAAGGATGGCTATGAATATTAAAAGAAGAACATTTCATTTTCTCTTTTATATTTCGTCCAACTCCATCAAGCACGAGCTCGAGATAATGGAGAGAATATGCCCACACAACATTACAACAAACCGTTTCTTTACGATGCATATTGAGAATCAAAGACTGAGGTATTCATGAGAGAGACTACGATGCTGATAAAACGTAATAGATACTTAATGTGATATGAATTTTGTGTACTTATCTTATGAGCTTCTTAGTATGCAACAAAGCATGTTGATGAGGAACTCCACTCATATTTGTTGATTTGATGAGCCAATCATCTGAATGCAAACTGCATGGAACAATTTGAATGGGCTGTTTCAGAACTTAGCATAGACCATCTCAGAAAATTTAGTTGCCAATTTTTTTCGTAAGAATAATAATAGTCTGATACCTCGGTAAGTCCCTCTTCTCGGTGATAATGCAAAGTCTAACTGGCCATGTTATACTGTTTCTTCCACTGAGGTAGAAGCAGAAGTCTCCGTTGAGAAGCCTATTTTTTCCATGATCTCGTCTAACCGTTGCACATTAGTGAGATATAGATAACCAATCTGTAATAACAAAAGAACAGAATCCTTTTTTTATCACCAGAAGGTAGAGTAGAAAGTAACAGAAGGCCTCAGGGAACAATAAACTAACCAGAGTCTCCAGTGAAGATGCCCTGTTGTAAACTGCCGAGCCTGCCCGCTTTTTTGTTCTAGTTTTTGAAGAACCAATGTTTTTTCCCCAGCGAAGTACATCCCTGCTCATAAACATTATTTATCAAATTAAGTCGCCATTTATCCTCTCAAGAGAAACTAAAGATATCTACATAAAATGATATATCTAAGATTTTGGAAGCGATAAAATCTATGAAATCAGCAATTTCAGATTTTAATGAAGAACAAATTGAGCTAGAAACTGCCTCAAAATGTTTATATAAATTTAATGGTAATTTTCCTTGGAGAGCAATAAGTTGTCCCAGAAGCTATACACGTAAATAAGCATCTCATTAAGATCTTATTATCGGAGGTAGAAAAGATGTTAAAGAATCTGCGCAGATATGTGAAACGTAGTGACACAGGCCTCATACCTCTCCTCTTGTGATAAGCAATTGTCACCTATGAGTTTCTGCAGCATGGCGTCCTGAAACATCAAAAATAAATTTGAAGTTCACTAGTACAGTATAGTCTTTGTTTTGCTTAAATGATTCACATATAAACAAACGAATAACAATATACCACAATCCTCAAGTAGAAGGCGTGGAGATTTTAAGTTCACAATAAGGCTCAAACAGTTAATTAAATGAAAATTATGGAAGCATTTTATTTAACAGATTTGATGTTCTTATATCGATGACTCAACCAAACCAGTAAAATCAATCAAATACCATATAATCACACTTTTTAAACACTAAAAATGAAAGAAAGGGATTACCTGGGCTTCACAACGAACCACTGCCATGACACGATCATTATAATCTTCAATACTCAGAGGAGGAAACAAGAAGTGCCTGCGAGCATACATCTGTGCCCAAATGTACAGATACCAAAAGCAATATCATTAAATATGTAAAGAAAATGAAGAGGGTTTTCATTCCAAATTGACAAAATTCTGTACGATATGATAATACACCATAACAGCCAAAAAAACCTATATTATCAAGCACTTTTCTATCTTACAAGAACATCGATAGCATTTCGGACTTTAATGAATATCTCAGATCCTCAACTACAGAAGTGAGTGCCTACCTCGTAAATGCAGTCGCCAAGATAAGCCAGTGATGCAGGATTGAATACAGACCTCGGTTTCTCCACTTTGGGTGGCCTTGGCATCCATGTCTCATATCCCAAATACAAACCACTATGTTCCTCTGTGCACAAAAAACATTTTCTCAATACGGTGGAAACTTTGTTTTATTTCTTAAAGTACCAAACCAATTGAATGAAAAATGACATACATTTCAATCTCTTTCAGTTACGGATATGATGCCATTTTTAAAGTTGTAAACTACAAGAAAGAATATCACTGCTTTACGGATAATTTTTGGACTGGCAAGGGGCACGCATCAGGGCTATTAATTTTCGCCAAAAGTTGAAGGTTTCAAGTTCAAGTGAATATTCGCCTTCATCGAGCATAATATCAACTCTTAACGCCAGCTTAATCAAAATCTTCAACTCTACCACTTCTTAATTCAACCTCATGATAAGAATGCCTACGGAGGAACAATTGCATTGTGAACGTTGCACTAGATGATATATTCGCAGAGTACTTTTTACACTTTCTATCTTTTTCGGAAACCAACAGACAACACACGGCAGAATTTGATAGTGTTACACTTCAGAGTTTCAATCCTAAAACCAAATCAACAATTACAAAGAGCAACCACTATTAAATTCATAAGAAAACGCAGCAGGTCTTACATACCTTTAGACGACGTTGCTCTGTAGACGTCGCGCTTGAGTAGCTCTGAAATGGATATTTTGGGGACGCTTTTCTCCATTGTTTTTGTTGCGGCGCTAGAATCGGAATCTGTCAGTTGTTTCTTTGGGTAAGTACGGTGTGGATTGTACGAAAGACGCTGGCCGGTATCCACCGACGACGCTCTCGCGGCGGAGTAGCTCATCGACAGAATTGGAAATGCTATCGCCATGGTTTCTCTTTTTCCAGCTGAAGATATTTACTGCTGATAAATACTTTTTTCCTATTTTGTAGAATAACTACATATTTAGGAAGGAATAATAGCTATTTTATAATTTTATTTATAAAAGAAATGCACACAACACAATCACAGTCTTATTCCAAGGAAAACCCTAAATCGGCCCCAAATTGCTAAAACTACAAATCCCAGCAGAAGTTAACGCGTCGCCTTACACAATGAGCCGCTACGACAACCGCTCCGCCGACCCAGTTTCATATCGAGATCGTCGCACGTAAGAACCATAACTGTAGTTTCATTTCCAATTTGATTGTTTGACAGTTCTTTGGTTAGAGGAAAAGCTGAAGACAGCTTATGCTGAAATAATTGAAGAGTTTTAGGAATATGGTGTTGTTTTGTTGCTGAGCTACAGGATTGTTGTAGCTTCGATTGGATAAGTTATGAACGAATTGAAACATTTATCTTTGTCACTTGGTTAATTGATTATCTTGTGGTTATGCGTTACTTTTTGGTTTTGAGTTCGATCATGATATGGGACTAATTAACCTAAGTCATGGTGAAACATTAACACAAATGGTTAATAATTTGTAAGATTTACTAAATCTTACTTCAGGGCTGTTCTCTAAGAGTATTGTGTACTTCTCATGTTGTTTCTTTAATTTGATGTCTAGGGATTCGGGGTTGGGACGCAAAAGAGAATATGAAGGTAGCAGCTATCAATCCTCATCTTCAGCTGCATCTCCACAACGAAAACTGGAATTGGATGGATTGACACCTTTCGAGAAGAATTTTTACGTGGAGTCACCAGCAGTAGCTGCTATGTCTGAGAGTGAGGTAGAAGAGTACAGGCGGAGACGTGAGATTACTGTCGAGGGAAAAGGAGTGCCAAAGCCTGTTAAAAGTTTTCAAGATGTTGGGTTTCCGGGTGATCATTTTTTCTAAAATTCTCTGTTGCGTTATATTTGTCTTTTTCTCATGGTAGTGTGGTGGTGAAGTTTGTAGTAAGGTAGACAGCGAGTAAAGTATGCCTTCAAAACATTTATAAGATTGAGGCATTCACTTGTGGTGTTATTGTGATGTTATTGAACGCTTTTGTCTCTATTGTGTTTTTTTTTATGTAGAATACGTGTTGCGAGAAATAGAGAAGGCGGGCTTTACTGAGCCTACCCCTATTCAAGCTCAAGGATGGCCCATGGCTTTGAAGGGACGGGATCTTATTGGACTTGCCGAAACAGGATCTGGGAAGACTCTTGCATATCTTTTACCTGCTATTGTTCATGTTAATGCTCAGCCATTTCTAGGTACTGCAGGGTCATATACACAGTTTCTAAGCCATTTTTAATGCCATTTCATGCCTATATTCCTAGTATGTTATTTAAGCTCTTTAAACTTTTTGTAGTAGCTTATGAGTAAACGTGAATTATTTATTATTGCTCTTCGTTTCGTAATTAGCTCCTGGAGATGGGCCCATCGTTCTGGTACTGGCTCCAACTCGTGAACTTGCCGTTCAGATACAGCAAGAAGCCACTAAATTTGGTGCATCATCCAAGATTAAGAATACTTGCATATATGGTGGGGTTCCTAAGGGACCCCAAGTTCGTGATCTCCAGAAAGGTAGGTGGCCATTTGCTCCACGTGACTTTTCTACTGTATGCTGATTTGGATCGGGTATTCCCTTCTGCTACTTCTCCTTTCAACTCTTGTTTAGTCCCTTATCACCCCTGGCATTTCGTTGAGCATCATCAGTAACTTCTAAACTTGATTAGGTGTTGAGATTGTCATAGCTACGCCTGGAAGGCTGATTGATATGTTGGAGTCTAATAATACAAACCTGAGAAGAGTTACTTATCTGGTATTAGACGAGGCAGATCGTATGCTTGACATGGGTTTTGAGCCTCAGATTCGGAAAATAGTTGATCAGGTACCGTACTGATCTAACAATTAGATAATTTATTCTTGAACTGTAACAATTTGACATGCTAAGGAGGTAAGGTTTTGGTCATACATATTATATTTGTTTGTAGATTCGGCCTGATCGTCAAACTCTTTACTGGAGCGCCACATGGCCAAAGGAAGTTGAACAGCTTGCTAGACGTTCTTTGTATAATCCGTATAAAGTGAGTACACAGCTATACCCATCACATAGAGGTTACAATTTGTGACAGTTGGTCCATTCCGTTATGTGACTGTAGGGTCATAGTAGCACATTTCATGGTCTTAAGCTCTTGTAGGTGCGCATACATCAATCGGCAAATTCCACTTGCATATGTATTCATTGCTTCTTAAACCTTTTGAAGATCATAGGAATCTGGGCTTATCTACTCATTTTTTATCATACACCATCTGTGTAATTAAACAACTTTCAATTTGTTCTTGCTTTTCTGCTAAGGTGACTATTGGTTCATCAGACCTCAAAGCAAACCACGCAATTCATCAGCATGTTGAGATTGTCTCTGAGAGCCAGAAATATAACAAGTATCATTGAATTCTGTTTCTCATTGTTCCCCCAAAAGAATTAACTACTGAATCGGAATAGTATGGCTAATGTATATTATATAATGCAGATTGGTGAAGCTGCTTGAGGACATTATGGATGGCAGCCGAATATTGATATTTATGGACACTAAAAAAGGATGCGATCAAATAACTAGGCAGCTTCGAACTGATGGATGGCCCGCGTTGTCGATTCACGGGGACAAAAGTCAGGCAGAAAGAGATTGGGTTCTATCTGAGTTCAAAGCTGGCAAGAGCCCCATAATGACAGCTACTGACGTCGCTGCTCGCGGTTTAGGTATGTTCAAGAAATATAGTCTGTTGTTTCTTTCGCTCCTTGTTTCTTTAAAGCTAAAAGTGTCTCATCATCAAGCATGATAACACGCTTAGTTATGTCAGATTTAAGGGTTCCATCAATATCATTGCCAATCGAAATCATGTAGTGGCATGAAAGAAGAAATCTCAACTGTTGAGATTTCTGATGGAAGGTTTCTAACACTAAGTTCAACATGTGACAGACGTAAAGGACGTGAAATACGTCATAAACTACGACTTCCCAGGATCTCTCGAGGACTACGTCCATCGCATAGGTCGAACAGGTAGGGCTGGTGCTAAAGGAACTGCGTACACATTCTTCACTGCTGCAAATGCCAGATTTGCTAAAGACCTCATTAACATACTCGAGGAGGCCCGACAAAAGGTCAGCTCTGAGCTACGAGCAATGGGCCGCGGTGCACCTCCTCCACCAGGTGAGTACTTAGCCACCCTCGATTTTTTATTTTTTACTTTTTGGACTATTTCACCGTACCCATGCATAGTTTTTAGGGTCTTCATTGCCTTATGCTTGTCTTTATATTTAGCCTATGGGAGTCGTGGGAGGGGCTACGGTGGTGGTCGTTCTTGGAACTGAGATATTGGCGAGGAGTTGGAAGCTTAGCAGAGAAGGGCTGCCTTTGGTCATTGATGTAAAATCATCTTTTTATTATGTGTATGCTTCTCAAGAGTTGTGGAGCTTAGCTTATCTAAATTCAAGAAATAGTGGATTTAGCCTACTTCCATTCTATGTTATCCATGATGATTGTGGTATTTTATTTTATTTTTTTTATTTTTTATTTCTTTTTTACATTTTCCTTTTTTTTTCTCCTTGAAATCGACGTGTTATTGGCCTTCGGTTTCAACTTCAAGTAATGCTTCTCTCTCAACACCCATAGTTGTTTTTGCCTCTTTGAAACATGCGAGGCCTGAATAGTTCATAGATAGATTCCATTTTTCTTGGAAACCTTTTTAGTATTTTTTTTCGTTGTGGGTTACGGAATATGACGACACATTGGGACTAATTTCATGTTTTTTTAGTGAAGGGATTCGAAAGTTGTTCATTGCCCGGTTTAAGACAAGTTAATGTGCCTTTTTTCTCTAATCTTTGCGCCATTTGATAAAATCTTCTTTGAGCCACGAAGAAGATACTCTATGGCCCCTCATTTCGTCACATATTGAATTAAGTAAATATAAAATGAAATCCGTATAAAATAAAATTTCCATCAAAGTTGTCATATACTCAAAATACTTGTTCGAAGATTCTTGAAAAGGGCAATCGGGAAAGTTAGTTTGGTGCCTAATAAATTATCAGATCTAATGGTATGTGCTAAATTACCAGATTTACCTGACATAAAGTATTATATATGAAGCGTATTCTGAATTAAAGTTTAAGCATGGAGCTTATTATATAAAATTTGCCCATAGAGGATTTAAGTATAAGAAAGTATGGAATGATTGATCATTCAATCGTGTTCACAGGATTTAATCATTGACGAACTATATTTATGCAGTCAAAGGCATACTTTTTATATTAAAAAATGTGATATATTTTAAAATGCAACAAATGTTCAAGTTTATCGATGAGAATTGATGAATGCCATCGTTGATGACTATATAATAAATATTGGAAAAGAAAAATCGCCGTTCACGACTCGAGAGCATTCATAAAATAATTAAAAGAAAGTCTTTTGGCCGATCTCTTTGGTACATTATTTTTCTTCAAGATTAACGATGGTAATCTTCTCGACAATAATAAGGCCGCTCAATAACGCTTGGCAATCATATTTATATGTTTATTACCATTATTCGAAGGTATGGGAACTTAGATAAGAATCTTGAATTTTTTATGGGGTGGGGTTCGGAATATGCTATGAATGCACGAAATAATCTTAATTATATATATACATATATGTGTGTATATATATCTCTTATCACTGTAACTACCACTCAATCATCTCTATGGGCGGGGTCTTCGTTCTAATATAAAAAGAAAAGAACACCATACTTTCATCATTATATTCAATAAAATTGTTGTGTTTATTCCGTAATATTTATATATAATGTGTGAGTGTGCGTGCGTGTACATATATATATACATATATATATATATATACATAAATTGAGTGCTGTCTTTCAATAATGTGGACTTTCGCGTGGACTATAAAATATAGAGGGACTTGAATATTACAAGAATCTGATTCTTGAAATAGAGAAGTGAAATATAACCCTATCTTTTTCAAGTAGAATCTATCATTAATGCAAATGAAACTCTACCCAACTTCTTTTATAACGTAGGGTTTTCTCTATAATTTATACACACATAACTTTGGTGAAGCCCAACCATATCACTTTGGACAGATATTAAAAAACACACATTCACACACACGAAGTACTCTTGTGTACTACGCACATATACTCTTTCTTGTTCTTCTTTGTAATAATTACGACACGATCCGATCCATCCCTATCTCTTCAATTGTAGTCTTTCACATATTACACACGTGTGCAGCACAATTTCTCTAACTAAAAGTCTAAAAAACTCTTGATATATAAGTGACAACACCCCAAATATATATCCCACCAAATACTTTTTCCCTTTCTCCATTCGAGGAAATCAAGAAAAAAGAAATGGATGGTTTCTTGTTAATGATAGCACCGATATTCCTCGTCTTTGCTTTGTATTATTTGCAGAGAAGATTGATAAGACGACGTAGTTTCAACATCACCGCCACCAAACTATCATCTTCGACGAATAAACCATTAGCTGTTCCAAAGGGCAGATTTGGAATTTGGCCTTTTCTTGGGGAGTCCATTGACTTCATTTCTTGTGCTTATTCTCATAGGCCAGAGAGCTTCGTGGAGAAACGACGTCGCTTGTAAGTCATCATCTTCATTACCTCGTACTATCTGAAAATCTACCTATTCTTTTAGGGTTTTCACCATTTTCTTGAATATTTTCTTTCGTTATTGCAATTTGCAGATATGGGAATGTTTTCAAAACGCATATATTTGGAAGCCCAACGATAATATCAACAGATGCTGAGATTAATAGGATCATTCTTCAAAGCGATGCAAGAACATTCGTTCCATCTTATCCGAAATCTCTCATGGAGTTAATGGGAAAATCTTCCATACTGTCCATCAATGGAAGCTTGCATCGAAGAATCCATGGATTAATTGCAGGCTTTTTCAAGTCTCATGTCTTAAAAGCACAGATCACTAACGACATGCAGAGCTATGTTCTTGCATCTATGGCAAAATGGAGTTAAGATCGTGTGGTGTACATCCAAGACGAAGCCAAAGATGTAAGTTCATCATATTGTCTTTACCCCTTATATTTACACACGTAATTTTCATTATTACCAATAATTATCATTTTTTTTTCAATTATTATGCTGCTTTTCCTTTTTCCATCTTGAGGAAATTAATATTATATGATACATAATTTATTTGAGAACTCCCTCAAGTTTAGCGTTAAAACTTAAAGCCATTCTGACGAGACGACAAAATAGTTGAATAGGTTTCGTGTTATATACATATAATGTATGTACATTTTTTCTGATTAATTGATGTAATCATTACTTCCAATTAGTGCACACGATTGTTTTTCTATTGTCGAAATCACACTAGACAATTTGAAACCGCAATCAATTGTGTCTTTAGATTTTTTTTCTCTATGATGTCCCAAAATATCACAACCTACACCAATCATAATGTCTGGCAATTATATTATACTTTATACATATTTTCACAAATGAATTAATACCACTAATGATGATTAATATTGCAATTATTTTCAGATAGCATTTCAAGTCCTAGTAAAAGCATTGATAGGCCTTGAGCCGAGTAACGGTAATAAGGAGATGAAGATGTTAAAGAAACACTTTCAAGAATTCATCGCTGGTCTAATGTCATTACCATTAAACCTTCCTGGCATGCAACTTCACAGATCTCTGAAGGCAAGATGAGAGCTATTATTAGTAATTTTATCATCATTTTCTAGGTTATCTTTATTTAAAATTGCAAAAAAAAAAAATAATTCCCAGGCGAAGAAGAAGATGTTGAAGCTCATTCGTGGAATTATAAAATTAAAAAGGGATCGTGGGAAATCTTTATTACCAAGAGATGTTGCCGATGTACTAATTCAAAGCGATAATGCAAGTGAAGAACTGAATGATGATTTAATAGCAGAAAATATGATTGATTTAATGATTCCTGGCGAAGACTCAGTCCCAGTTCTTATGACTCTTGCAGTCAAATACCTCTCAGATTCTCCTCTTGCCCTCAAACAATTAAAGGTAACAATTTTTTTAAGATAAAAATTTGTACTTTACACCATTTATATATATATATATATATATATATTTATATATATATATATATTTCGTTGAATAGGAGGAGAACCTTAATATGAAGATTCTTAAGGAGAAGCTCAACGAGCCCTATTCTTGGACTGATTATACGTCGTTATTACCCTTTACACAAGCCGTAAGAGTTCGTTAATATTACAAATTTCAAGATTAAGTTTTGATGTAATTAATATGTTTAGTAAATGCAGGTTATTACAGAGACATTAAGGATGGGAAACATCATCATAGGTGTGATGAGAAAAGCCATGAGAGACGTTGAAATAAAGGGTCATTTGATCCCAAGAGATTGGTGCGTATTTGCGTATTTCAGGGCTGTGCATTTGGATGATGATTTACATAAATACCCTCACCACTTCAATCCATGGAGATGGCTTGTAAGATGAAGATCAGTGCCTATATTATTTCTTTAATTTTTTTTCCTTAATTTATTTTATATTCTATTAACTTAATTATTTTGAAGGATGAGGAAAGTATTAGCAATTGCAAGAATTTTAGCCCTTTCGGAGGAGGTCAACGGCTATGCCCGGGCGTTGACCTTGCGAGGCTTGAGGCTTCCATTTTCCTTCATCATTTTGTAACTCAATTCAAGTAAGCAAATATTATTAGTGATGCTACATATTATTTTTTGCTACTTGGATTTGAAATATCTCGTGACTGATTTTTTTTATGTTTACTTTTTGAATAGATGGGAAGCTGAGAGGGATTCAATTATTAATTTTCCTACAGTGAGAATGCAGAGAAGAATGCCGATCTGGGTCAAAAGATCACTTTTGTAACATCACGATTGTAGGAAAAATAAAAGAATACATTTTAATTTTTACGTAGAGGCTTATTAAAGGTAATATAGATTCTTCATTGCAGTGCACACGTGTGGGGTTATTCGATGCTGACTTCTTTGTTCTAACCTAATGCTAATATAGTCTATTTTCTTTTACTATTAAGTTACTCTGTCGAAAATATCGGCATTCGTTACGAAAAGTATTTGCAAGTCAGTACCGCTGTTAGAAATTTTTTTATATAAGTATCCATCCGATTGTGTGTATATTTTTCCAGTCTTGACGTATCTTATATATGTGTATTACGTATCACGTCACGCGTTTATGTGGATACTCATATATGGTATCTATGTACGTTCTATATGGTACCTTAATATGTTATATGATATACTATTTTCTCACTATCTTTTCTACCACAATATGTTTCTCTATGGTACCTAAATATGTTCTGTGACGTACTTTCGGCGGAACAGGTACCAATGTGCAAAAAACCTATTCTAATAGGTACCTACATATAAAAAAATTTGACAGGGTACTAACTTGCTAATTTTTTTATATAAATTATTTTCTGTAGATTCCCCATGAAAAAATACGAAAAAGAAGTATTTCTCATCGGTGGGGTCGGTATACAAATCCAAATCATGAGTGTATGACATTTAATGGTTTCATTTGAAAACAATTTACTAGTATTTATAGGGTAAGAACATAATTGCATCTACCAAGCATATGAAAAAGGCTTGCTTTCTCTTGTCTCCTTTTTGGTTAATGTTGGGGAGGAATTGAATCGTATTTACTGCAAATTTGCACGAATGATAAGAGACAAGCAACATATAAAGTCAAAAGCTGGGAGGCTAATTTCTTTTAATTGTTCCCAACTTAAAATTTGACAATACACGAGTCCCATTTTTATTTTTACGAAAGTTAAGATAATTAAGGAGAGTCCATATACATTTTGCCATTTTGATATGTCATACCATTTGACTTATCATTTGACACACCGTGAGGTTTTTCTAAAAAATGGGATATCATAAGAACGCATTTCACAAAATTTTATTCTTTATTACAATTATTTTTTTCAAATTTCTTTATCATGATTATTGAAATAATAAAAAAAAGACCAAAATGGGCATTTAATGGCATTTAAGTAAGCTCGATAAAGCCCATTGAAAGGCCCATTAAAAAGCCCACTCCTTCCACGCGTTCCCATCGCGCGTGCGCAACAAACCTTGCTACAACGCCAAGGAAACAAACTGAATTTTGTACATGAATGAATCTGCTATACAGACGATTCGATTAATGGAAGGAAGAAAAGTGGACAAAAGAAAGAAAAAAATGATATCTTTGTACAAATCCGTGGATAATATATTCATCCATCCATCTGTGAATGGTTTGAGCTCACTTGTTTTGCATATGAAACGACTGCCTTGGCCCATTTCTTGATTCCATCCTTGAGCTTCTTCGAATCTATTTCGCTTCAGAGACTTCACTTCATCGGAATCGACGCCTATGATCTCCATTAAAGAGAAGGAGAAGCAACGCTCGAAACCCGTGCTGCTTTTTCTCGTCGATTCGACGAACTTCTCTCCGATGGAATCTTCCTCCATGTAATCAAACAACAGCTCTGTTTTCTTCTGCTACGTCGTGTAAGCTTTTAAAGGGTTTATTACAGAGGGCAAAAAGAATGTTTCTTCTTTCCTTATGATGCGTGCTGTGTACGTGAATGCATTTGACTTCTGTGACCTTTTCAAAACGTGCTAGATAGTATCCAACTTAATCAAATCAAATATATATTCCACTGCAGGCAAGTTGGGGTTTTTATTGCTTGCTTGGCAAGAACAACGCAAACTTTGACCCTTAACTTTTATTTCTACTTCTTCAGCAGATAAAGGCAATGAGGTTAATCGAATATGTTGTAGCAGAAAATTTGCAGAGAACAAATGGTCGAAGCAGCCAATAAGAGCAACGAAAGAAATCATATTGTTTGACAAACACCCTCGGATGATAGGTCTGGGAAGCAAAACGAGGAAGCTTGCTCTGTTTCTTGGTTGAAAATCAGGACACTCTCAGTTAGTTGCCTATACGTTGTTGAACTCAAGCCATGTATGTAACCAAGATTCCCAAGTGTTTCCTCATTGCCTTTTAATTCAGTTATCAAGATTGAAGAGCAGGTGGCACAAGCCATGTATGCAAGTTCAAAATGAGTATCAGAGAGAGTTCAAGAAAGCAAGAAGATACGGCAAAAGGGTCACTACGAAATAGACCTTTAAGGAAATGAAAGTTGTACTTACATTGAGAAGTGGGAGGCCACCCTACATTTTTTTCTGTATGTCAAAGCATCGGAGGCAATAGAGATCAAATAAGTTTTTTATAAGGCACGCCATGAATCTGATGCTGCTCAAAACAGGAGAGTTTAGCTAAAAGAAACGGAAAATAAGATATCAAAGCAGAACAAGAGAAAATGCCTTGAAAACAACAGAATGAGTAACCTACAATTTGAAGAGTTCATCAGAATGAATTAAAGGATCGAATTTCTATTTTCTGGTACCAAGAATCGATAACAGCCGACGGCGCAATTGGGTTTTAGCGAAACTGATAAATTTCATCGATAGAGCAGAAAAGACGAGATTTTGACGAACGAAAAGTAATTCCAGATCAAGAACTGCCCCGAAACCGAAATTGGCTTTTTACCATAGACAAGCAAAAGATCAAAAACCCAATAGCAGGTAAAAGATGATGATGAGGACTGCAGATCATTGTTTGTCCGCTGAATATCCTCTTCGAGTAACTAAAACGAAATTGCAGAGAGATAGATAAGGATCCATCCTTCCCTTCGGCTCTATTTTTGGAAGAGAGCAGAACAGAACAAAAAAGCTAAGCTTGGCAGTGATGAGTCACTGACTGACTCACCTTTCTAATCCTCTGTTGCTCAGTCCCACCATATTCGGGACACCAGCACCGTAATCGCCGCACATCTTGAGTTCCAAGAAAGATCACAGCCGTCGATTCAGTTTAACCTAGAAAGCCGCGTACTTATTGGTAATTTTAGACACTTGGGGACTTGCTGTTGCTAACAAGTGCGCATGTGAGACAAGTGTACGAGGGACTTGTGTACCACTGTGGTGCCTCATCGCAGCTCTCTTTTAAGTTTCGTTACCCTTTTTTTCTTCTCTTCTACAGAATCTCTCTCTCTCTCTCTCTCTCGTCTCTGCCGTTTCTTTGAGGGCTTCTCAAAAGGTTGCTAGAAAGGCTTTCCTTCGATCCTCTGTTCTCTAAACAAGCGTGGTGGTTTTATGCACGTCCACGAAGGAACAGCACAGCTTAGGCACGCATAGACTCCTACCGCTTTCATTGCCCCTGCATCTAAAGCTGACTTTTAGGTAGTAAAAACTCCCTGCCGCTCGAAGTGATCTCAGAAGAAAAGTAAGCCCTTTTTTGGTAATCTTAGAATGGGCTGGAAACTTGTCGAATGACGCAGAAAAAAAAAAGGGATTTTGCCGACCCAAACGGAAGCCGTCTTTTGCTTGAATCTCGCCAGATCCATCCGCCGTTTTCCCTCTCTTGATTCGTTTTTGTATTCAGGTAGGTTTCGGTTCATGGGTCTTTCGCTTCTCCTTAGGTTTGCTCCTTTCGCGGGTCGTTTCAGTTCCTAGCAGCTATTTCGTGCCTGAAGCTTTCTCTGATTGAAAATTCCCTTCTTTCTCGTCCGTGCAGGCGGCGAATGGTGAATGAAGGCGGTTCTTAGGGTTTTAATTTTGTTTCTTGCTCAGTGAGTTCGTTCGACGTTGCTGTTTGCGAATGGGGGCTAGCCCTGTAGTGGATCCAAGCAAGGTAATCGACCCATCGATTGGTTCGTTGGTGTGGGTTCGTCGAAGAAATGGATGGTGGTGGCCTGGTCAAATCATCAGCGAAGATGATCTCCCCGAGGGTTGCATTCAAATGCCTAGATCAGGGACGCCTGTTAAGCTTCTGGGTAAAGAGGAAGCAATTGTGTGAGTTTTGTTTTGCAGTTTCTCTGTTATTTTGATTCATTTCCCTGAGATTAGTGTCTAAATTGCTTGGAGATAGTTTTCTGAGCTCAATTGGCTTGTTTCCCCGTTCGGGTTATAGTTCATCGGTTAAAAGGTGTCATTGAACCAAGAATTCCTGTTGGTTGAATTCTGAATATGGTCTGTGAACCTAAAATTTCTCTGTTTGTTGAATTTAGTAACTTCTTTCATGTCAAAATCTTGGAAAGCATTGCTCGTGGATTTAATTCAATCGTTGAGGCACATATACGAATAGTTTGGCGTAAAATTAGCCATGAGTGAGTGAGTGATTCTTCTGTGAAAGTCCTATCTGTTCATTCTCAATCTTTATGTGAAGTAGTCACTAGTTTACGATTTCTTGTCCAAATTCTTTCAGGGATTGGTACAATCTTGAGAAATCTAAGAGAGTAAAACCTTTTCGTTGTGGAGAGTACACTGAATGCATCGAAAAAGCCATGGCCGCCGCTTCAAACGTCTCCAAAAAGAGAGTAAAATACGCACGAAGAGAAGATGCCATTCTTGAAGCCTTAGACCTCGAACGTGCCTCCCTCGGTAAAACCCAATCCCCCGTCGTTCTTAGTCAAGAAAAGGAGGAGAAGGAAGAACAGCGCACCGTAGAAGGATCGCAATCTTCGCTTCGATCTGATAAAGCATTGGAAAACGTTATTGTCAAATCAGAAGTTGACTCCACCTCGGGCCAAGAACTATCTCAGTCGGGCGTTTCGTTCGAAGAACCCTCAAATCAAATTCAAACAGCAAGCAAAAACGCCAGCAAGTGTAACGATTCTGAAGACGATGGAAACGAAGGAGCGAAGAAGCGTATGAAAGGGCTAGAAGATCTCGGCATGTGTGTAGCAGCAGCATCATCATCATCTTCGCCTTCAAAGAGAAAAAGCTCCCAAATCTCTCATGCCCACGAATTGCTGAAGAGGAAGAGCAAACGCCGCACGTTGACCAAGGTCTTGGAGTCAACCACGATGGTCCCTAGCCGGGTCGACCCTGACGATTTGTCGGGTTCGAATGGATCTACTTCTGATGAAAAGCCCATCGTTTGTCAAGAATCTAATGGGCCGAAGACGAATAGCTCCCTTCTTACCAATGGAGTCTCTTGCGTTGAAACTGCTGCAGTACTGCCTGGAAATTCAGACCAAGAACCCTCTCAGAGCTTATTCGATGTGCCATTAGTTGCTGAAGAAAAGTGTGCTCACGGTACGATCTTACTCACTTTTGCGATATTGTTTTGTCTGGTGATGAGCGTATTGCTGAAAATTTGCCCGAATATCTCAGATCCTTACAAAACGAACCATTCGACGGAGAAAAGCACCTCAGAGTGGCAGCTAAAGGGGAAGAGGAATTCAAGATCAAGAAAGAGCGACGAAGCAGAAACGAATAACGTCAATCCCTCCAAAGAAAACGAACCCTCGACTGGCCCGATTGAAAACTCGGGCCCCACATCCAGGCCCGTTATGGAAATCCAAGGCGAGCCCATTTCTCAGAGGCTTCTACCTTGTCGATCGACTCGCTTCACTCCCCACCCAAAGTACGACTCCTCTGATTTTTCTGTGAGCCATCGCCGAACTACTATTGGCTCGGGCCTGTACGAAGTCGACTTGCGCTTAGAAGCTACTTCCCCGACCCATAATGCGCCTCTCATTTCTCTTACGAGCAAGATTTTCGAACAGCCAATCAGAGGCTATCCAATCGACGTGGAAATTCTAGAAGATGGGCACTGCGATGATCTTATTACAGTATCAGAAAGCTACAGCAATACTTCTCAGTTGAACTACAAAATGCCTTTACGGCGATCGAAGGCGCCTCACAAAGGGAGGAAAAAGGCGAAGAAGAAGTACAACAAATCGAATAAGAAGAAGAAGAGTGGGGAGAAGATTAGAAAGCTGTCTTCTTTATCGAGTAGTAAGGTTCCCCTTGTGGAGAAGGTGAATGCTCCTCTGTTGGCCTGCGTTCCTTTGAAAGTAGTCTTTAGTAGGATTAATGCAGATTTGAACAGTTCGGTAATAATAAGGTGAATGGATTATGTTAGTGTATTGTCTGATTGTTTTACGACTTGAAACCTTTTTTTTCCTGGGAAGTTTTGGTTGGATTTATGATGTGCAAGTTGATAGTTTATACCAATACTGTTGAATGTTGATCCGAGGTTGCTAATCGAACAAGTATGAACAAATATATAATTTTTAAATTTAAAATATTTTGCAGGATTGGCATCTTGAATAAGGGGTAACTTTCGTTAAATCCCACTTTCTCTATTTCCTTACACATAATTTTCATTCCATATTATTTATTAACAAACTCCCTAAATCAAAATAATCTTACACATAACTCCCCATGGACGATTACCCTATATATTTGTAGTACTAATATACGCATATTGTAGTACCTTATGGACGATTTTGCCCCCTCTATTAATTTCCACGCCTTCACTCCAACTTGTAGTACCGATATACGTATGTTTGTAGTACCAATATATAGATGTTCGTCATACCATCCCGTGAGCCCATGGACGATTTTTGTAGTTCCAATATACAAATGTTCGTGGTACCAAAAAATTGTCAACACCCACGGACCACCCTTACCCACAATTGTAGTACCAATATACGTACGTTTGTAGTACCAATATATAGATATTCGTTGTACCATCCCGTGAGCCCATGGACGATTTTTGTAGTACCAATATATAGATGTTCGTGGTACCGTATTATATGCTAGTGTGGTACCAAGATTAGGTTACTCGTAATACCAATATCTACGGTAACCGTCACGACAAAAAAATTCGGATGGCGTCGAAAAATTCGTTACCAAAACTTGAAGTACCAATATACATATGTTTGTACTACCAGTGTATCGATGTTCGTGGTACCATCCCGTGAGCTAGTGTGGTACCATACGTAGGTTACTGTGCTGAGCACATGTTACCGAAAAGGATACCACAAGTAACCTACGTATGGTACTGCACTATATCACGTTATGGTACCACGAACATCTATACATTGGTACTACAACCATACGTATATTGGTACTTCAAGTTTGGGTAAGGAATTTTCCGTCATCTGAATTATTTTTGTCCGTGGCGGTTGCCATAGATATTGGTACTACAAGTAACCTACTCATGGTACCACACTAGCTTACGATACGGTACCACGAACATCTGTATATTGGTACTGCAAATATATATTTGTCCTACAATTTTAGGGTAGGAGTTGCGATAGTTAAGCAAATAGTACGGAAAAAAGGTACTACAAATAACCTACGTATGGTACGACATTATCTCACGGAATGGTACCACGGTATGGTACCACGAACATCTATACATTGGTACTACAAGAATACGTATATTGGTACTACAAGTTTTGGGTAGGGGGTCCGTGGGTACAATTTTAGGGTTAGGAGTTGCGATAGTTAAGCAAATGGTACGGAAAGGTACTACAAATAACCTACTTATGGTACTACATTATCTCACGGAATGGTACCATAGTATGGTACCACGAACATCTATACATTGGTACTACAAGAATACGTATATTGATACTACAAATTTTGGGTAGGGGTCCGTGGGTGTTGACAGGTTTTTTGGTAATATTGTTGTTTTTATAAGGCTAAAATCGTCCATTAGGTAGCTATGTAATAAAAGTTTGAAATGAGGAGTTTGATGATAAATGAATGAGAAGGGGAATTAGTTGATTAATAGTTTGGGATTAGGGAGTTATGTGTAGATTTCTCCTTGAATAATGATATTACGGATTTTGAGAAAATTAGAGTAAATAAAAATATTCGGCATTTTGTAGTAACTAGTAACTAGTAAGCAATATGATGACTGATATGGAGCCCACTTTTATTAAGCAGATTAACGTCGGCGTTCATAGCTTGACCACTCTTTGATTCGTAAATGTGTAATAATTTTTAGGCCCAATTCTACTTTGACGTTACTATTGACTTATTTTGGTAAATAATTTATTTTGATTTTTACCTTGATACAATGATCTGAGGCTGAGCATATATGTTATTTAAGAGGTTAACATTTGGCTTTACTTGTAGACCTCTCGCTTTGTTAGAGGCTACGACATGCTTAATAAATTTATTATTATCATTGTTTTTTTCCATAATGTTTATTATATTATTGATGTATAGTATATGTTATTATTTTTTTTATAACATAGACCACCGAATCTGTATGTTTCCCAAGGGAATATAGTGCTGCTTAATAGTTCTCGGTTTTAACCCTCCATCTCACGGATTTTTACTACTTTGCCTTACTTTACTACTCTTACCATGTGTGCTTTATGGCTTAAAAAAATAATATGACCATGTAATAGTAATAGTAATTCCTTCAGATACACTATTCTTATTGTTCTAATCATGGAGTTTTCTTCATTTGTTTATTTGTCTTAGTTAGCCTACAATTTCCTAGGCAAATATTTTGGGGTGTTTGTGGTCAAGTTGGCTACATTTAAGGGTCAAAATGGTTACAAGATAATGCATATATATACACATACAACACACTGTAGATATATATATAAGTGAGGGGAAACAAGGCGTTGAGTTTGACACCTAAATATTTGAGATATTAGAATTTAATTTGAACAATAATGATATGGGGAAGCATTATTCATTGAGCTGTAACGATGGGGTGCATGTGGGGTTAGCTACAATAAGTCTTCAATGTCTGCGTGCATTTGTTGTCTTTATTTGGTCTATCTTTGCGTCCGTTCGTGTGAAATGAAAATAGAATAATATTTAATGTTAAATATCACTATGTAAAAGTTAAATAAATACCTCATATCACGCCGTTATATTATTTTATTTTAATCAATACTTATGCTATATATCCTTATTTAACACCCAAAACTCTTCACTCTTATACTCGATTTTAATAGTAAATAAAAAGCTAAAACGTAGCAAAGTGCTAATGATTAAACTATGATTAGTGATGGGAAGAAATCTGAAATCTGAATCTTCACAGCGCGCCTGACAAAGCGTGAACGGCAGACTAGCCATAAAAGAGGTCGGAACTTTTACCATACCATGTACCAAAAATTCATTGTTTCAAAATAACATTATTCAGATATATATATATATAACACATAAGTAATTGCTCTTGATAGAGTAGAGTCGTCCCTCCGCTTATATTTATGAATAATAGAAAAAAGAATAATAGAAAATATAGAGTAAATTTCTTACAGAGGTACAGCCCCACTAAAAACTGACAACGAACGACATTTTTTTCCCCAGCAAATGTATCTCTCAATGATCTGTCACTTCAAAAAGCAAAAATCAAATAAATTAACAAAATAATGTTTCAGCCTCATCATGGCAGTCTATAATATAAGATTTCTCTTGCATTGCAAACGTTAGAAGTTTGCTTTTGAAAGCATTTCTTTCTTCTTCCTTTGCATAGTTAGCGATAAGAGTCGTTTTATTTTTTTGTTTTGTAGCTTAAGCGTATTTACTGTCTTTTTTTGGCCTTTTTCCATCCTCGAGCAAGCTATCGATCAGTTACATTAATTTCTGTTTCAGTCCTCGATCTTCCAACTAAATGCGACAAGAGTTCTTACAGCAGCTAAAGATTCTTACGTTAGCAATGGTCGTTTTTCTTTGAATGGTGTTATCAATTTCAGTTATATATATTATCGTTTTATATTTATATATTTGGTCCTTGCTTGGAGAACGATTTTCAGAAGCCCTTCCATCGCCGTCTTTCTTTTTCTCTCAAGACACTTTTTTTTGTATATCTTTCTCATGATCCATATCTTCATCTTCCCATTCAGGGTTTTGAGATTTTCTTTTTTTTTTTTCAATATATATCTGTGTGTGCAATCTTACAACGATTCTCTCTTTTTTAGATTGAGGATCTGAGGTTTATCGCACAGCTGAAGTTTTAGAGATCAAATGGAAAGTTTCGATTGGAGCAATTATTATCATAATCTTGATGACAACATGAGCTTCATCTCAGATGACGTCAGCAATGTTCTCAGTGGAATAAATAACGACGTCATTAATGGAGGAAATATCATCTCCAAAGATCGCCTGAATTACCCCACTAATAATAAACCCAACGATGATCAAACTGTTAGCCGGAGAAAAACCCTTGAATTCGCCGATGATAATTCTTCTGCTATTTTACTCGACCATCATCACCGTCGTCATTACAGATCATCAACCT
The DNA here is from genome assembly GCA_027422505.1 of Craterostigma plantagineum. Taxonomy (NCBI): domain Eukaryota; kingdom Viridiplantae; phylum Streptophyta; class Magnoliopsida; order Lamiales; family Linderniaceae; genus Craterostigma; species Craterostigma plantagineum. Next base: position 33,542,622 of record JAPQWV010000002.1, on the reverse strand, counting down.
CGTACTCTCAAGAAGAACATGTCGAATCTTACACTCATGTCCTTGGCGACGATCCTATCAAGGGAAGAAAGAGATCATCATCGTCAGAAAATTATGAATATCACCGAAGCCGCAAGAAAGTAACAAAACCCCAGGCGACCATATTTCCACCTCCGTCGGCGAACATAAGCTTTCAACAGCCGCCGCCGAGCTCGTCTGCAATAAATTACTCCGAGCCCGACACGGAGGCGATTGCTCAGATGAAGGAGATGATATATCGGGCCGCAGCCTTCAGGCCCGTGGACTTTGGGCCCGAAGAATCCATGGAAAAGCCCAGGAGAAAGAACGTGAGGATATCCAACGATCCTCAGACCGCCGCCGCCAGGCAAAGGAGGGAGAAGATCAGCGAAAAAATTAGGGTTTTGCAGAGGTTGGTCCCAGGCGGTGGAAAGATGGACACTGCTTCCATGCTCGAAGAAGCTGCGAATTACATGAGGTTTCTGAGTTCGTGGGTCAAAGCGCTCGAATCTTTAGGAGGAGGAGGAGTTCGTCGGAGGATTGACGACGGCCGCCGTCTCTCATCGCCGGCTATCGATCATAGTTTATTATTATTACCTCCTTCTTCGTCGACTTTTAGCGAAGATTATTTTGGACAGTAATCTCGGATTTAAGCAGCCACAGTTGTCAATCTTGAATGACAGTTCAGTTCATTATCCTTCTTCTTCTATGAGCTGAGAGCATTAATGTGTTTTTTTTTAGATATTTTAATCATAATATGTTATGTAGTCGTAATCATCATATCTAAATCTTTGTAATAATCATTCTTGTCATGATTACACATACCATGATGTTGATGCTTTTTTGTGAAGGCATTTTAGTCCACCATATTATGAAGCCATTATTGGCTTTTTGTTCTTTCGGCTTAATCAATTTGTTAATTTGATTTTATTCATTGATATTTGGTATTTGAGCATTTTTCTTGAATAATCTTCACGACAGAGAGAGAATCAAGACTAGTTTTGCTCTGATCAGTGAAGGAAAACATTTCTCAAATGCTTTATTTATTAGTCGGTATATTCTCTCTGTTGGCTTGTATATTGCTTCATTCAATAATCCAAAGCGTGGCCTTGAAATTCACGCCACTTCAAATTTAAATTAAAAAAAGTTCAATCTATTCTTCCTTTTCTAGGAATAAGCGCACGAGCATATATGCTAATGTTGATTCTTGGAAACTCACAATCAGTTATAGGAAAATAATTTAATTTGGATGGTAGCATATACTCGGAAATAGATACGCAAACGAGAAGCAATATTTAGAGGAAACTTTGGTTAGTTGATGTTTAAGAATGATGAGATGACAAAAAAAATGATTGTGTTAGAAAGTTGTTTCTCCGAGGTTGCTAACCTTGTTAATGATGGAACGCAAAAATAGACGTGTGTTTGATTGAGTAAGAGTTTCTAAGTTGACATAAGTAGCAATTAGTTACTCAATTCGTTGTTCAGTTTTATGACATTTTCTAAAAGATAGATAGACGAATGAACAGAATCTCAAACAAATTGCAAAAACTAGACAACATATTTATGCTTCTGTTAGAAAATTTAGAAAAAGAAAAAAAAAATCAAATCCGTTAGAAAATTGTGCACTTCGATTTATTTTTTCTTTTCTCAAGTGGTGCGTTCTGACAAGTTGCCTTTGTTTTGACAATATCTTCTAAGATCCAAACCGTATGATATCTACACTACAACAAGATTGTAATAAAATATCATTCATACGAATGTTACATCTCTTTATGCAATTTTCTGTGTAAACCCCGAAATTTGACCATTGAGCAAAGTAAACTTCAGAGAACAACTTCCCAGCAATGCAAACTACGTCAAGATAATTGGGAAACGAATGAAATTTTTTAACTTGTGACCATTTTATTAATTTTCCCCTTTATAACGTCAAGAACAAGATATTACTAATGAAGATGGGATTTTCCTACAAAAACAATTCAAGACAGAAAACATTCTATATCGCGCATTGGAACAGTTCAATCAAAGTTCACTTTTCTCTATAAACATGTTAGAATTTTCCACAACTCAAAATGCCCCACTGTGTAATAACACGCAAGCAACAACACAATAATAACAACGATCTTCCCCTCCTCCAAATTCAGTCCACCCCGCAAACGAAACAACTACAACAAAAACTCTAAGAAAAACCATATCCATCAATCCATCCATTCACTCAACCTTCCAAGCATAGAGAAAAAGACAGAACTGCGAAGCCTTAGAATAGCTATGAACTGAATAATACCTGCTTGGCCCGCTGCAGTCGCTCCCTTCCCCTTTGCTCGAGCCATCGTCTTCCTCTTGGTCGCTCTCAGCCTCCCCCGATCCAGGCTTGAATATGAACAGCCCATGGCCCGTCCCAGGCGAGCAAAACAGCCAAGAATGAACGTCCCAGAAAACCTGCAATGGCTGCTTATTGACTAGCACAGTCTGATTCCCCCGAAACTTCCACTGAAGGTTCCTAACGTGCACCAAAACGATCCCATCCACGCTGATCCACATCTCGGGATCCCTGGGCCCCACAGTCGAGCTTTCGACCACAATGTCGTGCTCCCTTTTCCTCGGGTCGAACTTTGCCCTCGTGGAGAAGGACTTCTTGCCGAAGACGTGCTCTTTCTTGTAGAACATGGCTGCGTCGACTAGGGCTGGCCTGGCCTTGGTCCTCTTGTACGCCTTCTTCTTCAAATCGCCGATTAGTAGGACGACTTCTTCCTCCGAGACTAGGGCGACGTAGAAGTCTGAGCATGGCTCTGGGCTGGTGCCTGAGAACTTGGCTGACCTCATGTCCCAGTAGATGTCTAGCTGATTCCCATCGACTTCGAAGGTTTTGTAGCTCTTCTTGGCCCAGAAATGCCATGGCTTGAGGTCGATTTTGCAGGTGGAGAGGTTGTCGCTGCCCAGGCTTTCGACTGAGACGGTTAGAGAGTGGTTCATGAGGTTCTTGCTCCATAGAACGGTGACGTTTCGCCAGAAGCCTGCTATGTGGCTTTGGAATAGGCAGGTGACTGTGCTTTGGGCCGTCTTTTGGGTGATGGCTGCTTCTTCGGTTAGTTTCTGGGCTAGGGGCGGTTCGCCCGGGGTTAGAGAATGGGATCGTGAGGAGACACGATAGGCCATTCGTGGGGGCGGTTCTTCGTCGTCCTTGCTTTGGTCTTTTCCTTTTAATGAATGAACAGAATGATCGATTGATCAACAGGGGTGATGCTACTATCTATTGAGGCAATTCGACAAACACTTACGGGGCGATTGGGCGGTGGCATGGATGTGCAGAAGCCCTTCGACGAAAAAGTAGAAGCTTGACGAGATTTTCAATGAGAAGAGGGAAAATTAGATGAAACAGATATGGGAAAAGATCTAAAATAGGCCATCACGAAAGGACAACCTTCGTTGAGAGCTTTTCACAAACAGTTTGCAAACAGAATAATCAGAGATGGATTTACAGAAACGATCAGCTATAAAATCTTGGAGGAAACTTTTTTCCCTTGTATGAGAAAACCTTGAACACCTAATACGATTCGATGCACATCCAGAAAACAGATCAAATCTATCGCCAGATTTTTCTTTAGTTTCTGGAATTTCAAGGGTTAAACGGTGTAAAGGGAAAAATGTTGAGAGAAATCCTAATGTTAGAAGCTGTGGAGGAAACACAATTGTCTCCTTAAAGGAAGGGTCCAAAATTAGAAAGAACTTCATCAACTTTGGACCTCGAATTATTCCTTTTCTCTCTCTGTTTTTTTATTTTCTCCTCTTACCCTATTAAAAATCGACGCTTTACCCCATTACATGGAACAAGATACAAGAAGCCAAGCCACCCACCTTTGACTGGAATTTACAGTACAACGTGGTCATACATACGTACAAAGAAGACATTTATTTTTCAAAATCCCAAAGACAAAATATCCCTGAACGCTTTCTAGATTTTTTTTTCTGAGTTTGCATGCAACGCAAAAAACTAAGAATGGCAAAATTCTTTCTTACATTAGTACCAAAACGAAGGCATGGAATGTCTAGCTGAACTTCAGAAAAAGAAAACACAGAACGTTTCTCTTGAGAAGATTATCGTCAACTGTAAGCCTGGAACGTACGGCGAATTAAAAAAAACGAGACAAAATAGATTATGTACAGTACAATTTCTTGCTATAATTGTACACGGGAAACCTTCCATTGACAACATGTCCTTACTTCTGTAAACTATGTCTGAAAAAGAGAAAAACCGAACTGAAATTACCAGTCAGAAAGAGCTAAACGACGCCGATCTCCTCCTACTAAACGACGGCTTTTTAACCGTGGAACTCTTAAGCGCTTCGGCGTATTTCATCAGCTCAGCCTTCGCAGCATTCTGAGCATCTCCATCAGGCGAAATCACAGCCGTCGGATCGTTGTCACCACATTCGCCGATCGAATCGATCGTTCTAAACACATTCAGAGAAACGTCTTCGCAGCTCGTCTGCCTCGAACAGTTACTGCTCTCCCCAGCATTACTCTTTTGGCCCCTCGAAAACGATCTGTGAAGGTCGAACGAGTGCCTCGAAGAATTCACCGATGGAGTCCTTAAGGTCGTCTGAACAGAATGAGAAGCGCTAGAAAATCTACTTCCAATGTCGTCCATGGACACAGCTCTTCCCAAGGGCGGCGTCGAAGATGATGTCTGAATTCGATGATGGCCATCGTTCTCTTGCTTCCCACCACGCAGTAGCTTCATCAGCTTTGCAAAGACTCTGACTTTATTGGGATTTTGGTGGTGGGCTTTTCCTTCGGGCGGTGGGCAATCTTCGTTTTCGCCAGAATCGGTGATGTAAGAGGCTTGAGAGGTTGACCATCGATCGGAGTCAAAATCGCTTGCGTTTATGATTTCTCTGTCTCCTAAGCCTTCTTTGGTTGCGTAATCGAGGATGAGTTGTTTGGCCTTCTGTTCTGACGTGGGGTCCAGCGTTTTGCTTAGGTCTCGGGCTATGGTTTTCCCAGGGAGTGGTTGGTGATTTCTCATCTCATAGCGAAGGCAAGCGTTGATCCACCTAAGGTAGACGAGCTCTTCGATGTCTGCGCAGCGGTCGGCTTGTAGCTGTTCGATTTCCTTCTTTAGATCCTCGTTTTGCTGTCTTATGAGCTCGGATTGTTTCTTCAGCTCTTGTATCTGACAATTCCATCATTACAGCAAAATTTTCAGTTCGATAATTGTAATAAACCAGACAGTAAAGGAGAGTTTATACCACCTCTTCGTTGTCTATGGCAGAAGTAGCAAGCATTTGGACGTACTCTAATTTCTGGGCCAACTCTGCATTTTCTGTCTTTAAGCTTTCGTTTTGCTTCTTGATCCCCTCTAACTCGTTCTCCATTTCCTTTGTCTTCTCCGTATTTATTTGCAGGTCGTGATCTATCTCAGATGGCTTGTTGTCAGACTCAGAATCTTGCAGCTTCATTACTCTTTCTTGAAGCGATAATATCTGCTCTCTGTTCTTTTCAGCTTCAGACTTGAGCTTCTTCCTCAACAGCCTAATCTTAGCTTTTGAAGCTTCAAGCTCTGCAACCACCCTTTCGTAATCAGACAATTGAGACACTAACCTTTGGTTATCGGATTGTAATGAGTCAATTTTAAGGTTGTAGAGCTTCGCCTCCATATTGTTCAGCCTCAATCGGTTCTGAAGCTCCATCACGGCAGTTTCTTGCTCTTTAAGGCCATAGTACTCGAGCAGCTGAATCTCCAAGATTCTTTCCCTTTCTTCGAGGATTTTGACCTTTTCCCTTAGGCTTCTGACTTCTCGGCTGTGTTCCTCATGGTCCGAACATTTGTATTCTCGGGGCAATTCTATGTCAGGGACCATAGACTGGTCGATTCTTGGGGAAATATCATCCGTAAGGTTACATTCTCTTGTGAGCTGATTAAATTCGGGTAAGAGAAACCCATCCCTTTCTCCACTGTATCTCCCACTGGACGAGCGATCGCTGATCGAATTTCGAGAGGAAACTTTCGGGATATTTAAATCCTGCAAAAATAATGGATCTATGCTTACATCTATTGCCATGGAAGTAACCAAATAAACCATGAAGTTCTGCTTCAGAATGAGCATTTCATCGCCTATGAATCGAGCATAAAAGATCTATCCAGGATATTCAGCTTCATAATCAAAATAACTGCATAAAAGCTTAACATATGCAGGTCTCATCATCTGACCACAGTGTAAGTCTCAATGAATCAAATCATCGAGTACCTCTTGTTCAATAAATAACGTTGCAAAAAGGTATCTAATATAATACCTTAAAAACACGAAGGTCGTCACTAAGCTCGCCATCTTCCTGCCTTAAATGAGCTTCAACACGATGACCTACTAAACAAACAGGCATCCAATAATCAAGCAAGAGTTGAAAATCTTACAACAAAACTTGAGGTTATATCTTTAGGAACAATAACCTGAAGCACACTGTGAATGGTTTGATTTAGGCGGCTTATTGCTTTTGCTTCTCAAAATGGTAATGGCAATCCCGCCTAGAGAAAAAGCTAAAGCAGCCCCAAATTTGAAAATATCAGGTTTTATGACAAATTCCTTCTTCTCCTTCCCGCCCATAGAACCTCAATGATCGAATTTTCTAACCATTTTTACAGACAACAATTGCGCAAACACAAGAGTCATATTCTGTTAAATATGATCCAATCCCATCCTCGTCATCATCGTCCATCTGAAGCGAACGAAACGTGTACGAATAGTATAACAGATAGATCGATCGAAAGCGTCAAATGGAATAAAAATATGGAACCCTTCAGAAAGAAAGAATCAAATCGGAATCAATAAGCTTACCCTTTCAGGTCAAACACAGATATTAACAGGATATAGAAAAACAGCTGAAAGAGAATAAACTCAAGCAACATACCGATGGAAAGAGACATACGTTTCTGCATTGAATACGGCAATGATTTAAGGAAAGAACAGAAGAATCAAGTTTTGCGTAAATCAAAGTTTTTCAGAAGCTGAGAGATTTGAAAACTTCGAACCGCTGTTGCGTATGAGCAACCTTTTGAAGTAAATTATTGTTCTTGCTATTAGTGGGCTGCTTTACATTGTTTAAAAAATTGTGGGACCAGAAAGGAAACTCCATTGAAATGTTTGTCTTTTGTCGAAGAATTAAATATTATTTAGGTAATTGACTAAGTTTGCAATTTCTTTTCTAATTCCGTTAACTTATTACGCTATAGATGACCGTATGAAGGAAAAAAAAGTCATAGGTATTCTACTACTGCGAAGATAATAACTAATAATATTATATTAGTATTGTTGTTCGCATTCGTACGTGTCTGTAATGTAGATTAAATCTTTGGTAACTTTAATGGATCAAGGATTCCCACGTAAAAACGTTGGTTTTCTTACGTATTTCAATTCCGACCAATCTATTATTTCGTAATATTTTCTTACATATGTGTTTTTTACTAGTGTTTATTTAACAAAGTGCCACACGTAAGAAAACAACTCGGGGGAGCGTTATTTTCATGTCACGTTTGAAAACCATATAACCTTCCAAGTACGTAGGTAAAGAAAAAAAGAAGCACGTTTATAAAAATATTTCGTCGTCTCTTTGTAAATTTTATTATTTAAATATAATACAATAGAAAGAGAAAAGCAATAAGGTATACAAAGCAACGTTAGTCTGTTTTCAAGGCATCCAATCCATGAGGGAAAAAATTCAAACTTCTTCCATAATAAAAACCAACCAATAAGTGAGCTTAGCTTTACACCATTTACAAGAAGCACAGAAATGAGATAAGGTTTACACTTTAATTGCTCACATTCTCTTCTCACGCATGTGCATGCATGTGAATCAAAAATGGGATTTTTTTTTAATCCTGTCATACAATGCCTAATAGTAATTAGTATCATAATTCAAAACTCGTTCACATTTTATAGAGTAATCATACGCGTTTATAGAAAGACTCTCTGTCTCACTCATAAATAAATGGGAATAAGGAAAAGCGACGGGGACACAAATTTAAATTATTACCAAAAAAGTTATGATTTTCAAATGCGATAATGTTTTCGGTGGGGATGAGATTTGGTGAGTAGGATATGGATTGCTTTTGATAATTATTAAGACTTATCTTGTTCCGACAAGCGCCATCCCTTTAAAAATTTAATAATTCATTTTCAAGTGGATAAATACCACGCGATTTCTTTCTTTTCTAGAACAAACAACCGACCTCATTAAATTAAATACATAACTCACATACATGTATATATACACCATATATGTTGTCTCCCAAGAATTCATTCTCATGTATCATTTCTATCCTTAATAACATTACTCTCAAAAATGGCGGCCGAGTATCATCAACAACATTCATGGCTTCACTTTATTGAAGACGACGATCACATAAAGGTCAATAAGAAGATCACTGATATTCACCATGGTAGATCCACACCATCACCATCATCTTCCATAGGAGAAGAATCCATGGACGACGATGATTCAAGTAATGGATCATCATCTTCTTGCATATCTTCGTCTGATACGAAAGACGATGCTTCATCGTTACCTTCGAGTACTTCGAGTCATGGATCTTTGTACGATCTATCAGATATCATGGCTCAGCTACCCATCAAGTAAGTTATTATTATTACATCATATGCATCGATGGAAAGAAAGCTATAGTTGGTTTTTTCTTACATGGTCTCTTTGTTGTAGCAGAAGAGGGCTTTCTAAGTTCTACAATGGGAAATCTGAGTCCTTCGCATCACTTTCGAGCGTGTCTAGCTTAGAAGATCTTGCGAAGAAACCAAGAACGACGACGCTGTGTAATAATTGGTCGTCATCAAGGAAGGATCCGATGAAAGCTTCTAGAAGCTGTGGAAATGGATTGAATAATAGCAGTTGCAAACGCTATGCTATTCCACCCAAGGGTTTGATATCGAAGAAGCCTCTTTCGTCTTCGTCTTCAAGGGCTTACTTTACTACTGTGTCTTCCTTAAAAAGGGTTTGAAGAAATATATGTTACTTGTTTTATGAGACGATCGCTTCTTCGTTTATGAAAAAGAGAGAGGTTTGTACATGGCGAAAGATTCTATTTTTTGTTCTTTTGTGTATTCGTTGACAATTTTCATGATCAAGATTGACGGATAAGCTTCAAACTTTATTACATCTGTTTGTTTTTTACCCTTTTTGGATATTAGACCCACTTTGCGTGCTGCTGCTGTGTGGTTTGAGTTGTGGAATCTGATTCATTCTTCTTGCAGATTTTCTTAAATATACGTTGGCTTATTACTAATTAAACTCTTGTCGGCAAAAAACTGGGAAAGAAAAAATGGGAAATAAATCCATGGCAACCATCTTCAATAAAGTTAGTAGGAGCACAGTACAGAAAGCAACAATCTTTTCCGTAACAACACAAAAACTAGCAAAAACCAAGTCAAGATTTCTTCCACTGTGATCTGAGATGTAATAATCAAGGAGAGGCGATCATCGTACTAGCAAAAACCAAGTCAAGATTTCTTCCACTGTGATCTGAGATGTAATAATCAAGGAGAGGCGATCATCGTACGACTGCGAAGACGGGCAGATCTGCTGAGAGGCGTAACAACTTCAGCCATGGCTATGGGTTCTTCAGCTTCACAACCCTATCAATCAATGATCGACTGTCAGCACATAGAATATTCAATCTTAAGACAATACAATGAGATCACAGTTCAAGAAAACAGTTTTTAAGGTTTACCTTAGTTGAATAACGCTGATGCAAAGAGGGCCGAGTAGGAGTAGGAGAAGAACCCAATTAAGCTATGGGCACTTTCCCCATAACTATCTCACCAAGCAACTCAACGCTGGGAGCACATATGGACTCATATTTCATTGCATCATATGATTCTTCCTTCTCCGCCAGGCGGTAAGATTTTTTCTTCTTGTAGTAATGCAATAGTAGTGTTACTAACGGTAATAAGATCATGGATGATGCTAGAGAGAATACAGCGGCGGTTAAAGCAGTTCTGCGTCGGGCCTTCGTTACTACTGATATCAGATTTCATATCTTCAGTTCCTACGTATGATGTTTCGACAGCTACATATAATTGGGCTCATCGCTTGCAAATGCAATGGCCTCAGAATTTCCATGCACATCATCATCATCATATTCCTCAAAATCTGCAGAATCAGCCTCACTGAAATCATATTTTGGTTGATTTGCCAAGAAACCATTTGAGCGGATGGGCTCGAAGGATTGCTGTTCCTTAATGATTGGAGAAGCGTAGACATTACTACTACTGAGATTTCCCATGACATTTTCAGACAGTGTAGAGGAAGGTGGGCTCATAGGACAAAGGTAGGAGACATATAAGAGGCAGGAAACTGCTGTATAGAACCTTTATTACACCTCTAAAGCACCATCCTCTCCCATTTCAAGATCTTCAAAATCGTCTTCGTCGGCTACCTTTGAGATCTTACAATCTTCTTCTTCGTAGGGAATTTCTCTATTGCTGCTACCTTCCGACGCCTGATAGCCATCACAGCTCTCTCATCTAACCTACTGAGAACCTCACGCCTCTTATTAGGATCAAAACGCAGAAACCTCGGCCTTGGGGAAAAGGTAATGTTAGAAAATTTATATTATAGTTGATTTTATAAATTTTATGTCAACGAGGAATTGAGCTTCGAAATTAAATATTATTGGGCTTCGAAGTGGCTCAATAACGGCCTGACTTCTAGAAGGCCCAACTTCTAGAAGCCCCATGTAGTGGCTACCCACTACTCAAGTCCATGGCTCAAATTGAGTGATGGAATGGTTAAAAACCACTCCTCAAATCTTATGTCATTAATTTAAAATAATAATAATAATAAAAAAATAATATTTATATAACAAAATTTTGGCTATAAATAGGGTCATTGGGCCTAAGGAAAAAACACAACAAAAAATAGAAGAAAAAAAACTACATAAAAATTGTTTCTGCTATATTTATTGTCCCGTTCGTAGTCGGTGTCGTTTTTGTGCTAAACGAACGTCGAATTTTCGAAGTATCCTGGAAAATAGACGCTCGTTAAAAACATCTAGCACATACGTGAGGGAGCGAATCTATTTTAAGAAAATTGTGTACTACACAATCTTCGAATATTTTCTTAGAGAGCCAACAGGTAACTACTCAAAAGGGTCACAAGCAATATTTAGCGAGGATCCGTTAACAACATCGTTCTTCTCCCATTCAAGATTTGCTTCTACATTAGCTTGACTATCAGATGTGTTGATAAAACCCGAACTGCCATTTCTGTCAGCAAGAACTTTCTTCCTTGCCTTGGAAGCTATTTTTTTGTGGGTCTGAGATTTTGTGATCACATTGTCTTGGCAACAGTGGTTGTTATCATTGTTCTCTGCTGATGGTGAATCACAGTCAAGATTCGATTTTTTCGGCGAGAGAAAAATCCAATCTTTGGAACATCAGTTCATTGATAAACGAACTAATTAACTATCTAGATTCAGCTTCCGTCGCCGAATCATCAGTAAATTATAACGGGTCATTTAAAGAGTGTAATAATGAAAAAGATGCTCACGTACCATGATTAGAGGAGTTGCGATATGAGGTGGATTTTGATGAAGAGAAGAAGCCCGTTTCAGAATTTTGCATCTTTTCAAGTTAAGGTTTCTTCTGTAGTTTGTTTTAAGTGTACTGTTTTGTTTTCTTGTTGAGCTTGAGCTAAGAGAGATACGTATTCTAATGGTTTTGTATGCATGATAAAAGGACAGAAAATGTAACCGTTAGCATTCGAATCCTTGCGCGTCTTTTTTGGACCGTTGAGTGTGTGTGCGCGGCTGAAATCGTCTGTCCCACAATTCATGTCTCACTTGTCTCACTTTGTTAAAATAATTCTTATAATTATCGAAAAATATGTGATATGGATATCAAATTGATCATCATAAAATAAGGAATAAATTGGATGTGTTTGTTTATTTTTATATTATAAATCACATGAAATAATAATGATTTTATGATTTGATGGAATATAGAATTAAATAAATTAATAAACAAAAAAGACATTTTTGAACCGCAGAATTTAAAATTCAACGGATCAGATCATTTGGGATATAGAGGGGGACAGTAGTTGTGGGAGATATGATTTCAAATGGTGTGTGTACGAGTGCTGCTTCATAAAGACTTAGAATCAGATCATCCCATGTTACTTTCTCACTCAGTCTGCTGCTACTTGAATTATATTTAATATTTTTTTTGTCTTTTAAATGAACTCACAAGTCACAACTTCTACATTCCAACGATTATTTATTTTTAGATAATTAATGGGAAAAAATGGGCCTTCTTTTTTTGAAGTATAATAGTTAAATGGGCCCACGGGCCTTTACCAATCTCAACTTTGGGTAGGAAATTTGATGTAAATAATCGAACTTCGTGGGCGAATTTATAAATATCCCTACCTACAATACAAATCCGTACATTTCTTTTCTCCGACTCATCATATATAAGCGTTCGTAAATCAACTACTTGATAAACCCTCTCTAGTCTCTTCTGCTAAAGTGAAGCAGTCCCAAGGGTTTAGTTTCTTCAACACTTGTACAATCACACAATGGCCGAATCGGCTCAGTTTATCAGGCATATCGAGTTGTACGTTAGCTCATCAGCAACTACTTCGCAGCAGGTTTGTTCTTTCATTCTGCAGTTTTCAGATAATTGCGCAGCTGAGCTGATTTTGTGTATATGCTTAAGTTTTCTTCTTGTAATTCAGGTAACTACGCTTTATCTCTGAGTGTGCGGACTCAATTGACTGATATTATGATTTTGTTTTGTTCATTTGTCTTTTTTTTTTTGGGTGGAGTGGTCGAATTTATGTGCATTATATAATTTAGTTCTGTTAGAAGTTATTGTTGATTGCCCTTCTTAATGCCTAGTAGTATTGCGTTGTTGACAGGCTGCGAGCGTAGAGGCAGTTTCTGCTCTATTGAAGAATGATTTGTTAACTCTAGAGGCTCTTGTAAGAATTTTTTGTTGTTTTGTTTCTGCTTTTAAGATTGATAATTTGGTCTGTAGCTTTAGCTTTCAAAAGAAAAACTGAAAGAAAAAGGAAACAGATGCGACGGAGATGAAAAATTTATTATTCGCATTATAGGTTCGGGAAATGGAGATGTATTTGACTACCTCGGACAGCATCATCCGCTCTAGAGGTGTGTTTTTTTTTGTTTGAAAATATATTTGGCTTTTCCGTGAACTGTGTATTTGCTTATGCTGATGTCCAAAAAGATAATGGTACTCCCTGAATTTCTATTTATTTTGTAAGCGGGTATGCATTTTGTTTCATTGATTCTTGACTGATTTCAAGATGCAGTACATGTTTACTATTTTGTTGCGAAATTGAGCTTCTTTCTGCTGTTAATCTAACGGGCAATTTTTCTTTGACTTCAGAGTGCGTTCTATTTATGTGTAGCTTCTCTCGTGAAAATCCTGTTTCGATCTTTGTTCTAAACAGGGCTTGACTTAAGTGATGGCCTGCTGCAATGTTGTGGTGAAGATTGCAAATGAAGGCTAACTCATTTTTGTACTATAATTCAGGAATTCTTTTCCTTGCTGAAGTTCTGGAACAGTTATCCTCAAAGCCCTTGAGCTGGACATCTGTACATACGCTAATAGGATTTTTTACAGACAGACTGGTCAGTAAATTATAAGACAGGAGCTACAACTTAATTTTTGATCTGATACCTCCAGTATTGAACTTATGTACCATCTCTGTTGAATTATTTTTCTAAACTAGTACTTATTTAGTCTTTGGGTAACCAGTGCCAATTTCTCACTATTGGAACTCATGGTTATTTCAGATATTTCATGTTCTATATATTTGCATGGTTCTTATGTAACAGGCAGACTGGAGGGCAGTGCGTGGTGCTATCGTTGGCTGCTTGGCGTTATTGAGGAGAAAATTGGATCCAGCAGTAAGCTCTGATGAAGTAAAGGCTGTAGCCAATTCTTTATTCGAACATCTGCAGGTTCAGTCCTTAGGACAACACGACAGGAAGGTAGACCCTTGAATCATACTAGCGTTGTACGACTTCGAGGAGTCTTTTTGGATTTAGTATGTGCTGATCATTTGGTTATAATGCATCAAACTGTTTGCAGCTAAGCTTTCAACTATTGGAGTGTTTAGTAGATCGTTATGCTGATGCCGTTCAGGATCTGGTAACTTATTTTTCTTTGTATTCTCATTGGTGGCTGCCGTTTTCACCTTACCTATTATTTCGTACAATGTGTATCTTTGGTAATTTTCACTACCCAGTTTTTCTAAGTTGAGTTGAGATGGTGATTGTACTGAAGATGCTTCTTCATAGTCTGGCTTACCATGGCTGTCAGAGTGTTTGATGCTTATAAAATTGTATTTACACTCTGCAACGATTGTCCAAATTGATATGCCTATTTTTATTGCTAAATCATATTCCAAATCATCATCGTTTTTTTATATTTTAGGGCGATAAACTTTTATATGGAACTACTGAAGCTATCGACGGGGAAAAGGATCCTGAATGTTTGCTGCTTGCATTTCGTATTGTGGAAAGTCTTGTACAAAACTGTCATCGTTCTTATACTTCTGAAATGGCTGAGGACTTGTTCGAGATCATTGGGGGCTACTTCCCTATTCATTTTACACACGTAAGCTCCTAATTCTTACTGCTTTCCATATACTCTATCACCTAGTTTCATATGTTTGTTTAATCTTATTATGTTGATCTACTTAGAAGACACAGAAAATCTTGTCTCATCACATATTGTCTTTACAGTAGCTAACATTAGCTAATTCTTATATAATGTAAAAGTAGTCAGCTTGGTTATCATAGATTCGCTGGCGTATCTGATTTAGACAGTTAAATTTTTGCTTCATACAATTGACAGATGATTCATAAGGTATCTTGAATGGAGACAAGTTCTTGTGTTAGATAGATTAGCTTATTTATTCTCTTTTGTTGATTATCTAGCCAAAGGGTGAGGATGACAATACGAAGAAAAAAGAGCTGTCACGAGCCTTAATGGTATGATGCGATTTACATTTTTACAGCCATATGCTTTTGGGCTTGTTTATTTCATATTTACCAATATTGAGATTCCTGAGTCAATCATGGCTGACATCTGATCTTGTCACCCTCTGGATTTCCATGATTCCCACAATTTCTATTTGTGCTTAATATTTGATTACATTTTATTTTTTATGAGGGAAGACCCTGTCTCATTGATTGCATTTGCAAGTTTATCTGCATGTTTTAATATTGATAATTGTCTGTCCAAAGCTATTTATTTTTTTGCATTTGCTGTTGTAAAGAGTTTTCTACTTTGGCTCCATTTTCAAAGCAGTTTGATGCAAAAGTTCTGGTAATCTTGTTGTGGGTGAGAGCAGAAGTATGAGCTTAAGGACCTACCAATATTTTTTTCTGAGATACTCTATTGTGCAGGAATTAGGAAAAATATCATTTGCTAGTCCTCGCTTTGGCTAAATAAAGGAAGTTGTTTAACAAAGCAACTGTTCTCTTCTGCTGATTAAGAACTTGTATTAGTGATCCATATAAAAGGATAGACATACATAAGAAATGATGACCCATAAAGAGTTCTTTCTATTAAGACGTTTACAAAGGTCACAAAATGCATACTTCGTATATATAACATAACATATAATTCGCATACATGAATATAGTGATTATGGTCAATCAGCTCATTTGGATCCTTGTCTTATCATGTTGCAGCTTGCTTTTGCTTCTACTCCTCTTTTTGAACCATTTTCTATTCCTTTGCTGCTTGAAAAACTTTCGTCTTCTCTGCCATCTGCTCAGGTTAGTCGGAAAAGAATTTTGTCCCATTTTTGGGGCATCGTGCGTACAGATTGACTTACTTTTGGTTTCTGAAATTTCATACACATTCTTCCAGGTGGAGTCGCTCAGGTATTTAAGCTATTGCAGTTCAAAATATGGACCTGAAAGGATGACGAAATATTATCAAGCATTTTGGTCCTCCATAAAGGACAAAACATATATTTCACCAGAGTGTACTTTGTCAGTAGATTCGGAACAGATTAGTCGAATGTCCTTTAATAACTCTGATGTCATGACACTAGCTTTTCAGTTGTTGCAAGAGGTTATCCGACAAGAGCGTGGTTTCGTTGACTTAATTACGGGAGACATTGACCTAAACATATTTTTGATCTCCCTTGGTCGCTACAGGAATTATGATGATATTTCTCTTGAAGTCAAGCAGAGATTATATGGAGTTGGTCACATTCTATCATGTTGTGTTAAATTCTCGTTGGAATCTTGCAACAAAATCTTTGAAAATGTTTTCCCAGTTCTTATGGATGCTCTGGGCCTTGCTGCTGAAGAACCGGCTCATAGGAACTGTCTTGATTTAGACAATTCCTCTTCATACAAACTTGATTTCGGTGCCCTCTATCTTTCTGTTGAACTTCTTATGGCATGTAGATATTTCGCTTTATCCCTTGATTTCACAAGAATGCCCGATCACCCTCAGCAAACATGGTGTGCAATGCTTGGCAGTTTCTCTAAGTCACTGGTGAAGGGTTTCATTCGTCTTATAAGGTCAAATGTTGCTCCAGCACAAAATGATTGTCTTCACCTTGGAAGTGAGTGTTTTCCCATGATACTTGTCTTTACTTCCTTATAACGTGAATATAGTTTGACATTCGCCTGTTTTTGATTTTGGAGCTGGCTTTTTTCTTTCTTTCTTTTCTTTTTCTTAATTTTGAAAGGAATAGATCTCAGAATCAACTATGTGGCATGCAGAGTAGAAGATTCTATTAAGTCTATGAAGTACATTACAATTGTTCAACCTATTCCGTCAAACTATTTGTTATTCCTCTTACAATTGTATGTTAAATGTGGCAACTGCAGTTAGGGGCTTGCAGGTTCTGGCTACATTTCCGGGAATATGCCCAGCAGTGTCAAAGGCTTTGTATGGTGATATTTTGTTAGAGCTTGCTTCAGTTGTCACTTCTGGTTTCAGAAAGAAATCGTTTTGGATGATGGTACTGAAGGCACTGGTTGAGATTGGTCTTGATGTTGATAAATATCCAGACTCTGAGAAGGCCACAACCTTTAAGAGTATTGTCGCTGAACGAATTGTTTCCCTAATGGCTTCTGATGATTCAGCTATGCCTTTGTCTCTCAAACTCCAAGCAGCTTTTGACATTGGGACAACTGGGAAGGACAGTATGCTGAAAATAATCCAAGGGTTGGAGGAGGCCATATTCATCAATATAACTGCAGTCTATGTATGTAAGATAATGAGCTCCTGTTTATTGTTTCTGGTTGTACTATAAGTTATTTCAATATGTGTGTATATATATACATCATGTGTATGTATGTACTTTTATAGATATGTTACATGGAACCGTTTTTTTACCTTGCTAATGCAAATGGTGAACCTTAAACCATGCAGGATCATGGCAATCAAGAGTCAGAAGAATTGACTATCAAGCTGCTTGATGCTTATTCTCAAATGATGCTTCCACGGTATATGATGTACCCTATGTTTAGTACGTTGATTTGTTTAATCCATATCTAATGGTTATTCTGATCTTGTGGCATCTTTTAGAAGTTAATTAAGATATTTGTCTTCTCAGGCTCTTGATTCAATATAATTGAATGCTCATATGGTAGGTTGGTTTACATCTAGAAGGGTTTAACTTATTAAGGTTTATGTGAAACTAATTAATGAGTATAAAATAAAAATCTTGTTTGGTTAGTGAGTTTATAATAACCCACTTGAGACATGTGTTTATCTAAACCCGTATAAATTGGTTTAGAGTTGTGATATATAGGCCCATGTTTTA
This sequence comes from Craterostigma plantagineum, assembly GCA_027422505.1. NCBI lineage: Eukaryota > Viridiplantae > Streptophyta > Magnoliopsida > Lamiales > Linderniaceae > Craterostigma > Craterostigma plantagineum. The sequence continues at coordinate 33,524,799 of JAPQWV010000002.1, read as the reverse complement.
TATAAACCGACGCACAAATCACATCACCATGTCATAAACCCACATTTAAAATTGTTAAACCCTTGGTACCAAGAGCAATGGTTATCTAAGTTGATATTGAATACTCAATTTGACATTTTCACTCTTTTGATGTATTGCCAGTCTCCTTGAGCTTGGAGATTTTGAGGAAATTCCACTCAGGTTCGCTCTTCGGATCTGGGAAAAGATTGAAAAGAGTCCATCAACCAGCCAACGTTATTTGAGTAGTTCAAGTGTAAGGCAGCAGCAATTGGTCTATCCTCCTTATTATTTTCTTCGTCTCATTTAAGTAACTTTTTGGCATTTTTTAATGGTGGTGAGGCATGCTGTCAGGATTTTCTTGGTGCTGCGATGACCGCAATGAAAATTTCTGTTGCAAGCTGCTCCAAGGAAGGACAGGAGATTATTACCAATAAAGCTTTTGGAATTCTATGCTCAAGTTATTCATTTATGTCGATGGGTTTGAAATCTGGGAGTTCTGTGACGGCCGAAGTGGCACAGACTAACCACTTTAGCAACTCTTCTTGTGAAGATGGATGGCTTATCTCATTATTTGCTTCAGTTATGATAGCCTTGCATCCTCAAATAAGAATTCCATATGGAAAGCTTATACTGCAGCTGTTCATATCAAGTCTTGTCAATGGCCATGTGCCATCAGCTCATGCCGTGGGTTCATTAGTTAACAAACTACCTATTGAGATTACTGAAAAGGATCTATCCACCTCTTGTTGTCTAGACGAGGCTTTGAAACTGATACTGCCCATTGTGATGGAGACTCCCAAGTATGAGGATAGCAATGGTAAAGATGGAGGCAGGACTGACCTTATTAAGTCAAGACTAAATGCTGCTAGAATAGAATCAGAGAGTAATATTATAGTCGGATTGGCATGGCTTGCTAAAGGATTACTAATGAGGGGTCATGAGAAGGTGAAAGATGTTACACTGCCTCTGCTCAGTTACCTCACGCTGGACTCTAGAAATGGGGGAAAGTTTGAGGACCTGCTCGAAATACGTGGCAAGGAACATATGCACCAGCTGTTGAAAAGCGCTGCAGATGCATTCAATATCATTATGAGTGACTCTGGAGAATGTCTAAATAAAAAGTATCATGCAATTATACGACCACTCTACAAGCAGAGATTTTTTAACACTGTCATTCCGATTTTCTTATCGCTTATATCAAAATCTGAAGTGTCAATTGTCAGGTACGTGTGGAGTAGGCTCCCTAATTTCATATACTTCTTGTTGGAATTATTGCCTTATATGATCCAATGACTAGGTTCAGAGGCTCGTTGTTGTTTTCGTAGTTGGTCGTTGGGGTGGGCAGGATATCATTGCATATACTATCAATATATCTGAATAAGTTAAGAATTACTATGTAAGAGATTTGAGAAGAATAATTGAGTTTAGAACTTTGCCCATTATACCTAGATTTCAGGACGGTTGGCTATTCTTTTGAACTACGTATTTTTATTTTGTTGAACTTCAAGTAGACTATGTTTGCTGGTGTCGATTGTTCCAATGAATCATTCATATGCCTATCGGATTAACTAATCGTTATCTGTAAAAGGATAGACGGATGGACTCATCTATCTAAAACGGATAGAAGATGCGTGTCTTTCTTAATTCACTTAATTGATCGGTTAGCGTAGCTGCTTTGCGAATTATCCATCAGATTTCAAATTAATCTTCTTTGCCAAATTCGAAATGGTTGATCTCTCTTCTCCGCCTTGATCCGTTTGCAGATCAATGCTATGCAGAGCTTTAGCACATGTGGTCACGGGTACTCCGTTGACTGCTGTTTTAGGAGAGGCCAAGAAGGTTAGTGATATGTCAATGCTCATGGCCTTTTACCTTTGCTTTATTTACTATACAACGGTCCTTAACACTCACAGCCTATTTGCAGCTGGTCCCTATATTGTTGAGTTGCTTGGCAGTATTGAGCAAGGATGTCAATGATAAAGATGTTTTATACAGTGTTTTACTTGTCATATCTGGAATATTAGTAGAGAAAAATGGTGAGATGTACCTCTGGCCATTAATTTGCCATCATAAATATTAGCGGTCCAGCTTAAATTCTTCTATTCTCTGAGTTGTGATCTTCCTAAGGTTGGTATGCTACAGGTAGAGAAGCAGCAGTAGAAAATGCGCCTGGACTTGTCGACCAACTTATAGAGCTTACGGCGTACAAGCATATGACGGTAAATACATTTCCTCGTCTTATGAAGAAAAACTGTAAAAACAATATAAGGAATCAAAGCAGTGTCTGTCATGAAGTGCAACTGTCTTCACTTCAAGTTCCCCAAATGGATATGATTTGAGATCCCTCCTTATACTTTATCGAATGTTCCAAGTCTCATTTTGACCTTCATCATGGTTGAATCCTTTTCTTGTTACTCATTTGCAATAATTGTATTATATGTATGTACAGTTATGTCTTCATTTGTATGTGTTTTTTTTCTCCACATCTGTCAAAACGGAAATCTTTTGATTAAACCTCAAAAGTCATAACAGAGCTCATTCATTTCATACTTCCAGGCAATACGTGAGACAGCAATACAGTGCCTCGTTGCTACGACTCAACTTTCCCACACAAGAATTTATCCTCTCAGAACGAAGGTATGAATACTTCTTCATCCTTGGCTTGCAACTCTCTGAAATAAAAATCACTAGTGCTGTTGCATGCTTTTCCTTCACCATCAAACATCATTAGTTGGTTTCTATTGGTGATGTTTTTTTTTTAACTTCTTTTCTTTTGACATGCTTAGGTGTTGCAAGCAACGTCGAAAGCACTTGATGATCCAAAAAAAGTTGTTCGTCAAGAAGCCGTGAGATGCAGGCATGCATGGTATATCATCAATCCCTCTTACTCTGTTTCCACGTCAATCACCTGGGATTTCTATATCTTCGCTTATCTTTATTACTGTTGTCACTTCAATTTCAGGGCTTTAACGGGATAGAACTCTATCATTCATAGCTTCTAAGAGAAGGGGTAAGAGCCACTTCAGTATCCACCCTAGCATATGTTTATGAGTTGATTGTTGGTATCAAGATTCTTACATTACGTGGTTAATTTTAAGGCTGATTCCTAGTATTAGGTAGGAGTTAGGACCTTAGTTTTCTTGTAAATTCCATCCTTGTTATTCTACTATGATTAATTAGTTCACGATTCGCCGTGAAATATTCGTTTTGAACTGATTGAGTGGGGATACGTCGGCATAAAAAGAAAAAACACTAGAATTTTGCCGAAATGTGCCAAGGAAACACTAATGTAGTAATCTATCTATCTTCTATTATATAAAGGTTGAAGGAATGATAAAAATTTTCATTTATTCAATTAATTTGGTCAGTCAATTGACAAGTCAAATTTTATTTTCATAATTTTTAAAAAATATTAAAATATTTTCTTCATGAGTTAACAGCCTTTAATTTATTTTACTTAAAAACATTAATTAAAATTAAATATTACACAACGTTCATAAAAACTGTATATTCTGTTTCTAGTATATTGCCTATTCTTTTTGTAATTAACTATGAAAATTATACTTCCTCCGTCCCATTTATTTCTTCCCAAAGATCAGTGGGCACGGAGATTAAGAAACTACATTATTTTAATATTATAATACGCTTTAAAGGTACGGAGAGAGAAAACTTATTGGTGGACACGCAAATTAAAAAGTCTCTTTTAATATAAATGGTGTAATTAGTTTAATTATTGGTATAATATTTTACCAAAAATGAAAATGGGAAGAATTATGTAGGACGTCCGAAATAGAAAGGTGGGAAATAAGTGGTACAGAGGTAGTAGTTAACTCACCCACCACCAATCATTTTATTTTATTGCACCACATAAGGTGTGCTAAATAAAAGCCAAATTGAAGGGTCAATATATAAAAGGGATAAAACCTAAAATGGTCCCCGATGTTTATCCTGTGAACCAATTTAGTCCCCGATGTTTCGCGTGAACCAATTTAGTCCCCGATGTTATCGCAAAATGAACCAAATTGGTCCCTCCGTCAATCCGACCGCCAATTTAGACGGAGAAGGCATTTGCGACGGCTTTAGCGACGGATTTCCGTCGCTAAATGAAATTTTTTTTAAAAAATAAATTAAATATTAAAAATGAGGAAGAAATTCAAAAATAAAAGAAAAAAATAGAGTAAACAATTAAAAAAAGAGAGAATATTACTAAAAAACTAAATAAAAAAAATAAAAAATAAAAAATAATGAAAGTAAAATAAAAAATAAAATTAAAATAAAAATGATAAATTAAACATTAAAAGTGAGGAAAAATCCAAAAATAGGGAAAAAATTCAAAAAATAGAGTAAAAATCCAAGAAAGCGAATATTACTAATAAATTAAAAATAAATAGTAATAAAGAAACAAATAATAAAAAATAAAAAACTAAATTATATATAAAAAAGATATTTTAGAGTCATTTTTTATCGTCAATTACATATTATTTGTTTTTTTATATAATTTAGTTTTTATTGCCATTTTTTATCGTCAATAGAAAAAGATATAATTTAGTTTTCATTTTTTATATTATTTTTTTATTACTATTTATTTTTTAATTTATTAGTGATATTCTCTTATATGAGTTTTTACTCTATTTTTGAATTTTTCCCTATTTTTTGGATTTTTCCTCACTTTTAATGTTTAATTTATCATTTTTTATTTTAATTTTATTTTTTTATTTTATTTTCATATTTTTTATTATTAGTTATTTTTTTATTTAGTTTTTTAGTAATATTCTCTCTTTTCTAATTGTTTAGTCTATTTTTTGAATTTTTTTCTTTTTTTTTTTGCATTTTTTCCTCATTTTTAATATTTTATTTATTTTTTTAAAAAATTTTCATTTAGCGACGGATATTCCGTCGCTAAAGCCGTCGCAAATGCCTTCTCCGTCTAAATTGACGGTCGGATTGACGGAGGGACCAATTTGGTTCATTTTTGATGACATCAGGGACTAAATTGGTTCACGCGAAACATCGGGAACTAAATTGGTTCACATAGTAAACATCGGGGACCATTAGGTTTTATCCCATATATAACACTAATATTGAAGAAATAAAATAATAAAATATTCAAAAATCAGTCTCCCAGGCCCCAAGCTACAAATTGCAGAGCAACGCGATTTCGCATAAAGCTCGGAAGTCCTTCAATCTAACGATTAATGGCTGAAAGAAACCCTAATTTAACCGTCTCCGTGGGTAAGGTTTATTACAAAATTTCCCTTTTCTCAAAACGCTCTTGAAAGATGATGCTATTGCGATGTATGTGCCGTTAGATGATTAACTACCCATTACGGGGTACATGTTGTGTCTCCACCTGAGCTTTAGAACTGGGAACAAGGATTTTATGGCATGGGATTATGGTTGATTTTTCTGCATCACTCCCTCGATTCACAGACTAGTTGTTTGTTCCCTTTTGTGTTCCCAGTAGTCAAATTGAAACGTACAATTATTCTTGTTTCTGCGTTATGCAGCTGGACATTTACCTTTCTGTTTGAGGTTTTTGTTTTTTTTTTTCCGTTAAAAGTTTCGTGCTCATAGTAATTGTGACTTCTCGTTTCAGGTAGCGCAAAACAGATGGAATTGGATAGACCAGCGTCCTCACAAGAGGATTCTTGTCCTATATCTCTTTCATCGCTTGCTCAGCCCAACGTAGGTTAGTTTTTACATCGGAAATCTTCTACTGTTTTTTTCATGTGGATGGGATGTTAAATGTTTTTCCGTTGTACAGAGATAAAAGCAAAGATAGATGATGTCTGGCAGCAAATGAACAAAGGAGTTTCGGACAAAACTCTCAAGTCAATCTTGAAACACAAGGGTTCAAACACAGACAAGCCACCCCAAAAAATTCCCCAGCACAAGTCGTCAACTGTAATTATTTATATGCGCCGTTTATTTAAGTGCAATATGATCCATAGTTACTTGTATGAAACTAGACATCTGGCATTGTTATTTCTCAATTCAGGGATGGATGACTTATCTAGGATTGGAATCTAAGAAGACACCAGCTCCAGGGAAGGATGTTCTTCAGAAGCAGTCGAACACTAACCAAAATGGTCTAACCGAAGAGGCCAAAAAGTTAGCCGCAGCTGCTCTTTCTGCTGTAAGAGAATCCGCTCTACTAAATGCTGCTGGGAAGGGCAAAATTGAGGTATGTCCATTCAAATTTTACCATACTGTTTCATTCTTGGATCTGTTTCTGTGCCTTGGCTTGGCATTTCTCATCTACTTCCCAAGACTTGAAGAACTCTCAACGAGCTCAAGGCTCAGATATTTCAACCCAACCCAAGTCTTCGCATGAAATGCATTGTGCCCTATGAACTATTTTTACTTAGTATATAAGCTATCTCTAGCTTGCTTTACTGGGTTTTGAGATTGATAATTATCGCTTAATCACAACTGAATACTAGTATATATGTGATGGTGAATGCCCCTTGCTATTTGACAGGTTACAGAGGTCCGTGATTTCGCTGGTGAAGACATCAAAGTGAAGAAATTAATCGACGCTAAAGAATCTGTTGATAAAGCCGATAATGCAGCAGCGTCTGGCGTTGATGCAGTCCTCGAACAGATCAAGAAGAAACAGAAGCTGAGCGTCCTCGACAAGACGAGAAAGGATTGGGGCGAATTCAAGGAAGAGAACAAAGGCGTTGAAGAGGAGTTAGATGCTTACAAGAAGAGTTCTAATCAGTACTTGGACAAAGTATCGTTCTTAGAGCGCACAGATTACCGAGAGTTCGAAAGGGAGAGAGACGCTCGACTCGCTCTCCAGGCAAAGAGGAAGACGACAGACATGCGAGAAGATGACTGACTGAAATATGCATTTCTTTGTTTCTTTGAAAGATCAGTTCTTGAAATGTTATTTCAAATGGGAATCTTTTGAAGTAATGTTCATCAATCAACGATGCCTTTGCTTATTATGTCAAGTTAGATTATTACTTGGCCATTCGCCAACGGGAAAAATATGGAGTTAATAGCCAAAAAAAAGTTATTTTTGGATGAAAGGATTGGACGCCAATTATATCTAGAATTTCTGTTTAGATGATATTTCTATAATTTTCGGATCTCACTCAATAAAAGAGACAACTTTGTGTAAGAACTGAATCCAAAGTGGGCCCACATCGCATGGAACGAGAGGCGGTGACGAGTCGAGCAGATTGTGCTAACCAATCAGCATAGCCACCCAATGTTCTTCGCACCTCAGCTTATTTACAAAGGGATATATATTAACATTTCTCACTTCAATCCAAATATTTTCTGAGTTTGACAAATAAGCTGACTCCTCAGTACACATCCCATTTCATTGCGGGAATCTGTTAATTGTTTGTGGGTTCTTATTTAGCTTGATTCGATCAAAAGCTGAGTTTTTAAGTGCTTGTACTTGATTCTCTTTTTTAGTTTCTTGGCGTGAAATGAGACACTAGCAAATAACTTCAAGTTTGTTCGATAGAGGGTTTGATTCGTACGATGTTGCCTGTTTGCTCAGCTACCTCATGCTGTTCTTGTCATACGCAGGTGCCATATTGTGAAGCTTGAATTATTACGTGAAAGAAAGTATACACTGTTCTTATACGTTTCTTCATCTTTTTCCTAATCTCAATATGAATTACTTTTTGTCAAAGACTAATTCAGTGTAACTCTATGCTATCGCATACTCGGTTTCGCTTTTCGTACTTTTGGGAAGCTTAATGGGGTTTGATTAAGTGTAGTAGAAAGTTATGTAATAGATAATCGTCTTACAGTTCATGTTGTCCTTGGTGCAGATTTCTGTCTATGGAGGATTGAAATCCTTTTCACAGAGGACATTCAATGCCCACTCCAGCAATTTCGAAAAAGCATCCCTCGGAAGAAAATCTGTTTCGTGTTCGTATCAGGCGGGCGATTTCGAAGAATGGGGCTCAGTTGAGACAATTAATCCTTCATGGGATAGCAACTTAAGCCAGTTAAATTTAAGACCTAACGGTTTGATATCCGTGGAGGACTCAATCGGCAATGGAACTGAAAATGTTGATGTTGTACAAAGCTATGCTGACTCTCAGTCAACTATTGAGCCTCCTCAAGTTTTCGAGTCGGTAAACGTTGATTTAAGCCCATTACCTGGCGAAGGGGAAAATTTCGGCGGTGTTGTTTCTGAGATGAAGGAATCTACCTCAGCAACAATGAGCAAAGTACAAGATACTTTCAACGAATCTCTTGATAGCATCACATCTACGGTTAAGATGGCTCTTGAAAACGCTAACAAAGCTGCTGATAATCTAGCCAGTGATGTTACCTCGTTTGTTGGTAAATCTGGAGATTCTGCTGGTAATAAGTTGACTGGATTGTTGAGTGGTCTGAAGGAAAAATCGAGTAAAGTGGGGATAGTTGCACTCGATGCCTTAAGGGGTACGATTGTTATAGTTGAGGATTCGTTGATCAAGGGCTCGAAAATAGCTGTATATGCTTATGGCTCTGCTAAGTCAAATCTTCCACCTGAGATTCAAGAAGCACTGAGTTCAACTGAGAGTGGCGTTTCGAAGGTTCTCAGCCCTGTAGGAGCTGGTCTTCAAAAGGTATATTTGTTTCATTCCAAGACTGAAACGAGAAAAGCGCTTGTTTTATAAGTAAACACGTTAGACATATCAGACCATTCGTTCTTTTTCTTTAGGCTATTCATCTCTGACATGGGCTGTATTCGAACCCATGGACATTTCCATTAACTCTTACTTCTTCAATATTGTGATGAAAAAGGTTTACATAGGGTTGGAAGGACTTGAAGAAAGACTTGGCCTGGACCCTAACGATCCTCTTCTTCCCGTCGTTCTTTTCCTTGGAGTATCAGCAACTTTATGGTAATAAAATTTCGTTTTCGTTTTCTTTTTGTTGTCCCATATCTATACTTTGATCTTGTTCAAAGTGATTAGCATACTATCTCCATCTCATCTTACCTTGTCATGTCCCCAATAAGCAAAAGTTACATTTGAAATCAGATTTTTCAGGGGTTCGTATAGGTATATAAAGTACAGTGGATATTCTGGAGACTTAACCCCCGACTCAACTTTCGAGCTTCTGAGAGGAAACGAGGATGCTGTACTTATTGATATTCGGCCTGAGGCAAGAAACTGTAAAATTTTCTAGCCTTTCCTTTCATGTTAAAGATAATACTAAGATTAGACATTCTATCCACAAATGTCTTCTATGACCGGCCTCTTTTCCTTATTATATGTCTATTTGTAAATGATTTATGACTCGATTTTGACGAAAACTTTCTTAATGCACTCTTATGCATGTGAAGGATCTCAAGGAAAGAGATGGCGTCCCCGATCTTCGGAGGACAGCTCGATCTCGATATGCGAGCGTGACAGTGCCTGAGGTTGTTAACATTCAGACAAAATTAAAAGCTTTTCATTGCTAATATAAAACTCTGTGAAGTATCATCGTATTTATATGATCAGGTGGATGGTTCTGTGAGGAAGTTGCTGAAGGGAGGAAAGAACATCGAGGATTCATTGCTTGCCATTGTTATTCGAAACCTTAAAATTGTCAATGTATGGGATTCCATTTTAGTACCTCTTAATTGGTTTGTCTTCAATCTGCTGTTTTTCTACACTATATTTGCTTACTACATATCGAATTTTGCGTCTGTAGGGCAAGTCAAAGGTCATTGTCATGGACGCTGATGGAAGCCGTTTGAAGGGCGTTGCAAGATCATTGAGAAAGCTCGGCATAAAGGCAAGTACATTGGAACTTTTTTATCATTTTTTGTAGCTCATATTTGCTATTTTTTGATCCACTATTTACAGTTACGTTGAATATTCTTGTAACTTACAGAGACCATTTCTAGTCCAAGGCGGCTTTCGCTCGTGGGTAAACGACGGGTTTCGTATAAAGGACCTTAAACCAGAGACTGCTTTGACCATACTTAATGAGGTGAGTTCGAATACTTCTTTCATGTAACATCTTACACATCTTTAACTTGTAAGAGGAATATACTTGGCTTTCGTAGGAAGCTGAAGCTATCATAGAAGAAATCAAGCCAACTCCACTGAAACTTGTTGGACTTGGAGTGGTAAGAAGTCTCTTACTCGACGATATATTTCTCTTCGATAAGTTGATGTAAAGAATTCGGCTTAAGTAACATAATCATTTTCTTCATGAACAGGCTTTTGCTGCAGCATCTTATGCATTGATAGGTAATAGATTCCATTTTTTTATCCATAAGCAATGGGTAAGAAATTAACAGATATGGTTTTTTTGATGTAGAGTGGGAAACATCACTTCAGTTCATCGGCATTATTGGGATTGCCCTGGTAAGAAATTTCTTTCTCGGTCCCCTTTTAGCAGAAGCTGTTGAAACGACTTATATAGTATCTATTAAGCAATATTCAAAGTTCGAAAAATTTCTGGCTAATTCACTCTTTTTTTTCCTATTACTTTTACCAGACCATATACAGCCGCGTTGCTTCTTACCAGGACTCCGAAGATTTAAAGCAGGATGTGAGGTACATTACCTTAAACCTTCATTACAGTACACTGATTAAACTCAGAGTCCTTTAACGTATAACTGAAAAAAAAAATGTGTTTTTTTTTTATTCAGTTTGCTGCTGGCGCCCGTGAAGCTCGGCGGGAAGGCGATTTCTTGGGCCTCGGGCAAGTTAGAACCTGCCCGAAATGGGCTTCCCACTTCGCCTTCTTCGTCTGATGTTCAGAGCCGTGTGCTTCAAGCAGCTGCTAAGCACGAATCTCAGCCTTCGGACACAGATGAAGAAACTCAGGAAATTATAACGTCGTCTTCTGATATTGCTGGTGAAAATTTGAATGCCTCAGAAGCTTAGGTAATAATTTAATGATGTTCTTCAGTTCTCAGTAAGTGTATAAATTTGTTGTCGTACTGAGTGTTTTGCGAAGCTTTTTTCGATTGTATAATGCATTTTATAACATTCCGAAGAGGAGGAGAAGAAGAAAACCGCCTGCCCCTCTTTTTTCGTCCCACTCGAAGAACGAAAAGGAAGAGCAAGAGTATTTATTACTCATATTGTAGCTACTACTACTATACTATGCTTAGATCATATGAAAATGATGAATTCAGACCATATCCTGGGAAAACAGAAAATGAAATTTTGCATGCATCTTAAGTGATGTGCTACGATCTTGGGACTTCATTTGGGACGACATGCCTTCTCTATAGGCCCGAGTTGCCTGGCGAACTGCAATATCGATCGAATAAATATTCGTTACTGTAATTGTAAGAAAAATTCATGAGATGATCATGTTTGTTAGGAAGAAAGGAGAGAATTAATTACCTGAAAATAAGCTTCGAGTTTCTTTCTCAGAGTGGCATATTCCTTCTTTAGTTGATGGAAAGTTCTCTTGCATCTGCACAATGAACTTATCTACTTGTCTTTATTTTCTTTTATAAATATTGTTTAAGAAACTAGAGAAAAAAAAATTAATATCAGCAGTGAAAATTACCCTTCACCATTTCCATGTCCGCAGTGCTCTCTGAACTGTGTACACTCATTCTTCACTTTCTTAGCTCCAATACTGCAAATAGACGAAGATTATTATTTTTTTTTTCTTTTTCAGAATTATATATGTATATATATACCTTGAACTGCTTCCTTTAAATTGGTGCATTAAACCATCTAATCTTGAAAAGTCAAGAGGGTTCTTCTCCCTATCATCAAGAATACAAAATCAATACAATGCAACATATTGTTTTACGTATAAATAAGTGTTCAATGAAATAACAAATAACTAACAAAGCTTGTTCAATATTTTGAACGAGTCGGGCCGAATCGCGATAGTAAAGCGTAACGACTTCTTCGACAAAATTGGGATTTGTATCGTCTTGAAGCTCTTCGAGTTGCAGAAATTGTTCATCAAGATAACCCTTCAGAAAAAAAAAAGAAAAAAATAATAGTATGTATATCAATAATTGCATGCAACGCATTAATCAATTAATGTAGTAAAATTTGAGTGATGAATTCCCATTCAAATACGTAATTACCTGATCGAGAAGGGACTGCTTCATGTTATCAAGTTGTCGTCGCTGCATGATTATTATTACTTGCTAAGGAAAAATAAAATACTAGTTTTTTTTGGTAATAAATAAGATTTTTTCCTAGTCGTTTTATTTTATGCAGTTTAAGGTTGGCATTTCGAGGGTTTATATACTTGCTGCAACATAAAGCTGTTGGTTCCATTTTTTAGATGCCATGCCGATTTATAGTGTTCAAAAAAAAAATAATATAATTTTATTGGATATTAGATAGATGTATTTATTTTGTCATCTAAAACCCTCTAATCAAACTGTTAACATTAATATCTTGCATAAATATGTATTATAGTAATGATGCGGTATTTAGCTTAAATGTAGTCCCGATACAACATTTGCCTATCTTACCATTTCTCATTAGGCTTATATTCTCTTTGAGATTCTTACAGTAATAATATTCTTAGCTTAGCACTTGTATTACCAAAAATACATATGATTAAGAATGAACAAGGGTTTAATAATGCAAATGAAATATGAAGAAAAAGCATTAAAAAAAGCACTCAGATCACACTTGAAAAGGCACAGATTCATGAAGTAACATCACTTGCTTTTGTTTAAACCAATAATAATCATAGTATTATCCTACCATAGGGCAATGGGAACCTATTCTCCTAAACTTTGGCGAGTTAATGTAATTAATATTTTTCTTGCTCATATTGAGTTATGATAAAGTTAGAACCTTCGAGAAAGTTCATGCTAAAAATTGCGATTATGCTAACCGTGTATTTAAAGTTTGATAACAGTTATCCAAGTTAACACAACATTGTGAAATTACAATCAATTAGTCGTCTATCTCAATGTCAATCTTATTTGTTAAAATCACTTATCATATCTAAATTTTGCTTCCACATCCTCCGTCCAAATCAATCGCAACAAATAGTTAGGAAGACTTAATTAATATTCATTATAAATAATAAAATTATCTAGGTTAAAAAAAAAGACAAACAAAATGCAATGCTTTGTGCACTCATGGGTAGGCCTTTGTCGGAGAATATATTTCAAAAACATAACAATACAAAGAATGCAGTTACCAAATGAGGCAATTATCCTGATAAACAACTAATAAAAAAGAATATGCTCTAAATGTTGATTGACATATGATTCTTACTTTCACTCGCTGCTTATCTGTCTCTCTCAATTACCCTTTCATAAAAAAATAATCCATTTTTAAAGAAAGATTAGTTTGCGTTGGTGAATAGATTCTCTGTCTGTTCGATCTTCAAGCTCATCAAATTCAATTAATATCCTATATTACACGAAATACATTTATATCAAACCAATTGTATTGGAATCAAATTCACTCCAATTAGTATTATATATTTTTGTGATATAATTTGTGCAAGCTGATGTGTGTATGATCACATCTGATTCTATTTAAAGCTGAAAAAGTATGGGATCAAAATTGAATAGTTTCATGAACAAGTTTTTGCATTCTCTTTACATATATAGACATATAAACACAAAATATATATATATATATATATGTATATACATATATATATATAAATATATATATCTATATATATATATTATTATCGTGTTAGATGCGATATGTTGTAAACTAAGCATTCGGCAATTGGCTTGAAATACATTCTGGGCTGAGAATAATGCGTGGAATATGTCGCCATATTTATCAATCGCATTGATGCATAAATCAATCATATGATAAAAAGCTTTTTTTCCTTTCCACTTTAATTACCTTTCACATCTAAAATTCTCCCCTGATGGAATTGATACATATATCTTACAATAACGAGCAATTGTTCTTTAGTTTCAATTTATATGATTGAGAGGCAACAAAAACACATAGGCAAAGAATGTGACATACAATTTTCTCCATTTCCTAAGACTTTTATAGCTGTCCACAATTAAATAAACCTAGCATGGTTAGAAAGAACATCCCATCCTATGTGCAATAACAAATACTAGCACATTGCTCTAATATAACTTTGAGTTATTTAAAGTATATAATAGTTGAATCATAATAAAAAACATTCTTGCGATAATTATTTCTTTCACAATTATTTTTTGATCAACTACTATTATTATTACATAGGCATTGAGTAAAGGTAAATAAAAGCATGTAATAGGGAGACCAAGGGTGTTCCGACTAACTAAGAGCATATATCCAAAAGTACTGCAAAACACGCAAAAATGCAGTAAAACAGCTCCAACAGTATTGCAAACACAAACGCAACATGCATTTTTTTGCTTTCTCTTTCTCTCTCTCTCTCTCTCTCTCTCTCCTCTCTCTCTCTCTCTCTTGTTTCGAACGTAAATTTGCGTTTGAACGCAAAAATGCGTTTGATGTTTTAAAATTGCAAATAGGCACTTTACTTATATTGAATTATTAAATCAAACATACAAAAAATATAAAATAATACATTAAAGAATTTGAAAATTGTTTACTAATAAATATGATAATAAAATTGACATAATAAATAATTATTTTAACTTTCACACTTATTTTTGTAAAAATTCTTGTATTTCTTAATATTTATTTTTTATATTTTTTAATGTAATACAATTAAATATATTCTAATCAAATTTAAAAGAATATTGTGGAAAATTTGTAAAGTACTTCCTCCGTCCCAGCAACTTTATCATATAAGTTGCTTGACATTTAAATTAAGGTGACATTATTATAATAATATAGTACAATGAAAAGGTAAAAAAGTGTATATTTTGACACTGTCTTTTAAGAATATTTAATATTATTATATTGATTGTTTGTGATAGTTTTTTTGGTAAATAAGGAAATGTGACAAAATTATTGGGACGCCCGAAATGGAAAAGTGTTATAAAATTAACGGAACGGAGGGAGTAGTAAAATAAATGAGTGATATTAAAAAGTTATAAAAGTTTATATGAAAGGGAATATTAAAGGAATATTCTTTTGAGTTTGCATTTGCAGTTAACTGTTGGAGAACAATTAATGCAAATTATTGCTTTTACTGCAAAATGCGTTTGCGTTTTTGGAGATGGTGTAAGGTCTCACTTAATTCCTCGTATGACTAAGAAGCCAACAAAATTATAATTTTGATTGGTTTAGATATATTAAATAATAATAGTAGGTGAATCTACAGAAAAATATTTCGTTTATATAAAAAATTTGCAAGTCAGTACCCATGTCAGATTTTTTTTATATAAGTACCAGTTTGACTGTGTGTACCATTTTTCCAATCTTGACGTACCTTTTTATATATGTATTACGTGCCACGTCACGCATTTATATACGCCATCTTAATGTGTTATATGATTTACCATTTCTCACTGTAATATATACCACAATACGTTTCTCTATGGTAGCTAAATGCGTTATATGACGTACCCTGTGGCGGGACAGGTACCAATGTGCAAATAATTTATTCTAATAGGTACCTAGATATAAAAAAATACTGATAGAGTACTGACTTTCAACCTTTTATATAATTAGATAGCTTTATGTAAATTCTCCATAATACTATGTAATTTAATTAAATAAAATAATTGAAATTAGAAAGAAAAGGGAAACCATCTCCTTTCCCGATTTCACCAAAAGAAGTCTTACTATCTGCTCTGCTATGCTCTGCTCTGTTTTCATATGAATTATCGCCAAATACAGAGAAGTAAAATACGTAGAAAGACGAACTTCTCTTCCGAGTCTAGGGATTGATCGAGGCTTGATGAGCGGTGAAGGTATGGAAGTACACGACGGCGCACCTGAGTTCACGTTAGCTGAGGTATTGATTTTCAGTATTTGTTTTGATTTTTTTTTTTTGAATCAAATAGATGATACTGCATGGCTGGTTTTGGGAGTCGGTTTTTCAATTCTAGATTTTAATTGGGATTTGGGAAAATCGGTTCTTTGAATTAAGATAGGGTAGGAACTGAATGTTCGAATTGGAGAGAAAATTAGAGCGTCTTGTGAGAAATTGTATATGATGATTTTTCGAAATGGAGAATTAAAAAAACCCCTTCTCAATTCTAGTCAGGAAAGTTGCTCTTTCTCAATTGGGATTTTATTTTTCACATAAGCAGGTAATGGAATTGGAGAAATTGTATAAGAAAAACAGAGAAATGACAATTTGTCAAGAGTTCTGCCAAGAGATTGCCACCAGTTTCAGGTGACCTCAGTTCTTGTGTCTGCTTTGTTACAATTACTACAAAGAAGTTAATGTAGTGTTTGTATTCCTTTGACATATACTGGCATGTGTTTGGTTGTTTGTTTTCGTACAAGAAAAACTTACATAAACTCTCATATAAGTTCTCTGCTGATGCTTGCCTACCCAGCTCTTCACTTCATCGTTCCGGAAAACCTTCTATAGCATGGGAACAGGTGTTTCTCCTTAATCCCATTTTACTTTGTCGGGCGTCTTCAGTTCTAGCATAAAGAATTCTTTTAATATTTTTTATTGTTGTTATTGCAGGTGCAAACTTGGTTTCAAGTCAAGCGAACAAGTTTGGAAGCTGAAGTGAATGTAAGACCCTGTGCTGACGAGGTCGTGTTAGAGAATAAAAGAGAAACAGGTTTGCTATTTCGTTTAATAAAAGGCTCAAGTTGTGAGAGAGATGTAATTACTCTATATGTTTTAACCAACACACCCCCTCTCATAAGCTTATTTAATTTTTTCTAAGCTCAATATGTGAATTTTTTTTTTCTAAGAATGGGTGGCTGTGACGATTTTAGCTCGGGAATCTATCTATTTGGACATGATACCATGTTGAATGCGTTCAGCTGTTGTGTGTTATTTCAGAACTGACAAAATCTGCCAGCGAAGCAGCTGCCGAGCTCCAAGGTTTAAGGTTCGAAGCTAGGTCAGCAAAAGACTACTGTTGGTAAGAAATTTAATCTCCGTATTATTTTGGTGCCCAACTTCTCAATAAAATTTACAAATTTCTAGCCTTTTTTTGAAGTTCAGCTTATATGTGCATAAATGTTCTTGTTCAAACAGTTTTGGCCATCTATCTAACGCATCATCTCATTTTGTTTTGGCCTTTCAAGGTTCGACGTTGCTTCTTTCCTTTCATATAAGGTCAACTACTCAGGCGAACATGTGAGATCATCCTCTTCGTAAATCATTTTCTTTTTTTTTTACCATCCTTATTATCGCGATGGCGTTCTCTCTATGAAAATAGAATCAAATCAAGAGCATGCCATCCATTGTCACAAAAAAAAATATCGAACTTTTCTTTTCTTTTTTTGGCTTCAATGCATGTAAAAAAGTTGGTTAGAGTTCGATTCTCTGGCTTCGACAACAAGGAAGACGAGTGGGTGAACGTTAAGAGAGCAGTTCGAGAACGTTCCATTCCCCTCGAACCTTCTGAATGCAAGAAAATCAATGTTGGGGAACTCGTCCTCTGCTTCAGGGTAAAAAAAATAATTCAAATTCCTAATCTTTGATATATATCTTAACATGCCCCGAAACGTTTCGTAGCTAGACTTAGAATTTCATATACTCATTCTTACAGTACGCAAAAAATCTTACAATGCAAAAATTCAATTCGTAGGAATCTGAGCAAGCGGCGCTATACTGCGATGCATACGTAGTCCACGTTAGGAGAAAGGTGCATGGAAGCAGCAGCTGTACGTGCGTATTTGTGGTTCGCTACGACTATGATAATGCTCAGGTCTGATTTTTTTTTTTTGTTATTGTTCTTGTTAATATTGTTGTTAATGAGTCTTTGTCGGGACATTATTAGGGAGAGGTTTCTTGGGACAAATTGTGCTACAGGCCTGAGACAAAACAAGCGCAATCCTTATCATCATCATCGTATGGAGTTTTCGAAGCTAGGGACTTGAAAGAAGAGACGATGATGGGTATGTTCTCCTTTTGATTTTGTTGGAGTTTAATAATTCTTTTTGTCTAAGGAAGAAGATTTAGGACAATGCAGCAGTGTGATAATTTTATTTTGCAGAAATAAACTATGTTTATAAACTGGGATTTGGTTTACTTATAATATTTTTGATTAAAATTTCGTCCATAGAGAAACAAGAATGATCGGAATATTTGAAGAAAATTGAGATGGAATTGGATGAGAAGAAGTGGTAAATGCGTGACCTCTTTTTAGTGTCACGTCAAATCATTCTAATTATAAAGGGCCAAAAGTAAAAGGACAGGCTTTCCATTTGTGCATGCTATGGTTCAATTATTGAGCAATATAATATAAATAAAGTCACTGCAATAGAAATTCTTTTCTTCTCTTTTTGAAAATCATTCTTGAATTGATTGCAAGACGAAACTTCTATATATGTTGCATATATGGGTTGAACTTTGAAGTAAAATATTATTTTAGATACTATTTGCAGAATTACATATAGGCGCCAAAGAGGTTTAACTTTTTGTAAAGTCTCTTTCTGATTTGCCACTTACACAAAGTGCCACCTAACCTTCGACTTTTTTAAAATTAAAAGAAAAATCGTTAAGAAATGAAATAGAAGAATTATTAACAACGCCTATGTGCACGAAAGAGGTTGTTACATAACATATTTTGTTGTATGAGTATTGAGTATCGAGTATTAAAGCTTATGATTTCTTTGTGGGAATCATAATTCTTTGCCCTAAAATGTTACTGCATAATATATACGTCAATTAATAAACACATTGCAACATGAGTTGCTACACCTCTAAAACAGATTGGGTAAAATTTAACCGTTCGAGTTTTGATTGACAAAAGGCATTCAATTTATTCTCTTGCAATCTCCTTCCATTTCTTGGACCATTTTGCAATTATCCCTCCCCGTTAAACAGAAGACCCCCCAAACTCTTCCATATTTGCACCCTTACCGCATAGAAACTCCAAGAGAAACTTCCAAATTGAGACTCAACAATTTATATAAAAAAAAAAAACGAATTCAACAATAACCCAAATAAGCCACAGAATTCTGCTTCTTCAAATCACTATAAAACTTGTCAATGAACTCCGCCGCCGCATCATCCACGTGGGACGACGCCTCCACGTCATCATCCTTCAAAGGGTACGGCGAATCAGTTATCCTCAGCTGCCTAACCAACGGAGTCCGGCCAAACCCAGGCAGCGCCGGCGACGACGCGGTACTTATTATCACCTCCAATGCGAACGCCGCCATCTGAGGGTCGATGGGCGGCGGCGGCGGCAGGCGGCCGCGGGCCGAGGAGGAGGAGGAGGAGGAATTTTTGCCTTTCTTGCCCAGGTTGAACGCCGGCGGCAGATGATGAAAGAGGAAATTATTGCTGGGACTGCTGCAGCTGAACTCGTACTCTTCGGCGGGCGGGTCGACGGGTCGGGTCGACCCGGCGGAGATGAGGTTTTGTATGGCAGATTTGCCGGCGATTTTGCCCCTTTTCATAAGCATGCTTAGGTCGGCGATCAATTTTCCCTTTGAAATGCCTTTGCGTAGCATCAAGTATAGAACTCGGACTATGCTCCATAATTTCTTGGGTACCATTTGCAAGTTTTGCTCCATTTTTTTTTGGTTAATGCGATTGTTGTCTTTTTATTTTTTGGCTTGATGAATTTGTTGTATGAATTGAAGCGTGGGAATGGTATATAAAGGGGGGGAGGGACACGTAAAGTGAAGTTGTGGGCTTTGTAAAGTTTATTATGGGTGGAATCTTTTTAAGGAAAAGTTATGTGAGGTGTAATAATATGGGAGTGGTTGGTGTGGTGTAAGAGGTAATATTTTTTATGCCAAATTAAGTGTTTTTTGGTCATTAAGTTTTATAATTGCAAATTAGGTATTAAGTAATGTAGCTAATTAAATTAGATCATTAAGTAATGTGGCTATTTTTTTTTGTCACTCCGTCGAAAAATGCCGGAAATCCTACGTTTTTGGGTCATCGGCCACGTCGAATTTCCGGCGAGTTTCACCGGAAAACTTCGCCGGTGACCTAAAAAAATAGACATTACTTAGTGACCTAAATTTGCAGTTATAAAACATCGTGACCCAAAACGAAAACAGCTAAAGTTAGTGACTTAATTTAGTAATTTGGCCTATTTTTTAGGTTTGTTTCGATTGTATTTGTACTTGCGACATTAAGTAACATTAAGTGGATGTAATGCATTTAGAATCTTGGATTACCTTTCGGGTTGGATTACGGATCTAGCTTTATACGTTGAGTAGTCCACCATCTACTATATATGTAAAAAAAATGGGCAAATTATATAAATTTTACTTTTGTCACTTATAATTGTTTGTTTATTCTAAATTTTAGGTCGGATTTTGGGGTATTAAGGAGAAAATCGACTTTTATATGTAATATTGAGATTGTGTCTTCTTATAACAAAGAAGCCCTTAACAATTAGTATGAAGTCATACTCAATTTCTCTTCTTAACTACGGAACACTTATCGTTATTATCTAATGAAATAATGTATTCTTGTGTCAAACAAAAACTTATTTTTGGTGTTTACATATTGTGCGATGAAATAAATAATACTTGCCTCTTAAACACATTAAGATCATATTGTCTTTAATTGTATAGCCGTTGGAATCGGAGAACCCATAGAATTAGTACCGTTGTCCGTAGTACGTAAAGCTTTTACTTAGCATTCGAGGTTTCCCCCTCCACTCAGAAAAAAGAAAATGAAAATAAAATAAACATTAACTTATACTCAAAATTTAAATACAATAATTTAATGGCACGTAGAGATTATGGGAGTGTTTGTTTCTGTTAATCCAACATCACGGTGATATTCACATCGCCGTATCATTATGATGTGGATTAAGGTGATATATCATTATTGTATTTGTTTTGAGGTGATATTTATTTTTGCATACCAATGTAATATTACAATATTGTGTTTGCCTAATCACAGTGATGTGTAAGGTGATATTGCGTAAATGTTATATTTCTATGAATATATTTAGATTTTGTAGATTATATATATATATATATATATATATTTGCGATGATACTTACTTAAGAATGATTACTATTTCAATTTCGAGTTTAATTTTTTTAAGAATTAATAATAATATTTTGTATAGTTATTATATATAATTATTTATTATTAAATATATTATTAGTAGATTTAAATAATGTACTATATAATTTAAATATAAATAAGGATATATTAAGTATAAATGCTTAACTAAGGAATAATGTTATCCAAATAAAAATTTGAAAGATCAACCATAATAGTGATGTAAGATCACCGAGCTTTTTCCGGGTGATCCAAAAGGTAGAATATCACCTCAATTTCATCACGTAGGTAACCCATTATTACGGTGATGACTCATCACCTAGGCTAAACAAACATTGTGATGATAAGACGGCGAGAAGATTACGGTGATGTTTTGGAGGATCACCCAAAACAAACACCCCTATATATCATAAACTAATCATTTAAATAAATGTCTTTTGGCAACTTCGTTGTATCTTCTTTATCGATCCCAGCTGTTTAGGACTTGCCATAGAGCCTTTTAAAGTTCAACAACTCCATTTCATAAAGAGGCAAAAGCATGGCATGCTATACTAATTATTTCTTTAATATATATGGCATGTTTAATTATACCTAAATAACGTTTTTTAACTCTCTAAATTAAGCAGCTGTTACTGCTTTAAGGACACAATGATCGAAACACCTTTTGACCCTTCCGTTTGCTAATTCGACTAAGCAATTGAAAGCTGTAAACGTTTGCTAATTAGAAAATAATGTTCCAATACATAGTGGATTTTCGGACCACATTCAAAACCCTAGTAATATCTTTGTGATCCACGTTTCTTCAACCTTTCTTGCTAAGTAAAACCCAGTAAAAGTTGAAATGTGAATAAAACGTTTTTTGGATTATTGAAAGTGAAGGAATAATAAAAGAAATATTACATATTGTCCCACCAACTTTTCTTTTCTTTTCTTGTTAGGGCTACAATCAGCCTAACTCTTTAATATATTATAATTAGGGCAATAAACCACGCTATATGTATGGAAAATGCGAAAAGCATATCAGTTTTTCTAGTGGCAGATAAGAAAAATAATAAATATGAGAGCGTTATATATGTGAACCATGGTTGATTTCGAAGCAATATGAAGTTAACTTTCCAAGAAAAAATAAAGCGATATTGACATATCTGCTTTATGAGACAAAAGTAATAAACACGTCCCCTCACACTGTCACGCCAAAGCCAATTATTGCGCAAAACCTAATTACTCCACGTCCACACATTTGAATTCTTAAAATTAATATTAATAAAGAAACCCCGTAATTCATTTCTAGATCGCTTAGCAAAATTAATCCAACTCACCCTCGATTATAAGTACCAACATTAACCACATTTCCAAAAAACAAGCAACCTAAAAATAACTCTTGTACTAAAGAAAATACCCTAATAGAAGCCAAAAGTTACACGAACATGGAACAAAACATGCCAATCATGGCCGCCAAGAAACTAAGGAATATCATTCGAGCAACCTTATTCACACTTCGCAAAGGCATATCGAAGGCCAAGCTGACACTCGAGCTCAACTTGCTTCTCAAGCGTGGCAAAATCTCATCAAAATCCACCGTGGAAAACCTCACCTTCCACAACATCATTAACATCTCCAAAGCAACTAAGAACACCTCATCAAGCCCAAAACCTGACGAGTTTGACTTGGAAACATTGCCCTCAAACCCTTTCTTGGACAGCCCTTTTCATCTGAAGAAACTTAGGAGGGAAGACATGCTTACGCGCGCCATGGAACAGTCTGTGGAGCTTTGCAATAATTCGCCAGCTTTGTTAGGGTTTGGTAATAAAACGACCTCAGTGAGGCAGCTTAGGGTTAGCGATTCGCCTTTTGTTTTGATAGGTGTTAACGAGGAGGATATTGCACACGTGGACGAAGCTGCTGAGGAGTTTATAACGAGGTTTTACAGGGAATTGAAGAAGCAAAATGGGACGATGATCTAGGGTTTGTTACTCTTCCATGGACGTTATAGATATAGCTTTGGGTTTTTTTAAGAAGTAGTGAACGTCTATATGCTTTAGATATGAGAATATGGGTGTGTATGTCATGTGTTTTATCTGTATAGATGTTCGTAGGTAATTAAGGTCCATAGAAATAAGCCCACTTTAGACAGAAGCATCAGTGATAAATGAAATGGATTGAGATTTTCTATAGACGTTTGAATACTAAGATATTATTGGCTGATTTAAGGGTGGAAAAGAAAAAGGCTTACTGAATCTTGATTTAAGGGAGGAAAGGAATTGCTTAGTAGGCTGAAAATTTGATGAATGTTCATTTCTTCTAAATTAATTTTGAAGAGAAAATTTCAAGCTCGATGTTATTAACATTTTTTGTAAGGGTTATGTCTAAGGTTAAGTGTATAAGAATAAAACATTTGAACTAAATTGAAGGCTACCTAGTTTAATAATAACAAACTATTCATAATGTATATACAATAACTGAATTGGATCCTATTTGTTATTTGTGGTCGGCAAAAATATCTTTTAGTGACAATGTTTTAATGAACCGATTTTATACAATTTTTTTTTTTTTTAAGTTCTTCAATACAATATGTGGGATTTACAAAATGAGAACAATTGCACATACACATTGATGCCCAAACAAATATTTTCCTTATGCGTTTATTTACTCCACCATATCATCCCCCATCATCTCTTAATTTGGCACCACAAATTTGTAGAATTAATAGCGGTTTCAATAAAAGTATGATAATATAAGACATTGACAGAGTATCCATCTTACAAGTTTTTCGCAGATTCAATTTCTCTCGGTTCTGTCTATCTGTATTTATTTAGAAAAAAACACATATCAAAACATAATTACACATAATTTTATATAAATATATCTGACAAAAGAATTCCAAGTTGCAGCTATTGGATTTTGACCAGCGGTAGGTCCGTTATTTGGGAACACAAGCCCAACACAAAATGGTATGCCACTATGTATCAACAATCATAATATTAGTTTTATCAGAAACTATACAAATTAAATTCCAATCTATAATTTTTTACCCAATTATTATTGAACATGAATGAAAGCACATCACATGATGGCTGACAACACTCACTCCTCTCCTTTCTCACGTGCAAAGTTCAACCCTATGAAATGAATGGAACCAACCAAAATTTTGATAGTAGAATGAATCAAAGGAGGTTGCTTATGAAATAATATAAACCTCTCTAAATTATCGTCTTACTTCAAACAAAATGATGAAAAATTAACAACTGTCAGATGACACGTGGCTCAATCGGGGCCCTCCATCGGCTACATCCAAGCTGTACCCATCGTGCTCTAACGTGGGTTAAGGAATATAACAGCATGTGCTCTAACAGTGTTCGTTTACCGCATGTCATTAACGGAATATTAATAAAAAGTAACAAAAAAATTAAACTACAAAATTGCACACTTACCAAGAAAAATAAATAATTAGAGAGCTTCAAACTTGGACACTTAACGGTGGAGTCACGCCGACAGAATCTACTAAATCGATGCTTAAAGGGCAAAAAAAGAGTTGAAATCAACTTAATAATTATAATATCTTAAGTACTTAATTAATCAAACATTATTACCGTTTACTGATTTACTACTCTGCCCCTCTTACAGAAGACATGCATAATGATCGATCTCCTTTGTGTGAACTGTGAAGTATATCTTTTTTTTTATGGAGTAATATAATATAATATAATTAAAAAAGCTTATCATTGGTTCTGAAAAATGAGAATCCCGAAGCTGAAGACTTTATTTTGAAAAAAGAAAAATGTGGCGTTGTCATGGCAGAGCAAAGTCAGTGGAAGTTAGTGACTTTTTCATGTGAAGCAATGTGCTTTATATAAGTACTTCCAACAACAGCCAAATCTAAAAAAAAAATAAAAATAAAATGATTATCCACTTACCTATATATAGTGCGAGCAAAAAAAATCTAAAATTAGAATTTCATTCTTGTAATTATTTGTAAATATAAAAATTAATAAAATAAAGTGTGGAGTGTGAAAATTTCCGATTTTTAACCAAAGAGAAGCAACTAACTTTGCATAAGCAGCAAGCGAAGTAACGCAGAATACATTGCAAACATCAAGGTAATAATAAATGCACGTAAAAGACAAAGAGTACACGTTGGCATGTCCTGTAAGAAAGCTATATTTCCGAATAAGTCCCATTAGTTCTTATATTTACATTTCCACCCCTAACCCACCGCTGTAATAATAAAAAGCGATCCTCTCTCGCACTTTCTCTTTCAGCACCGAAAGAAAAACAACTCCCAAAAAGCACAGAAACGAACAAAATTCCGAAGACTGAGGCTTTAAATTCATTATCATGGAATACACGTCGGAAAATAAATATACACACTTCTCTTCGGCGGCGGACAACGTTGGCAGTGGTGGGGCCCATTTCACGGTGGACGATTACTTCGACTTTTCCAATGGCGAAGGGATGATGGCCGCCGACGCTTTTTTCGACAGCTTGGGAGGAAATTCCGGCGATTACTCTAAGGTGGCGGCGGTCGACAGCTGTAATTCGTCGGTTTCCGGCGGTGGAGATGGACGGCAGCTCAACGCCGGCGGCGACTGTCTCAGCTTTAACGACTCACCTCACTTCTCGGGGAACGGCGAACTCTGCGTCCCGGTAAGAATATTCACAGACATTTAAGATAAATTATAAATTTTATAAGTACGTACATATTGTCTCTGTTAGCGGTTATTTTCTGCATGATTAATTAATAACTAAACGACGCAGAGGTTGTGTTGCCATTTTTTTCTAGTACTTATTATTGGGTATAAACAATTAATAATGATTTTGAGAAAATAATAAATTGTCACCGACAGCGAAATTCGATAAAACTGACCAGGAATATTGAATTTCCTCGGTTAGAGCAGAATTAAGCATTAAATTCAATTCATTCTTCACCAAAAAAAAGATATATACTGTTATTACATCTTTTTCTAAACTAACTCAGTTTCTTAATTTTTTTTTAAAAAAAAAAACAGTACGATGATGTAGCAGAGTTGGAATGGCTATCGACTTTCGTCGAAGACTCGTTCTCCGCCGCCGACCACCTCCGTTTCATCCCAACCTCAGCCGTAGGAACCGCCAATATCACCGCCACCTCTTCCTCCTCCTCCACCACCCACTCGCCGCCTCCACCAACCTTCCCCTACGCGGCGCCGCCGGTCCCCGGAAAAGCCCGCAGCAAACGGTCACGCGCCGCCCCGTGCGACTGGTCATCTCGGCTCCTCGTGGTCTCCGCCCGTTCGAAGACGGCCGCCGCTCCTTCCAAAAGACGGGCTGAGCCGCCGTCGACGGGCCGGAAATGCCTGCACTGCGCGTCGGAGAAGACGCCTCAGTGGAGGACGGGCCCGTTGGGCCCGAAGACGCTGTGCAATGCGTGTGGAGTACGGTACAAGTCGGGCCGACTGGTGCCGGAGTATCGGCCCGCCGCCAGCCCGACTTTCGTCTCGGCCAAGCACTCGAATTCTCACCGGAAAGTTATGGAGCTCCGTCGGCAGAAGGAGATCCACGGCGGAGAAAACCGTATCGGTGGGGATGGTTTGGATTTAAACGGCTGCGATGTGTTCGTCTTACGTCAGCATGGGTTGACCGACAGTCATGGGCATGGCGTAGATATCTAAAAAATGTGACTTATTGCCAGTTAATTTAAATTAGTTATTTTCCTAAATTTGGCCGCTGGTCATAACCCTAGAAAGTTTTCGATTTTGGTATATTTCTTTTAGACATTGTTTGAATTTTGGAAATAGAGGTGGAGGGACACAAAGGTAAGAATTTAATTGTACGTAGAAGCAATCAAGTACCCAGATTACCGTTTTCCAATATTTTGATATAAAGGTTAGTTTCTTTTTTATATTGATAATGTCGTTGCTCTTTCCTTTACATGATCTTTTACGAGATGATTTGCTTGTTGACAAAGTAAAGAGCGGTGATGGATACTTTGGGAAGATATTAAGGAACATATTCGTGAGGAAAGGTCGACAAATGTAATCATGTATGAAATGGGTGGAAGGTTGATTTGATTACTACAAAATAAATATTATATTTGTGTAACTAAGCATAAGCCATGGGACATGGCATGAGGGTAGTAATTGTAACGACGTGAAATGTGTCTATTTCTTTTCAACTTCGAGTATAAATGCACATGGCGTGGCTCGTAATCTCGACCCTATATCGTACCGTACTATATGTACATATATAATTTCATTCATTATTCCAAAATTATATCAACAGTGTCGACAGCTTTTAGATATATGCATGCAAGGAAATTCGAATGTATTAATAGGTGTTTTAGGGGGTTGAGATCCTCTGTTCCACTTTCTGTATTCCACTCCGTATTCCAACGAACGAAAATCGTTACACCTCCACCCGACAAGTGTTAAAACACACATAAACATCATTACACCTATGAATTTCATTACAACAAGTGTTTAAACAAAAAAACAACCCCATTATTACGTATTTTTCTATTTTAATATATAATACTGATTTTTTCTACTCCATATTAGAAAAATACGTAATAATGAGATTTTTTTGTTTAAACAGTTGTTGTATTTATGTGTGTTTTAACACTTGGCGGGGGGGGCCGGAAATGCCTGCACTGCGCGTCGGAGTGGAATACAGAAAATGGAATAGAGGATCTCATGCCGTTTTAGGGGAACTAATTAGACAATTGTCTTGTATAGTTTAAATGCCATTAAATGGTATAGTTTATATATGCATTCATGAGTTTTGAATAAGAGATGTAAGGAAGATAAGGTCTCAGTCCACAGTATACACAGTATAATATCCAACTACTATTAAAAGTGGAACGATGTTCAACATTTCAATACTAAATTGCATTTGGCGCCTTTTAACTAGGGATTCCATTCAACCCATAAAATAATAGTCGCTCTCTGTAATGTAACATTTCTTACATCATAGCGCATCAAGAAAATTCATATGATCTGTTGGGAATTGTGTGCCAAGAACTCGCTCGAGATGGCCGGGATGTCGCCGGAAACATGGCCGATCGACCACAGCTGAAGAAGAGCTGAAGTCTGTTAACTACTGAAGTATTAAGCCGCGATTAATGAGGGCCGTCCGATCAAAGCGCGCGTCATCCTATGGTGGAGATTTAAACATGGCAGATTTAAGGTGGGACGTCTGATGTGGCTCGTTGGAAGATCAACGGTGAAGATTCAATATTAAGAAAGTTGCTTTAGCAACTTTATAAGTGAATCAGCGCCTTATGTGTTAGCTGTGGGTTAATGAGGATCGTTGGATGCTATGAAGATGGATCGAACGGCTGAGGGCGATCGCGCGATTTATACACCTGAAGCAAACTCTTTAAATACCAGAATGCTGAGTTCGACGAGCTGACTTTGAGCTCTCGTAACTTTCTCTAGAGTGCGATTTAGAGAGAGTGGTTAACTAGGGTTTTGTAGTAGGCGTGGAGTACTGTAAGATCCTAGTTGGTGATTAATCGAATCAGAGGCTCTGTTGGTCCGTGGACGTAGGCAAAGTTTGCCGAACCACGTTAAAATCGCTGTCAATTTCTGTTCTGTTTTTGGCTCTATTTCGCGTCAATTCAAGCTGCGATTGCTTGAATTGATCAGATCGATCGGTGAGCGCGTATTCTCAGGTCAGAGGCGAGTCGATCGGCGGTCGTAGCTCAACAAGTGGTGCGGTGAGCGTGGAGAACGAGCTGAATCTCCGCGTGATGGCTGCGACGCGACTCGAAATGAAGATCTTCAACGGATCGAATGATTTCGGTCTCTGGAAGTTGAAGATGAAGGCGTTGTTGACTGAGAAAGGTCTTGAGGAGGCGCTCAAGCCTGATACTGAGATGGAACCGAAGGATATGACAGCGGCTGCTAAGAACAAATTGAAAGAGAAAGCATTCTCAACTCTGATTTTGTGCTTGACTGACAATGTGCTTCGTCGAGTTGCTTCCGAGGCTTCAGCGGAGGATCTGTGGAAAAGCTCGATTCTCTGTACATGACAAAGTCTCTGGCTCAAAGATTATACCTCAAGCAAGCGGTGTACAAGTTTAGAATGGTGGAAGAAGAAGCTCTTGAAAAGCAGGTGGATCAATTTCAGAAACTGCTATTGGATTTGCAGAACACGGAGAAGAATTAAAAGATGAAGATCAGGCGGTGCGCTGCCCCCAAGCTTTGAACACTTCAAGGAGGCGCTCTTGTATGGTAGGGAGAAGCTATCGATGGGAGATGTGATGTCTGCCCTCAGCTCAAAGCAACTAAGCTCACCAAAGGTCAGTGAGGTGAAAACTGAAGCTGATTTGCTTCTGGTACAGAATAAACAGAAGCTGTGGAAGAAAAAGGGTAAAGAGAAGGAAGTCTCGGAGCCTAAGAGATGTTACATTTGCAACGAGGTAGGTCATTTCAAGAGGTTCATCCCAAACAAGGCTAAACTGAATCAGAAACAAGCATTAGTAGGTGCTTCTGATTTCTGTGAGCATTGCAACTGTGGATCAGCTGAGATCTTGACTGTTTCTGAGGCTGAGGAGAGAGAGGAGTGGATACTCGACACAGGTTGTAGCTTCCATGTGACCTGCAATAGGAATCGGATGGAAGAATTCACATAAACAAAAGGAAAATCTGTCAAACTCGGAAATGGAAAGAGCTGTCAGATTCTTGGGGTAGGTTCTGTGAAAATTAAGCTGAAGTCTGGTGGCTTAGGAATCCTGAGAGATGTCAGGTTCATACCTGAGATGAGGAGGAATCTTATCTCAGTTGGAGAGCTAGACAAGCGAGGCTACACAACTCAAACCTCAGGTGGAAGAATCAAAGTTCAGAAACAGCAGAGGCTGATTCTTGAGGGGTATAAAAGGCACGGGATCTACGTTCTGGATGGATGTTCTGTGATGAAGAGCACACCATTGGAAAATAGGGAATGTGGCTGCTTGAATGTGGCTGAGGAGAAGCCAGAGAAACCTCGGCTTGAGGTGTAGCGAAGCACGGGAAAACTAGTAGCTGAAACTGCTTTCATGAGTTTGGAAGAGAGCTCGGTTGAAGCAGATTCTGAGGATGAGAGTTGTTCATTCCTAGGGGCGAAGGCACCTCAAAGGCTGATGTATGGAGTACATCTGAGGTGGAGGCCAGCTTGGAGAATGTAAAAGACAGCGAAGAAAGCGGGACAGCAAAGACAGAGGATGAAAATTCTGTTTTTGAGTCTGATTCAGGCGAGAATCTGGTGCTGAAAACTGCTGAGGCGTCGATGATGAAAAAGGCCAAGAAGCAGGTGAAGGCTAGCCAAAGGAGAGTCAGGCAAGTGGCTCAATCGGCTGGGAAAGAAGCATCTTCAAGCAAGATGGAGGAGGTGAGCTCAAAGGTGCAAATCGACTCCAAGTGCGAAATTTCAATCCTACTTGGAGTTGGTAAGTTTTCTATTGAGGTTCGGAGCTCCTAAGGGAGCTTAATGACCAACAGAGCAAAGCTAGGATTCGAGGTGGAGCTTAGATCGAGAGCTATGGAGAATTACAGCTGAATCTGGGACAAAATTCCTGAAGCAGAATTAAATTAGAGAGCTGGTTCTGGTATGAGCTTGGGGCGAAGATAACTAGCGGCGTTGAGCTGGTATGGAGGTGTTCGGGGCATGGATTGCGAGCTCTAGGCCCAAGGTGGAGTTTGTTGGGAATTGTGTGCCAAGAACTCGCTCGAGATGGCCGGGATGTCGCCGGAAACATGGCCGATCGACCACAGCTGAAGAAGAGCTGAAGTCTGTTAACTACTGAAGTATTAAGCCGCGATTAATGAGGGCCGTCCGATCAAAGCGCGCGTCATCCTATGGTGGAGATTTAAACATGGCAATTTAAGGTGGGACGTCTGATATGGCTCGTTGGAAGATCAACGCTGAAGATTCAATATTAAGAAAGTTGCTTTAGCAACTTTATAAGTGAATCAACGCCTTATGTGTTAGCTGTGGGTTAATGAGGATCGTTGGATGCTATGAAGATGGATCGAACGGCTGAGGGCGATCGCGCGATTTATACACCTGAACCAAACTCTTTAAATACCAGAATGCTGAGTTCGACGAGCTGAGTTTGAGCTCTCGAACTTTCTCTAGAGTGCGATTTAGAGAGAGTGGTTAACTAGGGTTTTGTAGTAGGCGTGGAGTACTGTAAGATCCTAGTTGGTGATTAATCGAATCGGAGGCTCTGTTGGTCCGTGGACGTAGGCAAAGTTTGTCGAACCACGTTAAAATCGCTGTCAATTTCTGTTCTGTTTTTGGTTCTGTTTCGCGTCAATTCAAGCTGCGATTGCTTGAATTGATCCGATCGATCGGTGAGCGCGTATTCTCAGGTCAGAGGCGAGTCGATCGGCGGTTGTAGCTCAACATGATCAATCATAATCAAGACCCAAAACGACCCAACAAACCCAACAACTATTTTACATTCTAGCTAAGAACAAAAAATGACGACCAACTTTCCTAGTCAACCATTAACGTTTCTTACACACAACTTCCCCTAAAAAAGGCCAAAACATCAGTCGTCGTCTTATACTCAAGTCTTTCTCTTACCAAACCAATTAACTCAAGAATCTCCCATCGGTCAACGGTCATTCGAATTTCCATGTACCTTCTCCAAGAATATTTCCAAGCTATATATAAATGAATCCCAAGAATCTAAACACCTATTCACACTTTAATCTAATAATTCTTCCCTTCCTTTTGCATCCTACGTTAGAGAAGACATGCCAATCTATAGCGAAGAACCACACAATAGTGGATTATTATTCCCACTATCGAATAACCATAACCAATCTCAGATTCAATCAATAAGTAGAGATAATAATAAAAGAGCTAATACTGATGATGCTCAAATCATCGATTTCAATTCAGACCAAGAAAAACCCCAATTCAAGCGCGAAATATCCCTCGCCTCAAACTCCTCCTCAAGAATACCCCAGAGAAACCGATCGTCCACGTCATCAGCTGGGCGGCGGCGACTAGCCGGCAGCTTAAGGGGTACGACGGCGGCGGATAAGAAGTTCTCCACCAACAAACGCCGCCGCAAGCTCCAAGAAGCCTACAAGGAGGCGATGCACAGCACTAAAGACACAATCACAGTAGTCGCCGTTCTGATAGCCACCTTCACCTACACGGCGGGGATAAACCCTCCCGGCGGCCTCCACCAGGACGGCCCGGCGGCGGGGACGTCTACGGCGGCGGACAAGATGGCTTTCAAGGTGTTCTCCGTCTGCAACAACGTGGCCCTCTTCGCCTCCTTGAGCGTCGTGCTAGTTTTGGTAAGCATAATTCCGTTTAGGAGGAAGCCGCTGAAGGAGATGATGTTCTGGGCACACAAGGCGGTGTGGGTCGCCGTCGCTTTCATGGCCGCCGGCTACGTGGCGGCGTGGTTTGTGATCATAGATAGGACGGAGAAGAAGGGGTTTTCTGGGAGTAGTTGGATCGTGGGGTTTTTGGTTTCGCTCTGCGTTGGGAGTTTGGGGACGGTGTTCGCCGGACTTCTGACGTTGCTGGTGAAGCATCGGATTAAGAAGGGGCGGTGGCGGCGGCGGCGGGCGAGGCAGCGGTGGTTGCGTGAGATTGTTGTTCTTTCCGACGATTACGACAGTTCGATTATTTCCGATATATTCAGCGCAGATGATAATGGCTATCATTCCTACTAAGTTCGTTGATTTTCGTTGATTATCATTACTGTCTATCCGTTTGTGTTCTTTATTTTTTTTTTTTTAAAAAAAAGAAGCTACATTGTGAGAAATTCGTTTATTTGTAATATAAATAAGACGGGAAATAAATCCTGTTTACTGGGCTACGATATTGAAATTTACGATTTATTGGACAAATCTCATAGATTTGATGGTGTAATAGAAAGAGCATATTTATTACATTAAATCAACGAAGATAGTTATTACAATGTGCTGTAATTTTAGTTCAATTAAAAAAATAAGTCTTATTTGATGGGATAACTGAATCTTACTCGATTCATCCTAATCACATGAATTACATGAGTTAAGTTAATCAACTCAATTGAGCCGAGACAAATTCATTTGAATTTAGATTAAATGAATTTTTAATCCACGCCTTAAATAGATAGATTTGTGTTCAACATGTAATACTTCATCTCTTGGATATTCCCAACATACAACTTTCCTATTTCGTTGATAGGTTTAAGTATTTTAAACATGAATTTAGTATATATTCAATTGTTTGGTTCATAGTTATATTTAGACATGGTTTATATAATTCAAAACTCAAAACTCAGGCCTATATGTTAATCTAAATAAACACACTCATCGGATGTATTTATCTAAACTCACTAATCAAATACATATTTTATAGTAAAACGTCTATAAATTAATACTCTATAAATTAATAAACTCTCTAAAATAATAAAATTTTATGGTCCCGACGTTATTAATTTAAAGATATTTTACTGTATTTTATATCCATTAATTAGTTTTATGTAAACCTTAGTAATCTAACCCCTCCTAAATATAAATCAATAAACCAAACAAGCACGGGATTTGAATTGGATCCCCAAAGGGTAATTTCGTCAAATTTCGTTTGGGCTTCGCTATTTGGCCCACTGGTCCTTTAAATGGGCTCCGATTAGATGAGAAGCCCCGTCAAGGTTCAGCCCAACTAATATTAATAGTTTAAAAATAATAATAATAATGAAGAATTCTTTTACAATAAGCCCTTAATGAAGGATCTCGATGAAACAACGAAAGAATGGCAAGATATGGTAATGATTAATGAAGTTATGGGCAGATAAATCATGGTTTATATCAGTTGCAGTCTAATCCCATTATTTGACAACAAAACTCACTAAAAGTATGTTCGTTTAAAAAAAAAAGAAAACGAAAAAAGAAAAAAGAAAAGCAAGTAGACGTGGAACTTGTCTTTGGAAAGATTAATGGCCTTGCGAACTATGATCTCACTTGTCCCCCAAAATCCACGAGAATTACGTCTTACCTTATTATTATAATTTATTTTAATACCTTGTGAATATGATCCATATCACTGCGTCTGTCTCCCAAGTACAAATCCATGAGAATTACGTCTCACCTTGTTATATAAGTTATTTTATTCTATTTTTCTATTTAAATGAATGTCATATACATGCAATGATGCATGTAAATAGTCTTGGAAGTCACATATGTGTCAGAAATATAGGTTTCTAGCGATGTCTGCTTCGAGTGCTTCGTGAGCCGTACAAGTTAGATTATCTTTATTATATTTTAATAAATATACAAACAATATTCTCTGCAGCGATGTTTCTTCTGGTAACTGAGCTATGCTGCATCGTATAAAATTGTACGGAGGATATATATCTTCTCATTAATTAAATGAAGTACGGAAACAAATCCAAAATGGTTAAGAGTTATATTTATTGGGTTGTCGATTATAAGTTATTTTATTATGTATTCAATATTTATCAAGTTCTTGACGTCCTGCAATAAAATTTGCACTCTACGTCAAAAACTTTCGTTGCCAGCAATTACGAAAGCGATTGATTTGAAATTTTCTTCTCTTCTCACTATTTAATATTTGGAAGCTCATTTGCCTATGTTCTAGAAACCGTTCTATTATTTTTTTTTTCCAAATAAAAACGATGAGAGTAATTTGTGATTTTCTACATTTCTTAACGTAGTAAGGAGAAGAAAAGTTATGACACATGTGTTGTCCCTTCTTGACTCGTTAAACGAAATTTTCCCATAAATGGTCTATTTGATCGATCTTTCAAAAACGGTTCTATTTATATTATGAAAGTTGCTTTCGCCAAGCACGAGAAATGACATATAGAGAGGCCTTTCGTATTTAGTTTTCAATTGATATTTTTGACTATGTAGTCCCTAATATTGGAATTTTAACACTGAAGATTTGGATTGATGTTAAGGTTTATCATCAAAGAAAATAGAGGAGACAGCTGTATATATCAAATTAATTTACGTGTTATGGGATCCCAAGTTTCATTTTTGATAGTACCAATTTATCCATAATAGTTATCTGGTAAAAGATGAATAACGTCACCTCATAACTTGGTTAGGTAGGAATTGAATTGAGTGTATACATGTCATTGAATTGCATTGCATTTGTCTTTTTCAGATATAACTAAATGGAATAAAAAGTGGCTGCAATTAATGTTAATCATGGTCCCACAATTATCACAAAATGCGAATTGTTCTTAGCACGAATTAATTACACAAGTCGTTAAATTAAGAATCATTATCGTATAGAAAACAAGCGATAATCCAAACAAAAGCTTTGTTAGCGTTATAATAATCTAATGCAATCTAGCTGTCAAGCGTTATATTATATATTTATATATACATATATAATCTTATTCGAATTTATCATATTTGGTTACTTGAAGAATGAGAAAATTATGCAGGACAATTCATGGCCTTCGTATTATGTTTTACTTCAGAAGAAAAGAAAAACGTTGGCATATAAATGACACTGTTTTGATTATTTGTATATATATGTATATGGTGGGACTTAAAAAACATAAATTGTTTTAATAGTACACGAACATTAGTAACAATCGGGACATGCCAATGAAACGAATCCAAAGCAAGTGTCAATTTCTTTTGAAAGAAACGTTCTAATAGTGGTAATAATAAATTATAATAATGAAAATAACTAATAATAATAACAACAATAATAATAATACCAGTGTTGAAGTTATGTTTTAGAATTTAGACTTCAGTCTTTGGTGCCTATAATAATATAATTAAGCCTGCAAGAGACGTACTCATTTCTAAATATATTTACCATTTAGTTTAGTTGACTACACTAATTTTTTTTTTTAATACCTCCACAAATTTTGCAGGAATAAGCACAGCTTCAAAAATCCAAAACCATATAATAATCACTATGATATACCAATCGTATAACTGATGTATTGAAAGCACTTCAAAAATAAATTACCAATCTTAGATACACAAACTTATACATTCACAAAAAAAAAAAACACAACCTTCAAGAAAACAATATAAGTAAAATTTTCTAGCAAGCCCACTCCATCAGCGGCGGCGTCCCAAAGCAAAATCCCCTCTCCTCCTCCCCCGCCGGCGTCCACCACCACGGCGACTCCCACCACCCCTCCACCTCCACGTCCGCCGCCGCCGACTCCGTCACAAAATCACACCCTTCCAACCTCGGCAACTCGATTATCTCCCCAAGAAACTGATCGTCACCACCACCGCCATTATCGGCACCATCACAGCTGCTCTCCGCCGCCGTCGAGGCCGACGATTTTCCGAGCTCCACCATCGCCGCCGCCTTGGCCGCGGCCTCCTGCACGTCCCTGGGAGAAGCCGATTCCGGCCTCGGCAGAGAGCCCATTAGGTGAGGGAAGTTGAGGACCGCAGAAGCGCCTCCCTTGACGCACAGCTCCGCCACGTCGTGGGCACGCGCCGCCATCTCCGCCGTGGGATATGTTCCGAGCCAAATGCGCGACTTCTTCTTAGGTTGTCTTATCTCAGACACCCATTTTCCCCAACTCCTCATTCTAACACCTCTGTAAATAGGGTGCTTATTACCACTTGCGCCTGACCTTATACGATTAACTTTATTCTTCGGTGGTAATAATATATTACTATCCTTTATTATCTCTCGATTATCATCTCCATGGCCATTTTTGCTTGACGTTTTAGTCATTGTTGTGTGTGTGTGTGTGTGTGTGTTTTGGGAGGTGGGTAGTGAGAGCTTGGGTATGTGTATTTAGGAAATTTATATATATATATATAGTGTGTTTGTGTGTGTGTGAAATTGAGGTGGAAATGTGATCAATCAATGAGACAAATACCTATCAAGTATACGTTAGGGAGTGACAGCGATGTTGAGGAAATTTGTACCTTTTACGAAGACTCAGTAATAAGATGGAGCCAAATATTATATACAATAAATGCAAGGTGCTCTTTGTTTAAATCAAGCAATACGTTGAATGATGATGAACGTTACAGTTTCACTCCCCACTAAAAAAGACTACATTGACACGTACTACGTTAAGACGAAAAAAAATATACTATATTTTAAATAGTATATTTGAGTTTAATATTTTTCCTGAAGTTATGATATCAATATCGGGTTTTGCTTTCTAATGTCTTTTTTAATTAAAGGAGGCAGGCCTGTTTGTATAGGTTTGTAATTTTGTACTTCTAATATAAAGCCTCAAGCCCATATAATCCCTTTTGACTTAAAAATGCGAGCAATAAAACTTTTGAAAAATTGCGGGGCTATTCTCTAAAAGGATACTTTGCCCAATGGTGTAAAAGACCATCATAGTATCTTCCCATTATTCGCTGTTTGTTGCTTGATTTGATATCTGGTTAGTAACTAAATAAATTCATTGCATTAACTTAACAAGAATGGAACTGATGAACAAGAAGTTAATTCACTTAATATATGAAAAAAATGCAATGTTGAGTTCGTTTACCTAATGTGGGTAATGGAGTTGAGCACACAATATCTAACATGAAAATGTTACCGTTGCGAATTTTAAGGTCAAACTCCATTGTCGTCATCGCAGGTAGTTGTTGACCGATATGAACTCTTATCATCTTTCTATTCTACGTACGAAGCTCATCACGCTATTGCATTGCAACGAATGCATTTTCCCTAAAATTATGGCCCACGAACTTTACATTTTTTAATTAATTTCCTTGATGAAAATTATATATATCTTCTCAATGCAGTTAATCCTCTTATGTAGAACGGAGCAAGCACACACGTGTTCATACGCTATCTATATATAATGTAGCCGACCATAATCTTAGAAAACGAAAAAAAGGAAATCCCATTTCTCCCTTTTGTCTCCGATTTCATTCTCTTCAAAGGCGATGAAGATTGATCACTCTTACAAGCTGCTACCTCCATTTTTCGCCATTTTCACGCATATTTGGGCCTTGGCAACTCTTTATTGGCTGTTCAACACCTACAGAAACCGCCGATTTCAGGTAATTTTTCAATTTTTTTCCCCGGAGATTTCACCTTCACCTACGTTTATAAGCTTCGTTCTTCTTCTGGGATTAGTGTGTCGTGGCGTAATTTCTGCATTTTTGGCCCTTGATTTCTTTTGATAGGATAGGATAACATAGCAATTACCTACGTCGAAAGCTTTGATTTTTATGCTTACAGAATCAGCTCTTTCTATCGATTTTGCTCGACAGAGAAGAAGCTACATATGTTGTACAATTTGAGTTCTGTCCCTTTTAATAATCTGTTGTTTATTCATTAGAACAGCCGAATAAACTGCAATGGATGCTCTCAGCTCTTCCCTTGGTCAAAGTCACGCAGCTCTTACTATCTTACCTCTTTTGGTACGCGCCCTAATTTCACCTTCTTCCCACGATTGTTTTTCGACTCAAGACTTTCTGGGAATTCATTTTCTCTTTTATTTTTTTTTCGCAGGAATTCGTACATATCAGCGAACGTATGTTCTCTATGGATGTCGTTCGGCGCATACGTGACGGGCGTACTATTTCAGACGTCGACCTACGCCTCATTTCTTCTGATTTCTTACGGCTATTGCATCACTTACCACCGCGTTTCTCTGGGCGAGCGACGATCCATGGCAGCGCTCGCCTGCGTCTTTTACTTGGCGCTCGTCGGCTACAGAGCCTCCGTGCCCTATTTCTCCGTGAGTCTTTCGTTCTTGAACTCATATGCCAAAAGAAAAATTAAAAAAAATTCGAGCGTTCGTATGTAGTTCGATTTCTTCTGCAGATTCTCGCGCTGCTGAGCTATTTCGTGATGTTCTATGTGATATTCCGCTTCGTGTCTCATAACTTGGCTGTCCTAAGGGATCAGTTGAGCTTCGTGGAAGACGAGGATGTCCAGTCCATGAGGGACGTGATATATACCAAGTATATCATGTTCAAGTAAGATTTTGTATTTAACTGTTTGGATATTTAAATTTGTACATTTACATTTCCAACAAGCCGCCTTAAGTATGAGCTGATTTCTCTATAATCTAACCTTATGCGTGTAATTTGACCTCTTTCACCTGAAATGTTTATGGACATTTGGGAGTTGGCACGGTATTAAGAAACTGAATATTTTAATAATATCAAACAATTAAAAGGTAAAAAAGTGTATATTTGACACGTCTTTTAAATAAGGAAACGTACAAAATCGCCCGAGTTAGTAAAATGTATAAAATGGTTTGGGACGGAGGGAGTATGCATTATATTCTGAACGTTTTTCGTTTCGCCAGGAAATTTCAAGGTGCAATGCAGGTTATGGCCGTGCTGGAAATCGCGGTAAGAAAAAAGAACATAAGCCGTACTTTAGTTCATGAAAAAAAACCCTATTTTCGAAAATTCTGATTTTCTTGGGCCGTTCTTTTAAGGTTTTCATGAACGTCGACAAGTCGACGGATAATTACTGGATACGTTTGGTCATGAGAGAGTGTTCCCAGCTGTTCATCGTCCTTTACGTCGGGTATGTAATAATTTTTTGTGTTAAGCCCTTCCTTTATGTTATAATATATATTCGTTCTATTTTTTTTTTTTTTGCAGGTGGATATTTAGGTCGCAGCATTTTACGCCTCGCTTCGGCGTAATGCCCGCCGTGAAATCGAAGGTCGAAAAAAGCGCAATGCCGCCCATTTACAGCATTGTAAGATTATTCGATTTCGTGCCCTAACGTATCGACTTTTTTTTTTGCTATTTGTTTTCTTGAAAGTTGCTATTTTATTACTACTACAGGAAATGGACCCTGAAACTTTCAAAGACTTCAAAGCCCATGAATGGCACATTGGTGTGGTATGTTTTTCCAAAAAGACGATGAAAATTAAAAAAAAAAACACAGAGCATTCCTTTTATTGTGGTCGAAAAAAAGCGCTTTTTTTTTTGCAGCCGAGCCCGAACTGTAATAATGGAAGCTCGAACAGATCGTCGGTTCTGGTAATAATACGGCACCCACACGCCAAAATCTCGTCGGTCGAATAAATAGAGATTAGTGAAAAAAAGAGTACATAGCAATATTTGGACGAAGGAAGCTGCGGCGAAGGGCATTCTTTTTCTCTTTTTTTTTTTTTTGGGAAAAACCACGGCGGAGAAGTGAAGGTGGTGTGATAATGATTTTCGCTATTTTTCCGTAGGATGATACGAGTGATAAATTGTGTATAGTTATGATGCGGAAAATATATAAAATTCTCACTTGAGCGGTACTTTAGGGATGGGATAATTTTTGGGGACAGATAGAATGGATTTTATTAGGTAATCCTAGCGACGAATGAAGAATTCGATCTTTCGTTAGAAAAGTTGGATTTTGTTTCTGACTTTTTACAATTTGTTATATCCACCATAACTTCTCGGAATGTGACCACTAGGATGATGATATTGCAGATGAATAAAAAAAAGAGGGAAGATTACACTTAACTACCTAACACAATGATAAAAATCAAATCAGTTATTTGTTGGAATTTTTTTTTTTTTTGTGTAGGTACCTAATAAATAAATTTTTGACACGTAGGTATCCGGTTGGCTGAGGTACATCATATTAGAAATATTGGTATCATAGGAAAACGTATTTGGTACATAATACATTGAAAAAAGGCACATCATGGTATCAAACGAAATATTTGGGAATTATATGCTAACACGTGACATGATGCGTAATATACACTATAAAAAATATACTATAAAACGATGGAGAAATGGTACTAACTACCAACACAACTAAACCGATGGCTATGTGTAAAAATTTTATTCTACTAAGTATATAGAGAATATCGCCAGTTTGTTTTTATTCCATTTTCGGTGTTTAAGTGTAGATTAACCTAAAAAAAAAGAGTTTTGCTCTAATATGAAATATTTTGTTTTTAGGAAACATCATTCAATAACAACAGATACATACACACATATATATATATATATATACTAGTACTTTCCGCATACTCTATTAGCGTGCTTAAAATATAATTATATTTATGTTACTTCAATTTAGATATTTATAATATTTAATATTTATTAACGAAATAGAGTTTTTAATTGTGAAAACTAATGTGTTTGGATATAATTACAATAACTAACAACTTTAGACTTGAAATGATAGCTTATTATAATTTAATTACAAATAGAATGACTAAATTGCAAATAAAATAATAAACTGAATTGACATTTTTAGCCGAGCCTCACAATTTTATATAATAGAATATATCTATATATATATATTTGTAAATTCTAACGGCAAGATAGTAAAGAGCAGCTCGAAGAAGTGTGAGTTGTGGAGGAAATCACAAAGACTATAACTGCTGAAAAGTGGTTGATATAATAACCATCAATCGCCTTCGATTTCAAGATAGTGATGCATTTGTCCTTTTTGCTTCTTCTCCTCGACTACTTCGCTCGCTTTGATCTCTTCTTTTCTTTCTTCGCCGTGTTTTCTTCCTTCTTCAATGGTCCCATGGCTTTCAACCTTTCTTCCACGTCTTTCTACTCCAGCAAAGTGTAAGCTCGTTTGTTTTCACCTATACTCGGTTTTGAATCAAAAATTTCTGCATTTAACCGATCTTTTCAGCTGAGTAGTTCGATTAGCGAAGATGGGTCGATTATACTTGATCGTATGTTCATATGGGTTCCTTCGATTAATCGTCTCTTGTATGTGTTTGTGAATGCATTCCATTCTTGAGCTTAGTTGTTCTTTCTGATTCTGAGGGGGCTAAGCTACATTTTGCATCGAAAGAAATTGGGTTCTGTTAAAATCAGTATAAATTTGAGGATGAGAGACCCTTTTGATTATACTGCAGAAAAGCAGCTATCTTGGAGAGAAATATCCATTCGAAGATCGATCGACAGCGGATATGCAATGTACGTTTGAAAGATATAGCAACGAAAAGTGCCCTTCGAAAGCGATTTCTTCTTCCCACTCCTTCCCCGCCAAGATCGTTAACCGAAAAAATTTCTCGAAGGGAAGTAGTACAGTCCTACGCATCTTCAGACACGGAGCAGAGCACGTCAGAAGATAAGAGTTATCACTTCAAGAACGACGCGGGGCCCGATCGCGTGAGCTGGCTCGTTTGGGCAATCCACGACTGTGCTGCTAAATTTTCACTCTCCATACGTAATCTCGAGCTTGCAAGGGTAAGAACGGAAGTTTCTATGGCATGGATTGGAGTGGATGCTCACGCCTGGCACAAACGAATGGCTTATCAGGTTACTACTTGT
The DNA here is from genome assembly GCA_027422505.1 of Craterostigma plantagineum. Lineage (NCBI taxonomy): Eukaryota > Viridiplantae > Streptophyta > Magnoliopsida > Lamiales > Linderniaceae > Craterostigma > Craterostigma plantagineum. Next base: position 33,482,674 of record JAPQWV010000002.1, on the reverse strand, counting down.
TGTGAATATGTTCGTAGGAGTTTTGTCCTAAAATGTAACGAAGTTTGTTCGTTTACATTCGAAGGTCGCTGTATACGGTTTGCTAGACGCAGTGATTCGCTCGGAACAGTTTCTTTCCCAGAATCGTTCTAATCATCCTTTCCCTGTTCGTAAAGCGTGAGTTTATCAGCTTGTTTTTTTGCTCTGAAAAAGGATTTTGATCGACTAAATACCGCTACATTCTTTTCTTGTTTGGCCCGACTTTAATTGCAGCCTCTCTCCGAACACAAGCTTTCTTAAAGAACGCATCGAACGTCAGCTGAGGTCAGAAAATCCCGGGCTTGTTCGATGGTTTCAAGTAGTGCAGCTTCCTCGGTTGCTTAAACTCTTCATTCCCATGTTCAGGAAATGGTCCCTTGAATACGCTGAGAGGTTTGTGCTACGAAACGTAACTACTATTTTCGAGTGTTTGTTTTTTGGGGTCAAGACATTCCACTAAACGATTGATTTTGTCTTCTGTGTGATTTATCTCGTCCACGAATAACTCAGTGGCGTCGCAGGGACAGTAATGGCGCTCGCCTGCTGTGCTTCTGTAATAAAATTGGGTCCCGAGAGATTGGCTTGCCCTTCTTTCTCGCATTCGATCGAAGAATCTTTCGTCGAACTGATGAACGATGCGCAGATTCAAGTCTCCATTGATGAGTTTCACCGCTTAGCAGTCGAGGCTGGATTTGAGGATGATTTTCTGCGCCATTTTGGGAGTAACATAATTCCATGTAAGAACGTCGAAGACATGGAGTTTTGGATCGGGCTTTTGCTGAAAAAACTATGTGCAGCGTTGGAAAGGGAACGCGTAGCTGAAAGCTCAAACAAGGTAAGAAAAGCTAATGGGATATTATATGCTTCTCCTTTTTACTGATGTTTGATAGCTTTTCGTTCAGATAAAGGGAAATAGTTTGGCTGTCCTTGGCCTCTTTGCTTACCTGGGAAGAGAATCGAGGTTGTTCGTTTCGAAACACAGTATTAGAGACATGGACGAGCAAATCAAACATTTCTTAAGGTAATTTTCATGTCCTATGAACATCTGATGTCTATATCCTTCGCTTATTTGCTGAATCTTCGAGCGCATAACAGCAACTTAGAGTGCGGTGTTGTCTTCGTATATCCCGAGTTTTCGACCATATCGCTCTATCAGCTATTCATGGAGGTCAGTTTTTATCAGTTTCACAGAGAGCATCTCTTCGACACTTTTTATGACATTATGAAACTTTTCAGGTGATTGTAGATGAGATTGGATGGCTCGACTTTTTCGCCTCGTCGAACTTCCCAATATGTCAAGAAAGGAAAAGACCGAAAAACCACGCCGAGGCTGAGATCATCTTATGCGCACTTTTCATCACGTGCTACGATGTAATGTCGGGATTTACTCATTACAGCAGCTCTGCTCAGCAGAAAGGATTATACAGCGATTTGTCTGAATTCTTGCTTCATAGGTGATCAAATTTCTATCTTGTTATTACAGGCTAATATTATTATCATTGCTATTGTTAATTATGCCCTCATTTTTTGGATTTTTTTTTTTGCAGTCAGAATCTTTTATGGTGCTGCCTAGAAGATTACTTGGCAGCTTACGATGAGACGGGGTAAGCTTGAAACTAACACAACTCTGCAGAACATTTCGAAAGTAATGATATTACACATTTGTAATAGAACTGTTAAATCTTTCTTCATCTCGATTTCCAGGGAACTTATGAGAATAGGAGAAAGAAACGCACTTTCGCGTGCAGCAATGGCAGATGATCTGAGAAGTAGAGAAAAATGCAGACAAGTATGTGCACAGACAACAAAGGTACTATTATTATCAAGACATTTACGGTTCCCTTATTTATTATCATTTCATGAATCGTAGAACGTTAATTCATCCGAGGAGCAAATCGAAATCCCAAGAAGTGACTCGAAAGAGTTAAAAAAGTTCACATGGCATAACTTTGTCAAATCGTCCACGCAAAAGATCGTATCTGCGAGCACCGTGAGTGTAGTAAAATAAGCTTTTATCGTTCCTTATATTATCCCTCTAACTAACAAAAAGTGAAGCTGCGATTCATTTTTTTTTTCTTACAGGACATGTGGATTGGAACACAGCTTCTGTTTGCAGATATTTCGACGGCTGTTAAGCTCTCGGCGAAGACGTTGTGGGGCCAAAGAATGACAAACAGAGAGCGTAAGAAGATCGTAAGAACGATTGCTGACATGGCGACGCTCGTCCCAGTTACAATACTGATGCTAATCCCCGTAAGCTTTATTGGGTTCGTAATTTTTTCGACCAAAAAAAAACCCACGATCAAATGTCGTATAATTTGCTGCAGGTTTCGGCTGTAGGGCATGCGGCTATTTTTGCTGCGATTAAGAGATACTTACCTTTCCTGGTAAATTAAGTATACGTACATTCTTTGGTTTTGCTATTCTTTTCGCATCGTTTTTGTTTAATTTTTTCGTCGATCAGATTCCTTCGTCTTACACCGATGAGAGGATCGACTCGGTGAAGCAGTTAAGGATGGCGACGATGGCACTCAAGCAATGTTAGCTAACCTTGTAAGAATTTCTTGAAACCAAAAACTTAGGGGAAAAACGATGAAGTGGTGAAATTTCTGAGGATGATCAAAGATTGTAGTGAAATGTATACGCATTACGCGACCAAAGATTGTATTTTCCGGATTGCCGAATGAGTAGAGCGTTGCAATGCGCCATAAAAATCTAATCTTTTTCCTTTCCTCCGAACAGTAAATAGTTTTATTACATTATCTATAACAAGGAAAGTAGCACAAATGTCTTCAATGGGGTTTTGGGTGAGGGCTCGTCGTAAGCCCTAAAACCCTTCGAAGCGTTTGTTTTCTTTCCCAATTGAAGTAATCGAACGAATAAATAGAAGAAAAAAAAGTTAATGCCTCAAATAACAAACTTCCGCCTCTTTCTCACCTCCACGACCCACCACCACTGCCACCTCTCTTCGACCAAATCAATCTTTGCCTGCAAAAATCTGAGCTTTTCTTCGTCGCTCTCCGTTTTTCCGAAAGCCCATCTGAAGAAATACAGAGCAGCTCTCTGTTTCTCTACTTTCGCGTCGAATTCGAAAAGACCTTACGGTGGCAGCTTTAGCAAGAATTCGCGTTCTTTTAACAGAAAGGGAAGTAGTTTGAGCGAGTCCGTGAGTAGGAAAGATAGAGATAGCGACAGGCGTGGGCCGTCGGAAATGGAGGAGAGAGATGCCAATGGGGGAAAGGAGAGAAGTGGGTTTAACATGAAGAGGGCTAAGGGCAGGGATGATAGCGATAGGCCTAAGAATTTGCAGCTGAAAGTTAGGAAGCTTAATCCTGCGAATACCATTTGTTATGTTCAGGTAATGTTTAAGACTCTTCTTTGTAGTTGTGGTTTTCTTTCGACTGGTCTCTGATTCCAGTTTTTGTTTGTTTTGGTGAATGTTTGATTCTTCTTGTTTGTGAGTTGTGGTTTTCCTTCTCAAAATTTCGATTTAATTCCACGGTGAAACCATATGTTAATACTCACCTGATGGCTGTATATATCTATCATTTTTTTTTGTGCTTGAATGTTGATTGTTTGGAGATATATGTTTATCATGCAGATTCTTGGCACTGGTATGGATACGCAAGACACGTCCCCCTCAGTGCTTCTATTTTTCGACAAGCAACGATTCATATTTAACGCTGGAGAAGTAAGCATAGTTGTGTTTGTTGATTCAGTTTCGCCAAGCTATTATATGCATACATTACTTTGCTATTACCGATATCTCGATAGTTTTACTACATTGTTAAACTCAGCATGGCATTACTTTGCTATTACCGATATCTTGATTGTAATCAGATGCGCAAAATTGAATATACTTGGTTTTTTTGAACAATCACCGTTTGGACTCATGTTGAATTTATCCGAGCCTTGATTTTTTTTTTCCTTTTGTTTGAGCTGTTAATTTGCTTACGATCAGTATAGCGCTGGACTTATTTCCTCGTACTTCATACTTCTTTCCAGGGACTTCAACGCTTTTGCACCGAGCACAAAATCAAGTTGTCAAAGGTTACAAATTATTTAAAGATCTCCCCGAAAATTATTGATGATTGTTGTCAAAACATCATATACTAATCTTGTAAGTCTATGCAGATCGATCACATATTTCTCTCTCGAGTCTGCTCAGAAACTGCTGGCGGGCTCCCAGGTATGCCATTAATTTGCACTAAAAGAAGCGATCTTTGCCACTTTATGGATTTACGAATAACATGAAAAAAAGAATCGGTGACTACGAAATTCTGACACCATCTTTTGTTGGCTTCACAGGTCTCTTGTTGACCCTCGCTGGCATGGGCGATGAAGGAATGTCCGTAAGTATCAGCTTAAATTTCTTACGCAGTCTTTTAGTTCACTAAAATTTTAAGCAACTATTAAGTTTTTCTATTTTATGCAGGTCAACATGTGGGGTCCATCCGATCTAAATTACTTGGTCAATGCAATGAAATCTTTCATACCCAACGCTGCTATGGTGCATACTCACAGCTTCGGGCCCACGCATGGCTCTAGCAGTATTGTTTCAAGAAAATTCGATGATCCTTTCGTTCTAATCGACGACGAAGTGGTCAAAATATCAGCAATACTCCTTAGACCGACTCATAAAGAAGAATCCGAACTTATGCAGGAAATTTCCGACGAATTAGGCCCTTCTTTGTCTGATTCAGACACAACGAAGCCCGGCGATATCTCTGTCGTTTACGTATGCGAGTTGCCAGAAATTAAAGGCAGGTTCGACCCTGCAAAAGCCCAAGCCCTTGGACTAAAGCCCGGCCCGAAATATCGTGAGCTTCAGCTCGGGAATTCTGTCAAGTCAGACCGTGAAAATATCATGGTAAGTAGCTAAAGCTTTTCAGTGTTAGTTTTACGTCAAATTATTACTACCTCCGTCCCGGTAACTTTTGTACATTTTACCAAATCGGACGTTCCACTATCTTTTATACATTTCCATATTTAGTAAAAAACTATCACACACAATCAATATAATAACATTAAATATTCTTAAAAGACGTGTCACATCCATACACTTTTCTTCCTCTATACTATTAAAATATTATATTCTTAAAAACCGAACCAATCCCAAATGTCCAAAAGATACCGGGACGGAGGGAGTATTACATTATTAGACCTCTTATTACACTTGATATGTTTCAGGTACATCCGAGCGATGTTCTTGGCCCTTCGATTCCCGGGCCTATAATTTTACTGATTGATTGCCCCACGCAAGGGCATTTTCGGGATTTAAGGTCGAAAAAATGCCTCGACCCTTACTACGTTGATACAGCGTACGACGTTCCAGAAGGTTCCAAGCTTGTGAACTGCGTAATACATATGAGTCCTTCTATTGTCTCGGAGACAGAAGACTACAAAGAATGGATGTCGAAATTTGGAGCTGCGAAGCATATTATGGCTGGCCATGAAATGTTAGCAATTTTTTTTTTTAATTACGATCTCTTTCTTCTTTTTTTATGAATAACCGATAATAGCATCTCTCTCTATTTTCAGGAAAAATATCGAGGTTCCTATCTTGAAAGCAAGTGCTAGAATCGCAGCACGGCTTAATTACGTCTGTCCTCAGTTTTTTCCTTCGCCTGGTTTTCACGCTTTGCATCAGACTAACAGTTCTTCATCTGGCGAGGTATCGTCGATTAAGGTACTAAGATTCTTTTTCTGTTATTTTTTCGGTTATTTATGGCCCTAACTTGAAAAAAAGGCGCGTTTTTTTTTGCAGAAGCGGACGCCGAGATCCTACCAACTCGTCCCGGCCGAAAATCTTCTCAAGGTACGAACAGATTATTGCTTTTTCTTGCGCATCTTTGTCAAAATTGTATTTTTTTGATATATTTTCTCGTCGAACAGTTTTATCTGCGTCCCTATGCGAATCTTGGGATCGACAAATCGTCTATTCCTACCCTTTCGTCTTCCTCGGAGATCATCGAAGACCTTTTATTAGAGATCCCAGAAATTAGCGATGCAGCTAAACAAGTATCGAATTTCTGGTCAAATACTGATAATAATAATCATAAGGGTAATATGATCGAAGAACCGTGGCTGGACGAAAATGCCCTTCCAAGCTGTCTCGAGGATATATCGAGAGAAGACATGGAGATCGTCCTTCTAGGGACGGGTTCGTCTCAGCCGTCGAAATATAGGAACGTTAGCTCCATTTTCATCAATTTATTTTCGAAAGGGGGCTTACTCTTGGATTGCGGCGAAGGAACGCTCGGACAACTAAAAAGAAGGTATTATAAACTTCTACTGTCGAACTTTTTTCTTAGGCATAGTAATTTTTTTAGTTGGAATTTAGGGGGAATGACGTTATAGGGACAAATTATTTTCAGGGGTGACATTATAGGCACAATAATTTTCAAAATCAAAATTAAGCAATTTAGGGATATTACACGCCGAATCTAGAGTTTTGGCGTATAATGTAGGATTCTGGCAAATTTAGGGGGTGGAATTACGCGGACGGTAACTTTTAAGTAATTTTGAGACATGACAGCATAATGTTCCTAAGTTGCTTAATTTTGAAAGTTATTGACCGTATAATGCCTCCCCATTAAATCTCTCCTTATAATGCCATCCCTTTATATTACGTGACTGAGAAAATAATTAACATTTTTCTTAATAGTTCGTTTAGTTTGTCTTGATATATTTATTTATTTACCTACAGATACGGTATAAAAGGCGCCGACGAAGCCGTAAAGGGCCTAAAATGCATATGGATCTCACACATCCACGCCGATCACCACACTGGGCTCGCAAGAATCCTCGCCCTGCGGTGCGATCTTCTCAGAGAAACGCCCCACGAGCCCATCGTCGTCGTTGGCCCGAGGCAGCTCGAGAGGTACCTCGAGGCGTATCAGAGGCTCGAAGAACTCGACATGGTATTCCTCGATTGCTGGCACACCAAGGAATCTTCCTTTGAATCCCTCGAATCTTCCGACGAAGAGAAAGCGTTGAATCCCAAGAAGAACGGCGGGAACCTCGATTCGACCCTTTTTGCCCCGGGTAACCGCATGCAGAGCATAAGGGGCAGGCCGGGCAGCCCTAGTCTGACGCCCGCCTCTCTTTTCGTCCTCAAGAAGCTGAAGGACGTTCTTACGGAAGCGGGATTGGAGTCTATTACGAGCTTCCCCGTCGTTCACTGCCCGCAAGCTTATGGGGTCGTCTTGAAATCTTCGGATAGGGTGAACGGGAAGGGGAAGAAAATCCCGGGATGGAAAGTTGCGTATTCCGGCGACACGAGGCCTTGCGAAGAGCTCGTCAGGGCCTCTCGTGATGCAACTGTTCTCATACACGAGGTGAGTCGTGTAATAATAATAGGGTTACTTATTTATTCAGTCCTGCAATTTAGGCCGTGTTTGGATCGAGGAATGAGGAAAAGAAAACTAGAGAGAAAATTATTTCATTAGCTTTCCTTTCCTTTTCCGAAATTGATTTTCTATGTTTTAACTTCAAAGTTAGTTTAAATTTTCTTTTCTTTTCCTCATTTATTATCAGCCAAACACAAAAGTAACTTTATTTTCCATTCCCTTTTTTTTCCCTCACCAAATTCTTTAAACCAAACACACCCTTAGGGGGTATGCCATTATAGGGACATCGATTTCAGGGGGCGACGTTATACAGACAATAACTTTCAGAATTGAGCAATTTAAGGATATTATACGCTGGAATCCTAGGTTTTCCACCAGTTCCTACGTACAATGCAAGATTCCGGCGAATTTAGGAGTTGTCATACAGGGACAATAACTGTCGAAAATTAAGCAATTCTGGGACGACATCCAGGGTTTTGATGCTCACTATTTATAAATTGCTTGAGAAAGTTATTGTCCCGTCCGCTAAATTCTCTGTCTGCATAATGCCACCCGCTAAATTGTGATTAACCCTGATTAGAATTCGTCTCTCGTCTCTTTTTCCTGAAAAAAAAAATTACATATTTTTTTGTTTGTGTATTTCTCGGGAATATTTTCGTAGGCTACTTTTGAGGACAGTATGGTGGACGAGGCCATAGCGAGGAACCACAGCACGACGAGCGAGGCGGTGGAGGCGGGCGAAAGGGCCGACGCTTACAGAGTTATTCTAACGCATTTCAGTCAGAGGTATCCCAAAATTCCCGTCCTCGACGACGAGGCTCGCATGAAAAAGGCGTGCGTCGCCTTCGATATGATGAGCGTAAATTTGGCCGATGTACGCCTTTTGCCTCGGGTTTTGCCTTATTTGAAGGTCTTGTTTAGGAACGAAATGATGGTGGTTTATGAGTCCGACGACGTCGAGGCGTCGTCTGCGGTTGTTGCTTAGATTTTGACTTCGCCTCGCCGATTTGTGTTATTGCGTAACATTTTATTTAAATTTTCTTACTTTTTCGAAGCATTCTATATTTCTTATTATGTTTAAAATAAATATTAAAATTAGCCAAGCATTCTATAGTTTTATTACGAAAAAAACACACATGAAAACGTCTCAACATTGTTCCAATTTTACTATTTCTTTGCTTAGCATCAATTGCTGATTTTACTCATGATTTATATTTATTTTGGGATATTGTTATTGTAGCCAAGCCCGAGTGGAGTGGAAGAAAGATGTTCTCATAGGACTTAGGAAACCTTTTTAGTATATGTATAATGTCTCGTCTCTTACTAAAGGACAATATAACAGGAACATAATCTGATAAGGGAAATAAGAGCCATACATACAGAAGCATGTTATTATATATCTTCAAAACTCTAAATTGTAGTAATTTCCAGAAAATTAAATGGAAATACTGCAGCTCAAGTTCTCACAAAGCTTATCATCATCGTCTTCGATATTCTCAACGTCCCACAAGCTTATCAAACTCCATTATCGCCACAATCTCAAGGCACTGAAGGAATGTGATATCAAGAAAAACGTCGGCCTTAGAAGGCTTTGCTGCAAAGTTCGAGCAGTTCAAACTGTAAGTGAAACTGAATCTTCATCAGAAACCAAACTGTCTGAAAAAGAAGAAGATGAAGAAGAAGCTACACCGCCAAGTGTTGCCTTTGCCTTCGTCCATGTATGTTATATAAAGTAAAATAAAAACACATATATCTCATTTATTTAATAATATAATGTATATATATATGTTTCCGTAGTCTGTTTTGCTACCAGATGGAACACCAGACGTGCATTATCGGACATCTTTGGGAGGAAAGAAACTCAGAGACATAATGTTGGATAACGACATTGAATTGTATGGACCATATGTAAGATAATAGCACTACTTTTGTTTAATTCATAACATTTGAATCATATATATTACAGAAACTATTAAGCTGATGTTGGAAAAAAAAAGCCCACATTAGTTGAATGATCAGATAGCAATATTATACAAGTTTTGAAATTCGCAACATTTCAAAGTTTCTTTCTTTTTTTTTTCTTTTATTTGTATTGATTTTGTAATTATAGTCGAGGCCTTTGCTGAATTGCGGGGGAGGAGGAACTTGTGGGACTTGCATTGTTGAGGTGCATGGCTCTTGTTTTAATTGTACTATCTATGTCATGCCTTCTTTATTATTTTGATCATTTATATTATTTATTTATTACAAAATTTCAAATATAAGGTTGTTCAAGGGAAGGAGCTACTAAGCCCTCGAACAGAAAAAGAGAAGGAAAAGCTCAAAAAGGTTCCTTTTTTTTCAATCATTAATTAATTCTTGTAAACTATAAAAGATTACTCGATCAACCATAGTAAATATGAAATAAATATTTAATTGCAACTATAGAAGCCAAAGAATTGGAGACTTGCTTGTCAATGCATTGTTGGTACAGAAGATTCCAGAGGAGGGGTATGTTTCATCGTATTATTTTCTTTACTACTAATCATCTATCTAATTAAATTTTGGATATATATATATAATGTAAATATATAATATAATGTAGGTTGTGATCCAGCAACTCCCTGAGTGGAAAGCTCATGAGTGGACTTATGGAAAAGTGCCTCCAGAGGATATTATTGAAATTTAATCAGCCACAAACTATATAATAATTTTTATTTAGAACAATATCATGATACTACTTGTTCCTTTTCATACTTTTATTCATAAATTCAAGAAATTATTCATCAAAAGATGTGTCCTTTATTTGGTATTCACGCTGTAATAGATTTAAAACAAACTAGTATATAGTGTTTACAATTGTTTCGATTCATATATGTTAGAGACAAATACAAGAAATATTCATTCGAGCATGTATTATCTATCTGGTGGTAATATATGTTGTATTATAACTAATATTTACCTGTCAAAATTTATTTATTATTTGGGAATTTTTTTTTCAAAAAACACATATTAACTTGTTCAATTTTCGCTCTAATTAATAATCACAGTTCCTCACATTTAGCTTCACACTCAACTAAAGCAGAGTCACCACACACCAACTCTCCCAGTGAGCAGCGCCATCGAGAAACGTAATCAAATGCTCGAGCGAGCTTTGTCGACGCGACGGTCGCCGCAATCCTCCGATGAGGCATCAGCGTTCGAAGGAGACGGCGGCGACGAGTCGAAGACTCGCAAGCATATCTCCACCGCGATGCGAATCACCAACTACTTGATCCGTACAGGCTACCTATGGCCAATTTCATTTATTGCGCTGATCGTTGTCATTATATCGACGGCGATAATTTACTCGAGGGATTTGGTTTGCATCTCGCCGTCGAACTCGGATCACATCTCGCGGTTGAAGTTCTTAGGGTTCGACGGAGTTGAATCTGACTTCGGATATTTGGGAGTTCCCTTGTGTAAGTTTCTTTTTTTCTTGTTCTTTCTTTTGATTCTTGTTTTTTGATTTTGGTTTCATTTTGTAAAAATTTGGATCTTTTGCTTGTTGCTGGTTTTGGAATGATTATGGGCTTAATTTGAGTGGCTTATGTGCGTTTGTTCCTATACAACAGCTAAAGATGTGGCCTTTGGGACTGGTAGTTGGTGGTTGATACTTTAGCTTAAGTACTCTATATTTGCTTTCAGAATTTGTCTGATCTCAACCTTTTACATACTTTGGTAGATTGACCTAAATTTTACATTCTTTGAACAAAAGACGTGAGTCAGAACAAAATTGACAATCCGTCAAGCTATTTAGAGCACACATTCGTGTCCACTTGGTTGAGCTTCACGAGTTTAGCCCAACTTATCTCAATATTGACCCAGATTTTTAAATTCTGTTACCAGTGAAGACGAGCATGAAAGGCAAAGCGTGAAAAAAAAAACTCACTTCCAAAAAAATTAACTAATGAAGTGAAGTCAATCAATCTCATTAAGTTATGCAGCTGGGCTGGCTTTGTTCCACATGCGGGATCCGATATTTGACTATGTCGTGGTTCTGTCACTCGGATTATGGCATACTAGAAAAGAGGAGCATAAATGTGGACTAACATATGAAATCAGCAAAGAGTACATTTGTATATGCTTCATAGGCAGTTTATTGTCTTCTTTTTCCATATGTTTGTGAAGCTGGGAGATGGGACTTGGGAGATAATAGTTTAAAATGGAACATTCTAATTTCTCTGCTTTAATTGACTAACTATTCATAGATTGGTAATGTTAGAGATATTCACAATATGATGGTAATCTTCACTGGTTTGAGATTTGTGTATTACAATATTGTGAATTAAGTCTTGGATTCTTCTTTGTTTGATCACATGCGTCTTCCTGTTTAGATCATGTCTTTTTGAAGTCTTGGATCTTCTTGTATTTGACAATTCAAAACAAGTACGTCATAGAGTTTATTCTCCCATAATTCTTATCTCGTCAAAAGGCAGATCGAAAGATGGAAAATCTGTAGAATGGACGTCCAAGGATTTGCTGAAGGGCCTTGAGGAATTCGTTCCCATATACGAAACCCGACCGATAAAAAACAACATGTATGGAATGGGTTTTGACCACAGTTTCGGACTTTGGTTCATTGCGCAGTGGCTAAAGCCTGACTTGATGATTGAGAGTGGCGCTTTTAAGGGACATTCGACTTGGGTTTTGAGGCAAGCAATGCCTGATAAACCCATCATTTCTCTTTCCCCTCGTCATCCAGAGAAGTACCTTAAGAAGGGTCCCGCTTACGTTGATGGAAACTGCACATACTTCGCAGGGAAGGATTTCGTGGATTTCGGAAGTGTGGATTGGAGGAAGGTTGTGAAGAAGCACGGGATCCAAGATCTCAGCCGCGTTCTAGTTTTCTTCGACGATCACCAGAACGAACTAAAGAGGTGGACATCTTTTCTAAAATGCATGGAAATTTCTTCCTAATTGAGGATGGTTTTCAATTGCAAGTTGAAACAGAATTGCACAAGATCTGATAGTTTTCGTATTCCTATATTCTTATTTGATGCCTTGATTAATAGATTAAAGCAAGCTCTAAAAGCTGGTTTCAAGCATCTGGTTTTTGAGGACAACTACGACACTGGAACTGGAGACCATTATTCCTTCCGACAAATATGCGATCAGTTCTATATACGAGGTGGGTTCTTTTCCTTGTTTTCGTCCCTTTTTGTTTAATATTTTTCAAATTAGGAAAAGTGCAGGTTATTCTCTCTTTCCTTTACATGGGCAGACATCAAACCTGCGATCAATGACATAGTTACTGTTTATCGTCATTCTACACTATGAGTTAGTGACTAGTAAAGTTACTTTCATGGGTATTGTTATGCAGGTGGTGGCCACAGCTGCTTCAAAGACAGCGACGAAGCAAGGGTCAGATCCCGAAGGAAGAGATTCTTCGACAAAGCAGTGGACATCGACGAGCTGTGTGGGCCCAAGGAAGCGTGGTGGGGCGTGAGAGGTCACATGCGCGACGATTTTAACCACAGCAACAAAGCCATAACTCACGCCGAGCATTTCCAAAACAGCAGATTCGTCGAATCTGTTTTGGACGCTTATTGGGAACTTCCCCCCGTGGCGGGTCCCTCGCTGACCCATCAGACTCGGTACGACCCAGCAAGGACTCTGACTCCTATCGTTGAGGACGGAAGGTATGGTTTGTTTAGGAGGCTCGGTTTGTCTCAGTTCGATCTCTCTGTTTTCAACGGTTACACGCAGATGGTATATCTTCGGGTGTCTGAACCAGAAACATAAGTTTGTCCAGGTATTATGTTGGTTTTGATGTGTTTGTAACAAACTTGCTGGAGATTCACAAATTTTCAATTTGAGGCCTTGCAAATATTAGTATGGCATGTTAGTTTGTTGTAGGCTAAGCTGCTTTTATAGTCTTCAAAATTATTTTTTTTTGCATTGAAGTATGATGATCAAATAATCTGTCATATCTGATTCAATGTAAATGAAGGGGGCAACAAGCAATAAGTGCCATTTTCGTTTATTTAGTGTTTGGATCCAAAAAGGGTATCATGATTCTTCTTCCTTCCACCTAATCAGATAGCTGCTTCTTGAGTTCCTTCTTGTTCACCTGAGAGAGAGAGAGAGAGAGAGAGAGAGAGAGAGAGACGAGAGAGAGAGACGAGATACATCATAAGCTGCATATACTGGCTCAGAATGAAGTGGAGAAGAAACAAGTTCTAACCTTTCCCATAGCATTACGAGGCAGCGAATCCCACAACAGCAGACGAGTAGGAATCTGAAAGAAGCCGAAGAATTTGACTGTCCAAGTTTAGTAGCAATACAGATCCATATCAAAAAAGTATTTGCTCCCTTGAGAGGGTGCGAGAAGATCACATCGATAACATACCTTGTATGGTGCAAGCTTCTCTTTGGCCCAAGTGGAGAGTTCTTTTAAACTTAGAGATGGCTGAGACTCCTCCCATCTTTTCTTCTTAATCTCTTCTTCTGGGACCACTATTGCACACACGGCTTCGCCGTAGTCTTTGTCGGGCAAGCCCAAAACACAACACTCTGAGATAGTTGGATGCTGCAAAAAGCGCATAAAAGTGATGTGATAGCTTCAAGGGCTTCTTGACTCGGTATTTATCAGCTGAGAAACTGACCTCTAAGAGAACTGCTTCTATTTCCAGTGCTGATAGCTTGTAGCCGCCAACCTTCATAATATCAGCATTAGTACCTGGAGGAAATATGGAGGTTTCAAAGCATAGTGCTAAGAGACTGTGCTGAAAGACCATACGTTTCAATCGAATAAGATAGTCATATCAATCGAATTTTAGGACATGTTCGGTATTTCATGGCTTACGTCCCAAGATGACATAGTATCCATCTTCATCCACCCTAGCAGAGTCCCCTGTCCTGAAGAAACCATCTGCAGTAAATGACTCCTTTGTCACCTGATTATTTGCCATGGCATCATATAAGGAAATTCTAATGAGAATCTATGGATATAATATAGATATTTTCAGAAGGAAATAATAGAGGAAAGCACCTCGGGCAATTTCCAGTATTCCCTAAAGAGCGACGGGCTTTTGATGCATAGCTCGCCGGCCTCCATGTTAGCCACCTCGGTCCCTTCTTCTCCAATGATCTTGGCCTAATTTCAGTTTTAAATAACAGTCCTTTCTTCGTTCAAATACGAATGGATTTGCATTGAGTTTGATGCTCGGATACTAACCTGTACGCCAGGGAGTGGATTGCCCACAGTACCGCCCTTTCTTTTGCCAGCTAGTGGATTCGATAACGCCATGACAAACTAATGGAAATTTTTCGGCAAAATTTTCACATCCGCTGTTATTATACGAACTATATATAAATCATTAAACCTAACTAACCTCTGTCATTCCGTATCTTTCTAGAAGCACATGCCCCGTGATAGCTTCCCACCGTTGCATTACTGGAAGAGGGAGAGCTGAGGAACCACACATCTGTAAATTTTAAAATTTTGTTTAATGCGTTTAGGCGATAAACAAATAGAGGCCCATATCTGAACGAGAAAAAAAGACGAGAGCCCGTATATTTAATTCGAGTTTTCATCCTATTATTACATTGGAGAGCAAGGACTCAATGGTGTAACCAAGGGAAATTGTTTTTTTTTGTGTGTTCTTTATAATACCATGAGGCGCAACTGCCTAGCAGCTGAAGCAGAAACACTTTGTAGCTCTGCTTCCATGGCGTCGTATCCTTGTATGAGGCGTGTGTACATGGTAGGAACCTGCGACAAAGAAAAGAACTGAAAATGTAAGAATTAGCCTTCTTACATAAAACTCAGGCCTAATGATGTTTCCATGCTCAAATCAACTATAGCAGCATTCATTAAACCAAGACATATAAACTCATGACACATATTGAACTTACTCCAGTGAACGCAGTTATGGAGTTTTCGGCCTTGGATTTATCCTGTGGATAAGATTCTCGCCATCTCTGCCATATTCCCCTCACGCTAAATTTCGGAATGAACTCGACCTATTGAAACCAATTAATGATATAATTTCAGGGAAGAAAACGGCAGAAGTTCGACAGATTTGTGAAGGTTTGAGTATAGAAAGATGATGGATTTACTGTCGAGCCAGCGTAGAGAGGGGCAAGCAATGCGTTAAAAAGGCCATGCACGTGTAGAGAGGAAGTTAAGGCCATGGACGAATATGATCCTCAGATATTACGATATTAAAAGACAAAAATACTGTAAGGAAGTGTGTGGATATGGTGCAGAGGTAAGCAATGCAAGAACTGATCTGCAGATGTGTATCCCCAAGCCTCCGTGAGCATTTGAACCTAAAATATACGACGAACATTTATTTTGAAAGAAATTTCAGGCTACATTGTCAAGATCCAGCACAATAAAGATGAGAATCAAGAAATACTCAAGTTTGTCCCGAGCATTTATCTGGAAAAAAACCACAAAGATATGCCGTCGACTACTGACTATATACTCAATTTTTATCTCCTTTTCGGTACTAAAAAGACAATGTATTGTTAAGAACCCATAAACCAAGACGTAAAGGAGGTAATTTATTCGTCGAAGTGTGAAATAATAACCTGCGCTAAAACCCCTCTGTGTGTGTGCACAACTCCTTTAGGTCTCCCTGTCGTGCCACTCGTATATATGATCAACGCTGGGCCATCCCCTGTTTTTCAAACATCAAACGAAAAACGAAGAAATGTAATCTTCTTACGAAGTTATTATAACAGAGTTGTAACTTGAGAAGGCAATAACAAACCGTTTATTTCACGAGAAAATTCAGTTTCCTCAGCCAGGGATGCCTCGACATCCGTGCTAGGAACAGGGGAAAGAAGAGAAAGCTGAGCAGAGGTCTTCGAGGCAACTGCTTTCATTATATATTGATGGTCTTCAGTGCCCAGAATCATCGTAATATCCTACGAATAGAGAAGCTAAGTTCGAACTTAGCTCCGAAGAAAAAGAAGTAATGATAGAAAAGGGTGTTGGAAGACGAACGGAATCATTCATCACGTGCAATAACTCAGCCTCAGGATAGCTAAGAGCTAAAGGAACAGCTACGCCTCCACTGAGCCAAGTTCCAAGTACGCCTGCAACGAACTCTGGCGATGGTTTCGCTACAATGCCTACTCTAGCTCCATAAAGATGCTTATTCTCTTTCGAGTCGCTGACCTATAACAAAGATTTTCTTTTTATAATTTGTCCGCAGTTCTATTGCATTTTTTCGCACAAACTCGTGTACCATTATCGGAATTCTTACAGGTGAAACTGATTGTAATATGGACACTGATTCTCACTTAAAACACATCTCTTGTTTTTCTAACCTTTGGTGAAAATGTTTAAGCTTCTAATAAGATTACTTAAAACTATAAGAACTGGTCCAAAGAGTTCCTCAACTCTGTTCCCCCAAGATACAGATCGAAACGAAGATTTTGAAATATGAAGCAAAGTAACAATATCATTTACCTAAAACTAACGATTGCAAGCATGCGAATTGAAACGTTGTTCATATCTTACCATGAGAGAAATCAAGAAAGTAAGATGGGTTCGACAATAAACAGATAAACTAACGGTATCAAACTACTCATCGAACGGGAAAAGCATGCAGTGAAATTTGAGAAACAGCCAACTCACGGATTTCCCAACAGTATCGCACAACAAATGAGAGATCTCTTTAGCGGATGAAATCAATTGACTATAGCTGTAACTTTTCTGGTCTGCCCTTATTGCAATACTTGAAGGAGCAATCGATCCTTTATCTGCAACTGTTTCGACAAGCTCCATAGGTATGCTACTACTTCGTATGTCTGTAAGCCAAAGAAAGTATATGCAATAATCAAACACAAACATCTTAAGGCTTCAGCACGCAAAATTCAACAAGACGCTACTAAATAGCTTACAACAAAACAAATCTTGATTTCACCAAATCCCACTAAATCATCAATTGCAAAAATTCAAAAAGCAATAGCTAACAGGACTAAAACCCACACGAAAAAAAATGGATCTTGAATACCAAATCACAGGGAAAGAAGATAACCTAAAGCAAACGAGCGAGATTTTAAGCTGCAAAAGCTTGAACTCTTTGGACAAAATACTGAAAGATGGCTATGCTGAAGGTGAAGAAAGGGACGATATCCACTGCATGTCAAGAGAGTAACTCGTGCCCTTGTGGTTGGTGGTAGTATTAAATACATTCACGTAATTAGGTGGTGGGCTTGTCCGAATATTACCAAACTCTGCTCTGAATTTTCCACGATGATGCAAAAAATATGATCTTTTTACAATCAGGGATTACAATCAAAGGTGGGACATACAATTTGTCGGGATTTTGAGGTGGGCATTCGACTGATGTGGACACATTCAACATACTTGGAAAATTAGAGCTTTACTTTACGAAGAGGAAAGATGTGAGTTCTGACTTCTGAGATGGTTTTGCAAGACTCTCTGATAATAGTCTATAGTCTATACCCAGCTGTCTACTTAATGATGACGATGACCTCCAAATTCTACGATTAAATATTTTAATTGCGATTTCAATTTGTCGCACAGTGGTATTGTAATTGTACATGGCGTGGGTGGTAAATTACGGATATAACCTTTAAGTAACTAGGGGATTGATACTTGGGCTTTAGTTGAGTTGGGCCTTATTTGTAAATGGGCCTTTAGTATGTAATTAGCCCATCTAGACTGAGGAATAATTGAGCTCATCTTCTCCGTGAGTGAGCTTTTGACTTTTTTTGGGCTACGAAACTGTAATAGATCACAGCATAGCAGAGGAACATAGAAAGATTCAAGAAAGAGAGATATTTTCTATTACCGCTTCCAAAAGTTGAAATTCGAAAAGAATCTCCCAGTTGATATTTTTCAATACACTGTCCCCACTCCATCGGGAATATACATATCCACAAGAACTGCCTTAGCTTCACTGTAGGCCTATTTAATTTTGTTGTCCCACTTTCATAAATCCTCAGCTGTAGGGTTTTCTTTATCCAAAAGTTCACATTCGATTTTTCTTTTCTTCTTTTTTCGCTGAAGAAAGTTATGGACGCCGCGCAAGAAGCCCACAACAGGGAAGCTTTCCGTCAATCCGTCGTTAACACCCTCGAACGCCGTCTGTTTTACGTGCCCTCTTTCAAGATCTATCGCGGCGTTGCTGGGCTCTACGACTATGGGCCTCCTGGCTGCGCCGTTAAGTCTAACGTCCTCGCCTTCTGGCGGCAGGTAAGCGGAGAATCGTTGTCTTGTTTGTTCAATTGATTTCTGATTGGGTTCTGCATTTTTTTGTGTTTATTTGATTGACTGATTGATGATTTCTCAGCTGTTTCTTTTGTTCCCCTTTTTCGATTTGTTTTAATTTCAAGTAATTTGTTCGTCAAGATCTTGTCTTTCAAGCTCTGTCGTGCTATTGAGCTACGCTGATGTTCTTCGAGTGTAATTCTCTCCACGATTGGATTATTTACGATCTTTGTAGATCAAATTTCGATGAGCTGTCTTCGATTGTAATTCACCGTCAGGTGTTAATTTCTGCATAATGTTCTTCAGATTTCGGTTCTTCATTTTTCAAGTGTCGATGCGCTAGTGAGAATCTACCTATTTCTGTTGCTTAGATTTTACATCCCATATTGGTTTCGACGGTGCTACTCGTTTTCTGCACCGGTTGGTTTTACAAGGAAAGACATTTTATATGCCTTTTTGTTACTCCATTGCTGATAATTATGTCTTAAAACGTCTCAGCATTTCGTCCTGGAAGAGAACATGTTAGAAGTCGATTGCCCTTGCGTGACTCCCGAGATTGTGCTGAAAGCTTCGGGCCACGTCGATAAGTTCACCGACCTAATGGTCAAAGATGAAAAGACTGGGACGTGCTACAGAGCCGATCACTTGCTCAAGGATTACTGCAAAGAGAAGGTCGAAAAAGACCCCAATTTAAGCGAAGAGAAATCAGCCGAGCTAAAGCATGTTCTTGCCGTGCTCGACGATCTCTCTGCAGAAGAACTCGGCGCGAAGATCAAGGAATATGGAATCACTGCCCCAGACACAAAGAACCCTCTGTCTGAACCTTACCCATTCAATCTCATGTTTCAGACATCGATTGGCCCGTCTGGCCTGAGCCCAGGGTAAGAACTATGCCTTCAATTTCTTGTTATGTTTCTCTTCGCTTAAAGCCAATTTGTCGATAATTTGTTTTACTTCGCCTTTAGGTATATGCGCCCCGAAACAGCTCAAGGTATCTTTGTCAACTTTAAGGACTTGTACTACTACAATGGGAATAAGCTCCCTTTCGCAGCTGCTCAAATTGGACAAGCTTTTCGCAATGAGGTGTTGTTTTCGTCCCCATCTTTTGTTACCTTTAAATCATCACCAAGATTCCAAGATTGCTTTTTTTTTCTTATGTTGATTCGTTTTAATTCTGCAGATATCTCCAAGGCAAGGCCTCTTAAGGGTCCGCGAATTCACCCTAGCTGAGATTGAACACTTTGTCGACCCCGACGACAAATCTCATCCTAAATTCTCCGAAGTTTCAGGCTTGGATTTTCTCATGTTCCCTAGGGAAGATCAAGTGTCTGGGAGATCTGCTCGTCGAATTCCCATTGGAGAAGCAGTTACTAAGGTTTCTTTTCTTTGAGAATCAATTGAATAGGCCCAATATTCAAAAACTGCTACCTTTCTTCTTTGTCCTTACTACACTATCCACCTAAGAACGACTCTGTTCTATGTTTTAGGGCATTGTCAATAATGAGACGTTGGGCTATTTCATTGGGAGAGTGTACTTGTTCCTAACACAGCTTGGAATCGATAAGGATCGCCTTAGATTTCGCCAGCATTTGGCTAATGAGATGGCCCACTATGCTGCTGATTGTTGGGATGCTGAGATCGAATGTTCTTACGGTTGGATTGAGTGCGTTGGTATTGCCGACAGATCAGCTTATGACTTGCATGCCCACACTGTGAGACTTTTAGTTCGATCTCCATAGTTTAGATGTCTGAATTCTTTCCATATAAGTCGAAAGCACTTGAATTCTTGTCCATGACGTCGATACATCCATCAAAAGGTTTCCAACGTTTATGTTTTATATTTGCAGGATAAAAGTGGTGTAGCGTTGGTGGCACATGAAAAATATCCTGAACCTAAAGAAGTCGAGGTTTGACCCTTCTTCACTCATATCTATTGCCCGCTGATAATGAGCTCGTCTCACGCTTTTCTTACGTAATGATAGTACTTCTGTATAATCTTCCCCTGTCTGGCATATAATATATTCTTTGGTCCTATTTTCAGAAACTCGTCATAACTCCCAACAAGAAAGAACTAGGGCTTGCCTTTAAGGGCACTCAGAAAATGGTGGTCGAAGCTTTAGAGGTACTATTACACAATCGTTCAATCAAGACACGAGCAAGAACGAATCTTTTTTTCGTACTTCTTCTCTGTCCGAATTCATTCGCTTCGTAATCTGTGAAAAACGAATCGACAGGCCATGGGCGAAAAGGAAGCGATGGAGATCAAAGCAGAGCTAGAAAGCAAAGGCGTGGCAGAATTCAAAGTGTGCACATTGGACAAAACCGTGAACATAAAGGCAAGCATGGTATCGATCTCCAAAGAGAAGATAAAAGAACATCAAAGGGTCTTCACCCCTTCGGTCATAGAGCCTTCGTTTGGCATTGGAAGGATCATTTACTGCCTATACGAGCATTCTTTCTACACGAGGGCGGGCAGGGACGGCGAGGAACAGCTAAACGTCTTTCGTTTCCCACCGCTCGTCGCTCCTATAAAGTGCACGGTCTTCCCTTTGGTCCAAAATCTGCAGTACGAAGAAGTTGCCAAGAAAATCTCGAAATCTTTAACTGCGATTGGGATTTCTTACAAGATCGACATTACAGGTTTGTTTGTTTGTTCCCTATTAATCGTATGATTTTGGGTATAATCTTGGCTGAGTTATTAAGGTAGGCTGTTATATAGAACATCTATCTCTACTACACATATGCTTGGCCATCCACTTTCAGGCACTTCGATAGGGAAGAGATACGCAAGAACTGACGAGCTCGGCGTTCCCTTTGCAATAACTGTCGATTCTACGACTTCGGTCACCGTGAGAGAGAGGGACAGCAAACAGCAGATTCGAGTGAGTGTCGATGAGGTGGCATCGGTGATCAAAGAAGTGACAGATGGCGCGAGCACGTGGGCCGACGTTCTGTGGAGATTCCCTACTCATTCCTCTTGAAAATGGGAGCTATAAAAAAAACCTTGCTTTCTTTCTGATATTTTCATGCTTTCTTTTATCGACTAGAAAAAAAAAATCAAGAAACATATACTTCTGCCAATCATCATTTTGTCCTGTTTGTACTTGTCCAAACACACTTTTGTTGTCTATGAATCAAATTCCAAGGATCTTTGTTCGTTGAGATTTCTATTCCACATCGAATTATTCAACTTGATGTTAGGTTGAAATCCTCAATTTTTAACTGCAATTACATCTCATCGCCATTCTTGCCTTAATAACATGGCAATAACTCAATAGCCGAACCATTGTCGTCATAACTTATGAGGTCCAAGCAACATCAGAGAGGAAATACTACTACAAACATGGCATTCTACTAACCCTAATACTATTACTATCATCAATCACCATCCTTAACCTTAATAACATAACAACTCAATAGATAGAAGAAACTTGACAGGAAAATACCACTAGTACAAACCCTAAAAAACTCAAGAACACAACATTAGCCCTAGCTTATAGCTAGAAAGGCAACAGCTGATGATTTCCAATGGCGGTCAAGCTAATACTCCGCTCGGCGTGGCAGAGCTGCCTTAGCTTTGTGGGCACGTACCATATCGAGAGTCGAGGATGTGCGCTGAAGATGGAGTCGATATCCCAGCCATGGCTCGAAGCTATGGCAACCAATGGCTCGTAGCAAGCTTGCCTCCACGAGCCCACGTTCTCGCCCCTCTCCTTGAAAGCCCTCCTTAGGGCGTTCGAGGCGTCCTCGTCGAGGCAGTGCAAAGCGTAGCAGTGGACGTAGTGGCGCATTTTGGGCTTGTTTATGTACGTCGCCCCACATTTCTTTGCGTGTCGATATACTTGGTTTGTCACCTAAGGTTATTAGGGTTTTAGATTAGGGTTTTCCTCGAATTTGTTAATGAATATAGTTCTTAATATATCCGGATAATTAGTCTAGTCTCATCATATACTTGTGAAAGCAAATACCCTAGTACTTGCAATCGTAGTCCATGGGTCCTAAAACTAAACTAACCAACAAGAATTCTTACCATGTTTTGCTTTCCACTCGTCATGACAGTACTACATGCCCCTAATTGTTCTATCTAGTTAAAAAGGATAAACTATAAACTTGTCATTAATAATTATTCTTTAATGACTAGAGCAGCAGTGATAGGACTGTAATAATGCACTAGGAAGATGGCCATAAAATCCGTACATGAGTTGTCAAGTTCTCGTAGTGACAGATCGAACCCAACTGGGAGGATAAGAAGCTCAGCAGAACTATTGAGTTAATTGAGGCCCTTCATTGTACGGATTGTAAGGTGTGTATATAGTCTACCTACCTATCTCATCTCAAACTCCTTTTTCTAATAAACTATCATCTCATCTCAAAGATATAAACCTTAATTATCTTGCGATTTTATATATTTCAAAGGGAAAAAAAAATGTAATTCGTGATTCGCCATAGCCGTTGGACTGCTAGGGTTTTACTATGCGCCTAACATCTTTATACTAGAGAATTAGAACCTTGCTCCAAGACACACATATACGCACGAGAGTGTGTGTGTGTGTATATATATATATTACTGACCTTTGTAGGGCATTTCTCACCCCTCTCCTTGGCAATGTTCTGAACCTGGATGAGAAACTCCCTACACTGCTCGTAAAGATGAAACAGATAGTCGAGCCCATTCTTCTTCCCACGCGCCACCTCGCCGGGCTCTGTAACTATGAAAGGATGCTCTCTCTGACGCTCGCCGCCGCCGCAGTTGACGCCTTCGTCGTCGTCCTCAGCCCCTTCAATCTCGTCGTCGTCATAGTCGTCTTCGTCATGCTCCATATTATTAGACACCATTTTAGACCGGACTTTAAAGTTTTTTCTCCGCTGGCAACGCTGGCGGTGATGTTTCCGGCCACCGTCCCAGGCGCCGGCGGCGGTGCCTCCACTTCCTACTGCTTCCTTCTCTTGCTGTACCAGTTCCTCTGACAACCCTACAAATTATATTTATTAATTATTATAGCCATATAAAAAAAAATTATAATATCTATAGAGACATATACTTGCCACACAAAAATATATATTTATATATATATAATTTGCATTGTAGGATTACGAGAAGTATATCTTATTGCCAACTTTTGCGATAGCCTGGTCCTTGTCTTCATATATACATTTTCATGCATACAGTTGTGCTAGAGAACGTTTTTATTCCATTTTGTTTTCGAGAGAATGAATAAGAAAATCAAACACTGTATAGTAGATGTATTTATTAATCATTTATTATTAATTACCTTCATGAGACAAAGCATCAAGAACATGGGTCGTCGTGGCATCGCCGGAAATGGCGGCGGCGTGCCTCCTCCTGGCCGCCGACTCCTCTTCGTCGATGATTCTTCTCCTCTCAGCCCTCACGGCGGCTTTAA
The DNA here is from genome assembly GCA_027422505.1 of Craterostigma plantagineum. NCBI lineage: Eukaryota > Viridiplantae > Streptophyta > Magnoliopsida > Lamiales > Linderniaceae > Craterostigma > Craterostigma plantagineum. Next base: position 33,458,684 of record JAPQWV010000002.1, on the reverse strand, counting down.
TTCCATACCTCTCGCCGACGAGCAACTCCCACCTGAAGATCTGACTGAGGCTGTTCATCATCTCGTCGAGCTCTTCGTCCCTCATGTCCAAAAGCGTGTTTACCGTAAACCCGAGTTCTGCAATCTTAGCCGCCGTGAAGTACCTTACTCCGTAGGCTTGGAACAGCTCTTCGAGGCCTCCGAGCTCCTTGCTCGGGCGGTAGTAGACGGTGGCCGCCGCCGCGGATGAAGGAATCTGAGGCGGCGCCGCCGCAACGGCGTCGAGGATGCTCCGGGATTGTGATTGAGAGAGGGAGACGCGTGGGTCCCACCTGAAGAGGAACGAGTCTGAATCCATTGTTAGTTATTACTTCAGATTTTTAGCTTTCTCCGACTAATGTTTCAAAGCACCAAGTGTTGCGTTATAAGCATCTCTCTCTCTCTCTCTCTCTCTCTCTCTCTCTCTCTCAAACCGAGGATATAGTAAGAAGAGTTCAACTCAACTAGACATTGTTATAGGTTACCGTACTTGATGACCAATGTGATGATGACACGTTTTGTTTAACAGAAGAAGATTTTAGGTTTCTTCGCTAGATTTCATGGCATGATAAATGATAGAGACGCAGTACTGCAATAACAGAATATATAGAATGTGCTGTTAGATTTGCAAATAATATTGAATTGCATGCTTCATAAATACGAATATCTATAAATTAATTACTGTGTACGTATGAAGCTTTTTTCTGTTGCATTCTGGTGAAAGCTGCGGCTTAACGCATGGATAGGACTTGGTCTTTGTAATTAACTTTTGCAACCCTTTTCTTGAAAAAAAAAGAAGCAGGTAAAAAAAATTAATTAAGATTTAATATGACAATGCTCTCATATATATACACATACAAATATATTACGGAGTTGTGCAGATAATATCATTTCAACGTCCATTGCGCTTATCTAATAATTGGCATAATATACGTTACGTACTTCAATTAAGTAAATTAAATGAATGCATGTGCTCGAAACCCCAGCCGTTTATGATTTTACTATTTATATTAAATTTATAGTACATAATTGCATTAAGTGTATCTCTATATGGTATCACTATCATCAGTGTAATAAGACGAAGGCTTTTTGGCTTATCGAATGAGGGGGCCTTTTCTTAAAGCAAGTTATAGCAGGACATTTAAGAATTACTATTCCTCGGCTGCAGTCAAAGTACAAATAGAGTCAGAATTAAATCAAACAATAATGAAGAATAGAAGAAGAGACAATTATTATTATCTATCATTAATATATGTGTGTGTGTGTCTGTATGTAGCATGAATAGAATTCACTTCATTACACGATAATAAAAAGGGTCCACGATGAGAGGAAGTAACGAGTGTGAACGGACAAACTCATGCAACTCAAATATTGATGTGATTTGAATGCATGAGTAATGCATTACAATTAATTACGTGTCACCAAGTTGATTGGACACTTCCATTAATGCAACTGTTGACCACAATAATATCTTTTCTTCACAGGATATATATCATATATGACAACAAAACTTCGACTCTTGGTCATGGAGAATAGATGGATTGAAATTAAAAGATTGGAAGTATTTCAATGCGACGATTTTTTTCGCTTATTTATACACACGCGCACCCACGGTCATCGTCATCAATGTTGTCCTTACAATTACATTAAGCATCGTAGTATATAGTGTTGTACAAATATAATTCATCTTAATTAGACGAGATTGTCATGATATTTCATGGAAAATTCGTTTTCTCCATGCTATGGTCCCCATGGACCTCTAACTATTGATAATATAGGGAACACCTCAAGATATAGCATTATTTTTGCTTTTACTACAATATACGAAAGTAATAATCTTTTTTCTTGATTAAGTTCATCATTATATATAATTTAGGCATTTTGAATGGGGATTAGCTTCATCCCACCGCCGTATATATCTGGAAGTTGACTTTCGTCGATTTCTTCGAGCAGCGTAGCCTTGAGTTTTTTGTTCTCCACAAACACAATCTGAATCATTACATATATATAGGTATTAACAACATAGGTACACTTGCTACTAGTCACATAAAGTGGCAATGTTGTTATATATTTTACCTTATTCTTGGTGTTTTTGTCTATAAAGGGTGAATGATTTTCCACATGGTCATGAAAACATAAGGTGCGTGGAGTACAAACACTTTGCCGAGTCTCTCCGGGTAGAAATCCTATACACAATATTGTTATAGAGAAGGAATTATTTAAAACACATTGATGGCTTAATGTAATAGAAGATGCCAATTTTGAATTAATCATTCAATATTGGCCACACTAATAGTAATCTTAAATTTAGTGACCTGCAAAATGGAGAGAGCTGCAAGGTATCCTCGAACGTCGCTATTACAGTAGCCATATCCCTGAAGATCTCCAATTATTACAAACTTCTCTTGTTCCTTCGAAGTCCTGCCCAACGAACAAAATATTTAAATACTTCGCCATGTTTCGTACCCATAAGTCTTTTACTAAGTTAACAAAAGAGGCTAAGATAAGATAATAATCAATTCACCTCGAACACAACTTATCCAAAGCAAATACCAAAAACCCTGAAAAAAGAAAACCCCACAACATTCAAAAACTCAAGTGGACATATAAATAATTCAGTAACAATTGTAGTTAAAAAATATGTATAGCCACAAACTCTTGAATTCTTCGACGCCTCCCTTGCTAGAAAAATGTCGTGCGCCGAGGACAACTGCAATAGGACGGCCTTGCTTGTCTTTTCCTTGAGCAAACATTTTGTTCTGCGCTAACTCGTTTGATATATCCGTCGTATGGATCGAATCGAATGTTTTTCTCCATGTTATGTATTTTACGAGCATCGAAGATGCTTTTTCCATGTCGAGGTCGCGTGCTCGGAGGAATCTTATTAGGGTTTGATCATCCAAATCCTGGTAAATTATTTTATCATTGAATATAAACATTTCTGCGATGTTGCCAATTTTTTAATAGCTTTGGGTAGATAATTTTATTAAATTAGGCAACATAATAGATAGTTCTAAGAATAACCACAAGCCTCGGCTGGACTAGTTGGTTATTTGATATATTCTGTTTATTTGGGCTCATCTATACTATATTAATGGTAAGGGTGAGACTGATTTTTAATGTATCTAACTGATTTTTAATTTATCTATTAACCAACCATAAATTTTCTTTAATTAAAAATTGACGTAAAATAAAAAATAAATATTAGATCACGTTCTTTAGCCTAATGAAACTGTCTATTCTATTTTTAATAAAATCTTATTTTTCTAACTAAATATTAAAATCATAATTAAAACAAAAACTCTTCAATTGTTATTTTAATGGTAAGGTGTTCTAACTAAATATTAAAATCAAAATTAAAATAAAAACTCTTCAATTGTTATTTTAATGGTAAGGCGTGCAACATAAAATAGTTAGAATAAATGCTGTTACGCACATTTTGGTACTAGTCTCAGCTTAGATCAATTAGGTGGAAGTTACACCTACCAAATCTGAAATATCTAATTTGAGTTTAATTTTAGCTTAAAAGTCTACATCATATTCATGACGATAACTCTCTCTCTCTCTCTCTCTCTCTCTCTCTCTCTCTCTCTCTCTCTCTCTCACACACACACACACACACACACACACCGACCCACACCACACACACGTATTGGACTAGAAAATTCTTGCGTGTACTTATTTTGAACTTTGACATCTGAATGATACAATTTTACTACTTCTCTATATTATTGTCGATTATGTAGAACTTATTGTTTGAGATAGGTCACGTGTGAGCACCAATGTCCCGCGTCGAATATGACCAAGAAATTAAAGTGGTTTATAAGCTTGATGGGCCACTCTTTTTATCACCAATTAGTTTTAAGAAGGAACTCCATCAAGCTTATACCGGGTATCCCTTCTCCGTGTGGCGAGTGTGCGTGGGCCTCGATAACGGATAAATTACCGGAGTCCCGGCCTGAATTTCTACATGGTATCAGAGGGTTGATCCGACTCATTAAAAAAAAAAAATTATGGCGGCTTCGAAAAGAATGGCGTTCCCGTCCTTAAAAGAAATGGGCTCACACGTGAGGGGGAGAAAGAAATGGGCTCACACGTGAGGGGGGAGTGTTGAGATAGGTCACGTGTGAGGACCAATGTCCCACATCGAATATGACCAAGAAATTAAAGTGGCTTATAAGCTTGATGGACCACTCCTCTTATCACCAATTGGTTTTAAGAATGAACCCCATCAAGCTTATACCGGGTACCCCTTCTCCGTGTAGCGTGTGTACGTGGGCCTCGATAACGGATAAATTACCGGAAGCCCGGCCCGAATTTCTACACTTACAATAATGTATTGGCAAACTCAAATAATTAATATTCCAATGAAAAGTAACGAGCTTTCACTTTGTAAATGTCCGATCTCATCCAAAAAACTAATAAATTACGCTAAACTCATAAATGATCTCATCGTATTAAACAAATAAATGACTGTCGTCCCCAAGAAAAACCCTACTGATCGATCGTATTAAACAAACAAGCCTCTAATCTCTTATGGCTACATCTGTGTTCTATCAGTTTGTGTTTCCTTCATTATTTAGTACAAAAGATCATCTTTTTATGCTAATCTTGAAAAAGAAAGCCTATTTTCCAAACCCTTATATGAGATATTTGATACTTGGATTTTTGAGGATTTAGCCCAACAATCAAGAAACATTAAAAACATAATCACAGAATAAGACGAACAAAGAGAGATAAGAAATATAGGTCAAAAAAGATCAACAGCACACATACACACATACCTTTGAAGATAGATCTTTCTGTTGAACAAATGCTCTCATAAGGATAAGCTTGTTCTTTAATTCTTCATTTTCTGAACATTGGGAAAAGTTAATATGTTTTTCCATTATCTCCAAGCTTATTATATTTCAACACCTTGAGCTTTACAAGCGAGTCTTCAATCGCTAAGAATGTTGCCTTATTTATACTTTATAACAACCAGCGAAGGGGAAGTGCCTTAATTTTTTGTTTTTATATAATAATAACACAATAATAATAAAATAATAATAATGATGATGGTGGTGGTGGTGACGGTGACGATGATGTTTTTCTGTTTGCTAGTACACTATTAAATGGTTTGGTATTTAGCTGAGCGATATTATTTGGAATGATGGTTTGGCTAAATGCGATTAATTGCACATGACATGCATTATTAAATATTTCTCCCGTCAATTAGCATTTATTATTAAGGTAAAGCATTAAGGAAATATTGGAGCTAACAAAGGGATCTGAGTAAAACGTATTGTGACAAATAAAAATACAGGTAAGACTGTATGCTATTATTGACTATGAATATTTGGTTTGAATGAGATTTGATTCAATTCAAATGTGAGCCGCTGTGTGTATGTGTGTTTTTAATTTGAATTTTATTAATAATAATCCAGATCTAGAAGGGTTTCCAGTATAAAATTGCTTATATTTCAGCGTAATTTCTAAAAAGAAATCATTAGCGAATGTATTAATGTGGTTGGTGTTGTTCATCAACAGTTCACCAAGCTGATTGAAGTCGTCCAAGAAAAAACCTATTGAAGATGATCGATGATATAATGCATTAATTTCAATGTCAATAAATAAAATTTACTTTTGTCTTTATAAATCAATAAATAGTGATTATTGAGAATGCACCTCTCTCTCTCTCTCTCTCTCTCTCTCTCTCTCTCTCTCTCTCTCTCTCTCTCTCTCTCTCTCTCTCTCTCTCTCCCCCCCCCCCCCCCCTCTCTCTCTCTCTCTCTCTCTCTCTCTCTCTATATATATATATATATGTTTTGGATATTGGGATTTTCTAATGAATATAATAAGAATGCATGCAATCCAATCCCTCATCGGATTTGTGGATGAATGAGAATATGCATGCAATACTATACATGTTTAGATAATATTGTTTGGTGGGACTAGATATGATACTTCTACAAAGCTTGAATACATTTTCGTCAAATTATATTTATAAAGATATAAATAAAAGTTGACATGCAAATGCTGTAGGAAAAATAAAATAAAAGAAAACAAATCAATGTCCCCCCGATATAAATTATTCTGCTGTTAATTTTGACACAATTATACATAATATTTGACTAGAGTCTTCCGAATAGATCAGGACTTTACTAGGATCATATTTCAATTTTCAACTGGTCAATCCTTATTTATTTTGAGATATAATCCCTAATTACTATGTATCCATTTTTGGAGTGTACTGTTGACTTGGTTTAGTCTTATTACAATCTAAGATTTGGATTAATAAAACGCATGATATGTCATAATCACATTGTATTAATTACCTAACCCAAGCCTCACAATTAGCTCCACTCCATAAATACCCATCCAAAAACCCCAAACAAAAACCATAACACAGAACAACATATCATTGAAACTCTACGAAAGAAGAAGCGAAATAAAAATATAATGGCAAAGGTGTTGGACTTTCTAGTGGCTTGCCTTGCCTGCTATACCATCGTTTCAGGTATTTATATAATACCATAAGTCCATGGATAAATGATCGATTCATTTATACGAATGATGATCATTTATAAATGAAAAAAATTGCGTATAGGGTTTTTAATGTTGGGTGGAGTATGGGGACAGCCATGCAAAGCTGACTTTGAAAACAATTTCTGCGACGTTAAGAAGCCTGCTGGGCTTTGCAACAGCACTTGCCTTTATTACTACATCGATCGTTTTAGGTACGCAAAGTGCATAAAGAAACCTTCGAAGAAATTGCCTTTTTGCAGGTGTTACTTCGACTGTGGAGATCCTCCCCAACACCTTGCTGCTAATGATCATATTATTGCTGGTGGAGCTTTGACATACGATAATAATAATTGAAAGAAAAAAAATTTAGTTCTTTCTTTTATAGTTTTGTGTTGCCACACGGATCTAATTAGTTCTTGTTATGCTATCGTTGGAGGAAATAGCAATAATGAGTACTGTTATGATATGATGTATCAACATTTTCCTTTCTTAGTCGCTGCTCGGCCTTACACATGTCATTATTAAGTGTATAAACATCCATAAATATCATTACACCGGATTTTTTTAACACAAAAAAAAAATGTGTAGTTTTGATTATGAGAAATAAAACATATAATATTTAGTCGGACTACAGTTTGGATGGAATAGAGGATCCCGAACCGTCAATTGATCCGCCAAATGAATAATTGTTTTCTTTACATTTTTATCTATAATAATATGTTAGTTTATTACAATCTATTCTTAATTTAAAATTTTATTTTCAAATAACTTAATTAGTAATTTAAAATATTCAAAATATAAAATAACTTGCATATAATTTACACACCTGCTGCTGCTAAATATTCTAGTTTCTAGAAAGACGCTACAGTCTCAACTTTATTACTCTCCAGTGTGAGCTATTATGGCTAAAACAAAAAAAGTATTCAAATAATTTTATAACACACACACACACACACAAAATTGCCTCAGCAAAACAAAAAGCATAAATTAAATGGTTACACTTAACTCGCAAAATGGAGACGAGTTTCATCAGAAATACCGTTCCACGGATCTTCAAAATAACCCTTTCTAACTTCCAAAACATAGCAACAAACTCTCGTCTCACTTTTCACACAGAAACAAAAGGACAAAACAACGCTTCAACTCATTCCACTGCATACTCATCGTCGTCATCCTCGGGCGAAACAACGGTGAGCAATGAATACTTAACCTTGAGCGAAATCCGCCCCTTCTCAACCACAAGCCTCGCCCCAGAAACAACCCAGTAACCCGGCGGGTCCTGGGGCCCGCGGGTCATCTCCGCAGTATCCACGAACCTCAGCACCTTCGACGCCTGGGTCGGGGCGGGTGGCCCGCCCGGATAAACCGCCGAGTTCACATTCACATCGCAAGGCTGAGGCGGCGGTTTTTGGACGGCGGCGGCGGTGAAGTGTTGGCTTATCAGAGTCGATATGAGCCCAGACTTTCTTCCCAGACCGTGGGACCCGCCGTCCCACTCGGGCGCTTTGAACAGAATCGCACCCACGGCGGTCGAGAAGCGTAGCCTGAGAAAAAGTACCTTTTTGAAACCGTAGTCGCCGACCTGCAGCTGTGCGCCCGTGACTATGGAGAGGTCTTCCTCGGACCCGACTGGGGCGGTGCAGACGTGGGAGAAGTTCTTCCACAGCACTTTTTCGTAGTAACGTCGATCGTAAGATTCTTGGCGGCTGTTTGAATTATTACCTTTCGGGCCGTCGTCCTCGAGTTGGAGGATGGAGGGAAGGGAGGAGAGGTGCTGTAGGTGGACGGCCAGGCGATTGCTTCTTCTTCCCTCGAGGTGAAGCCTCATGCCTGTGACGGGCCTCTTGCCTACGTCGACCTGATGAATGGAGACCGAAATTTTTAATACGAATCTTCTTTTATTTATAGGGGGGCATGACTTGCAAGTTCGTTTTCGAGAGAGGAGGGCTTACCGCGGAGGTATTGACAAACAGTTTTGGACCGAGAAAACTGAACTGTAAGGAGGTGTTGCCTTGCTGTTTTCGTTGAGGACCAAGAGGAAGGTCGCAGAATACGGGTGCCCACTGCCTAGGGAGCTGAAACTCGAGAAATTGATGAAGCTCGTCGATCGGCGGTTTGTCTGCAGTTGAGAAAACCATAAGTTAACACAAGCGCATAGTTTAGAAAGTGTAATGATGATGATGATGATTTGTTTCCACTCACAGCGCAGATAGAGATTAATGGCATGACTCAAATAGCCACATCCAGGAACGCCACTCAGTAGAGAGGTTATGGGGATAAAGGACATGGAGATAACATCGGGCTCTGACTGAACTGTTTGTAGCCATTCGTTGTGTGTCAAATTCCTGCCATCACTTCCGCCCCGTCTCTTACAAATGCTAGCAATATCCTGTTACAAAAAGAAACGAATAGAAATATAAGACAAGGGGCATGAGAAGCACCTTATCGTGGATCATGGTTGTGCAGAGCAAACCAAATGGCTTACATCTTTGTGTGAATACGAACTTCCTGTGCCTGTATCAGCAAATCTAAGCTGCCGTGCCTCCCTGTGGACCTGAAGCAGAAGTAAAAAATAAGATATTTGGGACCAAGTTATAAAACTATGCACCAGTTATTAAATGATTCAAAGAAATACGAAACCTTCTCATTCGGATACTGCTGTTCGCCATCCAATTCATTAAGTCCATTTGCATCCAAAAACCTCTTATCCGCCGAAATTTTTAATCTTTTCTGCACGTCCGTAGGATCCAGAGAGGAAGAATGCTGTTGCTTCATGTAGATCACATCCTTTCCACCCATCTTAACTCCAACGATTATATGAGTACCAAATTTATTTATGAACCTGAAAACATTTTCATTCGTCAGTTAACCCAAATCAGGCCAATTGCTTAAACTTCCCGAATCAATGATCATTCATAACCGTTGGACAATTTTAGAAGAAAAAAATAATCGAGATCAGTAATAATGAGATTATATGAACCCGGTAATTTCAGTTAGCATATATCGAACTGATGTGAGATTAAGAATACAATTCAGGAAAAGGTAAACCATATGAAACTTGACTTAAACATCATCATCGCTAAGCTAAAGCGCAAACTTTCCAGTATTATCTATTGCTAGTGCGCAAACAAAATATATATCATTCAACTGTTGACCTCATCCTGTGAGTTGTGTCTATGTACTGCCTATAAAAGACAAAAATGGTCTGGAATGTTGGTCCTCGCCGCCTACCAGCTTCATCCTTCTCAAAATGGAAAATTTCAATCAACTACGTCAAAAGTGGAACATGGTCTTTTTTTAACAAAAATTCTTTAACACATTAGAAAGCTCTAGAATGGTTTTGCTCGACTCAGTCGAATTTTTCTCGAACCAGCTTGGTTACAGTTACAACCAAGTCATACCTTGCCAATGCTGCAGGTTCCCATGTTGATGGAACTTCTTTCTTGACGTGATCTTGGAGCACCATCTGAGACTTTTCAAGTGCTACCGTATATAATGTAATAAACATTCCATCAAAAGCAAGTGCCTTGGTGTAAGCTGCATCTTTCTGCCAGCACCCCGAAAATTCAAACATTGCATTGAAGAGCCCCGAAGGAATTTTTCCAGATAATGATAGCTCCTGGTTCATTTGTTCCGACATCTGCAAGTTTACACGGAACTATTCGTTAGAAGACATCTAAAATTAAATATGAAAGGGTCACAAAATGAACGCAAGTTATCATAAACAAGAAAACAGAAAAATGCATTGAACCACGAGAGAAGCATATAAATCAAATCGAGTGATAATAGCGCCAATTCATTAACACACAGTTAAAGAGAAAACTATTTGACTTAAAGCAGTCAAGCGAATTTAAAAAGAGATTAAACCTGCTGGAACGTCAGCACATCAGAGCGAAAGCGCGTTCGCTCTCCTTTATCGCACTTGATCGACTTTGGCACATTAGGAATCGAAACTCCACCTGGCAGAACAATTTCCCGACCCTGATGCTCATCGATGCTGATCAAACGCGTGTCACCTTTACAATACTTGAGTCTTACATCTAATGAGATGTCATATCCACGACCAATCGAACTAATTGCCACATTTGCAGCTTCACCAGCAGGAAGTCTAAGAGCCATCTTTCAGAAACTCTCTCTTTCTCTAATTTTCTCAATTCCAAACAACTTTTCCTTTAGTAACTGCATAACCAGAAAAAAACACCAAACCTCAAATTCTCGTTACAGCTGTATACTCAAAAAAAAACTCCAACCAAGCAATTCAGCTCACTACAAGAGAAGATTGAGCAAAACATCCAATTGTTCAAGCTCTAAGCTCGAAATCAAAGATTTCAAGAATCGACCTCCCTAGTCAGCTTGACCTTAAAATTGAACAAAATACTCTATCAGCAGTCATATATCAGAGAATTAAGCATGATGTTTGAACTATGGTGAGCTGACACGAGTTCCTGAACAACTCGTACGCTTTCACAGTTTTCAGCAATCGAATTCCGACTCCGAAGATATCTAAATCATACACAAAACCCTCATAATTCGCCAGCTCATAACAAAACCTTAAAAGTGCGCGGTACTTACGTAGCATTTGTGAAACTGAAACCCTAGCTCTCAGATTTTGAAGCTCGAAGTAAGCTCAGATCTTGAGATATCTGCAATCTATGTCGT